>CM072995.1:208973134-209609562 GCA_037038555.1 Rhynchonycteris naso | reverse complement strand
GTTGGCTTTGCCCAAGTCTGAAGGATTTCCCTGATAATCACAGCTCTCATTATTCAGTGGCTCTTCTATAGGTTTTGCCTCAGCTCAAGTGTGCCAACAAGCACCCATTTGCTTCTGAGAGTGCCACTGGCGACCTGGTATTACAAGTAACAGTTGCTATGTGTTTTGGGAGGCTGCCATGTTTTTTTTTTAAAGAATCATGGGGAATAAAAAGAGTTTGGCATTCAGGTTACTGTTCAATAACAAACATGCTTTGCAATCATATTTCTTTAAAAAATGGATGCATTCTTTTTTTAATCATGAAAAATATATTGCTTCCACCATATGGGACAACCAACGACTCACCAACCGATTTAAGAGGCAGCATATTGAGCTGACCATATGTTACAGTACTGGTGAATGGCTGAGTGATTCATGCCCGTCACATTCTAGTATATCAATTAAAGCTCCTTGAAGTCTGCATGATTTGTGTCTCTGTTATTAAACCCTGCTAATTCATCCCACTTACACATCTGTTATAAATCTCTAGGAGTGCTGCATGATTCATGGCAATCTGTGAGCATGCTACAGCAAATTCTTCTCCTTGTAATTAACAGTAAATTGTTTTACTGCCATGCAATGAATTTTTCAGTTATATTGCAAATGAACTCCTAAATGTGCGGGTTCTTTCCTAAGAACCGACTTATATCATGAGGCAATTAAAAAGTATTGCTTTGAACCAAAAGCTTTTCATCAAGAAAAAGACAACTTGAACAATTGCTGAAGAGCCCGTGGAAATTTGACATGGTGGGGGAAAAGGGTAAAATCACTGCTGTTGTCAAAAGAGCAAAACAAACACACACACACACACACACACACACACACACACACACACACACACACACACAAATGAGAACCTCCCCGTACTCTGTCCAAATGTTGCCAGCGCCCACGGATGCCTGAGCACCCTGCGTGGGATTAGTTTGCACAGAGACCGATTGTCGTAGAAGTTACCAAAGTCATCTGTCATTCCCAAATTTCTCAGACTGCTTTACACTTCTCTAATTGTGAAGCAGTGCCTTTATTCTTGAAATAAATAATTGGATAATTAGCCCAGGGGAATCATCAGAGCATTCCCGTGCCATTCGAGTGTTCTTGTCAAAGGTGAAGCAAATTCATTTCAGCTCGCCTCTGCAGCTCTTCGAAGACGCTTTGATTTTATCCTTCCCCGGTTTCCTGGCAGCGGCCTTCGATTCATGAGTCCATACATCAAGTCAGTAGTTTAACAACAAATGGAATTAAATTCAAAGAAGGGAAACTAATTGAAGGACAGCAACAAAAGTGTTTGGTAATGTGCTTTTTAATATGGCATGCCACATTTGCATGATAATTTTTTTCCTGTTTTTAGCATGGAGCAGAAAGTGACTTGCTTAATGAGGGATTGTTCAAGACAGGAATGAGCAAAATGCATTCATAACTAAGAACAAAGATTGCATTATGAAACAAAAAAGAGGCAACCTCAGAGAAGTAACGGGATGATTGGTTTATACAGTATGAACAAAATGATAGAAAAATATTTATATTGGTATTCACTAATGACTATATATACAAGATTGTTGTAATTAAAATTATAAATTAACATATTAAGAGTGCTTGTTTAATCACTGTGGGTCCTATTCACAGTGAAAAGACTTATGTACCTTGCATGCAAAACAATGTCTGTTTTTAACCCAGCAAGCAAACGGCCTATACATTTTACTTTGGATTCAGAAACAAAGCTTAATGTACCACTAATTACTTGCTTAATGGGAGACGGGCACGTCTAAGCTCGTAGTATAGAGGTCAATTTATGACAGGCAAAGGAAGTAGCACATTGTTCCTCCAAGAATGGATCTCCACAAGGAATGTCTCTTAATAAAGGTTTCAAGTGTACTTAATTTGCAGAAGATGAAATGCACAAATATTGTAGATCAAAAGGGTAACTGAAAGTACAACAAAGACTCTAAGAGGGTCCAGTCTATCAGCTCATTACCCTCCTACCCCCAGAAGCAACTCCAAAGCCCCCTATGGCCTCGTTGGAAGATTTTGGAAAGGGGAGACAAGCAGCTGTTTCTGGGAGAACCCCTCCCTCAAATCAGACCTCAGGTTTTGTCAGGACACAAAAACTAGAAGACTAGCAATGGAATATCCTGGATGAAATGCACCAATCTTAACCATGTATCAAATTGAAAAAAGAAAATGTTAAACATTTATTGATTTTAGCAAGAGAGGAGAGGAGAGAGAGAACATTGATCTTCTCCTGTATAGGGCCTGACCAGGGATCAAACCAGCAAACTCTGCACTTTGGGGTGATGCTCTAACCAACCGAGCTATTGGGCCAGGGAAAAATAAATATTTGAAGCACAAAAGAGCAAATTATAATTCTCAAGCTCTTTCAGGAAACAGATAAGTCTCTATAAGTATCATTTTTTATCTCTGACAGATTTAAGGAAGAAACACATTTTCATGACTTAGCGCTTTGAAAAGGCTGAATGCTACTTCTGATTTTTGGTATTCTTTTTCCAAATTTTGGAGATGTTGTTAACTTCTTTTGATCTCCAATAATGAGCTTAAGAGTGAAATTTCCCCACTAATCCCCTAGAATTCATCGGAGCAATATGTACCCTGCAAATTGCAATTTTACTACTGGAAGAAACTGTAAGATGAGAAACCTAAAGCTTCAATCCACTGTTAGTCCTTTGCTCCATCAAACCTGTTGACTGGTCTCAACAATGGGCTTGCCCACTGTTTATTACCACGACTTAACATCTACAAGTTACCTCTAGGTGTTTAGTTTTAGAAAAATTTTAGAAAACACTTTATTTACTAAAAATAAGGTGGTAAGAAGAATATTAGATCTGTGACTTATGGGTTTCGCCTCGTATTCCAATAGAAATAAGTAAGTTCATGCTCATTAACCCAAATACCCCTGAAATGATGTATTTTGTAATAAGTCAAACAGCAAGCAAAAAATATTTTTTCATGCTTTTTGCCATGCAAGTGATTTCACTCTCTCCTTGGTGGGTGAAGACTTGGAGTTCTGACACAATATACTAGGAGATTAAGAAATACACATTTTCCCCAGAGGAACACTACAATAATTTGTCCTTCAGATAAGAAAGGATTTCAAAAGGGAACAGAAGTTAATGTCATCTTCAACAGAACTTGAGTAGAAGAGTGATTTTGGCAAAGAACAAAGAACCGCCCATTTCAAATGGACCATTTCATCTTGTCCTGCAAAGCTTCGGTTCAGGATATGCTCATCCGAGCGGTCCCCAGAGAGTCACCAAAGACCCATGTTCCTTGAGGTTCACAGTTCTCTTGCTTTTCCTACAGCACACAGCATGGTAGGCGACATTCTCCTGCCAGACCTCTTTCCTCCCTTGACTTCTTGGATTCTGCTCTCCCTGGGTGCTTTTCCTAATGTGATCAACTCCCTCTTCCCTTCCATCCTCCTTCCTTCCAGAATGTGAGCATTCATCAAGATGCTAAGTCATTCTGCATCTTCCCTGCTTTCACTAAGCTCCCGTCATCTCTAGAACTTTGACTCCCCAGTGTCCACAGATGATTGCAGAACCTGCATCATTTTTAAACTGCAGATTTGCTCCTTCCATTGCTGGCTGGTTACCTTTGTCATGGATGTGCTTATATCAAATGATCTAACTTACACTCTTAGGTTTATTTCCATTATATTGAATGGTATCACCATGGTTATGTTATTGGAAATGTTATTGTAACTGACATATGTCATGAGGAAGACAATTGAGACAGAGGACAGCCCCCCAGAGAATAGAATAGAAATGTTAAGTAAGAGCGGCAAGGAGCTAATTCAGATCAATATACAAACTCACCTTTTAAAAGGAGGTGAAATGTGGTATGGATCTGCCGGAGCCATCCTACACTGCCACTAAAGGTATTCAGATGTTGGACAACACTTGGGAAAGGAGTTACAAGGATCTATCATTATTGGCTACACGGCCACACTGGATGACTCTTCTTCAAAGTTTCACAAGCCTGAGAAACCATGATCTCAGTTCTGGGTCCTCTGTCCTTCACCCATCCCCCCACACACCTTTAAGCAGAACGAGTATATCTCATTTGTTTTCGCTTTCTCTGGCTCACAAGACTGATTCTTCTTTATTTTTTGTTGTTTAAAAATGCCAAGGTAAATAGCAATCAGGATTATTGAGGGAGCAGGAGAAAGCAAAAAAAGACAAATATTAAGTCCAAACAAGAGAACATGTTGAGCTTTGTAGGTGCTTGTTTATAAATACACGGTATATTTTTCATGTTCGTTAAAATTGGCTTACCTGACGCTAACGTCCGCCCTGCTTGTGACGTGCTCATGACACAACCTATCGAATTGCAGAGAGACACTGTAAAGTTGTAGGTCCTGTAAGGTTTTAGTCCTCTTACAACATAGGACAGCTGCTGGGATTCAGCAGTGGCCAACACCTTCAAGGTAAAAAACAAAACAAAACAAAAAACAAAAGAAAGAAAAAGAATCAGATACTAATCAGTGTGAAAAATGTAATCTTGGCCATCAAAGTTCCACTGAATTCAAACATAAGGAATTACTGCCAATCACTCTTAGAAAAAGGGATTTTTGTTGTTATTGTTTTTTAAGAGCCTCAACAAGCTAGGATTTAATTGATAATTGTACAATCACACTGTTTTATGAGATAATAATCCAGTTCCTGACTGGATAAATGAGGAAACCGAGTTATTGCCCCATAAAGCAGCGTGGTGGTAGGGTTATTGTCACCAATAGTAGAGATAAAGGATGGTGACATGGTCATTGTTATCATGAAGAAGTCCAATTAAAACCATAGGGCTTGGACCAAACTAACCCAAAGCAGCAGTGCCCCCATGCTATGTGATGGAGACCGCACAGAAACATAACGATATCTATCAAATGAATTAGCCCGTGTACACAGGAGAGCCTCAAACCCATAGCAATGACTACTACTCTCATTACTGCTAGCTGGAGTATGAATTACTACAAAGCAATAGGTCAACATTGACCCCAAACATTGAGCATCATAACCTTTGCTATAAGCTGTGATAAATTCCATTCCTTAGATTTTTTTGAAGAAAATAAAAAAATATGTAAAATGTGCATTTAAATGTTCTTATCAACATTATTTATATTTCCAAAAGAATTTATATAATTTAAATATCAGCTGATTGTGCACTGATTAAAAACATTATTGTACATCCAAATAATGCCATAGTCCATAGCTACTAAAAATAAACTTCTTGCAAAATTTTTAAGGGTATATTATAAATAGAAAAAGTAGGTTTTATGAAACAAAATTATACAAACTTAGCTTTAATATATGCTCATATTAGAAAAAAATAAGTTACATAAATAGAAGAGCTTTGTATATATCACATTATATTAGGAAATAAAAGCCCCATTTAAGCAATGTATATGGAAGATGTCCGTTGCTGAATTCTGTACTCTGAAAATGTCCGATTAAGACATAATTCAATGCAGAAAGGTCTGAGTTGAAAATAATATTACCTGTGAAAATACTGGAACAGATTGCTGAGGTGATTGTTCAGAAATCATATTGATGTCATACCCCACAACTTTTCCTCTCGTGACATTATCCGCTGGCTTCTCCCAGGATACATTGAGAGAGTACGGGGACAGGGGGAAGACTGAAGGAGGGGTCATAAAGACAGGCTCTGTTGATGACAACAATCACAACAGCAAAACAATGAATGCTGTACTTTTGAGTTTTTTAAAAAGAATCCACACATTTATTCAGGTTTTTGAAATACCCCACATTTTACATAATATTCTGATTTTTTTATATCAAAGAATATACTACTGTGTATAAAAACTATTCTTTATTTTTAATGTTATCTGCAAGGATGTTCTCCGATTTTATATTACTGGCCAAGACATTTTCCACTTACAAAATAAAAATCATCCAGGAATCTGATTGTATTCATTAATATAACTGGTAAATAACTGGGTGGAAAACCATAGGTGTTTTAGCATATTTGAAAAGATAAAATGGAGTATTTTTTAGTCCAAAAATTCAA
This sequence comes from Rhynchonycteris naso, assembly GCA_037038555.1. NCBI lineage: Eukaryota > Metazoa > Chordata > Mammalia > Chiroptera > Emballonuridae > Rhynchonycteris > Rhynchonycteris naso. Next base: position 209,603,487 of record CM072995.1, on the reverse strand, counting down.
AACAATGCTTAGTGAGAAGTATTTCACTGAGTCAAACCACTACATCTTGGGAGAATATTATTCTTCTGAAAGAAGTAAGTCTAAAATCTTCTAAATAACCCCCCCAATTTTTTTTTAGGTTTTCAATAAATTCTGATTGATTGAGATGTGCAGTGTATATACACACATACATTCTTCCCATGTCATCCTTGAGATCTTAATATGGATTTTGAAAGTGCTAACCAAAGGTGTATTATCAAAGAACCTCATCACACTTGCATTAGCCAGTGACCCATAAGATTATGAGGGTCCAGTGTTGCAGCTTCACCCATTACTTTTCATGTCTGACCTTGATTTCGCCCTTCCAGCATGCCATGGCTCATCACTTGTGCTATCATGGCACTATTATTTGTCCAAGGTGGCTGGCAGACATTAAGAGATGTTCAGGCACAATGCACATTTTATTCATGAAATGACTCCCTTGGACATCAACCTGGAGCTACCATTACCCTGTACAGTCCTAACAGGTCCGAGATAAATCAGGACTTGCGTTTCTTTAGAGACCCATGAATTCTAAGCATAACAAAAGTGGATTTTTATTTTGATAAAGAATTATAATAAACATGTGAAATGTTTTACATGTAAAGAGTAAGGTGGAAAATTAAAAATATCTCATTTGCCATAGTAAAGATATTTTCAGAAAATTAAAAAATTTCACCTTCCTTCCTTTTCATATTGCAACTGCTTATATAAGAACACTTAAAGATTACAGATTTTGATATCCAGGATTCTGTCATTAGGCACAATCTAGTTGCTAGACTTTAAGAATTTGTTTTGGAAGGAGAAATAAGAACTAAATCAGACTTGTGATGTTTATGATAGGTATCTCCTTCATTGAACATGGATTTTGCTGAATTTGGAGCAAGATGAAAACATATGGCCAACCCACTGCAGGAGAGTAAACCAGTTCTATTTTGTAAATGTTCCTAAAAGACTATTACTACAGTTAATTCATTATCCCCCACCCCCATTGAAGTAATGAGCTAAATCATTTTTTCCCTGAAAGTTACTGCAAGTAATTTATGACCTTGAGTTATCTATGTGACCTACCGAAATGTTACATTTTTCTTTGGCTTATGGAAGTTTATACTTTTTACTTTAAGTGCTGTTGACTTTAATTAGAGGCAGTATTTTCATTCAGAGGTTTTAAAGGTAGAATTCAAAGTTTGATCGTCACCTGATTCTCCCGTTCTCTCTGAGGTCCAGGTGGATGACACACTGCCGGCCATATTTACAGCCAAGACCCTAAGCTGGTACTCAGTGTACGGCTTCAAGCCTGAGATGGTGGCAGTTGTCTGAGGAGGTGCCAATGCATTTTCGTTGGCTGATTCTGCTGATGAACGAGGACTGAGCCAGCCGCTGCTCTCAAAAACCCGACTTTCTGCTGCTGCAGGTTCTCCATCAGACCTCAATCTTTTCATATAGAGTTCATACCTTATAATTATTCCTAGAAAAGTGAAGCAGTTAATCAAGATGACTCCTCGGACAGACTATTTTAGGGGTGGAATGAGAGGAGTTCAAGTCAGTTAAAGAGTGTTGGCTTTTCCTTATTCTTCTGACTCAATTACCTCTCCATCTCCTTTGTAATATATATGTAGATTGTAAGTACTTATAAAAAAACAACAAACTGATGCATAGGTGAATATATGAAATACTGCTAAGAAGTATATCCATGGGGTAAAGAAACCAAATGGGAATGTATACAAACACAAAATAACTATAGTTTATGACAGGTAGACTCATAATTTTTTTCAAAATGAATGGTCACAATTTCTACTAAACACAGCTATTTCTTTATGGGAATTTTACCAGTATACTTTCAATTTGTATCTTTTCAAATTTGGGGATTTTAATCTGGTTTCTGTTGACCATCATCCCTGTCTGCATAAATATTAGGATATTATAGTTAATTTCTACCCAGTTTCATCAAGTTATTTAAAACGTCTTAAAAAAAAAGGTTTGCCATAATGCATACATGTTATTACTAAAAATCTGTGATTGCATGTCTGGCCTATATAACAGGGTTCAATTGTATGAATACAAAAATTAACTTAATGGAGTCAACTAGCCTATGCATATACTTTATTTTATACTATTTTTTATCCTTTTCTTGCCTAAAAGGGAAAATTTACTGCTTATAGGTTCCCTAACTTTGTGACACAGTCAAATATAATGCATTTTGTAAGTGGGTTTCAAATTAGAAAGGTAATTTGTGTTGTGGCAGATGTCATTAAGAGCAGAGATAATATTAGCCTTTTAAGGGACAATTTAAATGAATGCAATTTGTTCTTAGATTAAAGAAATACACTTGTTCCACTAACCAGGACACATCCTCCTGTCTTTAGGAATTGTTTCTCAATTGTTATATCCTGCAGTTTTAACAACACATACAATCGCCCGACTCTTACTGCACAATTACAGGTTCCTTCGATTTTCACGGGTGTTTTGCCCACAAGTGTGCAGTCTAGGCCTTGTGTTCCTACCATTTGGTTCCATGGGTGGAGACCACGCTGCATGGAGTTCTGTGGCACTGATCTTCTGCACCGTGGGTGGACCAAGCCTTCGGGGAGGTGCCTGGGCTGTGGTCACTGCTACAGGCGAGCTGTGCAAACATCCCCCATCAGTGCACGCCTGCACAGAAAAATGGTACTTGGTGAATGGGACCAGATTCCAGATGGTCACAGCGGTTTCGTGACCTTCATGGGGATCACATGGCCGGATGTCATCGGCAGGAGCACAGGACACAATGTATCTCTCTATGGGACCTGCATGATCCGAGGGTGCAGTCCAGGTGAGAGTTATGGAGTTGGAGCCAACAGGAATGACATAACTTAAGTTCATGCTTCCCTCAGGGACCCCTGGCTTTGTCCTGTAGGTGACAGCAGCACTCCTTGTGGAACCGTGCACATTGGTGGTCTCGAGGGAATAGGAATACAGGGTATATGGTGACAGGGCTGTGTCTGAGAAGTACTGGATGTCTGAAATGAAAAGAAGAGAATAAAGAAGAAGAAAATAACTATGTTCCATAAAATTGGTAAGAAATCATTTCTACTTGTTCTCCTATTCTATAATTTAACTACAGAAACTACACCCATCTGCTCTCTTTGAATAGCTAGCATATTTGAGTGCCTACAGAAGACTAGGTAGGGATCCAGAGTCTGGTTTTACTCCATAGAGTTTCTTGGCTTCCTGACTGGCGAGGATACTGTCTTGAGAGCCATCAAGCCTACTATGGGACCTTCTGGGACTGGGACAAGATTACCTTTCAGCTTTGGGAGGGTCAGTGGTTGAATCAAAGTACTGGAAGACAAATCCCAGGAAGTTCCTATAACTGTGATGGCGAACCTATGACATGCGTGTCAGCACTGACACGTGTAGCCATTTTTGATGACACGCAGCCGCATGCGGCCACATACCAGAGAAGTATGAGGCCGCATGCCGAGAAGGACATTTCATCTTCGGCTCCTGCATGGCCAGGCGCAGGAACTGAGGATAAAAAATATTTGCTGTAGTGTAGATACTCTGTGCCAGAGGTCTGTAGGCCAAAACATTTTTGTTATTTAAACTATAAATATCACGAAATTATGGTTTTTTTCTTGAAGTGACACACCATCGAGTTATGCTTGGTGTTTTGGCGAATTTTGACACACCAAACTCAAAAGATTTCTTGTCACTGCCCTAGGACCTATAGGTGGCTGACAGAGAGTAGAGTTTACAGGGACCTAACCAAGCTGAGAATAAACACATGCATACCAGCTTCCTATATCAGAAGTCAATGCCATGAACATGCCAAGGGCTGAGAACTAGCCAGCTACACCTCACAAATGAGTCAGCACCCTCTGGAGGTTGTGAAGAAGCAAAGGGCCGGAAGGCACCTGCGCTTCCCCCAATGCCATCATGGTAGTTGGGAGAAGAAACTAACTGAAGACCGAATGACAAGAGTGAATGCCACAGAGCAAATGTTTGTATCTTCCCAAAACTCGGATGGCAGAACCCTAATGCCCAAGGTGATAATGTTAAAGGATGGGGCCTTTAGGAAGTGCTTAGGTTAAGAGGGTGCCCATAAATGAGAATAGTGCCCTTATTAAAGAGGGCCCACGAAGATCTCCCCTACCTTTCACAATGTGAGGACAGAGATAGGAGTTGTCTATCTGCACCTCAGAGGAGAACTTCCACCGGACTTTGACCATGCTGGTACCCTGACCTTGGGCTTCTAGCCTTGAGAGAATAACGTTATAAATTTCTGTTGTTTATAAGACACCCAAATTGTGGTATATATATTTTTTATCATAGCCTGAATGGATTAACATGATAAACAGCTGAGTGAAGGGTAATCTTGCCATTCTTTACGTTAGTCACTGAAAATTCTGTATGAGAACGTGTTGAGTATTGCACTCAAGTCCTACCAGGCCACAGAAACCACAGAGTAAATTTAGTTTACTAATCTATCTCCCCGCTCAATAATGAGAACTGTCCTTTCCATTTTTGTAGTTTTAGTGGCTCACACAGTTCCCAGTCTGATGTAAGCACTGAGTAAAAGTTTATTGAATGAATAAATGAATGAATGAATAATTTTCCAAATGTACTTGACTTCTTTTTCTAGGCAATATTGTTAACAGCCTTATAAAAACAACTGTTTTTTTATTCTCTCTTTTGCTTCCTTTTTTATCCCCTCCGTAGATTTCCTATTTGTTTCTTTTTTCATAGGAACCTTCAGATCACTTCTTGCATAATAACATCATGGTCAAAGCAATCATCTTCTAGACTCCTTGTGGATGCATTTCCTCCCAGTGACATTTAAGGACTATCTCTCTCCTTGTCGCATTTCAAATGAGGAATGATTTAATTGATTGTGAATTTGGAAGGAATAAAGCAAAGCATGCATCTATCAGTCCACCAATTCTTCTATTAATACAGATGATTTTTATTTTAAATTTCTATCTCCCTGATCCATATGCCTAGTTTCTCTTTCAGTTTCATACTCAGGTAAGAAAAAAATAAAGTGATGTACTGGCCACCCTTAAAATGTCAATACTATTAAAAGAATATAATATCCCATGATAGCTGTGCTCGTCATGCCCATGACACAGAAAACACCTATGAGCAACCCAGACTAGAACTGCAGGGAAGATCATATTAGGTGCTAATTATGTATACTTCCCAGCATGCTAACCTGACTTCTACACCTTTTGCTTCTATTTATAAAAGTTTATGTGTATGCTAATAAGTGAAATTTTATTTAGGGATACCACTGACTATACCTTAACTTATTTTTTAAAAGTTAATTAAGATCCGGCTGGAGAGCTCACTTGGTTAGAGCATCGTCCAGACATGCTGAGGTTGCAGGTTTGATCCCTGGTCAGGGTACATACAAGAATCCACCAATGGCAGCATGAATAAGTGGAACAACCAATCAATGTCTCTCCCTCTCTTACTCTCTCTCTCTCCCTCTTCCCTTCTTTCTAAAAATAATTTAAAATGTTAATTCAGAGACTTTCATATTATCCCATCAGTATTAGCCTGCTATTTCTAATAACCAATAATCAGCAAGCTCTAAAGATGATATTATAACAGTTGTCATGACCTTTGGTTGGAAACAACTGACCTACAGAGTCCCATGGTGCACCAGGCCAGCTAGAAAAAGTTTTTATTGTAACAAAGAAGTCTATAATGATCTCAACCAAATGATCAAACTTGCTTGGAAGACAACACTATTAATTTTCTTTGAAAAGTTCAATGACTCTCCATGTATAATTCTAAATGCCTTTATTTAACCCAAAGACTTGTGTTCATCCAACTGAATATAAGTACTGTTTCCTTTGCATATTACACATACTATTCACATGCTGGAAATAGAATAATAAACATGAGGATATTATTAGACTGATACAAAGTTCTGACAGCATTAACCAATTGTTCTTACTATTTAAATGCCATCATGCAGATAGTTTTCACATCATTAATTATAGTGACTGTCAAGAAATGCCAGAAGTGAAATTTTTTTAGTGAAAAATAAGGTTTTAGGAAATAATACCTTGTATAACAGGATTACATAAATGTCTGATTAGTGAGTGAGCACACATTTATTATGTAGGAAACTGTTACTTAGAGTCTATATTAGTGCAATTATGAAAAAGAGCCAGAGTGTTGTACTCACCTGCAATGTTCTATAAAACAGATCACAATATGTTACTGTGGAAATGCCTCTGGACTGAAGGGTATAAGGGAAGTTTAATTTCATTATTGAATTAATCTGGATGGAAGATTGGGCAACCCTAATTCACTACTTCAGAAATAATTCAAGCAGTGGTACTGTCATCTTCAAAATTGCTTTCAATATATTTATAACTCATTCTTCGCCTAACACAAAAGTTTAAGAGTCAGGACACCTGGATCATGCTGATATTTGGAAGAAAATAAACATTCTAGTAGCAGGCTTTTAGGATGCTTTGCCAACTTGGCAGATGTAGACAGATGTTCATTTTCCTTTGCAATCTGCATCATGAAACTCAGGATTTCCATTAACTTTCAAGAAGACTAGGAATATTGAAGAGACATTTAGAGTTATCAAAATGTGCTGGATATTATAATGCAGGTACAAGTCACTCAAAATTAGGTGTAACATGTAACCTGTGACACTACACGCAACAAAAATATGTATGCTATGCAGAAGTTTTAAAACTAATCAGTTTGTTTAAAAAAATAAAAGGAACCCTCCTAATCATTTTGAGGAAGATTATGGACATTTAGTATTTCTTCATACCTTTGTATAGTCTTCTAACTAACTAAGCATGTTAAACTAGAATTTGGAAAATTGGACATTAAACAAAAAGAACAAAATAGAAACAATTTGGCATCACTGTTCCTGTGTGTCTGAAACCAGTTTCTTAAAGTAGTTTGTAGCTAAACATGACTGGAAGCAAACAGCAGAAAAGACAGTGTTGGAAGAAAAGAAAATGTTCTGTTTTCATTGTGTCTTCAGAGAAACTCTATCTACAACATATGAGTAAGTATTTTTTAAAGACAATGTATCTCAACAGCTTGAATTCAATGAACTCCTTTAAAATGTTCATAAAGATTACATATGTAAAGACTGTTCATTAAGAAAAATTTCCTAAAACAAATTTGCTAAGTCAAATTGTATGCAAAAGGGTAAAGTTTTTCTTTTCTTATTTGTTTACACACACACACACACACACTCACACACACACACACACACACACACACACACACACACACACACGTATGTATCTTAATCCTTCCTGCATGAAAAGTTGGAACAATAAGCCATAGAAACATGCAAGCAGTTTATGTAAATTCCAGCACCTTCAAATCCTCATCAATGCTAGGCAGCTCTTTTCTTTTTCATCTTTGAGAATTTAATAAACATTAGGAGCTTCTCAAATAAGAAACAGCTCATGGATTGCATTTCTTTTAGTACTCATGAGATTTGTAATTCTCTCTCTGCTTGAAACATTCTGGACGAGACAGAGGAAGCCACTGCCACATTTATTTTCAGTGTCAAAGAACATAACTAATGTATCGATTCTCAGAATAGTCCATCTTACTTTCCATCACCAAACCTTTGCACTCACTGTATGGGTGCTGATCTTCAGCTGTGTAGATTTCAGAACTGTCCCTGGATAAGCGGTAGGTGAGCCAGTGGGCATTGGGAGAGTCAGGGGGACTCCAGGAGAGATTGATAGCAGAAGAACTTTGAACTTGTCCTCTGGGTGGAGGTTGCTGGGATGGAGCTAAATGACAACGGAGAGAGCATTTATTAGCAAAGATAATCAATAAGCACACAAGTAAACTGAATTAAGACATCCAGCAAAGAGGTCTTTGGGATTCAGGATCACTTTGTCAAGGAGACATGTGGTTGACCAAGACATTAATAAACAAAGGGTAGATATCATGAATTTCTAAAACAAAGCTTTGTATCTGTAGACATAAAACAAATCTGTAGGTCAATGCAGCTGATGTAAATATCATTGGAGGATAAAAAGAAACACAAAAAGTTTTCAGCACTTCTTTCTTTTTTAAAATGGAATTATTCAAGGATGCATAACACTTATTTTCTATTAAATAATTTAACATTTGACATAAGTAAGATCCACTGACACTTGAAATTTAAGTAGGCATGATTTTGGGATTTTTGAAAGGAAGTTTTTCATTGCATTAAGCACAATGACTCATCCTGCTTCACAGAGCACAGTGTAAGAAAGGCTAACTAACAGTTGGTCATCCAAATAGCTATGGATGTTATGAATGCTAAATAATCCAAACATTATTAGGAAGCACGTTGAATGTACTATGGGAATGCACTGGCACATGTTACAGGTGCTATGATGGTTAGAGAAGAACGATCACTTCTGTCATAGAAGTGCTTCATATATATAATACATGTGCCATGAAAACATTGTCTGTTATCACTACACATCTTCCTTACTTGCCCTAATTCTGAAAGTAAGCCTTCACCCCCTACCCAAACATAAAGGGGAAAAACAAACAATGTCTAACTACTTTTTAAGGACCATCAACTACCAGTGTATTTACCTGTTTCTGGTTTAAATTCCAACCATTTAAAGAACCACAACCTATTCAAACTTTTTCATTAAATAAGATGTCAAAGAGACATGCTGCTGTGTTACCTTATTTTTTAAAACCATTCATCTTTTTAAGAAAGTTTAAAAAGCCATGCAGAGAAATGAATTGAATGATTATCCATATTTTTATATGAAATATAAAAAAATAATCAGAAAAGAGAGAGCATATTAAAATTAAGTAAAGTAATAATGAACGTTATAAAGAAACTATTTTCAAAAGGCTGGGAAAAATATAAGAAAACCAGAAGAAACGCAGCAGCCTTCTAGGGCATGGTAACAGCTGAGCTCTTTTACTGTGTATGCCAGGGGTCTGCAAGACCCCCTCCAGGGACCTGAACACACAGAACTGACTCATCATCGACTCCTACCCATGTCTAGTATTTATTCCAGCAAAACGATGCAAAGTCAAGTCACCAAAGGGAGAGGTACATGGGTGTGTTCCCGAGAAACCAGCCTCTTCCAGTGACGCAGGCTGTGCTCAACTCCCCCAGCTATGTGCTGTGCAAATCCCTGCTCATTGTCCCCAGCCAGGAAGTCCATGAGAAATTCAGTGCCCAAAGTTTATATCGGGCAGGGGGGCGGGCTATTCTTACTGACTGCCTCTGTCTACATGAACAGCCCTCTCCCCAATTCCAGATTCCAGGAGGAAAGCACATGTTAAGCATACACCATTTGGCTGGACAAAATGTAAGGGACAATGAGCCACTCTTATCAGCTTGGGGGATGGCAGGAACCATCACAAAATCCAAGTTCCCAGATGCCAGCCAAAGGCCAACTTTGTACGCAGGTCTTTCTAAAGATAAGAAGTCAGGTCGTCTGTGTGAACTTTCTCTTACACACTATGTCTAGTTTGATGGGGCTTAGCATGACGGGACAAAAAACTGTACGAAGATCCCTTGGCAGGGGCTAGAACACTCATATTGCGATATAGCCTGCTCAAGGCCACTCATACACTGAGACCAGAAACTGGGTGCTCAATCTTCTCACTTCCTTTTCCAGCCCTCCAGATGACTGGCAGGTTCCTGGTAGGAGCTGCAGGCAACTGTAAGTCAGATGGTAAGAGAGCTGGCCAATGCCAACCACATACCATCTCAGGAGACAGAGCAGGGTGGGAATATGGCGCAGTAACACAAAGTAATCCTGCCCATCAGCTGAAGACTTTTAACTCAGAAAGGATACACGAAAATGTATTTCCAAACACCTTATATTTTCAAAATCATGGATTTTCCCTAATTGATATGGTCACTTTGATTGGTTGAACACTGGCAGTACCTTTGATCTTGCAGTAAATTTTAATTTAGAGCTCTAAATCCTGTTGGTTCTGCTGGGACCACAAAGATCTTAAACTATCCCATGTAGGAACACATTTTAAGAACCTTGCAAGCCAGGGCAATTTAATATGTTTTTAGTGATTGATAGACTGTGCATGCTCTCTGGAACTCAACCTATTTTAGGGTTTAAGCATTCAAAACTGACCTTCAGAATACTTTTGAAGACAGTGCTATATTTTCAGAATGACTGAATAGAGATGCTGCAGTCCCATGTCAGAGAGTATTGAAAATGAGTCACCTCACATAAAAGTTTCCTTGGTGACAAACATACACACAAATATACACATGTGTGCTGTCAGACAATTAAAGTGAATCACTTGTGATGAATATTTCCCCACAATCTTGTCCAGGCTTAGAGTATAAATGAATAGTGCCTGTTTGACATTTACATGAAATTTTTCATAGGCCCTAGCCGGTTGGCTCAGTGGTAGAGTGTTGGCCCAATGTGTGGAAGTCCCGGGTTCAATTTCCAGTCAAGGCACACAGGAGAAGCGCCCATCTGCTTCTCCTCTCCTCCCCCATCACTTCTTGCTCTCTCTTTCTCTTCTCTTCTTCCCTTCCTATAGCCAAGGCTCAATTGGAGTGAGTTGGCCCCAGGTGCTGAGGATGGCTCCATGGCCTCTGTCTCAGGTGTTAGGAAAGGCTCATTTGCTGAGCAACAGAGCAACACCCCAGATAGGCAGAGCATCGCCCACTAGTGGGCTTTCTGGGTGAATCCTGGTCAGGGTGCATGCAGGAGTCTATCTCTGCCTCCCCTCCTCTCACTGAATAAAGAAAGAAAGAAAGAAAGAAAATTTTCATAGACCTGAACGTTTAAATGGTCTAATACCACTTAAGAATAAATATGAAATCCTGGGCATGAGATAATTTGAGCCCATCCTTTATGTGCTGAAAGAAGACTTCTGAGAAAATAATCGCATCTTCATTCATCAAAATTGCCAGGAATGGTCTCTGCATAGGCCAGACTCTCGTTGAAGGAAGGAAAGTTTAACACAGTGGCCACATCCATCTGTCTAGGAGTCATGAGCTTTGATCTTGACTTTGGCACTTGGATGTCTGTCTGTGTCACATTTCGATGTGACTCCCGAACTTTTCAGCAATTCTAGTAAGAGGATGATAATGTTTACCTCTCAGGGGGTATTAATGTTTAAGGGGTATAGAGTTTCAGTTTCACAAAAAGAGACAGAAAGATGGTTACATATAGTAATAGGTGTATAACATTAGGAATGCATTTAATATCACTGAAATGTACATTTTAAAATGGTCCATATGGTAAATTTTGTTATGCAGGCTTTACCATAATAAAAAAATATTTCTTTTAAAAAGATGAGAGCTATAAAAACCTCTTTGATAAGTCAGGACAAAGGAAAAAATGTGAACAATAAAAAGAAGGATAGATAAGCAAGGATAAACATGCAAGTGAGTTGAGACCAGAGTGTCAAAAAAAAAAGACTTAAACACAAATGATCTCTAAATAGTTAACATGTATGCAATATGTAATTAAATAATAAAGATCTCTGCATGTGTGAACATATATATGTGAGTTAGGTTTATATCCAGAAGTCTAAGGCACACTGGAATATCACTCACTAGGAAAGTACACAGAAAGTCGGACTATTAAATACCTGTTTTCTTTCTGTCCCTCCTATCAAAGGAAATCACTATTATTTTGAAAGTATGAGACAAATATTGATATGGAAGAAATGAAACACCCAACAAGAAGGCATATTATCAGAAAGGGCCTAACTACTTCATTTAAAATCAAATGAATTCTCCTGCACCCTGAAAATTATATCTTAGGATCCTTCTCCCAAAATCCCCATCATTTAAACAAACTAACAACAACAAAAAAAGAACCACAGATGCTGTTGCTAAACTATTATCAGTGGTGTCTAAGGAAATAGAATAGATAATAGTTATAATCCCCATGGCACCCAAACTGTGGAGAAAAGGAAGGCATTCTAATTTTCAAGAAAAAACAAATTCTGGACATCACAGGACAGAAAGAAAAACTCAAGCCCGAGGTAGTTCACAGTTTCAACAATAGATAGCACTACATTCCTTTCAATATCATCATATCCTGATGAGGCTAGTCGTTCTGGCCGTTGCTGCTAGGATAGGAAGCAAGGACCACGGGGCCATCGAGGAGGAATGGGAGAGAAAGCAGGTTCCCTTCTCACGTGTCACACAGTTAGCAATTTCCTGAGCTCCACTTTCAATGTTACAATCTCCTCTTAAGATAGAAATCCCATCTAATTTTTTAAAATGCATTACTCTGCTGATACTGAGCTTCTAACCTGGCACCGTATGTTGTAAGTTTTCTTAAACACAAAACTAAAATAGGAGCACCACCACCGCAGCAGAGGGCTGAAGGCAGAGGTACTCAATACTAAGGAGCATGGTTTTAAAGAGAGAAATTAAAATGAGGATGTCCAGGGAAGAATAACTAGAAATGCAAAGGTTCTTGAAATTATTAAAATTGGAAGCATTTGAAAACAAAAGATCAAGAATGTTTAGCTCATAGAAGCAAAGACAGTAATGTAACATGTCTCCTACTTCTAAGAAAAGTAGGCCAGGTTTCTCAGTGACCAGACTATTCAGTTTTGCCTCAGGTGTAATTCCTAGACCACGTCTCCGGAACAAGAAGAGGTAGCAAAAAAAGCAGGGCCGATACCAAACTTTTCACACAAAATCCACAGCAGGACCTTTCAAAAGTCACTGAAATTTGGTAGGCTGTACGTAAGGTGGTCACAGTTCTGTATAAAAGATGAGCTGCAACTGACCTCCCAGGCAATCCTCTGGAATTTCTGTTGCACACAAATTAATCAATTAAAGAGCTACTCAATGAACAGCAAATATTAACTGAATGCCAAATGAAAGCCAGGGTCATGTTGAACCTGCACTGAGACATCGGCAGTGATGATGGTCTGATTTCAAAAGTAGCATCAACATCTACAGTTTCATTTATACTAAGATCCAAAGGTACCCACAAAGTGTGGGTTACTGAAGATAAACTTCACAGGTACAAAATCTAAATATGTTTTGACCATTAGCTATGCCCTGCCTTTCACTGTCTTAGAATCCAGTACAGTTGCCGTGGAGCCCAACATTCCGTCAGTCATCCTCCCTTCCATAAATACCCATAGCACAGTCCCAGGACTGCTTGTCGATGACCAATTGTCCTGAGCGGCGGCATTTCCTTGTGCTGTGACTCATGGCCATATCAGGGCACCATATGGAGGACATGCATTGTGCAATATGTTGCACAGGGCTCCTTCCTACATGTTTTCCAGCAGGTGTTGCTCAGGAGTTCTAAGAACAACAAGGATATATGATGCTGAAGCAAATATAAAGAAATCATCAGTACGTTCTGAGAGTGTAGGGCCGCAGGTGACCTTGTGGAGTTAACTTAAGAAACCAGAAAGTGTTGTTGAGAGGTCGAAAGAGTCTAAGATAGAATCTTTGGCACCCAAGAGTTAAGACTAGGAATGTGAGAGATGTTTATAAAGCTAATGCAAGGGAAAAAAAGCAGCAAGAAAGGAATATCTAGTACATACAGGAGTCAGTAAGATGCTGTGATAAGTAAGGGTGGTGATGATTTCTACCATGTCAATAAACAACTAACAGTAGCATAGCATCCATAAAATTTATAGGATAGAAGGACATGAAACTCATCATAAAACATAAATCTTCCATTTGTTGTAGAAAATCACCTGGGAATGTTGCTGCGTGGTGGTGTGACTATTCATGTGGCTTAAGCAGTAATGTCTCAATTTTTCCACTGAAAGTCCCTTAATCTGGGGAAAACCAGGACTTTGGTCAACTTCTTAGTGATACTATTTCAACGACCCATTGTACGTTTCCCAATAGTAATATAACCACGTCATCATCTCCACAACCTAATCGAGGAGAAAGGACATGAGTTTCATTCATTCAGTGTGATTTGTTTGTTTCTCGCCTAAATTCTCTCCCTTGTACCTGTGCCTTTCTGACGGGTTTCCAGTGGAGAGAGAGATGGACGAACCCTCTTCCCCACATGCCATTCTTTTGTACCCCAGCCGTAAGCCAGAGTTCACTTACTTTTGCTGCAGCCCAATAGGTTGTGGACATCCAAGTGGCTGGCATCAGGAACGCAAGCATCACACTTGGGGCCAGTGACAAATCGTTTACAGAAACACTGGCCCGTGACCAAGTGACAGGTTTCATTCAAGGTTCCTGCTAGATGACAAGTGCAAGGCTGACATCTGAAAACAAGAGAAATACACTGTCAGAGAGAACAATGTTGCGATTAAGAACACACAGCTTACGTCAGGTATGTCTACTGATAACATCATTTTAGCCCCTCCTTGAGCTGAAAAGGATTCTTGAGTCAAACATGAACAAAACAAAACCTTGATCAAAATTCTGTTTATGATAAACCTCTAAGAAACCTTCTCTTTGTAAAAAAAAAAGAAAAGTGTTACTTTGCTTTTGGAACATGCCACAACACAACCAACACAGCTGATGGATTATTTTGAAACTAATTATTCAATTAAGAATACTGTGAATTTTGCTTTTCCAGAAATGCAGTTTTCCTGACATAAAAATTAAGATTAAGAACTGCCAAAATTATCTTTTTAAGTGTCTACCAAGCCGTGAAATAGAAAACTGGATGTGATAACCATTGTTTCTCCTAAAAATGTTGAAATTCTAGATTTAGTTTTACAAAGATGAAATTTTACTAACAGTTTGGGAAAGAGGTGTTCTAATACTGATGGTGCCTTAATACGTTATATTTGACATTTTTTATTTTATGCACTAAATTCCCTTCACTGGTTTGTTTGGATTACAGAGCATTATTCTGATCAAGGAAAAGATACTAGTGATGGCCCTGGCTGGTTGGCTCAGTGGCAGAGTGACAGCCAGGCATGTGGATGTCCCAGGTTTTATTCCTGGTCAAGGCACACAGGAGAAGCAACCATCCGCTTCTCCACCCCTCCCATTCTTGCTTCTTTCTCTCTCTCTATCTCACTCTCTCTTTTCCCCTCCTGCAGCCATGGCTTGATTGGTTCAAGCACACACGGCCCCAGGCATTGAGGATGGCTCCATGAAACCTCCCCCTCAGGCACTAAAAATAGCTCGGTTGCAATCATGATGCTAGATGGGCAAAGCATCAGCTCCAGACGGGGGAGGGGAGAGGTTTGCCAGGTGGATCCTGGTTAGGGCATGCGGGAGTCTGTCTCTATATTTCTCCTACTCTCACTTGGAAAAGAAGAAAGAAAAATGCTAGTGATATAAATATAATAGGAGGATGTCCCTTCAATATATAGTTCTTGGACCCAAAGTTGCTTGTAAAAATCACTGCTCTGGCATTCTGCTACAACAAAAACTAAAACCTGTTTCTTCAGATGGGTTGTTCAAACTCTTCACCTGTGACAATGTCACTGAATGGGATGAGCCACTTTGGTGCCACAAAGTATGAGAGGAGCAAAAATAGCACATGTCAGAAGGCCACCCACATGTAACAGGGACTGTCCATATGGTACATTTAATAAGAGCATTATAGATTCACCCACATTTTCCAATAAAGATGCTGGGTGAATAGAGTTACTTTACCCACTGCCACTTTCATGGTGCGATCTTTTGGGTAATCATTCAATACCCTTAAAAAGGCTGATAAAAGCTATGGCTGCTAAATAAACCGCAAATTTGTTTTATGGACTAATGTCACCTAGGGAATAAATAAAGCACGGTTTCTCTTGAAAACCACTGTACTGTAGTTTGCCCTTTTGATGTCACGATAAAAGGACATTTTTCCCCTCTTCCAAACAACTATACGAAGTCCTTTATGTATAGACATTGCATCAGAACACCATTTCAAATAGCTGTTCTGTTTAGCCTACTTAAAAGTATCAGAGCTGAATAAAATTACGCATTGAAGTTAAAATGAAATTACAGAAGCAATGAAATATTTAATTTGCTCTTAATTTCATTATATGCTGCTACTTAGAGTACACTGTTTACAAGCTTTTTATGCCAGATTGGTAAGAAAAAGGCAATGAGAGGCACGGTTTCCCAGTGTATATATTTATCACCACACCACTCATGAATAAGTGCCTCTTGAGCATTTCAGTTTTTATTACCATTCACTCATGAGACAATCACACTTATTTTATACACAGTACATTCAAAGTAACCATTTCCAGTGAATAACATAATTCCTTTCCTTGATGCTGTTCTAGTCCCTCCCAGCTACACGCTTCACTCCAAGTCAGCTCTGTCAGTATCCATGGGGCATTACGTTCTGAATCTAAGTGGAATAAATAAATCGTTCCTTAGGAAGGCATGCCGTGTTTTGAGTAATTAAATGTGACTATTCCTGATTTTATAGTCTCTTATGCAAGCCATTGTTATATCTAACTTATCAGGCTTGTTATAATTGCTTGACTTCAGTAAGAGGGAGTTTTATCGGAATGAAGTTCACCAGAGACTTTGCTGAATATTATCGTGTGTTTCTAGCCCAGAGGACACTGGGGATAATTCTGTAATTAAGGCTTAAGTAAAATGATTCCTGTAAATTTCTCAGCCACTCAAATATGATTTTCAACATTTCTAAGACTCTTTAGCAAATAAGCTACAAGTTCGATGTGATTTTTATAAGTCACCATGCCTCAAGAGCACCTCCTAAATGAAATATATGTCACATTTATTAAAACAGAATTATACATAATAAAGGAAAAGACATTTTTAGCTTTGCATGAGAAACAGCAAACTAAGATGGACTGCAATATTGATTTTGTCAGGATAAATGGTTTTTGTAATATTAATATAAAGAAACCTTTATTACACAGGCTCTCCTGGTAGAGCCAGAGCTCTCCCACAATCTGTTTAAAATCTTCATTTTTCATCCTTATGGGAAAACCTCACTTGCTAAATGGATTTCATAAAGAGTAATCTGTCAAGATTTATACAGATAAACAATTTGTGATGTTTATTGACCAGTTCATTACGGTAAACAAAGCAGGGGGAAGGCAGCGCTCACCTCTGAGCACGCTCCGCTATAACAGTCCTGCTCAGGCCTCGGCATTGGCAGGGCACAATGGGAAAGACATTAATTGGCCTCTGTCTCTTAAATCATGAATCTCATCTATTTTACTTTCCAGGGAGCCCCTTCCTGTTGGGCAAACAATAAGAGCAGGAGGTATTCTACTTCTTCCTGTTGCAGAAACATAACTATTAATGAGGGGAATGTGTTTCGATAATGCATTTCATTGTCAGGGACTTCATCATCTAAAGAAGAGCTACTTTACCAGTGCCAGGGACCTAGTCCCGGGTCCAGGTCACTTTATTGGCATTGCTCTTTGGATGCCTCTCATCTGTTGGGGGCCTCTGTTCATGGGAACCATCTAAATGTAAAGAATGACATTAAAAATACATTCATTGAAAGCCAATTATGTTCCAGGTCTGGAATCACACTGGAGTCATAAATATTTGTAAGACAGAGCTGCCCCTGTCTTCAAGGAGGTCATAGTCTAGTGAGAAATGATAACTTAAAAAAATAGAAAGACTATTGAGAAAGATGGCCCTGGCTGGTTGGCTCAGTGGTAGAGCATCAGCCTGGCATGTAGAAGTCCCAGGTTTGATTCCCAGTCAGGGCACATAGGAGAAGTGACCATCTGCTTTTCTACTCCCCTTCCCTTCTCTCTCTCTCTCTTTTCTCCTCCCACAGCCATGGCTCGATTGGTTTGAGCAAGTTGGTCCCAGATGCTGAGAATTGCTCTATGGCTTCACCTCAGGTGCTAAAATAGCTGGGTGCCAAGCAACAGAGTGGCTACAGCCCTAGATGGGTAGAGCATCACCAGTAGGGGGCTTGCTGGGTAGATTCTGGTCAGGGCATATATGAGAGTCTGTCTTTCTGCCTCCCTGCCTATTACTTAATTAAATAAAATGTATGTAGGCTCTTGAATGGCACAGAAAACGGCCATAAAAATTATCTAGTAAGGGGCGGGGGTAAGGAAGGGGTAGGGACAGAGAGTGGAGTATGAAGAAGGAATATTGGAGGTGTTTGCACTGAATATTAAAGTAGGAATGAACCAGGCAAATCAGGGAAGAAGAAAATAGAAAGAAAAAAAAGAGAGAAAGAGACAGCAGGGGAGGGTGTCAAATTATAAGTAATTCAAGTTTTCGAATACCAGTTCAGAATAGAGAGTGAGTGGTGACAGGTAAGGCTAGAGAGGTAAGAAAATATAAGATACTGCTAAGTCAGGTACACCTATACAGCTGTACAGCAGCCAGGAGCAGGGGAAAGAAAGGGGATAGATCATGTTCAGTAAGAACACCAGCAAGGCGAGGCGGACAGACTAAAAAGAGAAAGAAAGATGGCTTGGAGTTCCTCCCAGTTTTCTAATTTGCTGACAGGTGGATGACAGGGACACCATCCAACATAAAGAACAAAAGAGGAAGAAGCCTCCTACTACTGAGGAGTTTTACAAAAGAATCATTAATGATTATTAATGAATAGAACCAAAAGAGGCTTCAAGATGAGTTGGAAAAATGGGACAAAGACCTTTATTCCATGCCCAGCACAAAGATTAGCAGCACACAATAAGGGTCTGAAATGTTGTGTTGAATTAATGACAACTTAGCTGTTCAGAGCCCTTTGTGACGGGCATAACTGTTCCCCTGGCTAGCCTCTCCACCAAGGAAGAGACCCCTTTTCTTGAAGGGCTGGCCATCTTCTCAGATTCCCTAAGGCCAGAGGTGTTCCCAGTTGAGTCCTCTTGTACAGGCCCCATGAGGAGCCATACCAATATGGCCTGTGACTTGCTTCGGCCCCAGGAATAAGGCAAGATGACACTGTGGCCTTCCCAAGTGGAGGCCTTTTGTGTCCTTACACACCTCTGCTGTCTTTGTGGGAACTCTGCTCCCACCTGTGACCAAGCCCTCTCTGCTTCTGGTGGTGTGTACTCACCTGTGGTCCCACCTATCCTGTCACCTAGACAGCAGCAAGCTGTCCGAGGGGCTCGCTCACATCACTGATAAGCATGAACTGTGATGCACACAGCCCAAATGTCCCATGATCCCACCATGAAAAGAAATATGTGGACAGGGAAGTCATCTGTTTCCGTTAGAAGTCATTGACCTCATTCTCAAAGCAAAGTCCAACGGGCATTGGTTGGAGATACAGACATAAGAGGATTACCTGACTCACTCTCTGACCTAGGGATCAAATGGAGAAAGTTCGCAAAGCAAACAGAATCCGGTTACGGAGAATGTTAATTTATTGTACAGTTTAGAAGTCGGAGCCTTGAAATTCCCTAGCCACCCTAGACTCCGACTCCCCACAACCTGAGGAAAATTACCTTCCAGCATATGTCAGCTGGTAAGAGACAAGTAGTGATACATCAGGGCCCTTTAAGGCTTAAAAAAAAAAATAGAACTAATTCATACAGAGAGGAAAAGTCATTGGAGAGGAAATCTCTGGGGGTTGTGATGTATGGATGTTAAATAAGAAAAAAAGGAGAACTCCATACATTGGAGGGAGCAGTCTTAGGGGCAGTGGGAAGGAGGATCCTAGTTCCAAGTCAACTTAGGGACAGTGCCCGGGATCACGCCATCACGTCTGGGTATCGACTACCAATGGAGGCGAGGGGAACGTGGCCCATTTTTGTCTCATTGTTTTGGGTTTAGACAAGTACAATATATATATATATATTTTTTGCTTTATTGATTTTTTAGTGGGCAGACTATTATTTATTTATTTTTTGCTTCATTGTTTTCAATGCTGATTAAGTCATGTTTGCTTTATATGTCAAAGGTAAATGAAGTGATTTTTTTTTTCTTTTTGCACTTGGATCAGCTTTTTAGAATGCATGCCCCCTTTCTGTGATAGGTAACGTTTGAAGAATGAACTGCCTGGATGAGAACAGCTGAATGGTTTCCCAGCTTGTTAGCATTGTGTTTGGTACATTTTTGTTGTTGTTGCTGTAAGTTTAGGGGCAGAGCCAACTGTATTTATTTTGCCTTTGGGAGTATAAGAAAACAAAACAAACAAAAAACCTTTAAAAAATAAGCCAAGAGAAAAATATAGGAAACATAGATTGGCACATTAAAGAGAATGTGGAGAAGAGGAAGGCGTATTAGTAAGTTTCATGGAGGGGTTCAGTAAGACCCCCTGAAAATATAAATGGAAAAAGCAGTTGAGAAAAGAAGTTTATTTTCCAAGTCAATAAAGGGATACCATGATAGTGGTATCTTCTCCTGGCTTAATAATAAAATACTTATAATCTACTGGAGCAGTTTGGAAATTAATACAATAAATTTATACTTGTAAGCACCTACCACAGTGTCTGGTTCAAGGTGCATTCAGTTGACTTTAGTTTATTCTTCTACTTTTTAAAAAAAGTTTAACATCGGAGAATAAATGAGTATTTTCCTATATTGCATGTATATATACATAGACGAGTAATTCTTTTTTTATTCAGGAAACAAAAATGCCTTATACAACACGCAATCTCATATATTTTAGTCATCTTTGTCCACATTTTCAAAATAACCAATTAATATACATTCACAACAGTGACCAGGAAATAACAAAGAAACTTTAATATCCTTTAGGAAAGAACTAAAAAAACATAAAAAAAATAAACTCCATTTTTATCTCATCCCCATGATGAGCAAAAGTATAAACTCAAGCCATTCTCATTGTCACATTTTGAAATACCTTCCCCTCTGACCTTCTGGGCTAGAGGCTGTCTTCTGTAACGATCACCCATGTCAAAGTGGGAAGTGACAGCAGAATCCATCAGTGGGACAGAAGGGTCAACTCAAGGCACAGACATTCTGTATGACGGATGTAACTGATTAAGGGACGCGGCTGCCTGATTTCCTCGGGCCCCCTCTGGCTGTGGGAGGCTTTACCCTTTCTATCCTTTTTCAAGAAGCTACATCACAGATAGTGGCTCTCTTCGAGGGCAGCCTCTGCTCAGCATCAGAGCCAACCCTGCCCAATCTCCAGGGTACCCTGAGCCCCACTCACAAGTGGGTGGTGTGGACTTGAACAGTTATTATAAGGTTTACATGCTTTTCCCAAGATCATGGCAGCACAAAATGGTATGAGACTTATTTTTACCCTTGTAGGAGATGAGGAACATAACGTAAAAAATCAGTTCTGTGCTGGCTCTGTGAAGAATGGGAGACATGAGGGACATTCACAGTGAAAACTCAGAGAGACAGCTCACTATAAGCCTACAGGCCATGGGGGAGAGCTGAACAGGTAGTATTATATCTGAGTGTCATTTGCATGTAGGTATAGATAGAAATCACTGACCTAGATATATAAATTGAAGCAGCAGAATAAAGAGGGGTAATCAGCAAAAGAGATGGGAAAACACATTACAGGAGTGAGATCCTGGAAGCCAGAGGAGGAGATAATTTTAAGGAACAGGAAGGACAAAATAAAGTAAATGGCACATTGAAAACCCAGGAGTCATAAGATGCAACCATAAATAAATGTTGCTTTCATCTTTCACTGATCCTTTAGGTATACTGCAAGGGGCAATGCCCCAGCCTGTCACCTGGCTATAAAGTGAGTCAGTTACATGGCTTTTCTGGTCTTTCTTAAGTTATAGAAAGTCCTACACTTATTTTAAATTACAAGGCAATAGTTCAACCAAAAGAACAAAACTAGAGGCATCGCACTTCTTGATTTCAAAGTATGTTACAAAGCTATAGTAATGAAAACAGTATGGCACAAGGCAAGGAAGAATGTATATTTTCCACGACCTGACAGGGGCCACAAGGAAGAGAGTGAGTATGGTGTTGCCTTAGCACCTGCACAGAGGGTGGCCTGGAGCTCTCCTAAGAGGTTTGAGTCAAGAATATGCTGAGATGTATATGGGCTGAAATAGAGGTGCATTTGACTAAAACTGGACGTGAGAGATACGGAGGGGGAGAGAGCAATGAGGAGATTATGAAAGTGCAACCCCAGTGAGGTGTCAGTGTGGACATGCGCAAGGTCCAAGACAGCAGCATGCTCTGGGTTTGCTAGGCCAGAGACTCCCTCCTCCGCCCTCAGTCCCTGCACGAGAGAAACAAACACAGCAGTCACGCTCTGAGACTGATAGAATCACAGACCAATGGGAGCAAGTGGAACAACAAGGGTCAAAAAAAAAAAAAAGAAGAAAAAGGAAGAAAAAAGATATGTAATAAGAACAAAACCTTGTTTTAATAAATATTTTATATATCATGGTAAAGTTCTTTTTTTGTTTGTTTGTTTTTAGTTACATTGAATCTTAGGGCAAGCCAAATATACTGGTTTGAGTTCTTTTTCAATGATTTAATCTGTCACCCTGTCCATGCTATGATGGAGGACAGAAGAGTTAATGAAGAGTGTAAGGGCCAAAGGCAGGCAGCAGGAGACATGTGTTGAAAGGAGCCCAATAGTCTCAAATCCTTGAATGATTAGCAATTATAGTTACAAATACACACACACACACACACACACACACACACACACACACACACACACACACGACATGTACCAAGAAGCATGTCTGACTGATTTATGAGGAATAAAACACTAACTACGTGGAGACAGGAACACCAAAAAATTCATGAAAACCCCGACAAATTTACAATCTAACCAGAAAAGAAAATACAAGGACTTGGCATTCCAGCTCATCTTCAAAAATACCACATTGAACATAAATGCCCACAGATACACAGGAAATGAGTACATTAAAGACAGGATAACTGTGAAAAGTGGTTAATTTACTTTCAGAATGTACTTTATACACTCGGGGGAAAATCAGATCACTGAATACAAAGACATGTTTCTTAGCTTTAACAGAAAGGCCAGGGCAACAAGTAATGGCTGTAGTAAAGTAATAAGCAATGAATTCAGGGGTCACACAAAACAAAAGACAGATATGCATGTTACCTCTCTTTATATTGTATGTGTGTGTTCAATTAGGGATAATTCTTTTCCTGTCTTTCTCTACACGTAAATTGTAATTTCTTTGAGGGAAAAGGATTTTACCATGTTAAATATTCTCAGACCTGAATATTGGAACTATCTATAAATGTAGAGCAACCTATACATTGAAACTCTACAAAATATTCAAAGGTTTGTATAACCATTATGATTCTTAAATGCAGACATCAAAGAGTCAAAAATATATCAATCAACTAAGGACAGGACATACTGCATTTTACAAAAGATACTGCCAAAAAAGTCACTGTAGGTAAAAAAAAAAAAAAAAAAAAAAAAAAGTCAATTGCAAATCTAATTTAGTAAGAAACATTTAATTACTCATTCTTGTATTTACCTTCCAGTCTGAGGATCAAATCCAAAGTAAAGGTCCCTGCAATGGTCACAAGCCAGCCCAGCCACGGAGGCATCCCGGCAGACGCAATGGCCGGTCAGGTTGTCACAGATGTGGTGGATGGCACCAGCTGTGTGGCACAGACATGGCCGGCAGCCGGTCACATTGCCTGGAGAGATATAAAAACCTGAAATAAAAAATAAAAAGCTTGTCTGTCAACTTCCCATCTAGTCTTTTCTTTAAAAGACAATATTTTTATTACATCAAAATCCAGAACACTCCACAGGGGCACTAAACTGATTCCCTATGCAAGTGGGTTTATAGCGGCAGTTCTTTACGACTGTGTGTCAACTCTCACCAAAGAAAGGCTGAGTCAATCATCTGCATTGTGCCTGGTGTCTCCTGGGTCCCTAAAACGCAGTACATCTAAAACCTACTTCATGATTTTTGCCCTAAACCTGCTTCTCTTCTCATCATCTCCATTTTAACAAAGGGTGCCACCATTTCTTCAGATGCTCAACCTGGAACCATGGAACGTCTTCGCTGGGGTAGCCAGATAAAATACAGGATGGCCAATTCAACTTTAATTTCTAATAAACAATGATTTTTTTAGTAAAAACATATCCTGTCTGATATGTGCTTATATTAAATATATATCTGAAATTCAAATTGAAATAAGCGTCTGTATTTTGCTAAAATGGGCAATTCGTGAGCCCTTCACTTCCCCAATCCCCTCCCTTCGCGCTTCATAGAGCTGATTACCAAGTCAGTGGATACTGTCTTTTAAGAATTTTAATCTGTTCTCCATCCCCATGGCCACCTCCCTAATCACCACCCAGATTTTTCACAGTTCACACGAGATATCAGAGGCCATGGTATGAACTTTATATTCATTACCTCATTTAGTTTTCTCAACATGCAAATAATTGAACGATTATTATTATGTCTGTTACATAAAGTAGGAAAGAGGAGGTTAGAAAGGTTCATAAACTTTTGTGAAATAATACAACTAACGAATAGAAGAACACCAATTTGAACATAGGCATCTCAACTGGAGACTATCTCATCCGATAGTGCCCTTCTTGACCCTTCAATCTGTGCTTCATAAGGTAGCTGAGACAATCTCCTTAAGGGCAGAATTTCAACATCTCGGTCTGCTATTTAAAATTATTTGATGACTTCCTGTTTCTTTGGGGCGGGGGGGGGGGTCGAAATCCCTAACACAGCCGTGAACCCTCCATCCGAGTCCCACCAGTCTCTCTAGCTTCTGTTCTCTGCTCATCAGCAAGTGAGGGTGCTCCATACATCACTGTCTTCCTGACACTTACAAGCCTGCCCCTAGGCAGCTCTGTCCGCGGAAATGATTTTGACCCATCCTTTTCTGTTTGACTCACTCGATACACAACAGGTCTCATGAATTACTCAGGTAACCTAACCTAGGCCAGTTCAGGCATGCCTGTTACGGCTTCATAGCATCCTGTTCATTTTCTTTAGAGTCTCATGAAAATTATAATCTCATTTCCACCAGACTGTAACCTCCTTTGTGAAGGCTAGAATCTCATCTGATTAATTCACCACTGCTCCTCCTCCCCCAGCATCCAGCACAGTGTTCGTCACAAGGCAGGCATTCCACAAGCCTTTGATCAATTCACAAAAATGTACCAAGTTATTAACTAGGCATTGATTCCCATGAGTACTGTAGTTTTTAAAGCCTGGAGAATTTAGATTCATTATCAACCCATTCTTTTCATTATAGCAAAAAAGAAAGAAAAATAGGATTCAAAAATATTTTCAAGTTACTTCAAATTTCTTGGACCTAGAAGATGGAAGTCAAAAGTCATACCATTAAAAAGGAATTGGACATTTGAATGATGAATCAGGCAAATGGGAGGGACGTCATTCTTGGTGCTGATATGTACATTTGTGTGTGTACATGTGTATGTACATACATATAAACAGCCACACAAGCACAAGCATAATGATAAGAAATGTTAATGAAAAAATGGGAGTGAGAGATTGCAAAGCATTTCTCACAAGTGAAGTTCTGGCAAATGATAACGAATTGTACAACTGTCATAATCACTCATTTAAGGATATAAAATATCGGTGATACTCAGAGAAAGAATGTGGACACAAAGTAAGTCCACTGTGTCACCTATTCTTTAGGGAGGAGCAGAGAGCAACTAACTGCACCACTGTAAAGCCCATTTGAGGGATTCATTGGCAATAGTCCGTTCTGTCACAGTGATCACCGATTAGTTTGTCTTCTCCTGGGCCCTACACAGTTTCTCTTAGTCAACTTCAGGAACAGTAAGATAGAAAGCATTGTGATCAATGAGAATAAAAGAAAAAGAAGTTCAAAATATATGCCATTCAGTTGGAAAGAACCACGGCTGTCATTTTTATTGTAACTTACACCTAGATTGTATCATTTTCTTCTCTGCACCCACTGACGGCAATCTGCCTTCTATGTCCTTCCAGAAATAGCACGTGGCCATGCCAACTGACGCCAGTGCTCACACCTTACTCATCGTGTGGTCAAAGTCAGAAATTTACAAGACTTTTCTCTTAGATTTGAGATCACGGGGGCTGTGATGCTATCTATGTCTTTTTCTTCCAGAGAATGTACCTCGGTCCTTAAATGCAGGATGATAGCATCGTGAATGTACTAACAGCTCTCCAATTTGGATAAATTACACATTAGCACAGATACTTAGCAGCAGAATTAATTTAGACTTATTGCAATAGCTTTGAGCCACCGAGAATTCTAGAATAATTAAGGATAATTTTTACAAGAAGTGATTTATTAGGTAAATCTGGAAGAACAAGGAGAGTGCATCTTGGTGCTGTAGAATGGGTTGCCCAAGTTTTGGAGAATAAAGAATGGTGTAGGAAAAAAAATAGAGATATATGCAGAGAGGAACAATAAGGATGCTAAAACACCCAGGGAAGCTGCAACCTAGAAGCAGCACTACAAGGAAAAGATTGCATTGGAACTTGCCTGGGGTTAATTTCCCACCTCCTCTCGGGAGCATGGTTATAAAGGTTAATCCCACCAGTATTTCAGTTGTCCTATTTTTAAGCATTTCTAATTAGGATGACT
The DNA here is from genome assembly GCA_037038555.1 of Rhynchonycteris naso. NCBI lineage: Eukaryota > Metazoa > Chordata > Mammalia > Chiroptera > Emballonuridae > Rhynchonycteris > Rhynchonycteris naso. Next base: position 209,577,104 of record CM072995.1, on the reverse strand, counting down.
CAGGTACCTTTCCGTTCAATGATTACTTCTTGCCTTACCTGAGATGCGCCTAATTCTAGACTATTACCTTCCCTTTTATGACTCCCAACTATAGAAAATAATTTTCCTTCCCCCCCAACCTTAAGCGTCAACTCCAGAGTGCAGTATAAAGATAACTGATCTGAATTTCTTGCCTTGAACTCAGTACATTTCTGATCTCCTTCCATGAGCCCCACTTCATGTTCTATATCTTTGCGTCTGTATCATTTTCGCTGATCGTTTTTTGAAATTTCTTTCCATGAAAGATACTGTACCAATTTTACCATGTACTTAAATTAAGCATGGTCATTAGAACAATGCCAGAAACTTACCTTGAAGCAAGGCTGAGAGTTTACATGATTATAGCACCAATCAACCCACTCAAGTTTATTATTGCCCCCAGTTTTATTCCAGCTAACCCTTGGTCCCAAGCAAGACAAGTGTCTCATGTGGAAAACAATGCGTTTTGCAGCTAAAGCAAAAAGTCACCTGTATCGTAAAACAGCATAGTTGTTTTATCTTGGAGAAGGTTTACAGAATCCTTAGAGTTCAAAGTTGTTAGCAAGGCAGCTGGTATTATCTCCTGTTGTGGCTATTTGCACAGCACAGTACCTGTCTTGGGCATAAAAGAAGAGCCTATTTCCCAGCAATGTCCCTCCCGAGGACCATGAACAACTAGGCTTTACCAAGATCTTGAAATGGGAGAAAGAAAATAAGTTTAACCTCTAGGTCTTATTCAGAAAAGCAGGGCAGAGCTGAGGCTAAGCACTAATTACAAGCCATTTAGAGGTAACGACTCTCAGCGTAAGCCAGAGAATGGACATTATATTAAGAGAAGAATTGAGGGGGGAATCTGTGGCTCACCTATACCAGGTAACAAAAAGACTATCTTTGTGATTGATGGTTTTGCAAATCAGCAATTTTCTGAATAAAGTACAGTCAATGATACCAATCTTCAAATTAAAACAGAAATCATTTCCCTCCATTTGGTAATTTTGTATACAAATAATGCTAAAGTGATTATTCATAGATTTGATAAAACATCAATAAATGCATAAATATATGTTATCATTCATTCCAAGCGGTAATTTCTCTTATTTCAAAGAATTCCCTAAATTCTTTCTCAATTGGCTTAAATGTGCTTTAAATTCTCTGCTCCTCTCTCTCTTCCCTGGACTACTATACAGCCCTTGGCTATCACACCAACTCCTATTTGTAGAACTCAGCTCAGACATCAGTTTCCCATCTAAGTCCTCCATATCCCCCATTCTTCAAGAATGAATTGATCTGTTTCCTTGACCAGTTCTTTATATTCCACATTTCCAATATTGCTGTTATTACACTGCTACATTTACATGCAAGTTCATTTCCCCTACTAACCATAAAGCTTTAATATATTCATGATTCTATATCTTAAACCAGCAAACACTCTGGTACATAGTAATGTATTCATTAGATGCTTATCAAAAAAATGAATATATGAATGAAATGGATGGAAGACAGAATAGATGGATGGGTAGATAGATGGATTAATATCTGTTACCCCTTAAAATATGAGATGATCTCTTTAACACTGAAAAGAAAAATGGTAAACATAAAGCTGTGGGTTCTGAGAGGGAGGGGGGCCTGGTCCCAAAGGGAGAATCTACAAGGCACAGTAACTTTAAAATGTAACCCTTGCCTATCAACAGAACAGAGCTGCAGAAAGAAGATGTCACCCTAAAACTGTGTCGCCTGTTCTTAGAACAAAGCATTTAATCACTTATTCATATAAGGGAAAACATTCTAGTGGACTTCTCCATTTTATAAAAAAAATAGTTTTTCTATTTATGTGACTACCCATGAAAGGCCCCCAGAAGCATATTCTTTAAGAACCAAATTTAACAATAATGACTTTAAATAACAACAGCTCTGATTATGACTTGCAGATTATAGGCGGATACAAATACACACAGAAAATGATTAGTGTCCATGTTTCCATCATCCACAGAGACATTTTTAAGTCTTTGATACCATTTGTCTCGGCCTCAACCATTATCAACCATATGCTCTCAAGTCTCTCTCCTATGCCACTGCCCCAAGTATATATGTCTCCAGCACTGTCCATAGAGATCACCATTTCCAGACTTCTCAGTTCCGCTCTTTGTTATCCGACCACTGTAGCCATGCCCAGGACTCTGCTAATTTCTACTTTATAACTATCGCTCACATGCTACACAACAGATGAGACAGCCCAGGACCTGCAGCAATATGCCAACCCACAGGCTGAGATGAGTCTGAGCCGGAGGAAGGTTACACACACTTGTAAGATTGTTTATGTTAGTGTAACTCTCCAGTATTCACAGAGTGAATGTTTAAGACAGAGAGTGAGTTACTCAGAAAAAAGGTTCCTTGCTTGCTGAGTGCCAATCCTGGGGTCAGATGGATCATGTGTAGATGGTTCCTCTACTTAATTAAAATGTATTTTTCATAATATAAAATGGGAATAATACTAGTCCTTCTATCATAGAAATATTGTGCACATTAAATGCAACTTTCAGACTGATTCTAGAGTCTGGCAAATGACAGACACTCATTAAATATCACCTATTATCCTTGTTGCAATTTTTATTAAGTAGTTTAAGGTAGGATTTTACTAAATTAAAGTTTAATGACTTGTCAGTTATGCCCTCCCCCCCCAGATTTGCCTAAGACTACGGCCCATATTGTTCATGACAGATCCCTCCTGGTGGTTCATCAAGGAGAGGGCTCTTATTCTGAGATTCAGGTCTCTCTGTGAAAAGAACATCACTCTAGAAAGCTGCACCCATCTTTAGCGGGACACCAGCCATCTGGTTCTAATCCCATTGGCCAGGTCTTGAACGCAATGCTGGTGCATGAGCTCATTACTTAATAAATATGATATGCTTCTTAATGAAACCAGAGACTTTGTCTTCCTTTCTAATAGCCTGTGTGAATTACAAAACCAAACCAAAAGTAAATACCGGAGGGAAGCATGAGGGACTGTCCTCTATTAGCACAAAGCATGTCAGATGGAGCTGTTCCCATTACAAATTAGCCTCTATTTTATTCCAAAGCTGCAGAGTCCTCAACAAACCCTCACTACCTCTAGTTCTCAAGGACAAGGGTGAGTCACGGGCTAGAGATGCCTTGATCTCCTTCCCCGGCTTTCTCAGCCTGGCATCTGGCTTGAGTGTCTGCTGCTAAACATCCTGAGGTCACCTGGCTGAAAAAGTACACGGGAAACGTATTCAGTGCAATATTTATTGGTGTGAGTATGTATACATTCATACATGTACACACACTCCAAATAATTTTAAATTAAAGCATTTTTAAAATACTTAATGGAGGTTAAGCAGCATTTTTAACCTCTGTTCAAGTTATTGAATGGCATATTAAAACCAATGTGGCTCTAATGTACCTTCTAATACTCACTGCTGCTTTAACAAATTGCCTATAAATTTTAGTTGAATTAAGCCTATTCCATGCACATCCAACTAAGGTTAGGTTAATAATACATGAGGTTTCGTTACAGGCACCTTCCTTGAAAATGCTTTTAAGGAAGCAGGACAGGGATCTATACACAGCCGTCTTAGATGGACTAGTGATATTGACAGTCACAGATTGACAGACAAGGTAGGCAGAAGTCCTGAGGTTCGCTAGGTCAGCCCCGCATGCCCTCCCACTCCACGCCTGCTCACACACAGAAGCCCAATGTCCCCTCTACCTGCTGCTGCCCACAGTAGTATGCGACTCCCTCTCCAAGGTGTTTAAAGAAGTAGATGAAAGGCTCAGATTACTAGCTGTGCGTGTTAATGTGTCTACTGCAGAGCCAGCTACTTGAAGCATCTGCCTACAATAAAGATACTTCAGGTATTCTGCTTCTCAATGTAAACTAAACAGTAAGAGACAAACTCAACAGTTTCTGAAGCTGTAAAATGCAGGGCCAAAAAAACCCCAAAACAAAACAGAGATCCAGATACACACACGTGGACCTTTCCATAGGCACATATCTGTGTACAGAATATCTTGTTTTGTCCAAAAATGCATGAGGTGCTTACACTACATTTTTTCCTCCTCCCTTGCAGGGTGGAATGTCACATGCTCCCTGTCACATGCTCCTTGCACTGTGCCCATGCCTGAAGAGAGGAGAATGCCATTGAGGTGTGTTTTAAAATGTAATTGTTTGCTTAATTCAGAAAATATACATGAAGCACCCACCATGGAGACCCTGCTCTGTGTGCCCAAGGCAAAACTCCGAACAGTCCAAACAACAGTGAGTGATTCAACTTGCAGGCTGAAAAGGAGCCAATGGTCTAAAGACTCTTGGAAATGAGGTCAGAGAGGTCATGGGCGCTCCAGTTCAAGGGGGCTGTTCAAGCCTATCAGCTTTGTGTTTTACCAACGCTGATGGAAAGCCAGTGAACAGGAAGTACCACTTTGGCTGCATGTTGAGAAAGGATGAAAGAAGGATCAGGAGTTAAAGGGGACTTTCAAATAGTCCAGGAGATAAAATGACTGGGACCCCGATGGGTAAGGGAGAGTGTTGAGAAGTACCCATATTCTGGATATGCGGGAAGGTAAAACCAACAAGACTGATGGAGACAGAAGAGACAAGGCATGTAGGGACAAGGGAGGGCTCACAGGATGACGGGTAGGATCTGGCCTGAAAATATGACAACCCAGGAAATAACAGGGTCACACGTTCAGTTAAGCACAGTTGATTAGACAATTTTTCTTTTCTGAAATCTGCAGAAATGAAACGAAACCAAAGAACAGAAGAAAAAGCATCACCCAGTGACAGAAGTCAACCAGTAAAAGCTAAGCACCAGCAGGGAGCGGCCAACAACAAGCTGATTCAGGCCTCAGAACTGTGGAAAGACGTGGTTGGGATTAGAGGTTCTAGAGCTTTCTCCAGTCAAGTGTGAGGTAGAGACAAGCCTTCCCCCAAACAAAAGGAGATGGGTTTCCTCTCTAGAAGGTGAACCAGGGAGGGCTGGGACCCTGCAGGAGCAGGGACAAGGTGCTGCAGGGAGCAGAGAGATTCTGTGACATGCTGCCTGTGATGGCTGTTTGATATGTCAGTCTGTCTAGCTTGGGGTCCAGCTGTTTGGTCAAACCCTGGTATAGATGCTGCTAGGAAGAGGGTTGATAGATTTTCCCACACAAGTGCACTGATCTATAGACAAAAAGGCCCAGTAAATGCCCAGAAAAATTATTGAACAAACGACACATCAACATAAAATTTTTTGAAATGATAGCTCTGGAAATGGCAGTAGCTTCTAGAATGTAAAGAAGTAAAAAAGAAGAAAGAGTGTGCTTGGCTTTTATGCTAGCAGATAATGGTGAAATAACTTTTCTTTTTTTATTTAGTGTAAATGATTGCATGTAGTGGTAAAATTTCAAATAGCTATAAAATGTGAATTAACGATAATTTCAGGCATTCCAAATTCTAAAAAGAAAAATTCCTTTCTTCCTTGTACTCTTCTTCCCATAGCTACTAGAGAGTGTGCACTACCAAACACACAAATACAACAGAAAGAAGACGCGGGATTTAGGAACAGGGGAACCAGCACAGGGGACGTTGGAAGCTACAAGAGAATGAAATGGGACACAGCTGAGCACCAGCACGAGAGGTCAGCCAGCTCAAATCAGGGACTCAAGTCCTCCTGTGGACTGACATCATTCAGAGAGAGAGAGAGAGAGAGAGAGAGAGAGAGAGAGAGTGTGTGTGTGTGTGTGCACGCGCACTTGCATGTATGTGTCCTGATAGATTTCTTCAACAGATTTCCTTTGGAAAGTTTTGGTTCCTAGGAATATTCAAGAGATTCCCCAAAAAACTAAGCAAAGGCACATTTTTTTCAAGAAAGAAAACAGAATCAAAGCACATTAAATGGCATATCTGTGAAATCGATTTATATAGTCATACTAAAATCTGTGAATATTGATTGAACCAAATATAGGGATTACTGGGGAGGGGGTTTGAAGAGCTGCATACTCATCTTCTTCATGGGGAGGTAACAGGCTTATGTGTCAGAGGTTGATGAGGAAGAAGATATGCAGAAAAGCAGAAATAAAGGCAGAGACACATCTAACGGAGCAGGGGGTGTTGGGACGATTTCTACTAGGGTGATGAGGCAGCTTTTTCATAGTGTGAGTCTTTACATTCCTTTTTTAATTTTTAATTGATTTCTAATTAAATTTATTAGGGTGACACTAGTTAACAGGGTCACACAGGTCTCATGTGTCCATTTCTATGACACGTGAGCTGTATGTTGCACCAGGTGCCCACTCCCACAGTGCACCTTTCCATTCTATTTGATTTTTAAAGTTATTATTAAACTTTGATAAGCATACAAATTAAATTTAAAACATTTAAAATGCTAAAAAATCATCCTTAATCTTTTTCTCTCCACTCACGGTCTCCCCTGTCTTCTTTTGGCCCCTTTCGTGTTGGGATTTATCTGGTGTAAGGTTGTATTTTTAAGAAGAATAATTTCATAGTGGCTATTTGCCTAAGGACAGGTGTTTCAAAAGTCCTTGGCAAACATTTATGGCACATTGTCCTCTTTTAAAAGAGGACATAGAAAAAGCATCATCATTCTAAATGAAATTAATCACTGTCTTTAAAGGATTCTTATGTTCTATTTACTTGTGTAGCTTCTTATTTCCCTTGTTAGAGTTTTAACAGCTTGAGAGCTGGGATTATCTTTTCAACTTGCTTTGCCACAATACTAAGATAATTCCCCCCTCATTGCATGCATTCTGTAAGTGGTCAGTTTAATTGAAGACACAGAAATGATCACGAGTCTTAAGAGAGAAAATGAAGCCAAAAGTGCCATTCTGCAGAGGAGAAGCGGGGTAGAGAGAGGGAGGAAAAGAAGGGGAGAAAGGAAGGGAGGAAAGGAGGGAAGAAGGAAGGAAAGGAAAGGAGAAGGGAAGGAGGGAAGGAAGGAAGAGAGGAAAGGAGGGAAGAAGGGAGGATAGGCAGGTAGGAAGGAAAGAGGGAAGGAAGGAAGGAAGGAAGGAAGGAAGGAAGGAAGGAAGGAAGGAAGGAAGGAAGGAAAGAAGGAAGGAAGGAAGGAAGGAAGAAGGGAGGGAGGGAGGACAGGCAGATAGAAAGGAAAGAAGGATGAAAGTAAGGAAAGGAGGAAGGAAGGAAAGGAGGGAGGGAAGAAGAAGGGACAGAGGGAGGGAAGGAAGGAAGGAAGGAAGGAAGGAAGGAAGGAGGGAAGAAAGGAAGGGGGGAAGGGGGGAAGAAAGGAAGGGGGAAGGAAGGAAGGAAGGAAGGAAAGAAGGAAGGAAGGAAGGAAGGAAGGAAGGAAGGAAGGAAGGAAGGAAGGAAGGAAGGAAAGAAAGAAGGAAGGAAGACATATATACCAATGGGTACTTTCTACTTCCAGAGTCCTGACTGCGTTCCTCCATGTCAAGTTTTGGGAGTTTCCTGGACACCTTTCCTCCTTGAAGGCTAGTTCCAATTGTTATCTGACACTTTCATCTCAAAAGGTATTAACCACTTATCCATTTCTTCTTGTCTTTTTGGATTTACTTGTCACACTGCCCAATGTCAACAGAAAGGGAGGCCTCAGTTCTGCTAAGCTGGACTCCTTGTCATGTAAAATGGGACCATCAGTCCTACCCTTAGCTGGCAGGTCAGTCACCCCCTTGAATTTGTATCATGGTCAGTGTCAGAGCTGACTGCAGCAGATAGGACAGAAGTTACTCCAGTTGTTGGACAACCAGTAAATAGGAGCACATTCCATGACATGGTGATGTATTTATCATAAAGAAAGTGTACTGTTTCAGCTGACATTATGGAGAAAGCCCACAGGGTCCATATTTCTTCCAGCTGTGAGACAGATGAAAAGACAGGGACAGTGGAACAAAACCAATGGCATTTAAAAATAATTCTCAGTGTTTCTGTGTGAGTCTAGAACACCCAATTGCTAGTTTAGGGAAAAAAGAACCTTTGGTCATTTCTATTCAGAAAATCAGTTCCTCATCTTAGTATCAGACATTGTGTAATCATCAACTCAAGTTTTCCTTTTTCTGGAAAACAAAATGCATTCTTGCTGTTCTTAAACGTTTTTTCCCAGCTGTTAAAGGGGGATTTAGTTCAAGTTGAGAAATTAAATACAAGTAAGCCTCAGTTATAAAATGTCATTGACTGACATTCCTCTAAAGGGTCACCCAAAATCACAAACAAATGTGGAACATAATTGTGCATAGACTGAGCAGTTACATCTGTGCTGCATAATAATATAAATTCTACACTGGCGTTGGAGATGAAATGTTTTAGAAGCCTCAACTGAGTAACAGGAGGAATCCCCCAATATGAAATAAAGAAATGAAAGTCACTATGTCCTGAAAATGTAGCACATTTTTCTCTTACCTGGTTGACACTGATTACACCTTCTTCCTTGACGATTAGGCAAACAGTGGCACTGGCCACTGACTGGGTCACACATGGTCCCGGGTACTGTCCCCAAGGAGTCACACTCACACATCTGGCAACCCTGGAAGTCGCCAGTGGTCAAATTGTACCTGTGAGGCTGGCACTGATTGCAGTGAAGACCTGTTACTCCTGATTTGCAAGAACATTGTCCTGTTGATTTGTCACACAGCTGAGAGCCATTTACTGTCCCAGTCTTATCACAGTCACAGGGTAGACAGAGGGAAGAATTATTTTGCTGTAGGTGGAAGTACCCCTCCCAGCATTCATCACACCGTCTCCCTCCAACATTGGGCTTACAGCGACACTGCCCAGTCCCAGCATCGCAGACGGTCCCGGGGAGGGAGCCCGCGGGGTCACAGTCACAGGCCTTGCAACCAGTGGTGTCCAGCCCGTAAAAGTGTTCTCTGCAGGTGTCACACTGAAGTCCTGTGGCTTCTCTTTTGCACACGCACTGCCCGGAAAGAGGATCGCAGAGGTCATTCACTGAACCGTAGGGGTTGCAGCCACAGGGCTCACAGCCCTCATCATTAGAACTCCAGAGGAATTTAAATCCAAAATTGCAATGGTCACATCGAAGCCCTACAAATAAAATTTGTTAAAAAAAAAAAAGGTGAAAATGTAAAAATGATTCCATCATGCTTTCAAGGTAGCTGAAGCACAGACAGTGATATACTGTTGCCATTTAATGCAGACACAAACCTGGAGCATTTTCTCACAAGGAATGCTGTAGAAGGCTTACTGCATACCCCAAATAGGATCACAATGCTTAATTCAGTGATGATGCAACTTTGTTTCTGCCATGTGCTTTATTAATTCATTTTTGTTCATCACTTAATGCAAAGAAAAATGCTTACTGCAAATGTTACTCTACTATACATATTAGGACTTTTTAATATTAAAACTAGTGTTTTAAAACTAGTAACTGTACTAAAACTATTATTTACTTACTTTATGCTAAAAAGCATGTTCATTTGAAAATGTACAGCAGAGAGCCAAGAACATTTTCAAAGCCACACGGGAGAACTGCTTATTACCACATTAATTACTTTCCTAGAAATCAACATCCCCTAAAAATGTGTAGCAAAATGTTAAGCTGATAACTATTTTGGCAATAACAGGAGATGTCCTGACTCTTAACTATCACACATTTAAATAATTAATATAAATGAAACTTATCCAGGGCAATTTTTATTTCAATGCTTTTTTATGCTCCTATATTTTATCAGTTTCAATTAATATAAATTATGTTCTCCTTGGCTTATAAAGCAATCACATTGCTTGTCATAGTGTATGGTTCAGAACATACCTTTTTACACACTATATAAATTCTGCTGTTTGGATCATTTCTATTTAAAGGACTGTATACACACACACACATACACACACTTCACAAAAAAGAGAACAATGTTTTATCACCCAAACTTAAATCTCTGACAACTTAGGTTAGTCTCAAAAAGAGTATTATAAGGCAAAGGAATAAAGTTTTCTTGACTAGCAAATGTTAAGATGCAAAATACTTCCTTTAGGTCGCCTTCCTGTATCTATGAATTTTAATAACTGACTCTGTGGGGTCGAATCAATGGAAACATTTATTTCAAGCTTTAATAGCAATAAAAAAATTAGTACTAAAATAAGTCAAAAACACACTCAGGAACTCCTCTGTGGAAAAAGCATCTCCTACACGGGAAGGAAATGCATAATATATATGTATATATATGAATAAAAATTCAGGAACTCCAATGGAAGGCAAGTTCTTTAACAGTGATGAATGACTCACCTAAGGCATATCATTTAATTTCAATAAGGAAAATAAAAAAGAACCACTATTGCTGCAAATTTTAAAAATAACTGTATTGTTAACAAGAATTATGACTCATTTTGAACTATTAAAATTGGTCTACATGGATTCATATCATATCAGTTTTAAAAATATGCGTAGTGCTTATTTGAATATGCCATACATATTCCTGACAGGTAATCTATTCCTAACGATACTCAGGAAGGCCTACAGGGCATTACATTCAGTGTTAACAAGTACAGGCGAGTTAGCACACTGGCATTTAATTCACATTCTTCTCCCTTTTTATTCTAGATGAATGACCTACTTTAATAAAATTATTGGTGCTAATGTATTTTACTGATGATAGAATCATTAGTAAGATTTAACAGTTTTGTTAACTCTAACAGTTTGTTTTCCAAAGCATATACAACATACATTTGTATTTTCTGTTTTCTTTTTCTTATTAACCAGGTAAAATTGAATAAAGTTGCATGCTGATCTCATTAGAAAAATCAATATTTATACATATTGATTTATATTTTTATTAGATGTACTGAGTGTGCAGAAATGACTTTAGGGATAACATCAAAGTGGTAATTTCCCTTTTGAATTTACAAATATTAATATATTTATGTTGAAATTTTCCTGCAAAAAAACAACTACCAGAACCAACTGGTAAAACAGGCACATGGTAGGGAAGTCATACAAGTTCTAAGTAAATAGTAAATTTTGATTATTTGTTTTTCTTCTTTAAGCTCTGTAATCTAAGCAAGACATAAAAGATTCCACTGATATAAAGACATAACTATTTCATTGTTTATAAAGGCCTTTCTTTAACTTTTGTTTTCACATTTTGAACTTAAAATACATCTCACATTATAGAACAATGGATGACACACAGATGAAATTAGAAGGGCCTGAAATTCATTCAGCATCCCAGGTAACACACAAAGCTGTGCTTCTCTGTGCAAAGTGGTTATATAGCTTTTCTGAAAAGTTAGCTTTTGTGGGTTTGAAATGTGTTAAGGCAAGTTACGGTAAAATTTTTGATGCAATCTTTCTCTAAACCAGAGAAATCTTGTGTCATACCATGAAGCATGCCCATATTCCTTTTTATTAAGTGAAAATAAAATGCTTATCTAGATGAATTAATAAAATGATGTTCGTATAGCTATATGTAAAAGGTAATTTATTTTAGTGTCATATCACAGAAATAAAAATATTCAGAATATGTTCATATGTATGCGTATATGTCTATATGCATGTGATATGTGTGTGTATGTGTGTGTGTGTGTTTGTGTGTGTGTCCCCGCCAGGCCTATCTCTATTATTATTAGGCTCGGGTCAATGTTAGAAAAACGACGGGAGATGTGAGTGACAACAGAAAGGTAAAGGTCTTTTTAAACTTCCTACACGAACTGAGACACGTTCAGTTACAATACAAGACTCACTTCATCAGGAAACTTTCCTCTCATAATATTCTCATACATCAACATTTCAAAGTGCATTATGTACACAGTGCATTTTGGGCACTTGATAAATTTTGTCCTTATGTGGCTGTGGTTCCCCTCAAAAATGTAGGAGGTAATAAATTGCTATAATCAAATCTAATTTCTGAAAAATACCTGTGGGAGTAACAAACAAAAAAAGCATGCCTTGTATAAAAAAATGATAAATAACACTGAAGGTAGCTGTTTATTATAATCAGCTTGGCACTGAATTACAAAATTAAAATGATGTGGCCTTTGTAACTAACCCTAGCAATGTGCATGATCTGTGGAATTATGTTGACTTATTTTGCATTTCATAGGAACAGTTCAAAGAAATATAATAGAAAAATATGGAAAGATTTATCACAAAGGACCCTGTAGCACAGAATATTTTGAAATAAAAATAAAACCATTTATTTTGGTCTATTAAGAAAACTCGCATGGAAATTATTTGCTTAGAACTCATTAAGTACAGAACATTTTGAAAAAGTGCTAATTTTTCTACAAGAAACATCTAGGCAGTAAGTAAATTATATTTTCCTATGACTTATTAGTATGAGATGACGTGAACGACAGCAGCCACAGACTCAAGAAACTTCTAAAGGGTTGATTAAACTAAGCTTCAAGCTGGAGTTTGACAAAATTATTAAATTAATCATTTTCAGACAGTTCATTTCTTCCAGATTGTTTTGTTTTTTCTCTTTCTTTGCCAGACTGCCCTGAGAAAGGTGACGGGGCTTTACTCTTCAGTGAAGAAAGCAAACAGAGGACTTGATTCTGGGTGGTAATAGAGAGGTGACTGTAAACTTCTGCATCGCACATACCGATGACATTTGCTTTGCACTTGCACTGGCCTGAATCTGGGTGACAGGCAATGTCTCCATCCACGGTCCCCAAGGTATTACAGTTGCAAGGGCTACAGCCATCAGGATCCAACTCTCGTAGACTGTGGAATCCATTCTGACACTGACTGCACCGTCTGCCAGAAACACGTCTCTTACAATTACACTGGCCTCCAATCTAGGGAAGATACAACATTTTGTAGAATGATGAACGTATCTATTTTTAGACAATTTGCTCATTAGGTACAAGACAGGGAGGGAGGGAGAAAGGAACTTGCAATGTTATACAGACACAAAGGTTATAAGGTAGTTTTCTCCCCCTCCTGACACAAAAACATAGGAAGCTCCAGCAGAGCGAATATATAAAACTGAATGAGAATAAACTCCTCAGAAGTCAGGAGGATACCACAAAAGGGGAAATGTGGAATTAAACGTTAAATGCCTTATAAAGAAATCAAAATGTGGTCCTGTGGAGACCGCAAATAGGAAAGAGACAGCAGTTAATTTAATCTTTACAACTCATTCTCTCTGTTTCATTGCTCTCATTGGCTGTCTCATGCACTGAAACTTGTCTTATACATACAAGGCACATAATTTAAGGGAGGATCTGCCTTTACTAGTATCGCTTCAAAATTTTAACAATGTCCAAAATAAAGATCCTTGTTAATAGCATCCTTTTATGACCACTAATACTAACCCTGGTAACATTTTTCTTGTTTTTTACATAATCCTGCTTTTAGGAATAGTTCAGAATATTTATGGTTCATTTGTAGCATGACTTAATCACATTATATATATTTTGGTGATTTATATTTTGATTAAAAACCATGTGAGCATTGTTAGGCAAAACAGCTTAAAAAAGGAGTGTTTTTCTTCAAGCTACTATTTGAGAATGACAATACATGAAATATATAATACTCACCTACTGTATACATAGATAATACTATGTTGGTTAAAGAAAAAACAAGAGCTAAAACTTCTCATGAGATAACATATACATATCAAATGTGAAGCAAATATCAGAAATTCAATAATAACTTAGGGCTTTCACAAGAGACAGGGATGCAGGCATCGATCTCTAAGTCGCTGGCATTTCTCCCCATGGTTTCCTTTCACATGGACTGACCCCAGCTCTCCACACCCAGAGTCAGGGGAAAAGCACAAGTGATAAGACACAGTTTGCAAAAAATAAGTGGCATTTATTGGTGGGTATGTGTTACACAGAGCCATGGAAGAGGGATATAGGTAAAGAGAAATAAATGTGTATTCTCTGCCCAAACTTTATCTCTGTATTATGTTTCTACAATCTTATTTAAATGTAATACATGCATTACCTGGAACTCCCTGCCTCTTTGAATCTAGGTAAGACTGCCTGAAACCCTAATTCCATTCTTGTTGAAGGACAAAGGGGCTCCCTTTTTAAATTTACAAGAATTCTGCATTTGTTGATATTCTCATGATCATTTGACTCCAGTTTCTGTTTCTTCCATTTTGGAATCTTTTTGCCAACTGAAAGCTTTACCTTGTATCACCCTATAGGTGAGACCTAGCCAATGCCTCAATTTCAAGAAAAGAAGTTCTTGTTGTTTTTAATTTAAAGTGTTAATAAAAGTTAAACTTGACTAAAGTTTTGGGGTAAAAGAAGACTGTCATTTTGCAAATGATAGTATGTGGAGATTTTCAGAGGTTTCTGACAGCCAATTGGCCACCATTTCAGTATCTTCTCTCACCCTACTCCTCACTCCTCCCTAATGCCTGTCTGTTTGTCCTCTTTCCATCGGCTTCTCATGATAAACCACATAACAATGTAAGCTCTGCCACAGCCAGAGTTTTAGTCAATTTACCTCTTATGAGACGCATGACTCTTCATTTTACAGAAGAAGAAACCAAACTTTAGAAGGAACAAATTAGTTCTAGAGGCCCAGATAGCCAGTAAGTGGCCTAACTCCCAAATCCACGCTCATAACCAATATGCTAAATTTACTGTGCTTGTGATAAGCTACTGATCTGACGGCAAATGGGACAAAGATGTCACGGCAATGACCTATCCCTGTGAGGAGCCGGATGCACAGTGGAAGAATTAGCTAACTGGCCTGTTTATTATTTCATGAATTGCTGTGAACAGTACTGACATTTGCTAATGGTGGCTCTATATTGCCTCAGGACCACACTCAGGACCTCTTCATTTTAGACTATCCTGCCAGAGCCTGCTGTCCCAGGCTTTGCAGCAGTTAATGGTGGATTAGCACAGTCAACTGTGGGAAAATTGAAATAGTGAATCTGGCAGGGATATTCATGGCAAGAGAAAAGAGTAAGATTCTGCAATAATTATTCCAGTCAGCTTTCTTAACTATCCTCTACGTTAAGAGAAGGAAGTCTATTAGGGTGAATTTAAGATATTTACCCAACCCATACATGATCACTATGTATGTGTGTGTAAGAACACCACATGTGTATTTAAAACAACAACAACAACAACATGATTTAAAGGTCAATAAATAGGTGATTCCAGAGGTTCTTTTGTAGTACACACCATATTTTAAGTAATTTAAAGCAATATTTCAAAAACAGCAGAGATGCTGATGGTGGAGACAATCTAATATTCCATGGATGACATCTTCTCACAGAACTCACTAAAAGCCAATGAGATAGGTAATACTGATATTGTCAAAGAATTTGAAAAGCAAACTCAAAAGTTTAAGAACTGGAAATCTACCTTGGAAATTAAATTTGATCTAAAGGATTTTTTTTTAACAAAAAAGAAATACAAAAGAGGGCAAAAAAATCCTCTTATGCATCAGTATATTCTTGAGAATATTCTTTTCTTTTGAAAAATTTTGGAGAGACATTCAAAACCTTTTCAACATCTATTCAGATTGTAGTATCAGATGTAGTTAGTTCATTGCATGAACAGATTTTCAAATCTTTTCTTTTTTAATTTTTTTATTTATTCATTTTAGAGAGGAGAGAAAGTGTGTGAGAGAGAGAGATAGAGAAAGAGAGAAAGGAGGGAGGAACAGGAAGCATCAACTCCCATATGTGCCTTGACCAGACAAGTGCAGAGCTTTGAACCGACAACCTCAGTGTTCCAGGTCGACACTTTATTCACTGCGCCACCACAGGTCATGCCAGATTTTCAAATCTTAAGCCAACATTGCATTCTTGGAATAAGTGACCATCTGTTATGATGCATTACCTTTAACTATGTATTGTAGGATTCAATTTGCTTATATATTGTTAAAATATATTACATCCATATTTATGTGAAAAAAAATCAGAAGGGCTTTAAAAAATACCTGTTTATGAAATTAAGGTTAGGTAGGCATCATGAAACAAGGTGACCAGCTCTCCCCAGAGACACCCAAAGAGAAGCCAGTGAGAACAAAACACCAACAGCCACTTCTTACATGAGGGAGAAAGCAGCAGAAGTCACAAGACACCTGACTTTACAAAGACCTGAGAACTAGAGAACACAAAGGGCAGTGTGCCAGTTTGAGAAAGGGCAACGGAAAGCGGGAGGCATTGCTGACCCCACAGGCAGTGATGGCAGGAGATCTGTTGTGGTCTGAACCCTTGACACTGACCAGCCAGAGCATGCTTCCATGGCAATGCCCCACACTAGGGAGAAACCACGGAGAGCAGATAGGACAATTAGAGTAGGCTATACCTAAAGGATGGGCTGATCACTGGCAACACAGTTTTTAAATCTTTACAAAGTTGATTTAAAAATAATAATAGTTGGCCCTGGCTGACTGGCTCAGTGGTAGAGCCTTGGCCTGGCATATGAAAGTCCTGGGTTAGATTCCTGGCAGGGCACACATGAGAAATGCCCATCTGCTTCTCCAGCTTTCCTCCTTTCCTTTCTCTCGATGATCACTCTTCTCCTCCTGCAGCCAAGGCTCCAGTGGAGCAAAGTTGGCCTGGGCATTGAGGATGGCTCCATGGCCTCCGCCTTAGGTGCTAGAATGGCTCTGGTTGCAATGGAGCAAGGGCCCCAGATGGGCAGAGCATCGCCCCCTGGTGGGCACGCCTGGTAGATTCTGGTCAGGTGCATGTGGGAGTCTGTCTGACTGCCTCCCTGCTTCTCACTTCAGAAAAACAAAAAAATTATAGTAAACAATATATTTCAGAAACATTAAACTCAATTTATCAGTTCCTGAGTAGTTCTTTTATTTACTATTATGTAGCCCCTGACTACCACAGCATCTGGTACATGTTAGCATACAGAAAATACTCCCTTATTGACTGAATAAATTATTTAAAATTAAATTTTATATCACTGAAATGTGTCCAAAGATAGCTTTAAATATTACAGGAGTTATAGAAATCACAATTTCTACTCACTTTTCAAAGGGTTAGTTATGACTTGAATAGCTTCTTAGAGAATATTCCAAATTATTCTCCATTCGAGTAAAAATAAGCATAAATTCATTGTTTTTAAAGTATGTCTCAATTAATCATGCATACCAGTATTAGACACTGAAAAGAAACTTAAATATCAATCCATGCTGACCAGATGTTGAATGATTTCCAAACTTAAGTCCTTTGTTTACAACTAAATAACTAAGACCTATAAAATTAAAAGCCTCTGAAGGCTCTTTATTAAAAAACAAACAAAAACATCCTGTTGGGGGTTCTTAATGACACTAACATTTAAAAATCAGTGTTTTAAGTACCTGCCACCTACCCTGTCATTGTTTTAAGTTAACTGACTCCTAGGGACTTGGTCTTACTCTTTCTTTTCCTCTCTGCCTTGGATCTCTCCAAATTATTTAGAGGTTCATCAGTGAGCATCAAAAACAAAACAAAACAAAAACAGTGTTTCCAAACTGAGTCAATAGTAGAGTTTTCATAGTACTGACCATCTGAAGGAAAATTCTAGAAATAAACTGGTTAAAAATTTTTAAAGACTATTTATGAAATATTTGAACAATTTTCAGCATTATTGGTACTTCTAAGAAAAAATACATATACATCTATCCCTTGCCTGTGTATCTAACCATCCTCTTCTATCTGTGGTATATTCCCCCTCTTAGGAGCTTGCTCAATCCCAAGATGTAAACCTTGACCATTATTCTGTAGTTCTAGTATATATCTAATGATTTCTTTCCTTAAGTTTCTTTCTCTCTGGAGAAGAAAATTCCACCTTACTTTAACAGGCTACCTTCGTGAGGTACTCATTCCACTTCAAAACTAAATAAGTGAATCTGCAGTGGTTCCCACCATGCATGCGTGTCATGAATTGGAGAACTCCAGGTGAATGACGTACATAGTACTTGTTTCCATTGAAGTATTGTGTGATACTGCGGTTTATCATCTTGCTCAGCTGTTGAAAATATTCATGGGAGAAGAAAAGCTTCTACTTGGTGGGAAACCAAGATGTCTTTTCTTTTCTGTTTTACAATGCCTATCATTTGTCAGGCTGGTGTCGTTTTATGGCTCCCTTCCCCCCCAAAAGGCATTTCTGTGAAAGGGCTGCCCAAACGTCCCCACTGTCATCTCAAAGAGTTTGTAGGAAGGTCACGTTCCAAAGCATGCTCAAACAAAGCGATGTTAGGAACAAAACACTTTTTTTTCCCGTTTTTTTCAAGTGGCCTAGACAGGAGGAGTGTAAAGAGGTTCCCTACACATTTCTGTTCCCAACAGCAGTTATGTACTGGAATGTTTCGAAGGAAAAGTACTGTAATTATAGGGTTAGTTTTCAAAGGGGAATAATTTCATATTGCATCATTCCCCACCCCCCTTTTTTTTTTTTGCTGGTTTAGGTCTATTTCACTCAGAGATGATCAGCTATAACTTATAAAAAATACATGTAATATATGTCACCATGTTAAATTAGAGCATTTCATAAATGTCATCTGAATGGCACAACTGTACAGTGTGGTCTTATTGTAATTTGTTGCAAAATTAATACACTAGTTATTAACAAGATGGTGTTTTGACTTTATCAGAATGAAAAATCTCACAGTAGCATTTCAAAAAATATTTCCAGCATGAATAAATGCATTTTCCATGTCTATAGTTAATGTTGTAGAGAAATATGCTTTTAGGGAAGTTAACTCTTGGTTTAGCAATCTGTTGTTTATTTTTGTTTGCTTACTATTGTGTTAATTTAGTGAACCAGCGAAAATACAAATTCCAAACATCATTAAGAAAGAAAGATTCACTTCTGAGCTGATAAATAAATATGTAAGGCTTTTAAAACAAAACTTCACAAAATATTTAAATTGGTTTATGTGTAAAATAATCAGCTGAGACCCTGCTATGTACTAAGCTCTCAGGGAGCTGCGTGAACTCTTCAACAGGACGCAAGTCTTCTTTTGAGAATTTTATTAGTTCCAAGAAATTATTTGGCCTATCAGTTATATGCACATTGTTATTTCCTAAATATTAATCAGATCTGTCATAATGATCCCAAGTATGGATATGTCCCTTTGTTCTTATCTTCTGTAGCTGACCCTTTATATTCTCAGGTTGATCAGTTATTACTCAGCTCACCAGCTGCAAGTGAAATGTTACTGCTTGTCTCTCCTTGATTCTCTGAATGAGAGACCACAAGACTTATGCCCAAGTCCTCCTATCTTTCTCTAAATTATAGTTAAACTCCCCACCTGTCATATCCTTCACCATCCTAATGCTTACAGCCAATGTCCATACACCACACTCTTTGGGATCAAGCTCCTCATAGGCTAAATTAACTTGTACATTATATCTATGTGTACACTATAATATTTGGTTAACACAAAATATAAGGTTACATATTTCTGGAAAATTCACATGGTGACTTTTGGACATGCAGTAATTAATGACAAATACCTAGTTATGAGCCGATAAAAGCATGGATGAACTGTAGGAAATGGTACATTATGCAGAGAAAGTAAAATCTACTGCATTTTCTAGTGTATTTTCTTGAAAATTATCACTGTGGTGGAACAATCAATTTTCATGAGTAGGGTCCTTATTCCTTGTAATTCCATCAGCCATGGGTCAGACCTGGAAATACTTTCTTCATTGATGCCTTTCCATTTCTCCTAATTCATTTCAACCCCTCGTCTCCTGCCTTATTAATCTATTTTCTCATGTCTCTTAATCACGTCCCCCTGTTCTGGCTCTGCAGCAGCTGTCCATCAATGCCTTATTGAGCACTGTGATCTGCCATTCTTCTTCCTGTTAAAGAATTACCAGTATATCCCAGTCTTCAGCCAATTCTCAGATTCCCTTCTTTATTGTTTTCTCCTTCCATTTTTTAAAGAAAATGGCTAAGATTAGATTCTCTCATTTTGAGGACACAACTTAGTGTACAATTCCACTATGATTTAACAAAGGCTCATTGGCGTCGAAGACTTAGAAAACCATTTGATTTTAAGACGGGATTCAGAGGACAGAACAGAGTGAGTCTACTTTGACCAAGTGTACATGTGTATGCATAAGGACACACTCAGAGCTACCCCTTCCCCTCCCCCCACAGATCCAACCTCTTTTATCTGTGCATCTTTGATAGTGTTCTAGCAACTTCAGGGTTAGAGTGGTTCAGAGACCAGCAGCAACAACATCACCTGAAAACTTTTAAAATTGGAGAAGCTCAGTCCCTGCTCTAGATTTTCAGAATCAGAATCTGCCTTTTAAAAAGGTGTCTGACACAGGATGAAGTTATTTATTGTCTGGGTACCTCTATTTCTCTATCCACAAAACAGAGATAACTATGGTACCCCCCCCCCCAACAGGGTTGTTTGAATGATTAAATGTAGTACTACGTGGCAAACATTTGGACTATCTGGCATATAGTAAGCATTATTATTCAAAATTATATTTTTACGCATTTGCCTACCAGTGGTCGGCAAACTCATTAGTCAACAGAGCCAAATATCAACAGTACAACTATTGAAATTTCTTTTGAGAACCAAATTTTTTAAACTTAAACTATATAGGTAGGTACATTCCTTATCGAGGTAGCGCCTGCATGTAGTATTTTGTGGAAGAGCCACACTCAAGGGGCCAAAGAGCCGCATGTGGCTCATGAGCCTCAGTTTGCTGACCACTGGATACCCATCTAAAGAAACTATGAAGTATGCAAGTCATAGGCCCCATATTTCACTGTATGAACTCAATAAAGAGCCTTACCAATCCCTCAAAAAATAAAAAGGCATCTGAGATATTCACATGCACATTAAACACTTGAGAAACACTGCTCTGGCTGACGCCTGTGTCATTTTTCTTTTCTTTTCTTTTCTTTTTTACAGGGACAGAGAGAGAGTCAGAGAGAGGGATAGACAGACAGGAATGGAGAGAGGAGAGAAGCATCAATCATTAGTTTTTTGTTGCCGTTGCGACACCTTAGTTGTTCATTGATTGCTTTCTCACATGTGCCTTGACCACGGGCCTTCAGCAGACCAAGCAACCCCTTGCTGGAGCCAGCGACCTTGGGTCCAAGCTGGTGAGCTTTTGCTCAAGCCAGATGGGCCCGCACTCAAGCTGGAGACCTTGGGGTCTCAAACCTGGGTCTTCCACATCCCAGTCCAACGCTCTATCCACTGCGCCACCGCCTGGTCGTGTCTTGATGGTTTTTATCTAACCCTCATGTTCCCTCAGCTTGATCTAAGAACACAGCAGAGTGAGAGAAAAAGAAGGCAGGAAGGATGGAGAAAATCCCAAACAGAAAATCACCCAAACGTTTCTTGAATGCATCCTCTATGAGTTAGGCCACATGCTGGGGGCTTTCTATTAAGTCTCGTCACGTTACCAGCATCACCTGTGCAGGTGGTTATAGCAGGTGTGCTTGGAACACCAGCTAACATATAAGGTCAATGAAGGGACAGGCTGGAGCCAGAAAGTGTACACCCCCCTTGGGTCAGAGCTGACTGGGACCTCTACCTCTATGCACTCTAAAAGGAATGAGTTCATGGACTCTTCTCCAGATACTGTGGGATACTTTTATGAAACATTAGGTCATACTGGATTAGGAAATGAGCCAGGAAAGATGTCAGATAACTCACACCAAGTTCAAAGGAAACAAGAACAAAGTGCGATGACATCCTGAGAAACTCACATTGTACGCATCTGTACTAATAGCCAAGGATGTTCTCAACACAAATGAACTCATTTCCGGATGTCATGAGTTTTAATTATTTTGGGGTCATGTACACCTTTTGTGTTTGATGAAGGTATGGAAAACCCTCCCTCAAAGATACATAAACAAACAAACAAACGAATGCACAGATGCACTCCTACATAAAATTTAAAAGTAAATACGAATGCCCGAAAACTCATCTATGGTACCCTATGGACCATGGACTCTGTGAAGGACCCCTCGACAGTAATAACAATAAAACTTTTCACCATTTTCTACTCTCCATTTACTCTTATTATGGTGCATTAGATGTCCTGTGTGTCTTGACTTTGGCATTTGTAGTTTTAGGATGTAGTGACTGAGTCAGAGAATTACTTCATGCCATTCTCGAGACCTTGGCATTTGCACAAGGAAAAATTACAACATTTCTAATGGAAGAATAAGGCAAACATGCCATGGCTTATGAGATTGGATTGAATGTCAAATGACAACTACCAAAGGAGAAGTTCCCTTCCAGAACACAGAGCACACAGCACAGTCACCATTTGGGGCTGGCTCAGTTCCCAAGTTATTATAACAAAATGAGACTTGAACAACTGCCTAATATTCTTGTATGCTCCCTAATATTATTAAGGATAGTGATTGAATGAATTTTAAAAAATACCCTTGAATTCAATTTTACAGTTTCTAATTTTAACATTGTTGACAACTTTAGCACATATTACTGTTACCCCATTGAAAGCAACAATAAATATTAAAAAAATCTATTGTAACAATATTCAGGCAAGGTGTACTATATTTCCACATGTAATAATAATCTTTGTATCTGTATTTGAAGCATAAGAAAATAATTAAAATTAAGGTAAAATATGAATGTGATTTATAGACAGACAACACAGAAGTTCCCTCATTGTATCTGCATTCAGATTGCCAGACGCAATTTGCTCTGGCTATATATCAGATTTCATTAAAAATCTATTTGTTTTATGCTATAAAAATTATCAAAAAAGTAATTAGTAGAAAAGGGTGAAACAATGTGTTTTTAAAACAAAGAAAAAATGTTAATATTTTTAAGTATGTCTTTTATTTTATGCGTTTTTTTTGTTTGTTTTGTATTTTTCTGAAGTGAGCAGTGGGGAGGCAGAGAGAGACGGACTCCCACATGTTTCTGACTGGGATCCACCTGGCAAGCCCAATAGGGGGTGATGCTCTGCCCATCTGGGACATTGCTCTGTAGCAACCAGAGCCATTCTAGCACCTGAGGCAGAGGCCATGGAGCTGTCTTCAGCACCTGGGCTAACTTTGCTCCAATGGAGCCTTGGCTGCTAGAGGGGAGGAGAGAAACAGAGAGGAAGGAGTGAAGGAAGGGTGGAGAAGTAGATGGGTGTTTCTCCTGTGTGCCCTGACTGGCAATTGAACCCATGACTTCCACATGTTGGGCTCATGCTCTACCACTGAGCCAACTGGCCAGGGCCTGTTTTATGCATTTTTTAAACTAGATTTTTGCACATGGAAAGTATGGATAGATAGAGGCATCTAAAAATAAAGCTTTCTCTTTTTCCTTTCCCTACTCCTACTACTGAGACCAAAGTACATGTTAAAATACGTTATTATTTCCTTTCTTTTAACTGGTGAAAAATATTCAATTGAGTAGATAGGCTACATTTCATTTACCCACTCATCAGCTGATTGACACTGGGTTATTTTCCATTTTGACTGCTATGAATAAAGGAGCTCTGGTCATGGGTAAGATTGTGCGACATTATACGTTTTTATTTCACTTGCGTACAGGCAGTCCCTGGGTTACAAACAAGATAGGTTTCATTGGTTTGTTCTTAAGTTGAATTTGCATGTAAGTTGGAACAGGTTCATTTACCTGTTAAATGCAACTTAGACAGCTCTTTGTCTTAACATTGTATTTATTTTTACCTTTCTGTGTATATAAATATATAAGCATTTGCAAACCTACAGAACCTATCTCATTCATAACCTGGAAACTGTCTGTACATACTTCGAAGTAAAAGTGCTGGATCATATAGTAACTGACTTTAACATGTTGAGGAACACTGGCTGTTTTCTGTCTGTAAAAGTGGATGCACATTTTCTATTTTCATTAGCAGTCTATGGGAATACCAATGATCTCCATGTACTCATTAATGCTTGTCCATTATCTATCCCTTCGATGACAGCCATGCCAGTGAGTGTGAAGTGGTATCTCATTGTGGTTTTAATTTGCATTTCTCTGAAGACTAATTATGTTGGGTATCTTTTCATGTGTTTACTGGCCATTTGTGTGTCTTCCTTGGAGAATTATCCCTTTAGATCCTTTAGCCATTTTTAATAGTACTGCCTTTTTATTATTGAGTTGTAAAGGTTCTTTATATATACTGGAGATTAGTCTCATTGGATGTATGCTTTGCAAATATTTCCTCTCTTTCTTTGGGTTGAGCTAGGATATATCAACACAGGTGAGTTAGAATCTGTGTTCATGAAGGTCAGAAATTAATTTTTGCGATGTTGTAATAAAAAATGCATACAATTATAAAACTCCACTGTACAGTGAAGGCGGAGAGAAGGTTGGAATAAGAAATTTAGAACCAAAACTATCCTAATTACTGTTTGGATTTATGTGTATATGAACTTTGTTATACTGTCTTCTGGGAAATTTGGAAGGAAAATAGTTTTTGTTTAATTAATATCATTTATTAATATTAACTCTCCAATAATTCCAAGACATATACTTAATGTATTTCCCAGTTTACTTCAAACCTCCTTGCTTCCAATTTTTTTTGACATTTGTAAGTGTAAAAATAAAATGAGCCTTCCTTCCCTACAAAGCACCATCTAAGGAGCCTTCCAGCTTATGTCCTTGTTAAAAGGTACATAGGAGTAGTCCTCAAGCAGCCATCTCTTTGAAATCCAAACACACACAGAGGACATCCTGAAAAACAGTTCCCCATTCCAGGAATAGAACGTGTCCCAAATTAGCTTTAGAAAGAGAGCATTTCCTTACCTTGGATAGTAAGAACCCACCTGATCACACAGGAGGCTCCGGTTTCTGGTGCCCACTCGATCGCAATCACAGGGTTTGCACACATCTATGGCCGAAGGATTTGCCCCAGCTGGTCGGAAAAAGTAACCCTCACACAGCTCGCAGTTCCTTCCTGAGGTGGGGAAAGGTTATGCATTATGATTTCAGTTTGTTAAGAGTCAGCGGCATAATTCAAAATTAAAGACTGTATTCCTTGGAGGGAATTCCATAATTTTCGGGACGTCCATTTTAATGCACCTTTCATCCCTACCTGCCAATTTGGTGATCCAGAGCATATGAAACAATGAACCTGTTACAAACTGTGTTCTCCTTCATTAAACTCCCATCTGCTATATAATGCCATACTTTTAAAAGGCTGTGCTTTGCAGGGGCCCATGTATTTTGAAATATTTTCTTTCTAAACTTAAAACTTTTCTTTATTCTTGGGGCCAGCCACTTAATCTGAATCAAATATGAGATATTTCTGCATGTGTGGTAGATGAAAAATGTCCACTCCGAAGCAGCCAAGTATGTAGTATTAGAAATGTTTTCCAGAACTAAATCTTGTAAAATAGGAGACTGCTCATCACACAATTCATTACTCTACAGTTAACACAATTAAAAGCAATTGCTTCTGTTAGTGTTTATGGCCACGCTTTTTCATTGAAAATATCAATAGAAATTTGGTATATTTAGATATAGCAAATATATTCCACATGAAATATTAAAATAGTCTGATATTAGAATGATCAGGTAATTCTTTTTTTTGGGGGGGGGGAGTTTTTTGATAACTGTTTCGATCTCATTTGCTGTAATTGGTCTGTTTAGGTGTTCTGATTCTTCCAGATTGATTTTTGGAAGGTTATATGATTCAAGAAATTTGTCCATTTCACCAAGATTGTCTAATTTTTTGGCATATAGTTCTTCATAGTATTTTCTTACAATGCTTTGTATTTCTGTTGTGTCAGTTGTTATTTCTCCACTGTCCTTTCTAATTTTATTTATTTGAGTCCTCTCTCTTTTTTTCTTGGTGAGTCTAGTTAAAGGTTCATCAATCTTGTTTACCTTTTCAAAGAACCAGCTTCTTGTTTCATTGATACTCTGTATTGTTTCCTTAGCCTCTATGTCATTTATTTCTGCTCTGACCTTTATTATTTCCTTCCTTCTACTTGTCTTGGGTTTTATTTGTTGTTGTTTTTCTAGTTCTTTTAGATGCAGGGTCAGGTTGCTTATTTGAGCTTTTTCTAGCTTCTTATGATATGCCTGTAGTGCAATAAACTTCCCTCTCAGAACTGCTTTTGCTGTGTCCCATAAATTTTGAGTTGATGTATGCTCATTATCATTTGTTTCTAGAAACTTTTTTATTTCTTCTTTGATCTCATTGTTAATCCATTCATCATTTAATAACATGCTATTTAGTTTCCAAGTGTTTGAGTATTTTTCAGTTTTTCTTTTGTGGTTAATTTCTAGTTTCATGGCATTGTGATCAGAGAAAATGCCTGATATGATTTCAATCTTCTTAAATTTATTGAGACCATTTTTGTGTTCTAAAATGTGGTCTATCCTAGAAAACGTACCATGAGCGCTTGAGAAGAATGTATATTCTACTGCTTTAGGGTGAAAAGTTCTGAAGATATCTATTAAATCAAGTTGATCTAGTGTATCCTTTAAGTCTGCTGTTTCTTTATTAATTTTCTTTCTTGAGGATCTATCCAGTGTTGTTAGAGGGGTATTGAAATCCCCTACTATGATAGTATTGCTGTTAATCTCGCCCTTTATATCCATCAAAGTCTGCTTTATGTATGTCGGGGCTCCTATATTTGGTGCATAGATATTTACAATAGTTATATCTTCCTGTTGAATTGTTCCCTTTATCATTATGTAGTGTCCTTCTTTATCTCTTACTACAGCCTTTGTTTTAAAGTCCATTTTGTCTGATATAAGTATTGCTACCCCTGCTTTTTTTTCATTTCCATTTGCATGAAATATTTTTTTCCATCCTTTTACCTTCAGTCTATGAGCATCTTTTGTTTTAAGGTGTGTCTCTTGTAGACAGCATATGTATGGGTCCTGTTTCTTTATCCATGCAGCTACCCTATGTCTTTTGATTGGATCATTTAATTCATTTACATTTAAGGTTATTATTGATATGTAGTTGTTTATTGCCATTTTATTCTTTAAAGCTGTATTCTTCTTTTGCTCTATTCATTCCTCCCTTTAAACTGTTCACAAGAGACCCCTTAGTATCTCTTGAAGAATTGGTTTGGTTTTTATGAATTCCTTCAGGCTTTCTTTTTCAGGGAAGCTCTTTATTTCTCCTTCAATTTTAAATGTTAGCCTTGCTGGATAAAGTAGTCTTGGTTGTAGGTTCTTGTTCTGCATTACTTTGATTATTTCTTGCCATTCCCTTCTGGCCTCAAGTGTTTCTGTTGAGAAGTCCGATGTCATCCTTATGGGGGATCCTTTGTAGGTGATAGTCTTTTTTTCTCTAGCAGCTTTTAAAATTTTTTCTTTATCCATTAGCTTTGGTAATGTAACTATGATGTGTCTTGGTGTAGATCTTTTTGGGTTTCTCCTAAATGGAGTTCTGTGTGCTTCTTGAATGTGTGGAGTGTTTCCCAGCCTTAATTTAGGAAAGTTTTCTGCTATGATTTGATTGAACAAAGTTTCCATTTCCTGTCCTCTCTCCTCTTCTTCAGGCACCCCTATGATGCGAATGTTGTTTCTCTTCATGTTGTCACAAAGCTCCCTTAGAGTTTCCTCACATTTTTTAAGTCTCTTTTCCTTTTTCTTCTCTGCTTCTGTGCCTTTGTTTATTGTGTCCTCTAACTCGCTTATTCGATCCTCAGCATCATCCATCCTGCTTTTAATTCCTTCCATTGTGGTCTTCAGTTCTGATACTGTATTTGTCATTTCTGTCTGATTCTTTTTTATTATTTCAATTTCATTTTTTATACTTGTTATCTCTTTATTTAGATGTTCATAATGACTATCCATTGTTGCTCTAATTTCTTTGAACATCCTAACTATCATTATTCTAAATTCTGCTTCTGGTAAATTGGTTATATCTGGTTCATTCAGGTCCTTCTCTGGGGATTTGTCTTGATTCATTTGGTTTGCATTCCTCTGCCTGCCCATTTTGTCTGTGTATAAGCAAGTTGTGGCCACTGGAGTCCAGTAGGTGTTGCCTTTGTGTTCTCTAGGTGTGGTCTATCTGCAGGCCCCCCACCCCCTCTGCCGGTGCCTAGGGTGATTGGGTATGAGCGTTGCCAGCGCCGGCCCACTGTGGCTTTTGCTATGATTTCTGCCTCTCCTCCGTGGGAGGGGCTGTGACTGAAGCCACAAGATTAGCACCAAGGGTAGAGGTGAGCACCTTTGCTCAGCTGCGGACCCAGCCTATTTCCGGTCTTCCGCCCAGAACCAGCAGTCGGAGCCTGCTCGCTACAGTTCCGCGGGTTAGGCGGGGCTTTTGACGTGCTCTCAGCTGTAAGCTTTTGCCCATCCGGAGCTTTAGCCCCGCCCTCAAGGCCAGGGCCCTTCTGCGCAGGGTCGGAAACCAAAGTTTATTGGGGCGGGCGTGTTTGCTGGCTTCCGCCGAGCTGAGTACTTCCGCTCGTCCCGGACTCTACCCCGCCCCCGCGTCCGGAGCCCGCTCGTTCACGTATGAATGCTATCCGGGGTTTCTCCGGCCGGATGGGGTTAGTAGTGTGGGCTCAGCTGCGAGCCTCCACTTGTCTCGGGGTCCACCCCGTTCCCGCGCTCGGAGCCCGCTCGCGCACGTATACTGGCCAACCGCGGTTTCTCCGGCCCGGGGGTGGGTTGGGGGGGAGTGCGGGACTGGTAGCGTCAGCTCTGCCACGAGCCCCTGCCCGTCCCTGGTCCTAGCCCAGTTCCCGCGGTCAGGGCCGGCTTGCGCAGGGCCTGCCCGTTCCTGGCCTCCCGCTTTGTCCCCGCAAGTGGGATTAAAGGCGGGCCCGCAGCTTCCGGACTGCTTTCGCGGTCCCCTCTGACCCTCTGGGCTAGACCGATCTCCCACCGGCTTGGCCTCTGCCCACGCCGACAGAACCGCCTTTCAGCGTCCTGCCGCCCCAAAACCCCAAGCAGCCCTCAGCAGAGTAAGAAGGGACCTAATACTCCACACTGTAGGTCTGAGAGCTCCCTCACTTGTTTCACAGCTCAATACTGTCCAAACGCTCTTCTAGGCTCTGGGACTGCAGGCTGGGGCTTGGTTCCTGGGACCCAGGTCCCTCCCTCTCCACCAAACTCTCCTCCCGCCCCGCGGGTCTCTCCAGGCTGCCGTTTGCTCCGGGGAGCTGGGCAGCCCTCTTCGCGTTTTCGCTATTCCTACCAGTCTCAATGTGGCTTCTGCAGTGTTCCTTGGTTGAAGAGTCCACTTAGTTTTGTTCAAAGTTGGTTTATCCAGGTGGTGGTTCTTAAAATTGAGTTGTAATCCACTTTGGTTCTGGGAGTTGGAAGTTCGTACGTCCGCCTACTCCGTTGCCATCTTGCTCCTCGATCAGGTAATTCTTATAGCTTGAAATTTACTAGCCAGAGGTTTTCCTTTTCTATTTTATGTAAGAAAGACTAACGTACAGTTTCTGAAGATATTAGGAAGGAAGGAAGGAAGGAAGGCAGGAGGCACCTTTCCTTATGGACAATCATTTCCTCTTCCATCCTGTCTTCAAGGGCTCCCATGTTTCTCTCTCCTCCGGGCCATTCCACACTGTTTGTCCTACTGGAAACCTCTATTTGCCCCCCTAATTCCTCTTCCTCTGACTGCTTCCCCTGGGTAACTCCTACCATACTTGTGCTACCTTGGCTCTCAGCACACAGCTTTGTAATTGGTCCTTCAATGGTGAGCCTTTCCCACAGTGCAATACTACACGCAAAGATGGCCACATTCATTACCTTGTTAATCTTTACATTCCCAGCACCTAGCCTAGATCTTGTGTGACATATTAGGTCATCAGTAATTATCTAATAAATTAATCCAGGCTTCAGAATAGCAGGTTTTCACACCCCTAAGACTTCAGCCATTATATTGTACGGAGTCAGAGATTACCTACTTGTGTTTTTAACATCCTAGCCCTTCAACATGCTGAATGGTCAAGATTTCGATAATCATCTCTTTATTTAATTAGCATTTACAAAAGAATATTCCCAGGATGCCAGAGCCCATGCCATATCTAAGTGAATGTAAACATCTCCACATGAGAATTCAGACAAAGAGGAAGGTGAAGGTCACACAAGAAAACTTATTTTAAGAAGATACATACATTTCCAAACTAATAATTCCTGAGTTATCCAAAATATATTCATTGCTTAATCAAATGCAGTGGGGGGAAAAAAGTTTTTCCTGAAATGATATAGTTAAAGACTATATTACTACTTCTGAAAACTATCTAATAATTTGAAATTATGAAGATTTGGTAAACCAGCTTTGATTTACCAGTGTAACCAGACAAACGCACCTCTTAAAAAAAGATAGCAATACCATAATTTAAAATAACATGGCTTGTATATCAAAGCCTGTGGGCCTCAAAGACCAACTCAGCTTTCATGTAGAGTGTAATTTGCTTGTTACCTGTAGTGTTGTGTTCACAATTATCACAAACTCCTCCTCCTCCTCGGTGGTGCTCAGATGGAAATGGGTCCAGCAAGATGTTGTAGTGGCAGCTTCGGGAGTGGTTGTTGCATTGACAAGGTTTACAATTGAAAGGATGAACTTGATCTCCTTGGCGGAAGGGCTTTTCATTATAAAGAGGCAAGCAGCGATCACACTGGAGCAATAAAGTAATATCAGAATGGGGAATAAACACAAAGCTATGATTTTTTTTTTTTTTTACTTACATATCAGGTACTTTTATTAGCTGGAAAACTAATATCAAAGAGTTCAAAACCAGCAACTGGCATATTTTGGCAAAATGTTTTTATTTATTTATTTATTTATTTATTTATTTATTTATTTTTCACAGGGATAGAGAGAGAGACCGAGAGAGGGATAGATAGGGACAGACAGACAGGAGTGGAGAGAGGTGAGAAGCGTCAATCACTAGTTTTTCATTGCCGTTGCAACACCTTAGTTGTTCGTTGATTGCTTTCTCACATGTGCCTTGACCGCGGGCCTTCAGCAGATTGAGCAACCTCTTGCTGGTGCCAGAGACCTTGGGTCCAAGCTGACGAGCTTTTGCTCAAGCCAGATGGGCCCGTGCTCAAGCTGGCAACCTTGGGGTCTCGAACCTGGGTCTTCCGCATACCAGTCCAACGCTCTATCCACTGCATCACCGCCTAGTCAGGCGGCAAATATTTTATAAATCAGGAATGAGCATGCTCTAGACATGCTAGGGTGAAAGTGGCCACACAAACGGAAATCATGCCAAGATATCTTAATAACCAATGTGAAAAGTTACAATTGTTCCCTGGCCTTTACTTTCTTTGTGTTTGTGTGAAACCATTAAAAACTTGACTTCCAGTCTCTGATCCCACAGGTGAAGACCTTAGAAGTTGCCAGTCCATCCTAATGACAAAGATAAAGCCAAGAAGACTGAAATATCAACAACTTATTTTACGTTCACAGAAAGGATACAGT
This sequence comes from Rhynchonycteris naso, assembly GCA_037038555.1. Taxonomy (NCBI): domain Eukaryota; kingdom Metazoa; phylum Chordata; class Mammalia; order Chiroptera; family Emballonuridae; genus Rhynchonycteris; species Rhynchonycteris naso. The sequence continues at coordinate 209,545,832 of CM072995.1, read as the reverse complement.
CTTCAATGAAATTTTATTTTTTAGATCACAAAAACATGGTGTCTTCATAGGAATAGCTAAAGAAAGCTTTGACTACATCTGCTCCACTAGCTCAGGTAGGCAACGTCCCAAACTCACACAGCCGGCACTTGTTCGGTACAAGACAAACTGCATCCATAATCAGTATGACAGGACCACAGCTTCCACGTCATCCCTTCCACCAATTTTTGTGCAAGAGAGTGTAACTTGAATAATAAAAACACCATCAGAAGAGGGAGCAGAGTCATCAATAAGATTACTCTGGCATGAAGTAAAAAATAGTCTTCCGGCATTGCTTTGTAGCAAAATATTCTATTTGGCTTGCGTTTTGCAAAGGGATAGAGTTTTGAAAAAGTTGGGAATGAGATTAATTGCATGGCTAATTGACCTGGGGAAGAGAATTTAATGAGCTCAGTTCTCTCCTCCAAAGCCAGGAAGTCAGAGAGTGAGTTTTCATGTACGCTTCCATTTGTGCAACTGGGACATATATCCCCAACCCCCCAGTTTGGGCGACCAGAGTGCTAGTTATATCATAACAGCACCTGATGGCTCCTAGGAAGTAAGTGTTAGAGAGGGCCACCTAGGTGGATGCAGCTACAGATAATAAAATTATCCAGAAATAAATATTTGTCAGACATTGCTTCTTGCTCTACTTCTTAGGCTATGTCCTCTAAATCAGAGCATGGACCAGTAAATTTATGATCACAGAATCTACTGTAAACACTTATAAGTAATCTACTCTATAAGAACAGTCTTATATACTGCTGGTGTCATGGCAGTGAAAATCAACACCTTTTTATTTTTAACTCCTTCCTTGTTTTTCCTCCTTCCTCTCCCCCATTTGTAAGTTCCAGATTCTGAAGTGTGCCAAGCTTTGTGTTGGGAAGTATATATTATAACTTATTCTCAGATTACTTTGAGTCAATAATAATTAAACTATTAAGTTGTTTTCCTTCTGGAGATGAAGAAACTGAGTTCCAACAGAGATAAAGTAGAGTCAAGGGCTTACTGTTTAATGCTATCATTCATGTCACTGACATCTTTATTCCCCAGTTGCTACTTTAACAGTAAAGTGGTAGACAATGTTCACTGATGGCTTGCCATGTGACAGACACCACGCTAAGTGATTGGTCTCCATAACAACCTGATGAGTTAGGTATTATTACGTCCCATATTATAGATGAGAAAAATAAGGCTTAAGTATATAAGAACATAGAATTGATTATATAAGAATATATATAATAAGAATTAATTACATAACAACATATAAGGATAGCATATCAAGGAAGAGAAATTAAAATGGGATGCTATATAACCCAAAGCCTAGAAATAAAATAATCTATTACAAATATTTCATATAGTGCCCAGCACATAGAAAGTATACATTTCACGTTAGTTTTCAACAGGTAGTGGCAGCACCTGTAACTTAACTAAGATGTCTGACTTCAAGCCTATGCCTAATCTCTAACTTTTGATTATACAAAATAAATTTGATTTACAAATGATTGCTGGTGACAGAACACTTGAAGAGGTCAATTCCCCCACTTAAAAATCTTTTCGGTCTAGCACCCCTGGTTGATAATATTCTGACTGTGACATCTTCCTTTTAGAAAATGAGTTTCATTTTATATTTGGAGGTGCCTTATTGCAAATCACCTACTAACAGCCAATCCTGAAGTCTTTACATAAACATTGCCCTGTTTATGAAGGATTCTCTTTGTGTCCTCTCTCTAAATTTCCTCAAGAATGATCTTTTTGAATATTAATACCATCATTACATGTGAATTTTTAAGTTAACAACAGCCTAGCAACTGTCTATTAAGCTCCTACTGTGTGGATGATACAGAAAGTATAAAAGTCAGTAACTTGCATTTTCTGAGAGACACACGCAAGTAAATTAATTATTTCAGTTCAAAGCGACAGGAGCAAGGTCTAGGTATTAATAGAGTGTATGGAACAGGAGAGAAGAGGGGCAGCAATCTCAGCCCAAAGAGTTCATAACTTGTGTGTTTCTAAAAATCTCATTTCTTTTAAGTTTATCCAGTTTGTTGACATTGATTGTTCAAACTAGTCTTGTATGAGCCTGTTAATCTCTGTGGCATCAGGTATAATGTCTTCTTCTCTCAGTTCTAATTCTATTTATTTGAATCTTCTCTATATTTTTCTTAGGTTAGCTGAAGGTTCATCAATTTTAAAGAATTAATACCAACCCATTTTCAAACTCCTCCAAAAAACTGAAGGGAAGTGGACATTTCCAAATTCATTCTCTGAGGCCAGCACCAATCTGATTAAACAGCTACACAGAGACACCACAAGAAGGATATTGTATTATAAGAAAAGGATACAAGTTAAATGTCCCAAAGGGGACGATTTCCAAATGTCGTATCTTTGGAGAAATATAATACAAACGTATGTAAGTATAAATGTAGAAAGATATCCATACTATACTTTAAACTTAAAAACCAAGTTAAAAATGACATGTAGAGTATAATCCTATTTTTCACATAAAGGTAGATTCATCTATGAATATGGATAGAGACAGATGATACAGATTTACTTAAAGGAACAATAATTTGAGATCTGAAAGGATAAAGTAAAGAGTATTTACTGAGATTATTTTTGGGTGGTAAAGTTACAGATGACTTTCACATTTTTATAACTACTTTTTCTACAGTGTGCATTTATTACATATGTATTAAAATTTGAGGGCAAATAAAACACAACTCATAAATAGATATAAGAAAACTATATATCATTTGCATCATTTGCATGTAATATTTCACAAAGAAAACCAAGAAAATTAAAATGTTTTAAATTATACACAGATCAGTAAGATACTACTGAGAAAATGATTCTCTTTTAGAGCACAATGTAGGCTGAGGGTTTATGAATTACCAGTAAAACAGAGTATGATTTTTAAAAGATAAAAAATTTTCAAACATTGAATTTAATATATAGAAGCAAGAAATTTGAGAGGTGACAGACTAAATTTCTGTTATAAAATTTGACTTAAATCATATAGAACCAAATGACACAGTGACATATCTTAGCTTTTGATCTTAAGGATGATGCTATGTTATTTTCATTTTGTGTAGTTTACAAAGACTATATAAAAGAGTAGGAATACTTTGTAGTCTATCCTTTGATTATAAAATTAATGAAATTTAGGATTATATTCTCCAGGTCCATCCATGCTATCACAAATAAAATAAGCCAGTCATAGTAAGACAAGTTCCATATGATTTCACTTACGTATGGAATCTAATGAACAAAATAAACTAACATAAAAAATAGACACAGACTCATAGAGAGAAAATAGACTGAGAGCTGTCTGATGGGGAGGAAGGTTGGGGGCTGTTTGGAAAAGTGAAGGAATTAAGCAAAAACAAAAACAAAAAGCTTGTAGACGCAGACAACACTGTGATGATTACCAGAGGGAAAGGGGGATAGGGGAGGCAGAATAGGGTAAAGGGGGAAATATTGGGATGAAAGGAGATTTGACTTTGGGTGGTAAACACACAATACACTAAACAGATAATGTCTTATATACTGCTCACAAAAATTAGGGGATACTATAGAATTGTACACCTGAAGCTTATACATTCTTATTAACCAATGTCACCACAATAGATTGAGTAAAAGTAAAATTTTTAAAAATCACCTCTAGAAAATTTACAAAAAGTAGATAATTTCTGAATAATGGTAAATAATTAAGTAATATTTTTTCTTAAGTCTAGTACATACCATACAGGCTAAAATTTTAGGGACACAAAGGACAATTACAAGTGGTACCTTATTTTATTAAAGCACTTATAGATAAAATAGTATTTTGTCTATATAAGCTTTTTCACTTTTTCTTTTATTAAATATGTTGGGGTGACATTGGTTATATAGGTTTCAATTCTGAGACATCACTTGATATTGCATTGTGTTTACCACCCAAGTAAAACATCCTGTCACCATGTATTTGACTCCCTTACACTTTACTCCCCACCTCCCAACACCCATTCTTTCTCGTATTGACCAAACTGTGTCTGTTTTTGTTTATCGTGTTCATTTGTTTGTTACTCCCAGTTTTATATCCCATGTATGAATGCAATCATGTGGTTCTTGAATTTTTCTATCCTATTTCACTTAACACGATATTCTCCAGGTCCCTCTATGTTCTCACAAATGGCAGTATTATATCTTTTCTTATGGCTGAGTAGTAAATTGTATAAAGATACCATATCTTTTGTTAATGAAACATCTATATAGTTTTTAAGTAACTGCAGTTATTATAGAATATTTAGTAATTCATTTACTTATTGTCCTTATTAGACTCTGAGCTTCAAGTAGGAATCCATCGATCTAATGAATCCCGGCATAACTCCTAGAACACTGTGACTGCTTGATACATGTTTATTGAGGGAGAGAATGAACAAATGAGTATATAAATGAGCAAATAAATCAGTGAATGAGTGATGCACAAGAGCTTGATTCTACCAGTGAATTCATGTCCTTCACTTCTGGTCCTGGCAAAGAAATAAAAACGAAGGAGGATAATTTCTCTTTCTACCTTTCACAGTGAAACGAACACAGATGCCTCTATCTCGGCAGTGCTAGTCCTGCAGTGAGAACAGCTAAGACACACCGTGTCAGGCCTGTACGATTCATGTTTATTAGCTGAACTGAACCTTGCCCACAACCTCTAAAGTAGGAATTGCTATCCCCTCCATCTGAGCAATAAGAAAACTCAAGAATATGAGAGATGTTTAATGATTTTCTAACACCACCGCTAGAATGTCCCTTAGTATGAACCAGAACGTAAAAATGTCTGAGGACATCCATGTGTTTTGTGCTCATTGCAGGAGTCTCAGTGCCTAGAAGAAGCCCTCCCATGAAGTAGGCACGGATCTTATACAAATGGAGAAAGAAAACCCTCACTCCAATCTCTGCTGTGCTGCTCTATTGGCTCAGGGATAAAGAATGATATCAGAGGGTAAGGGAGGAATGGACTGGAGAGCCCAGGAGTGCTGAAGTTGCTACCTGCACCCCCTTCCCTGCTGGAAAACTCTGAAGCATGTAGGCAGTCACTGTCTCCATGGCAAGAAGGGAGAGTCAATCTGTTTCAAAGTGAAAGATGATAGAGTGCTTACTTTTCAGTGATTACTACAGTACTACTTACTGGGCTGAAAGAGGTAATTTGTTCAACTTTCCCCGGTGGCCTAAATGAATTAGAGATCTTCTGAAAGTCTGCAAATTGTTCCTTTCTCATCAGCAGATGCCAAGCCAGAACGCTGGAAACGTTAAAAACCTAAATCTCTAATAATAATAATTGTCCTCGGGCTCTGTTCATGGGCTTCCTCTTTCCTTTGGATGGAGCGGTTCAATTGTTATTCAAATGATGCCATTTGAGGGTAATTTCTTTTGTGTTCCAGGTGGATAAATCATCTTTATAAACATAAAAACTTTTGTGTACGCATGTAACTATTTATTCCAGGAGAAGTTTTCCCAATGTGGTTCTCTTGCTCCAATCACAAAGGTATTGTTAGACAAACTAGATAATTTATTATCAGTGATAGATTGGGGGTTGGGGGGAGGTGGAAGCAAAACTCCCAAGTGCAAAGAAAATATAGGCAAAAAATTACTCAGTGCTTTACACATGATAGGTGATCAATATATGTTTTATAAATGCATGAATGAATGACCTAATAGAATATTTACATTTATGACGTTATAGGATTGTACCTTCATGTGTCTAGCATTTAACTGAACAGTAACATTAACGGTTTAAAGGTAAATGCAATATTTTCCTGAATATTTTCACCAATGTATTATTATGTAGTCTCAATTAGCAAATGCAAAACAATTATCAAGCTTCGCAGTTGAGAAAACAGAAATGCTTGTGAATGTAGCCTTCAATGACATGTCTTTCTTTCTCAGCAATTATCTTTCCCCTGGCTAGAAATTCTCATATGATTAAAGGGTCCACAGAAGGTATGTACTTATCCTGCTCTCTAGGTGTTAAAATTAATAACATAAATTGTATAACAACCAACATTACTACACAACGCTGATCACATATTGCTGGCAATACAATGGTCACGAACACTTTACATACATAGGCTGTCGGGCCCACCTCCGGGTGGGCTGACTATCTGGCTGACTAGCTATGAGGGCTGGCCAAGGGCTTCACTGGATGAGCTGTCATGTGGGGGCTGGTCCCATAGGGCAGGAACCCTGTTAGCCGTGTTCTTGTGCTAGCCACGTCCCCCCTTCCAGCGTGTCAACTGTAGAGGTGGCTGGGCGATGTCACAATGCTGTCTGAAGCCGACCACCTGATGTGTCGAGTCCAGAGCCTCTTGGGAGCTACCCAGTACAGGCACAGGTCCACCGGCTCTCACGCTGAGCTTGAGGCTGTCTGGGAGGAGCCACAGACTGTTCTACGGTTGGTGCTACTTGGGCTGGCCTGGAGGTATTTGGGAGAAGCTAAGCTGTGAACCAAGACTGGTGGCCCTTTGTGCAGAGCTTAGGCCACTCTGGTGAGGACAAGTGAGGTCAGCCTCCACTTGTGCTGGGCTTGTGGCCACTTAGTTGAAGCTACATTCCAGGACAAGACTGGCTGCCTCTTATGCCAGTCTTGGGATCACCTAATGGGGGTTACAATACAAGATGAGGCCAGTTACCACTTGTGCCAGGGTCTGCTTAGTAAGAGATGGAAGGCACACCTAGGCCAGCAACTGCTTGTTTGGGGTTTGTGGATCTTTGAGAGATTCTAGAAAAGTCCACAGTACAAGTGGAGTCAGGCTGCTCTGAGCTAAATGGATGAGCTGGGTGGGATGGGTTTCAGGCAATCACCAAGGACGAGAAAATGGGCAGGTTAATCGAGAACTCACCTATGGTGTCCACTGGGGCCTAACAGCTGAGAAGGAAGAGAGTTCAACAAAGGAATAAGGGCACCATGAGCCGGTCCACCAGAAATTTCATGCAGGTCCACGAAAGAGCGAACCACCCTGACATTGTATGAAGCTTACAGACTCAGTGATCTATAGGAATTCAATTATGCTCAGGGTGATTTCTGCCTTAGCTGGCCCTGAAATAATCCTCCTACTTTCACCGGCCCCTGTGTGTAAAGAGGTTGGAAAGCACTGGCTCAGAGTGACTCTGTGGAAAAGGGAGTCCACGTGTCGGCACCCCGGAAGGAGAGCTGGGCCTCCAGCAGCCCTCCTCTCACCCGGACACAGCCTCCACTGGTTTCCATAGCCAGACAGCAGGCGGCTCCTGTTCCTGGCACTGGTGCCCCAGGCTTTGTACCCCAGTGCGGAACAGGGACCCCTTGTCCCTCATTGGGGACCTGCACAGTTAGGATATTCCTGCTGATTTCTAATCGCCATACCAACCAGGATGGCATCTGCCCATCCCACATCCCCACTCCCTGCCAGTCTCCACATGACTTCTTTTTTCTATCCTTGCTGACAGGACTTCTCTTCAGCTAGTCTTAGGTAGTTCTCAATATCAGTTAGTCTATATTACTATATGCGGGGAGGTGAGCCCAGTGTTTACCTCCTCTGCCATCTTTACCTGAAATCACATAAAATCCATTTTATACTGGAAACATTGCCTAATATTAGACCTGAGTACTAGATACCTGAAATCCCATAAAATCCATTTTATATTGGAAACATTGCCTAGTATTAGACCTGAGTACTAGATTAATAAATTTTTTAAAATCCTTGCATCTGTACAGATACATTAAAATTTTCCTCTTAAGATAGAAAGTGTCGATGATATTTATATTATTTGTTAATTACAAATTGTCAGCTTGCATAATCTGTTTGCACTAAAGTCATCTCCATCTATTATAGTAATTAGTGTCTGCCAGGAAATCTTTTTGATTTTCACAAATGAAAGTCCTTCAATATTTTCAAATAGTTGCCTCTGTAATCAAGATGTTATGGCTGTACTCTGGAAAAATGCTCCACACACAGAAGGCATTTCATAAATATTTGTTGCATGAGTCTAGCAAATGATCAGTCTTCACGTTAGAGCTGTAAAGATACACAGTAATGTAGCATCACCTCCACTCTGTCTTGAAGGAACACTTAAGATCAGTGATATGGGCCTGATAGATTAATAAACCTTTTTCTATGTTTGAAAAATTATATTGTAATGTTTAAGACTGCGAAGGATATGAATATTACAAAAGCAAACAACTCTCTTTTACCCACCACCTGACTTCGAAAACAAAACACGACCATATGCACTCCAGCTCACCAGTAACATCGGAATGTAGTCATATTTACAAACATTTCTTGATATTTACACTTTATGTTGACAGATTACTTAGTATCAGTGTTATTTTTATGTGTTTTTAAATTTTACATAAATGGTATATTGTATGTTTTATTCTATAGCAAGGTTTTGGCACTCGGTTGTTTGAGAAGTCTATTCATGTTGATGTAGTAACTCTGTCCATTCATACCCATGCTGTAAGTATTCCATTTAAATATCTACAAATTGTTTTCCCACAGTTGTGGGACCTTCCTATCAGTGGTGCATGAGTCCTCAATACTCCACATCTTTGTCAGCAACTGAAATGTTCAGATTTAAAAAAAAATCTTTGCCGGGGGAAGCAGGATAGCGACGGAGTAGCCGGACGTACCAACTACTTCCAACTCCCAGAACCAAAGTGGATTATAATTCAATTTTAAGAACCATCATCTGCATAAACCAACTATGAACTAAAATAAGTGGACTCTTCAACCAAGGAACACAGAAGAAGCCACATTGAGAATGGTAGGAATAGCAAAAACGTGAAGAGGGCTGCCCAGCTCCCCGAAGCAAACGGCAGCCCGGAGAGACCGCAAGGCGGGAGGAAAGTTTCGCGGAGAGGGAGGAACCTAGGTCCCAGGAACCAAGCCCCAGCCTGCAGTCTCAGAGCCTAGAAGAGGCGTTTGGACAGTTTTGAGCTGTGAAACAAGTGAGGGAGCTCCCAGGCCTACAGTGTGGACTATTAGGTCCCTTCCTACTCTGCTGAGGGTTGCTGAAGGGTTTGGGGCAAGAGGACGCTGAAACGCGGTTCTGTCAGCGTGGGCAGAGGCCAAGCCGGTGTGAGCTTGGTCTAGCCCAGCAGGGTTGGAGGGGACGCGCGAAAGCGCTCCGGAAGCTGTGGGCCCGCCTTTAATTCCACTTACGGGGACAAAGCGGGAGGCCAGGAACGGGCAGAAATCTTCTCTGCGACCCTGCGCAAGCCGGCCCTGACCGCGAGGACCGGGCTGGGACCAGGGACGGGCAGGGGCTCGGCTGAGCTCACGATACCAGCCCCCACCCCCACCCCCAGCCGGAGAAACCGCGGTTTGCCAGTATACGTGTGCGAGTGGGCTCCGAACGCGGGAACGGGGTAGACACCGAGACAAGTGGAAGCTTGCAGCTGAGCGCACACTACTATCCCCGCTTGGCCGGAGAAACCGCAGATTGCATTCATACGTGCACGAGCGGGCTCTGAATGCGGGGGCGGGGTAGAGTCCGGGACGAGCGGAAGTACGCAGCTGAGCAGAAGCCAGCAAACACGCCCGGCCCAAAAAACCTGGGTTTGCGACCCTGCGCAGAAGGACCCTGGCCTCGAGGGCGGGGCTAAAGCTCTGAACGGGCAAAGGCTCATAGCTGAGAGCACGTCAAAAGCCCTGCCCAACCCGCGAAACTGTGGCGAGCAAGCTCTGATTGCGGGTTCTGGGCGGAAGCCCGGAAATAGGCTGGGTCCGCAGCTGAGCAAAGGTGCTCACCTCTACCCTTGGTGCTAAGGCTTGTGGCTTCAGTGACAGCCCCTCCCGTGGAGGAGAGGCAGAAATCACAGCAAAAGCCACAGTGGGCCGGCGCTGGCAACGCTCATACCCAACCACCCTAGGCAGCGGCAGAGGGGGTGAGGGGCCTGCAGACAGACCACAGTTAGAGAACACAAAGGCAACACCTACTGGACTCCAGTGGCCACAACTTGCTTATACACAGAAAAAATGGGCAGGCAGAGGAATGCAAACCAAATGAATCAAGACAAATCCCCAGAGAAGGACCTGAATGAACCAGATATAACCAAATTACCAGAAGCAGAATTTACAATAATGATAGTTAGGATGTTCAAAGGAATTAGAGCAACAATGGATAGTCATTATGAACACCTAAATAAAGAGATAACAAGTATAAAAAACAAAATTGATTGATGAGGAGGAGCAAGATGGCGACGAAGTAGGCGGTGGTACCAACTTCCAACTCCCAGAACCAAAGTGGATTATAACTCAATTTTAAGAACCATCACCTGGATAATCCAACTTTGAACAAAACTAAGTGGACTCTTCAACCAAGGAACACAGAAGAAGCCACATTGAGACTGGTAGGAATAGCGAAAATGCAAAGAGGGCTGCCCAGCTCCCTGGAGCAAACGGCAGCCCGGAGAGACCCGCGTGGCGGGAGGAGAGTTTGGCGGAGAGGGAGGGTCCTGGGTCCCAGGAACCAAGCCCCAGACTACAGTCCCAGAGCCTAGAAGAGGCGTTTGGACAGTTTTGAGCTGTGAAACAAGTGAGGGAGCTCCCAGGCCTACAGTGTGGAGTATTAGGTCTCATCCTACTCTGCCAAGGGCTGCTGAAGGGTATGGTGGGCGGCAGGACACTGAAATGCGGTTCTGTAGGCGTGGGCGGAGGCCAAGCCGGTGTAAGCTCGGTCTAGCCCAGCAGGGTCAGAGGGGACGCGCGAAAGCGGTCCAGAAGTTGCGGGCCGCCTGAAGTCCAACCTGTGGGGACAATGCGGGAGGCCTGGAACGAGCAGAAATCTGCTCTGCGACCCTGCGCAAGCCGGTCCTGACCGCGGGGACTGGGCTAGGACCAGGGACGGGCGGGGGGCTTGCGGCTGAGCTCACGCTACCAGCCCAGCCTGGCCGGAGAAACCGAGAATTGCCATTCTGTGTGCGCGAGTGGGCTCTGACCACGGGGATGGGGTAGACCCCGAGACAAGTGGAAGCTCGCAGCTGAGCCCACGTGTAAAGCCAGTAGTCGAGGCCGCCATCACAGCAGCCTGATCCATGCAGGTTCACATTTGATTTGAACAGATGGCAATGAAACACCGGAGCCAAGAACTGGTGAGCCATCAGCTTTAATTCTAGCTTGCACCCGGCGGGCAAGCAAAAACACACACTGGGCTCCAAAACCCACTCATTCAGTGCTCACAAAGCTACTGACTTATCCGAGTTTCCTAGAATCAAAAGTTTCTAGCTCACCAGACTTATTTTCCTCTGTTTCCCATCTCCTCCTGCACAAACTCTTAACAAACTGGTTTCTTCCTCAGCACTCTGCCATCTCGGCTGCTTCTCCTGGCCTTCACGTGGCCTTACTCTGCTCTCCTCTCTAATACCTCAGGAACCAAGCACCGAGAGAGAGAGAGAGAGAGAGATCAAGCTACTGGTCTCTCCCACTTTATAGCATAGACTCCAAATCTTTAATCCAATTATACAAACAATGAAGTCTCTGATACAAAGCCACCCATATGAGGCATAATGGGATTCCTCCCTACATCACCACCCTACATCATCCAATCAGTCAAGGGTGTGGAGAAGAGTTTACTCTTAAAGCCAAGCCTTAGGCCATAACAACCTGGCCTGCTTACATTACAGCCTTTTCCCCACACCCATCCCAAGCATAAGGGCAAATAATATCACCTGGGTGACGGGATTCCATGTGGGCAGCGCCATCTTTAACAAAGTGAGCATAATATATTTTATCTGCCCAACACCACGCTAATATCCCCGCCCGCCGAAGAAACCGTGATTTGCCTGCCCACGTGCACGAGCGGGCTCGGAATGCAGGGACGGGGTAGAGTCCGGGACAAGCGGAAGTACGCAGCTGAGCGGAAGCCAGCAAACACGCCCACCTCAATAAACCATGGTTTCCGACCCTGCGCAGAAGGGTCTTGGCCTCGAGGGTGGGGCTAAAGCTCAGGACGGGCAAAGGCTTACAGCTGAGAGCATGTCAAAAGCCCCGCCCAACCCGCGAAACTGTAGCAAGCAGGCTCCGACTGCTGGTTCTGGGCGGAAGTCCGGAAATAGGCTGGTCCGCAACTGAGTAAAGATGCTCACCTCTATCCTTGGTCCTGAGGCTTGTGGCCTGAGTGACAGCCCCTCCCACGGAGGAGAGGCGGAAATCACAGCAAAAGCCACAGTGGGCCGGCTCTGGTAACGCTCATACCCAACCACCCTAGGCAGCGGCAGAGGGGGTGGGGGGCCTGCAGACAGACCACACCTAAAGAACACAAAGGCAACACCTACTGGACTCCAGTGGCCACAACTTGCTTATACACAGACAAAATGGGCAGGCAGAGGAATGCAAACCAAATGAATCAAGAGAAATCCCCAGAGAAAGACCTGAATGAACCAGATATAACCAAACTACCAGGTGAAGAATTTAGAATAATGATAGTTAGGATGTTCAAAGAAATTAGAGCAACAATGGATAGTCATTATGAACACCTAAATAAAGAGATAACAAGTATAAATAACAAAATTGGAATAATAAAAAAGAATCAGACAGAAATGACAAATACAGTATCAGAACTGAAGACCACAATGGAAGGAATTAAAAGCAGGATGAATCACGCTGAAGATTAAATAAGCGAGTTAGAGGACACAATAAAAAAAGGCACAGAAGCAAGAAGAAAAAGGAAAAGAGACTCAAAAAATGTAAGGAAACTCTAAGGGAGCTCTGTGACAACCTGAACAGAAACAACATTCGCATCATAGGAGTACCTGTAGAAGAGGAGAGAGGACAGGAAATGGAAACTTTATTCAATCAAATCATAGCAGAAAACTTCCCTAAATTAAGGCTGGGAAACACTCCACACGTTCAAGAAGCACACAGAACTCCATTAAAGAGAAACCCAAAAAGATCTACACCAAGACACATCATAGTTAAAATACCAAAGCTAATGGATAAAGAAAAAATATAAAAGCTACTAGGGAAAAAAAGGCTATCACCTACAAAGGAGCCCCCATAAGGATGACATTGGACTTCTCAACAGAAACACTTGAGGCCAGAAGGGAATGGCAAGAAATAATCAAAGTAATGCAGAACAAAAACCTACAACCAAACTACTCTATCCAGCAAGGCTAACGTTTAAAGTTGAAGGAGAAATAAAGAGCTTCCCAGAAAAAGAAAGCCTGAAGGAATTCATAAAAACCAAACTAATTCTGCAAGAGATACTAAGGGGCCTCTTGTGAACCGTTTAAAGGGAGAATAAAATATAGCAAAAAGAATACAACGTTAAAGAATAAAATGGCAATAAACAACTACATATCAATAATAACCTTAAATGTAAATGGATTAAATGATCCAATCAAAAGACATAGGGTAGCTGCATGGATAAAGAAACAGGACCCATACATATGCTGTCTACAAGAGACACACCTTAAAACAAAAGATGCTCATAGACTGAAGGTAAAAGGATGAAAAAAAATATTTCATGCAAATGGATATGAAAAAAAAGCAGGGGTAGCAATACTTATATCATACAAAATGGACTTTAAAACAAAGGCTGTAGTAAGAGATAAAGAAGGACACTACATAATGATAAAGGGAACAATTCAACAGGAAGATATAACTATTATAAATATCTATGCACCAAATATAGGAGCCCCGACATACATAAAGCAGACTTTGATGGATATAAAGGGCGATATTAACAGCAATACTATAACAGTAGAGGATTTCAATACCCCTCTAACAACACTGGATAGATCCTCAAGAAAGAAAATTAATAAAGAAACAGCAGACTTAAAGGAGACACTAGATCAACTTGATTTAATAGATATCTTCAGAACTTTTTACCCTAAAGCAGTAGAATATACATTTTTCTCAAGTACTCATGGTACGTTTACGAAGATAGACCACATGTTAGGACACAAAAATGGTCTCAATAAATTTAAGAAGATTGAAATCATATCAAGCATTTTCTCTGATCACAATGCCATGAAACTAGAAATTAACCACAAAAGAAAAACTGAAAAATACTCAACACTTGGAAACTAAATAGCATGTTGTTAGATAATGAATGGATTAACAATGAGATCAAAGAAGAAATAAAAGAGTTTCTAGAAACAAATGATAATGAGCATACATCAACTCAAAATTTATGGGACACAGCAATAGCAGTTTTGAGAGGGAAGTTTATTGCACTACAGACATATCATAAGAAGCTAGAAAAAGCTCAAATAAGCAACCTGACCCTGCATCTAAAAGAACTAAAAAAACAACAACAAATAAAACCCAGGATAAGTAGTGGGAAGGAAATAATAAAGATCAGAGCGGAAATAAATGACATAGAGGCGAAGGAAACAATACAGAGGATCAATGAAACCAGAAACTGGTTCTTTGAAAAGGTAAACAAGATTGATGAACCTTTAACTAGACTCACCAAGAAAAAAAGAGAGAGGTCTCAAATAAATAAAATTAGAAAGGACAGTGGAGAAATAACAACTGACACAACAGAAATATAAAGCATTGTAAGAAAATACTATGAAGAACTATATGCCAAAAAATTAGACAATCTTGGTGAAATGCACAAATTTCTTGAATCATATAACCTTTCAAAAATCAATCTGGAAGAATCAGAACACCTAAACAGACCAATTACAACAAATGAGATTGAAACAGTTATCAAAAAACTCCCCAAAAAAGAAAAGTCCTGGGCCTGATGGCTTTACAAGTGAATTCTATCAAAAATTCAAAGAAGAACTAACTTCTATCCTCCTCAAGCTATTTCAAACAATTCAAGAGGAAGGAAGGCTTCCAAACTCCTTTTATGAGGCGAGCATAATTCTGATCCCAAAACCGGGCAAAGACAACACAAAGAAAGAAAATTATAGGCCAATATCCCTGATAAATTTAGACACTAAAATTCTCAACAAAATATTAGTCAATCGGATCCAGCAATATATGAAAAAAATCATACACCATGATCAAGTGGGATTTATTCTGGAGAGGCAAGGCTGGTTCAATATTCGCAAATCAATCAATGTGATTCATCACATAAACAAAAGAAAGGACAAAAATCACATGATAATTTCAATAGATTCAGAAAAGGCATTTGATAAAATCCAGCACACATTCATGCTCAAAACTCTCAGTAAAATGGGAATACACGGATCATTCTTTAACATGATAAAGGCCATCTACGACAAACCCACAGCAAACATCATACTAAATGGACAAAAATTTGAAGCAATCCCCTTAAGATCAGGAACCAGGCAGGGATGCCCCCTTTCACCACTCTTATTCAACATAGTTCTGGAAGTCCTAGCTACAGCAATCAGACAAGAAGATGAAATAAAAGGCATCCAAATTGGAAAAGAAGAAGTAAAACTGTCACTATTTGCAGATGATATGATATTGTATATTGAAAACCCTAAAGTCTCAGTCAAAAAACTACTGGACCTTATAAATGAATTCAGCAAGGTGGCAGGATATAAAATTAATACTCAGAAATCAGAGGCATTTTTATATACCAACAATGAACTGTCAGCAAAAGAAATTAAGGAAACAATCCCCTTCACTATTGCAGCCAAAATAATAATGTACCTAGGAGTAAATTTAACCAAGGAGGTTAAGGACTTGTACTTGGAAAATTATAGATCATTGGTTAAAGAAATCAAGGAAGATACAAACAAGTGGAAGCATATACTGTGCTTATGGCTAGGAAGAATAAACATCATTAAAATGTCTATATTACCCAAAGCAATTTATAAATTCAATGCAATACCCATTAAAATACCAATGACATACTTCAAAGATATAGAACACATATTCCAAAAATTTATATGGAATCAAAAAAGAACACGAATAGCCTCAGCAATCTTAAAAAGAAAAAATAAAGCAGGAGGTATCACTCTTCCAGATATCAAGGTTTACTATAAGGCCATTATATTCAAGACAACCTGGTACTGGCACAAGAACAGGCACATAGATCAATGGAACAGAACAGAGGACCCAGAAATAAACCCACAGCTTTATGGACAACTGATATTTGACAAAGGAGGAAAGAACATACAATGGAGTAAAAACAGCCTCTTTAACAAATGGTGTTGGGAAAATTGGACATCTACCTGCAAAAAAAAAATGAAAGTAGACCATCAACTTACACCATTCACAAAAACAAACTCAAAATGGATAAAAGACTTAAATGTAAGCCCTGAAACCATAAGCATCTTAGAAGAAAACATAGGCAGCAAGCTCTCCGACATCTGTAGCAGCGGTATATTTGCCGATTTATCTCCACAGGCAACTGAAATAAAAGGCAAGATAAACAAATGGGACTATATCAAACTAAAAAGTTTTTGCACAGCTAAAGACAATAGGAACAGAATGAAAAGACAAACCACACAATGGGAGAACATATTCGACAGCACATCTGATAAGGGGTTAATAACTAAAATTTATAAAGAACTTATAAAACTCAACACCAGGAAGACAAACAACCCAATCAAAAAATGGGCAAACGAAATGAATAGAAATTTCTCCAAAGAGAACATACAGATGGCCAATAGGCATATGAAAAAATGCTCAACATCACTAATCATTAGAGAAATGCAAATTAAAACCACAATGAGATATCACCTCACACCAGTCAGAATGGCACTTATCAGCAAAACAACACAGAATAAGTGCTGGCGAGGATGTGGAGAAAAGGGAACCCTTTTGCACTGCTGGTGGGAATGCAGACTGGTGCAGCCACTGTGGAAAACAGTATGGAGATTCCTCAGAAATTTAAAAATCGAACTGCCTTTTGACCCAGCTCAAGAGAGTGGTGGCTCTGGGATGTGGGGAGGGAGGGAAGAGTGGGATAGGGAGGAGGGGAGGGACACAGGGAAAACCAGATAGAAGGTGACAGAGGACAATTTGACTTTTGGTGATGGGTATGCAACACAATTGAATGATAAGATAACCTGGAGATGTTTTCATTGTACATATGTACCCTGATTTATTGGTGTCACCCCATTAGAATTAATAATAATAAAATATTCATTAAAAAAAATCTTTGCCTAGCTCACGGGCATACAATGATATAGTTTTAATTACTGATCACTAGTAGAACTGCAAATGTTTTCACATGGTGTATAATCTTTCTAATGTATTATTGAATATGTGTTGCTAATCTTTTCTTGAGAAGTTTTGCGATTTCAAGAATGTTGACCTTTAATTTTCTTCCCTTTTTAAAATTTTATTTTTGTAGTGTCTTGACTGGTTTTGATATCAGACTACTCCTGGTTTTGTAGGGTTGACTTTGGAAGTATTCCTTCCTCTTTAATTTTTTTAAGTTTAAGAATGATGTTAATTCTTTAAATGTTTAATAAAATTCACCTGTGAAGCTTTCATTCTGGGATGGTTTTGTTAGTTTCTTGATTAGTGCTTCACTTTTATTGCTAGTATCAGTCTGTTCAGGTTTTCTATTTCTTCCTGATTCAGTCTTGAAAGGTTACATGCTTCTAGATATTTTTCCATTCCTCCTAGATTGTCAAATTTGTTGGCATATAATTTTAATAATATTATTAAATAATTTTTTGTATTTGGCTGTAACTTCTCTTTTATTTATGATTTGTTTTGTGTTCATTTTTTTTCTTGATGTTTGCCAAAGGTTTGTCACTTTTGTTTATTTTTTCAGAAAGACCCATCTCTTAGTTTAATTGATCTTATTAGTTTAAAATTATTATCTTAATAATTATCTTCGTTCTAATCACTTGGGCTTTTGTTTATTCTCATTTTTCTAGTTCCCATAGGTATAGATTATTTATTTGTTTTTATTTGTTTGTTGAGCTAGGTGTGTATAACTATAAACTTCTTCATAGAACTGATTTTCTGCATCCCATACATTTTGATAAATCATTTTCATTCTTATTTGTCTCAAGGTAGCTTTTGATTTCCTGTTTGATTTCCTCTCTGAGCAATTGATTGTTTAGTAGCATGTTGTTTGGTCTCCTTCTCCACATTGTTAAGTCCCCACATTTTTGTGTTTCTCCCAGTTTTTTCCTGTTGTTGATTTCTGGTTTCATGCCGTTCTTAATTTCTGCTACAGTATCTTTGATCTTCAGTACATTTTTATGATTCCTTTTTGGAATTTCCTTCTCTGCTAACATCGCCCATATGTTCTGCTACATTCTTTATTTTTCTCATTAG
The DNA here is from genome assembly GCA_037038555.1 of Rhynchonycteris naso. Taxonomy (NCBI): domain Eukaryota; kingdom Metazoa; phylum Chordata; class Mammalia; order Chiroptera; family Emballonuridae; genus Rhynchonycteris; species Rhynchonycteris naso. Next base: position 209,527,629 of record CM072995.1, on the reverse strand, counting down.
AAGCCACAGTGTGTTAACCTTAGTTTTAGTAATTACCCAGTCCGGTAAGTCCCACAGCCCTGCTGTATCTGCGTCTGGGTCTTATGTTTGCTCTGTCTCTTTAAACTGTACTTTTTGTCTTTTCATAATCCTTTAGTTTTTTGTTTGTTTGTTTGTTTCTGTTGTTGTTTTATCTTGAAAGCTGAACATGATGTAGTGGGTAAAAGAATCTCCGGAAAAGTAGGCCTTTAGTTATCTGACGGTAAGGTATGGTGGAGGGGAAGATCCATAATCAAATGGTTACATCTCAGTCTTCATATGAAGGTGTGACAGGATGCCTAGAGGGACTGCAATTGGTGTTCTCCTTCCACTTAATTCAATTATTAATGTCCACAGGAGTGTTCTCTTGCTATTTTATACTCTCCTTACACATAACATTATTAATAGTCTATGTGTTATTATTAAAAAATATTGTTTAACACAGCTTCAATATTTCCTGGCTCATCTGCTCACAGTTCCTTCTTGCACATCAGGTCTTTTTTTCTGGGATCAGGTCTTTTATATTTATTTCTGAACTATATATATCCTTTAAAAATAATTTAGTGAGAGCCTACTGGTATTAAAGTTGATAAAGTCTTGTTAGACTAAAAGCTTATTTTTTTTTCTCCTGTGCAATTAACTGATAGTCTAGCTACAAATAAAATATTCTAGGTAGGTTGGTTACTTTCTTTCTGTACTTCAAAGGTAATATTTCACTGTCTTCTGCCTTCTATTGTGGCTTGAAACATCTCATGTCACAGTTTCTGAAAAATTAATGTCTCTAAAACATTTGTCTTTTTCTCTGGCTATTTTTAGGATCTACTCTGGTCTTTGGTGATCAGCAGAATTGCTTACTGTGTGTTACCTATATACGTATTTATTATTTTCTCAGTTTACTTAGAATTCCAAAGAATTATGCTATTTCTCAACTTTGGAAAATCCTTCACCCTTATCCCTTTAAATATCATTTTTAATTTTTTCATTATTCTACTTGCTACTTCTATAATCTGTCTCATTACATCCCCATGCTCTTAACCTCTTTTTCATGTTTTAACTCAACATTTTAAATGCATTTATACACATATCCATCTCAGGGAAATTACAAGTGCGAGTGTTTTTCAAAGATTAATAATATCACCATGTGTCAAAGAGAAAATGAAATACCGACCTGGACTCAGTAACTGTACATCTAATGCAGACTATACACTGTGAACTGCCTGAATGATTGTTAATAAAATGAATTTGTCAGTGTTACAAAAAAATTATAAAGTGAAATACATTCAGAGTAAAATCTCTCTGTGAGCAAAGAGAAAGCACAGTGATAAACCTTGATATGTAGTAAAAATATGACACATTAGTCATGATGACTCATACTTTTAGACTCTACTGCTCTGAAGAAACATACTCTTTAAAAATAACGGGAACTATTCATTTACATAATAAGCATTGTGCGGTGTGATGTTCCACCATCAAATTAGTGAATGGTAGAAAGGCTTATTATATAAAATGTTTTAAGTTGCCTTGACTATTTATAATTCTAACAAAAATGCATATTGATAGTGTGATTGTAGTTAATTCATAAAAGCCATGATAAATGTTATAAAAGGGTCACAAGTCAGAGCCAAAGAATAAGAGGAGTATTCATGGCTACTAATAAATTGCTCTGCGAACACTTGGCCACCCTTGCAGGTAATGATGTCACAGGATGATGAAAGAATAACTAAGCAGCCAACAAAGTGCCAGCACTTGGCTGGGGCAGCAGTCATTGCATCACTCTTGGCTTGGAGCCCCTGAAATGTGAAGGCAGCTATTAAAAGAAAATGAAAAATTTTAAGGACGCAAGCTTCAACTGGTAACACTTCTCTTCAAGCTAGGTTCTATCAACACCTGAACTCTTCGAACAGGTAGAGAAAGCGCAAGACGAAAGAGTAGCTATAGTGTATCCATGCAACTATGCTCATGGACAGGTGCCATAAACATCCACACCTCCACTTCCTAGGTGTGCTCTGTATCTATGAACTTCAAGCACACTTTTAGGTGGTTATAATGGACTTCTTGAGCAGATGGACCAGAGGTGCTGTACTGCAATAATGCTACTAGCACCACTAGTTAGTAAATGAGCTAAAAAAGAGCAAGGGAAGTAGAGGGAGGGATTTAGAAACCTATGCATGAAAAGAATGCAGACTGAATAATTCTATGATATGCAAGTTTATAACAGGCAGAGCTACCGACAGCAATGGAAAGCAGACTTCTGGTTTCCCTGAATCGAGGATAGAAGAGAAACAATGATGGTCAAGGGGAAGAGGAGAATGTCTGAGGAAAGGGGAATGTCCTATTTGGATGGTGATTACACAAGATCGTACATTTGCTAAAACTCATCAAACTATACGTTTCAAATAGATGCATTTTACTGTATGCAAATCATGCTTCAAGAAAACTTATTTACAAAGTAGCTTTATAAGATGTTACCATGGGCCGAACTGGGCAAAGGGTAAAAAAAATCTCTTTTTTACTTTTTCTTACAACTGAATATAAATTTAAAATTCTTGCAAAATAAAACATTTACTTAAATTTTAAAATACATATACAAGTAACAGTGATGGGTTATCCAAAATATTAAATTTAACCACATAAAAAGAGCATGTTTTTATCAAATGATTCATACAAGCCCAACCATGTAATCCTGAATTGTACTTTGAAATATTTCATTCTGCTTAAAAGATACTTAATAATATCTAGTCTTTTGGGATTTGTTTTGCCCTAAATTAATCCTAAAATGGAAGTAGTATGTTAATTATTCACTGTTCCAGTAATTTCTGGGAAAAGAATGGCACAAACACTATAAAATTATTCTCTAGTAATGAAATCTGTCATTATTATTTCTGGTGTGCGTCATACATTAAAATCAAGGCCTCAAAGAAAGTACTAGAAAAAAAATATGGGTGGCTTGAAGTTCATCTCAGGATCAGAGAGGTCTTTGATAATAGATTTTTACAAACTATTTTCTTTTTTGGCTATTTGTTAGTTGTATTTTTTTTTTAATTTTATGAATGACACAAGCAATAAGATTTACTAATGGAGCTATGAAACAGACAGTTGGTCTTACTAATCTCAGAATAATTAACCCTGTGTTCTAGTTACTCCTATAAACTTCAATTTCTTACTAAGTTTTGCTTATAAAGATTCACAAGATCAAATGTCTTTGAAGAACAGGTAGTTAACATAAATGAGGTTACTACTATGGGTAGCAGTGAATATAGTACCAAACTGAATAGTGATACTGCTCTGAAGAGAGTGTGTGCTACCCTGAGTTAGCCAATTGTCACCATGGGGGATCATGGACATAGGGTCAGACTATTTTTTGATTAAGAGAAGCCAAAGATTTCTGAAAAAATAAAGAGGTGAAAACTCTTTTTCAAAAATTTAACAATAAAACTGTACAAACACTGTTCCCACCCGTGGGCCACCAGTTCATGATATCAGCTTTACAAACAACTAAAGAATACTCCATAGAGAAAATTCCCTAGAATGGCTACGTATAATTGGAACTGGCTTCTGAATTCATCATTCTACTGCTTTCCCCCAACTTGATTCATTTTGATTTCTGTTAAAAACACTTTCTCACAGGGCTGACAATTGCCAAGAACTGGCATATCCTCAAGGCTTACGTTTTCATCTGTTTGCCAAATGGCTGTAATGTAATTCACAAAAGCCCTGTTTATTGAGTAATATTATTAATGGTTAGCGTAATACTGTGAAATTGAAGACATTTTGTTTGGATTATGCCCAGATCTTTAAAAAGAACATTGGTCCACTGATTTCAATAGGAAATGAATGGCTTATCTTCAAGCATTATTTTAAGAAGAAGGACAATGTGAAAAGCACTTGAATAAGAGTATTTTCAAACTATTGTAAGACAACATTTTCAGATACATTAAGTCCCACATGTATTAAAATACTTTGAATGATAACACAAAGAGAAGGTCGCACTTATGAATGTTTTATAAAATCATTTTTCATTTTCAACATCTTGTTGAAAATAGAGGACTGAGAAATCATTCAACTTAACAGCCTATTGACTTTTCCCCTTCAGCTGCATTTGCCAAATTTTGCTACAGTGAAAGATATTTGTTGCTTTTATATTTATGGCTAAATTCATAAATTATCAAAATATGTCAAACAGGAAAATGACCATAAAAACTCAACTTTTTTATTTTCCAAAGGCGCTTAATGTCTAAATAAGAAGCATTAAAATGTATTCTCCATCTAAATTATAGTTAATTATTTCACTAGTTTATAATCTAACAGTCACCACCTGAGACCAAGTCTGAAAATCTCAACATGACTTCTGAAGCCAATCATGAGCTTTGATTCATTTAATGGCTCTATTTTTAAGGGAAAGCATGAAATCATCTAAGACTCATAAAATATTAATCACTTAAATGCGAGCAGTTAAAAAGAAAGAGAAGAAAATGGGATGGACACCAAGAGAAAGAGAGAGGAGGGGAGGAGGTTGGTGGGAACTAACTTGTCAAAATAAAACAAGCTCAGAAAATAACATATCCTATCAAATTATTAGCCAGGTTGAACAGTTAATTTAATTACACTTAACATACAATATAAGTGTCAGGTATGCAACATATGTAGTACTTAGACATAGAACTTATGATGTCTTATACTCATTGACACTATACATAAATATCACAAAATTATTGACTATGGTACCGGTGCTGTATTTTACAGCCTATGATTATTTTTTTATAACTGGTAATTGGTATTTTTAATCCCTTCTCTTTTTTAAACCCATTCCTCCTCACCCCCACTCCCAATTGGTAATCATCAATTTATTCTCAGTATCTATAAGTATGTTTCTGTTTTGTTTATTTACTTTATTTTGGTTCCAAATATAAGTGAAATCATATAATGTTAGTCTATCTATAAATTATTCACTTAGCAAAATATGCTCTAGGTCCCTCCATGTTGTCACAAATGGCAAGATTTCATTTCTCAACATGGCATGTCATGTCCTATTGTGTGCATGTACCAGAGCTTTATTCATCCATCCAGTGAAAGACACTTAGGTGGCCTCCATATCTTACCCACTCTGAGTAACACTGCAATGAATACAGGAGTGCATATATCTTTCCAAAATAGTGTTTTGTATGTCTGCAGATAAATACCCCAAAATTGAAATTACTGAATCATATGGTAGCTCTATTTTTAATTTTTTGAGAAACCTCCATTCTGTTTTCAATCATCTTTGCACTATTTACAATCCCACCAATAGTGAGAGACAGTTTCCTTTTCTCCACTTTCTGGTCAATACTTGTTTTTGTTGATTTATTTATGATAGCCATTCTCACAGGTGTGAGGTGATATGATATTCTCTATTAGCCCATCACTTACAGGAGAGTGGTTATGTTAGCCTTCACCCTGCACAGAATTTTAAATATTTATATAACAGAATATGTCAGTAATTTTCTTCATGGCTCCTGCTATTTCTTGGTTCTATTTGTATTTTATGTTTTACTTATAAAGGCTCCCAGGTTTAGATTTGGAAATAATGTCCTAAGCTTTATTTTAATAAATGTAGTTATTTTTCCATTTAGATCATTAAACCACCTAGATTTCTGCACTTGCCATGAGGTGAAGCTCTAGCTTTATTTTCATACAAATTGGCAGCCCATTGCCTCAAACCATGTACTGAAGACTCCTTACTACTTATTTTTATTACTGGTATGATTGTTACTGCTGCTGCACCCTCTCATATTAGCTGTTAGTGATGCTGATGTTGGATATTTCTATCAACAAATCACTCTCAATTTTTTTCTCCATTTGCTTCTTTTTCCTTAAGCTGCAGCTAAATTTATATATCAATAATAATTCCTATCACAACTGCTACATTATGTTACCAGATTTTCAAATGAATTATTTAAAATAATTTAGGTCAGCAATGAATTAAACTTTTTGATTGGTACAAATACATAAAAATCTTTCTGCATCTAAAGACTTTCTATACAGAAATTGTTGTATTCAGACCTATGTTCACATTTTTAGGACCACTTATCCAGATGCATTAAAATACTAGTTGTTTTACGAACTATGATTCTGCTGATGAAACAAAGGGAAAAAAGAAGAAACCTCTGGGTTTAATTTTCCTAGTTATTTTTCTCAGTTTATTTTTAGAAATGAAACTTTCAACATTGATGGCTTTTTTTCCCCTGAAATAACTGGCATTTTAGGTCCTTACTAATTTTCTTTCATACCCAGAAGACAGACCAAAATTAAGTTTAAAAAAGTGTATATTCATAATTTTCTCACACACTTTCTCTTTCTCTTTCTCCCACATTTTTGAAATTTTCACGCATAAAACAGAGAACTCACGTGAAGCCCTTCAGTGAAGCTTTCCTGAGAACAGATGCATCGGTAGGGTTGGCTTGTCATGTCACAGTGATCAGCATGACCAGAGCACTGACATCTGGGAACATGAGCATCAATCAGACAGCCGCTAAGAAACATCAGCTCAACTACGAATACATATAAGGACCTAGGTATGTATCCACTCTGTGAATTCAACAAGGGAGGTGTGTATGCTAAGCAGCAGAAAAATCGATTTCTCTTTCATCATGTGGATATTCATGGAAAGTATTTAATTAACCCAGAAGGATTGAAGGCAGTGTCATCAATATCCAAACCACAAAATGATGGTAAGGGTCATTTTCAAGCCTACCTGGCTTGTTTACATATATCTAACATATGGCAAACTTGCCAGGAGGGAAGACATTTTATACAACTATTCAAAACTTAAGAGTTAAGAGTTCATAGTTTAGAGTAAACTGAAGATTGAAGTTAACAAGTTGTGATTCTTTCCCAAAATTAGATGGCAATTACATAATAGTATTTTTTCGCCCATCATGTTTTAATTTAACAAATAATGCTGATATACCAGTATTCTGGGTCTGATTTGAAAGATTTTTTTTTTTTTTAAAGTATCTCATTCTTCTGGCATAACACAAGTCTAAATGGAGTCTATATATGTACCATTTCCAGACGAGGGTATGCTGCCTAGGATCACTCAAGCTATCGATTTATTTAAATAGCATGAGCCTACTCTTCAGCTATGATCAGATAAGTTTCCTAAAGCATATTAGATATTTCTTTTAAAAGAAAACAAATATTCTTCATAAACTTGTGAATTGTGAACTCAGGGAGATCAAGCCAGTACTTCCAAACTAGCTAGTACTGCTGTTGTAACTCCAAATCAAACTCCTTCTCTTTGTTTTCAAGAATACTTGACCATTATATTCCAGAACAAACCAATCAAAACATTTGATAAATTATTTTTTCTAAGTAAGATCCAGGTTATTATAATAATGAAACCCAATAGCTTTGAAAATAGGTTCTAGAATAATAGAATTGTATAGACAGAAATGACTCACAAATCCTTCTGCCCACCTGGCAAAAAAATCTTAGAGTAGGAAAACACTGCAATTCCTGGTGTGTGGAATCGGGCTTGCCCTAAAGATCTTAGCTGATATACTTTTAAATAAATGTGACAAAAATTTTAAACACAATTCATAATGAAATGCACAACGCAATTGAAACCCTACCTCCCAGTGACGGTAATTTCGTTGACTGCATAATATCTGTGTCTGAGGCTGATGGAAGACTTGGTTGTATAGTACTGTCCCTGGAAATGGAGTCTTATGTGTGTGGCTTTTACAAACTCTTGAAGAGACTGGGTATTATAGAAATCATTGTATCCAGGGCGGTGATTCGGTCCAGGTGTCACGACACTAAATGTGACATTACCATGAGAATAAGGAGTAACACTGTTGATGAGAGAATGTTGAAATCATGAGAAGCTGAGAAGCTGTTCACATTTTTTGACAAAACAAATCAGAACACCTTATTCATAACAGCTTAAATTCTTCATTCTGGGAAAAACAATCTGTATAATTCATATCTGCAAACAATATAGGATCATCACAGAAAAATAGAATATAACATTTCCTTAAGAACAATATAAAGTCTATTAATATAGATGGGTAACTTTCTAAGCAATCTGAAAGTCAGATTATAAAGCATGCAAGAGATACCTTAAAGTCTTTTTAGGAACTTTAGACATAATTTGAACCTCAATTTGGGGAGGAATCCTAGAATCTGTCTCAGAAGAATTAGTGGTGAAAGGAGGTCTCTCCTAGCTTACCAAGTTAGTTTACCTATAAATCATTACTCTCCCATAGTCTATTAAAATTAACTCTTAAATATCATCAAAGAGATTGTTTCCAAAATATTCATACTTGGCAAGCTGAAGACAGTTGACAGAGTCAGAATGTTTCAACTCTCCATTGTTTCTCATTCCAAAGACACTGCAATTTCTAGCAAAATATTGCCAATCTTCCCAACCAAGGCTGTCTTCCTTCCTCCTCTGAATCCTAACTGCTGTTGGCTGTGGACTGGAGAACTGGATGATGATATAAAACACCTGAAAATAAAGAAGTTAATTATTGGCACTGGCCAGCTGGCTCAGTGGTAGAGCATTGTCCTGGCTTGTAGATGTCCCAGGTTCAATTCCCAGTCAGGGCACATGGGAGAAGTGGCCATCTGTTTCTTCACTCCTCCCCCTCTTCCTACTTTCTCTTTTATCTCTCTTCCCCTCCTGCAGCCATAGTTGGAGCAAGTTGGCCCTGGGTGGTAAGGATGGCTCCATGGCCTTACATCAGGCTTTAAAACAACTCAGTTGTAGAGCAACTGAGCAGCAGCCCCAGGTGGTCAGAGCATGGGTTTAAACCATGAGTATATACAGTGTGTCCGTAAAGTCATGGTGCACTTTTGACCGGTCACAGGAAAGAAACAAAAGCTGATAGAAATGTGAAATCTGCACCAAATAAAAGGAAAACTTTCCCAGTTTCATACCTATTCAGTGCAGTTCGATATGGGCTCCATTTGTTGCCCTACACACATCCAAACGATAGTGAAGTTATTGCCACACACGGGTAAGGACGTCTGGTGTAACAGAGTGAATAATGTTTGTGATTCTCTGTTTTAAGTGATTAATGTCATTGAAACGTTCAGTGTACACATGTTGCTTCACATAACCCCAAATGTAAAAGTCTAAGGGTGTCAGATCCAGGGATCGTGGTGGCCATGGCTTGATAGAACCCCTGCCTATCCACCACCGGGGGAATGTTCTATCCAGAAACTCACGGACAATGGTGGCGTAGTGTGGAGGAGCACCATCCTGTTGAAAGATGACACCTTCTGGGAATTGTAGCACTGCATACAATTCCAACATGTCAAGACAGGTGTTTGCTGTCACAGACTGCTCTGCGAAAAAAAGTGGGCCTATCACCTTATTATGCATCAGCCCACACCACATGTTCTCTTTAGGGGTGTTACGTTCGTACTCAATGTAGGCATGAGGATGTTCAGCAGCCCATATTCAGACGTTATGGCAATGAACATGTCCACAGATATGGAAGGTTGCCTCATCGCTAAACACAATCTTCTACAAAAATATTGCATCATTGTCAATCTCATGAAGCATATCAGTAGCAAACGCGCATTGTATGGGTCTATCTGCTGGTTTGATAGCGTGCAACAGACGCAATTTGTACCCCGTAAAACAGAGATGTTTCTTTAACACCTTATGAACTGTAATCTTACTTAGGTGTAATTGTCGAGCACACGCACATACAGATTTTTTAGGGCTCCTTAGGTAGCTATCCCGTATAGCCTCTACAGACTTGTCACTGACTGATGGCTTACCAGAATGGGATTTCTCCACCACACTGCCAGTTTCCTTCAACTGCTTATCCCACCGAGTAATGTTATTTCTATGTGGTGGCGCTTCGTTATAAACGTGCTGATATTCACATTGCACTTTGGTCACAGATTCGAATTTAGTGAGCCACAGAATGCACTGAACTTTCCTCTGTACCGTCTACATCTTGACTGGCATGGCCGTGGGCTGCTCCACTGTATACACAGTGTTACGTCATCATCTGCGCATGTGCACATGCTGCCACATCATCCTACAGAAACTGGGAGGATTTTCCTTTTATTTGGTGTAGATTTTACATTTCTATCATCTTTTGTTGCTTTCCTGTGACCGGCCAAAAGTGCACCATGACTTTAAGGACACACTTTATATCAAACAGTAGAATTGTTGAATTCCAATATAATGCCTTACTTCCTTATAAGGCTAACTATCAAGTGTTGATTAGTCATCCAAAACTGTCCTAGTCATACACTAAAAGCAGCACAACCTATTATTACGTATCTGTGCCTCTTCTCAAGGACTATATAAACTAAAGTGGAAGTCAATAGTAAATTTGCTATCAAGATATGGCAAGAGAACATGACTTCCATGAAACAATTGTTATATACAGTGTGACCGGTCACAGGGTCAAAAGTGCACCATGATTTTACAGATACACTGTATGTTGCCTTAAGTAGTTACTTAAAATAAAAACCTGTTTTTGTTCATTAGCATTATTTGATATTAAAGAATATTTCACTATTTCATCTATTTTGATACAAATTTCTTAAAAATTAGGACCTGCACACCTTCTTTTAGACATTTTTCTTTCACACTTTATAATATACTAATCAATTGAGGTAAGTTTTAATGGCCTAATTTAGTTTTTCCTTTCCAGTAGATTGAATTGTACCCCAAATAGATGTCCAAGTTCTAACTCCTGGTACCTGTGAATGTGACCTTATTTGGAAGTAGGGTCTTTGAAGATGTAACTAAGTTGAGGATCTCAATATGAGATCCTTCTGAATACAGGACTATCCTCACAAGAGGCAGAGGAGGAAGGACCAACAGATGGTGAAGGCAGCCACGGGATATGGAGGCAGAGACTGGAGGAATTCTCTTAACCAAGTGACACCAGGAGCCTCCAGAAGCTGGGACAGGCAGAAAGGAGTTTCCCCTCCAGCCTTGGCCCAACACTTTGATTTCATCCTCCTGATCCTCAGAACTGTGAGAGAATAAACGCCTGCTCTTTCAAACCCCTACATCTATGGTCATTTGTTGCAATACCCACAGGAAATGAATATACAACCTAAAAGTGCCAGATTACCTGGTACTGTCCATTTTCTAAATCTATTGAAATAGTCACTCCTTGATCAAGCTGGGTGTTGTTTGTAAATACACGTGACACCCACGAAGTACTGATATCATTGTCATTGACAAAGGACAGAGGATGGGCTTCCGGGTGCAGCCGTAACAGCCTATCACTGGTTGTATCTCCCACACCATTAGGAATGCAGTACTGCTGCTCCAGTGGATGGACCCGAGGGTGGCTTCCCGGGCAGCGGCAATGGGACTGAACATGCAATTTGAGCATATGTCCAGAGAAGATGGCCAGAATCTCTCTGTGGGTGACAAGAAGCAGATGGTGAGTACAAACTTCTCAAACAGTGATAGGACTTCTAGGAGTTGTTGCAGATCAGTGTCAATATTTTAATGTTCTCATTGGAATCTACTCAGCACTCATAATTTTTTACACAGAACATAAAATCAAATCTATTCCTGACCCGATAACCACACTCAGTCTCATAAAATAAAACACTCTCTCATTTTATATATATGTGTGTGTGTGTGTGTGTGTGTGTGTGTGTGTGTGTGTGTGTGTAAACATTCAATTCTTAAGCATTAGCATTTTTTAGTATGAAGAATGCACAGTGTCTTGTCTGATTAGTAAGATATTTAAATATTATTTTACGGTGCCTATCTGTAATAAAAAGAAAGGTAATAATCACTTAGGTTGTTAAACTGGGTGCTGGGAGTGAGCAATAATATATTGGGCATAATGAGATATATATAGATAGGGTCACTGGTTCATCCACGGGAAATAAGAAAACAAGTATAACTTTATCTGCTGGTGTTTGAAGCGAAGGGACTGAGGCCAAGAGCATTTGTCAATGGTTTCCTGTGACTCATCAGTGCTGAGTCTGGCCTCCCAAAATGCTGCCATGGCTTCAGATCGCATGGCTGCTGCCAACAGTCAAAGAGGAATGCCAATTCCATGTAGATATATTTAATTTTTCCATTAAGGGCAATATACCTGCTCCAGCTCAGAATTAGTCATTCTATTTATGGGCATTCTTCCACACATCACCTTTCCAGACATTTTAGGTCGGCCAACACCAGTCACCCAGGTCTAACTAGGGACACCAAATGTCTTCTCTCAGATCCCCAGTGGGAGCTATTCCATTTACCAAATCTCATGAAATCATACCTTTTTAAAATCTCATTGGTATCTATCTTCCTATATTCTTTTTCATTTGAGACTAGGTTTTAAATGGAAGCTGAAGTGACTATTTTGTGGAATCTTTGCCCTTAGAATGAACTTTATTGCCCCAAATTATTGCAGCACCATTCTTCAGAATTTTAGGCAAAAGTCATTTAAAAAATAGTGAGGCTGGTAGCAGTAACTAACTACAGTGATGTTTTCCAGTGTTATAACATACATTATTCATGCATATTCATATGTATTCATTTGTAGACTATACAGAATAATAAAAAGTGTTTCTATTGCTAATGGACACACCACTGAGCAATATTTCTCAAATTTATAAGAACCTGTCCTGCCATTTGGACATTCACTATGCTAATCTGCACCCCCCCCTTGAGGAAATATAAATAAGCATTCTTCTTTTTTATTTTAATACAAGTAAATAAGATCAATTCATTCACACAACAATATACTCATATCATCAAATCATAATTCAGAAACTTGACAGCACTGTAAGCAGAATTTCACTTGAATCTTTTCTGAACAGAAAGAAAAGCTACATGCCTTTAAGAAAATTCCCACCATTCTCAAGATGGGAAAATACTTCATTAAAACTGGTCCAAGTCAAAATAATTATTTGTTCACTGAAAATAGAAATATATTACAACACTTCAAGTCATTCACTCTTTTTGTCTCCGATTCTAATAGACCAATTTCAAGAGACTTTCACATGTATCAAAATAATTCATCATTTTCATTGTTCTACATTATCTAGTACTCATAAATTCAACAAAGCAAATTTAAAAGGCAGAGATATAGCAGTTTCTTAAAGATCAGAAACCACTTCAAATAGACCATTTTAACAAATGTGTCAGAGCTTTTATAATACAACTTGATCAAAAATATAGTCTCCTGAGAAATCCTTTGTAAAGAACTTGAACACTTTCACATTATGAGGAGTAACCCAACTGAGCAGCTCTAGCAAATAAGAACCATAACCTAAGCCAGAGCAAACACTGTAAATAAACATTAATTAGGTGACGTTTGCCAAATGCTGCAGAGATGAAAAATGCTCTGATCCTCATGCTCTTCTTATTTAAGTAAATACTCCATTTATCTTTATACACCCTGAGCTTTCCGATACCACATCTGCTTACCTGTTCGTAAGCGCCACTTGGTATAATCGAAAATCTTGCATTCTTCCAACAAATTGTTCTGAACCTGCAAAATACATACATGCACATTATTGGAAAAGTCTCAGGTTACCAAGCCACAGCTCACAGATAGTCAAGTGACATTCCTTTAAAGCAGCGAGACTGTTAATCACCTATATATATCACAGCCCTTTCAAATTCTAAGCGACCAATATGCCTATTTCCCTAATTCCCCACAAATAACACTTAATGTTCATAAGTATTTCCACAGACAAAGGAGGACTGATGTTAAAGTGAATTCTTTTGTCTATCTATCTACTGGCCCAACTTGTGATCTCTCTCCAGAAGTCCCCTGCCCAGGTCAATTTTCTCTCTCATTTATAAACATGCAAGTCTATTATCTCATCAGCCCTAAATTATATTGTCACCTGCTTCCAACTGTACTTTTCAGAACATCTACATTGTGAGAGGAGGACTCCCCACTCTGTCACCCTATCTGTGTGACCTCCAAGCTCCCCAGCCTCAGCCTGGGTCCTCTCCAAACTCAGATCAACACCTGGTCTAGAAAAATGTCCAGTAAGGGAGGAGAAATGGAAAATCTCCTACTCATGAGTTTGAATCATTCACAGGTATCGATGGCCTCCTAACAGTCTCAACATGCCATCACCTTGTGACAATTCTCCTAAGACCTGCCAGGTTCTGAGTCTAGTCTGCATTATATTAAGTGACCTTTCAAGATGTGGGTAGATATCAACCTTCAACTACACAATATTATTTTATTAGTTCATTTAGCAAATATTTCATTGGGGTTTACTAACAGATGAGTCCAAGAGGCTAGGAAGAGAAAAAAGTAAGACAACTACCATCTCTGTTTTTGGTTACGCTGGTAATAATGAGAAAAACTCAAAAACGGTAAAATTCTAGCTAGAGTTAGGGGATACAAGAGGGAATGTGATAGAATATATAATGCCAATTCAATAATTGAGTGTGTGTTGTTTTTTTAAAATTTATATTTAGAGCAATGATGACCAATTCACCAAAATGAGCAGTTCCTCAAATGTGTTTGTCTTACTATTCCATTTTTATTGTGTCTTATAGGACATTCCAGTTCTCTCTGCTGCAGCTCCTTGCGGTGTCTGGGAGGAAACTGGAGCAGAGCATGGATGTGTCTGATGAATAAAAGATGCGGAGTAAACAGAGCACTCCGTTGTCTGAGGCTGCTCTCGAGAGCAGGAGGGGACCAACGAGCAAAGAAGGGGGAGACTTTAGGGGCAGAGAAAAAGTGGCTCTGTGTGTGAGCACGTGTGCACTTGTATGTGTACACATTTATACTTTCTATATTTAGATGAATATACATTAGAAAATAAGCAAGAATATGTTACATGTAAATATTTCTTCATAAGTATAAGGGCTTTTATGCTGTACAAATACATCAGTGGGTCATACCGTTCCACTCCTGGGTCTCGATCTCGGTCTTCCCTGTACCTCGCAACCTGAGCCTGCGGGAGGTTCTCTCTGCAGCCTCTTGTTCCAACCTTTCTGTAAACATAGTTCCTCTAACCTATCTTCCAGAATTAGGCAACTTAGGCAAGCTCAGACTAATTATTAAAGTGGCATTGGGAAGACAAAACAAACAAAAAATATTGTATGGGAATCGTGGAACTCTTTAGATTTCAAACACAAATTGTTTTAAGAACTACAGTTAGCTAAATAAATAAGAAAACACGATATATTGTTTATTTGGCAAACTTGCCATCCAGATAACGTGGCAAACTGACCTGGACCCAAGATCCAAAGCTAAACGAAGCCGGGAGTGGGGATAGCAGATGGAAAGATAGTCCGTTCTTGGAGACAAGAGAAAAGAGGGGAAGAACAGATGCAGATACAGTTCAGTCATTGTGTGCTTTTGTCTGCCGAGTAAGGAAGGCAACTTGAGAAAAACAGTCACTCCTCAGTGTATGACTTTTTTCTGAGGTGAGAGGTAATGTCTGACTAGAATGAAGGAGCGGGACCTGCATCTTAACTGTGTGTTTATCCTTCTTCTTGCCCCAGCCTCACTCAGCCCTTTTCTCCCGACGCCTTGCTCCAGGTCCACGGACTGAATGCGTCGTGCTCCACAATGACCACGTGCTCCCTACCCCAAGGTTTTGTACCTGACTGTGCCTCTGCTTCAAAGGCTCCTGCCCCACCCAAGCCCCTAATGTCTTGACTTTGAACTATTTCCTGTGGGAAACCTTCTGTGACCCAACAGGATACTATCCGCTTCCACCACTCTATACCATTCTCAACTGTGCTGCAAATACCTGTTTACTTTTTGCTTTTTTAGTATAAAAGTATATTAAAATTTCTGTGGCAAGACACACAAAGTCGTAGTAGGCCTTATTTTCTGTTCTCTTTGTAACTCACAGCCAAGTTCCTGGAAGATGGTAAACTGTTGAAAATATCTTAAATTATAAAGGAGAAAGGATGGTGGGAAGCCAGCAGGCAAGAAGTCTTTGTATCTGCAATGCAGACCTAGGGCTGCTATAGAAGGTGAATGAGGAGGTTGACCAGGGGGAAATTACAAGGACCCTCAAGAAGTTGTTTGAGGGCCATTGAAAATCAGAGTGCCACTTTGCATTGGAAAAAGTGAAATGATTTCACCAAACATGCTGACAACCCAAGAGAGATAGCAAATACTTGTGGGTATCCAGGGTTGAGGGTTTTCAGGCAGGATGCATCAAATAACGAGAGTAGGAAAGTACCATTCCAATAATAGAGTGGACATAATGTACCAATAGTGCTGAAGTCGACAAGAATGGGCAACCACGTGAGAGGTAACAGACCAGGAGAATGAGAGGAGTCAAGGCACTGGCCATCTGAACAGGTCAGAGAAGAGAATGGTAGAAGTAAGAGAACAAGATTCTTGAAACAATTATGGTCCTCACATAAGTGCTGACGGGGGACACAGAGAAGCTGAGCAACACCTATCCTGCTTTCAGCAGCATTGATGAATGGAGCAATAGCAAGGTTCTCACCATGCCCAAAGTATGCTCTGGCATCAAGAAATACCCTCTGAATTAAAAGACATTATTTTGGGTTGAATTATGCTGAAGACTTATTCCCTAAGTCTGCCAGGAGTTAGCTAGAGGCCAAGAAGAAATCTTTCTTGCAGGTTTCAAAGAGTACATGGCCCTACTGATGCCTTCATTTCCAGAATGGACAATAAATTTCTGTACCAAGCCCCCAGCCCTCCTCCACCAAGTATGTGGTGCTTCCTTATGGGGGCCCAGTAAACCAATACAGTTATTATTTCCTATTGTACTTAACATAATGAATTATCAAAGAGAAAATATAAATTTCATAATATGAATTCCATGTTACCAATTTGACTTCTCTATGTAAAAAATTTTCTAAAATGTTTTATATAGACCCTCTATTTAATATCAAAGCACCCAGAAAATAAAGATCCTAACAAATGAAAGATAATCACTCATGATTTGGAAAGATCTAATACAGTTGAAAAACTGCAAAAAAGAAGAATAAGGCAATTTTGTCAGAGCCTGAATCTGGCATTAGATGTCCAGGGTGGCTTCATTCTTTAATGTGTTCATTCATTCAACAAGGATTAACTGGGAGCCTGTTTGGTGCTAGGTCCTTCCATAGTTCCAGAGATATACCAGTCAATGAAACAGGCACAGACAAAAAAAACTAAATAAACCAAAAAACCACTTACTTCTATGGGACTTGCACTCAAGCAGCTATATGAACACAAAAAAATGAATAATTTATATAACATCTTAGAACATGATGCATGCTACAAAAAAATGGAAAATTTAGGGTGGTTTGGACCGCATGGCTTGATTTTGATTTGGTGGGGTGTTCAGGAGAAGCCTCACTGAGAACCGTAGTGTTCTCTGTAGAGAGGGAACGGACTGCACATATATCTAGGAGCAAGGTGTTCCGTGACGCCAGTCAGGTAGTAACATCCACTCAGGGGAAAGCTGATGGCGGTCAGGGCCAGCGTGTAGAAATAGAAGTGTAAACATTAATGCTCATCAATTAGAATTAACTTCCTAATACTTAAAGGGGAGCTCTGCTGCGAAGAGATAATGAAGTTTATGTTATCATCTATAAAAGAAAGGGGCTGGTTTGATGACCTTTAAAACTACTTTAGTTTTCAGTTTTAGTGTCGGAACATAGAACAATCACATTCTCTACTACAGAGTGCATGGCTGAAGTAAGCTCCAAAAAAAGTTAGAAAAAGGTCCCTAAATACATAGAATTAATGTAAATCATCCATTCCAAATAAGAGGATTTTGATTTGGGGGGATAATATAAAAATATTTCAAGGACACAGTCATAATAGTAAATTTATGCAGTGCTTTGCCAGTTGCCATTTTTTTTTAACAACAGATATTCATTGGAATAAACATTTCATAAAGAGCTTCTTCTTTGGAAAAATATTCATATGGTAATGACAGGTCTAAATTATATAAGTTGACCAAGGAAACAGACATGACTCATACCAGAAAGATCTCATAGTTGTCTACTCAGAAAATAGGCAATGCCTGGAAGAAACAGTATCTCCATATTACAACTGGTGGCACAACAAAATTAGTTAAATGGGAAAACTGTTGAATAACTTTGACAAACTTTTAGCTATGCCAACCAAAAAAAGAGAGAAGTCTCAAATTACTAATTTCAGAAATCAAAGAAGAGACATTAATTACACTTTACCTTACAGGCATGAATCCTATGAACAACTCTATGCTAACCAAGATAAAATGAAGAAATTCCTAGAAAGACACAAACTACTGAAACTGAAAAAAACAGATCATCTCTTTTTTCTTTTTTTAAGTAAGAGGATGGGAGATAGACAAGATTCTTGCATGTGCCCCAACTTGGACCTACCTGGCTGTCCCTGTATGGGGCTGATGCTTGAATCAAATGAGCTATCCTCAGCGTCTGGCACTGATGCTCTAACCAACTGAGCCACTGGCTGTGGGGAGAAGAGGGAGGCGAGGAAGATGGGGGAGAGGCAGATGGTTGCCTCTCATATGTGCCCTAACTGGGGATCAAACCTGAGATCTCCACACTCCAGGCTGATGCTCTATCCACTGAGCCAACTGGCCAGGAATATGATCACGTCTTAAGTTATGTAAATGTCTAATCGCTATGTTGTATACCTGAAATGAATATAATACTGTATGTCAACTATAATTGGAAAATAAAAAGAAAATTAAGAAAGGAAATCCTAGTGGAAGAAGAGAAAGAAAATGAAACTGGAAAAGAAAAAAAAAGTCTAAAGAGATAATTACCAAGAACTTCCAAAAGTAAGGCCCCACCCAAGAGGACGCAGTCACTATGGTAACCAGTCGCCTCTTCCAGGGAGTTTACTTAAGCACAGTGATCACCAGAGAACATTGGTTGAGGCTGAGTAGGAAGTGCACTAAGCAAGAGTTGAAGAGCAAGAGGTAGAGAGACAGACAGGAAGGGAGAGCGATAAGAATTAACAATTTGTAGGGGAAGCAAGATGGTGACGGAGTAGGCGGACGTACCAACTTCCAACTCCCAGAAGCAAAGTGGATTATAACTCAATTTAAAGAACCATCATCTGGATAAACCAACTATGAACTAAACTAAGTGGACTCTTCAACCAAGGAACACAGAAGAAGCCACATTGAGACTGGTAGGAATAGCAAAAACGTGAAGAGGGCTGCCCAGCTCCCCGGAGCAAATGGCAGCCTGGAGAGACCCGCTGGGCAGGAGGAAAGTTTGGCGGAGAGGGAGGGACCTGGGTCCCAGGAACCAAGCCCCAGCCTGCAGTCTCAGAGCCTAGAAGAGGCGTTTGGACAGTTTTGAGCTGTGAAACAAGTGAGGGAGCTCCCAGGCCTACAGTGTGGAGTATTAGGTCCCTTCGTACTCTGCTAAGGGCTGCTTAAGGGTTTGGAGCGACAGGACGCTGAAATGCGGTTCTGTCCGCGTGGGCAGAGGCCAAGTCAGTGGGAGCTCGGTCTAGCCCAGAGGGTCGGAGGGGACACGCGAAAGCGGTCCGGAAGCTGCGGGCCCGCCTTTAACCCCACTTACGGGGACAAAGCGGGAGGCCATGAACGGGCAGAAATCTGCTCTACGACCCTGCGCAGGGCGACCCTGACCGCGGGGACCGGGCTAGGACCAGGGACGGGCCGGGGCTCACAGCTGAACTCACGCTACAAGTCCCACACCCCCCCCCCCGCCGGAAAAACCGCGATTGGCCACTATACCTGCGCAAGCGGGCTCCCAGCGCGGGAATGGGCTGCACCCCGAGACAAGTGGAAGCTCGCAGTTGAGCTCACGCTACTATCCCCGCCCGGCCTGAGAAACCGCAGATTGCATTCATACGTGCACGAGCGGGCTCCAAACGCGGGAGCGGGGTAGAGTCCGGGACGAGCGGAAGTACGCAGCTGAGCAGAAGCCAGCAAACACGCCCGGCCCAATAAACCTTGGTTTCCGACCCTGCGCAGAAGGGCCCTGGCCTCGAGGGCGGGGCTAAATCTCCAGACGGGCAAAGGCTCACAGCTGAGAGCAGGTCAAAAGCCCCGCCCAACCCACGAAACTGTGGCGAGCAGGCTCTGACTGAGGGTTCTGGGCAGAAGCCCGGAAATAGGCTGGGTCCGCAGCTGAGCAAAGGTGCTCACCTCTACCCTTGGTGATAAGACTTGTGGCTTCAGTGACAGCCCCTCCCACAGAGGAGCGGCAGAAATCACAGCAAAAGCCACAGTGGGCCGGCGCTGGTAACGCTCATACCCAACCAACCTAGGCACCGGCAGAGGGGGTGAGGGGCCTGCAGACAGACCACACCTAGAGAAGACAAAGGCAACACCTACTGGACTCCAGTGGCCACAACTTGCTTATACACAGACAAAATGGGCAGGCAGAGGAATGCAAACCAAATGAATCAAGAGAAATCCCCAGAGAAGGACCTGAATGAACCATATATAACCAAATTACCAGAAGCAGAATTTGGAATAATGATAGTTAGGATGTTCAAAGAAATTAGAGCAACAATGGACAGTCATTATGAACACCTAAATAAAGAGATAACAAGTATAAAAAAAAATTGAAATAATCAAAAAGTATCAGACAGAAATGACAAATACAGTATCAGAACTGAAGACTACAATGGAAGGAATTAAAAACAGGATGAATCACGCTGAGGATCGAATCAGCGAGTTAGAGGACACAATAAACAAAGGCACAGAAGCAGAGAAGAAAAAGGAAAAGAGACTTAAAAAATGTGAAGAAACTCTAAGGGAGCTTTGTGACAACATGAAGAGAAACAACATTCGCATAACAGGGGTGCCTGAAGAAGAGGACAGGAAATGGAAACTTTGTTCAATCAAATCATAGCAGAAAACTTTCCTAAATTAAAGCTGGGAAACACTCTACACGTTCAAGAAGCACACAGAACTCCATTAAAGAGAAATCCAAAATGATCTACACCAAGACACATCATAGTTAAAATACCTAAGCTAATGGATAAAGAAAAAATATTAAAAGCTGCTAGAGAAAAAAAGGCTATCACCTACAAAGGAGCCCCCATAAGGATGACATCGGACTTCTCAACAGAAACACTTGAGGCCAGAAAGGAATGGCAAGATATAATCAAAGTAATGCAGAACAAGAACCTACAACCAAGACTACTTTATCCAGCAAGGCTAATGTTTAA
Organism: Rhynchonycteris naso; assembly: GCA_037038555.1. Taxonomy (NCBI): domain Eukaryota; kingdom Metazoa; phylum Chordata; class Mammalia; order Chiroptera; family Emballonuridae; genus Rhynchonycteris; species Rhynchonycteris naso. The sequence goes on along the minus strand of CM072995.1, from coordinate 209,506,519 downwards.
AATTGAAGGAGAAATAAAGAGCTTCCCAGAAAAAGAAAGCCTGAAGGAATTCATAAAAACCAAACTAATTCTGCAAGAGATACTAAGGGGCCTCTTGTGAACAGTTTAAAGGGAGGAATGAATAGAGCAAAAGAAGAATACAGCTTTAAAGAATAAAATGTCAATAAACAACTACATATCAATAATAACCTTAAATGTAAAAAGATTAAATGATCCAATCAAAAGACATAGGGTAGCTGCATGGATAAAGAAACAGGACCCATACATATGCTGTCTACAAGAGACACACCTTAAAACAAAAGATGCTCATAGACTGAAGGTAAAAGGGTGGAAAAAAATATTTCATGCAAATGGAAATGAAAAAAAAGCAGGGGTAGCAATACTTATATCAGACAAAATGGACTTTAAAACAAAGGCTGTAGTAAGAGATAAAGAAGGACACTACATAATGATAAAGGGAACAATTCAACAGGAAGATATAACTATTGTAAATATCTATGCACCAAATATAGGAGCCCCGACATACATAAAGCAGACTTTGATGGATATAAAGGGCGAGATTAACAGCAATACTATCATAGTAGGGGATTTCAATACCCTTCTAACAACACTGGATAGATCCTCAAGAAAGAAAATTAATAAAGAAACAGCAGACTTAAAGGAGACACTAGATCAACTTGATTTAATAGATATCTTCAGAACTTTTCACCCTAAAGCAGTAGAATATACATTCTTCTCAAGCACTCATGGTACGTTTTCTAGGATAGACCACATTTTAGAACACAAAAATGGTCTCAATAAATTTAAGAAGATTGAAATCATGTCAAGCATTTTCTCTGATCACAATGCCATGAAACTAGAAATTAACCACAAAAGAAAAACTGAAAAATACTCAAACACTTGGAAACTAAATAGCATGTTATTAAATAATGAATGGATTAACAATGAGATCAAAGAAGAAATAAAAAAGTTTCTAGAAACAAATGATAATGAGCATACGTCAACTCAAAATTTATGGGACACAGCAAAAGCAGTTCTGAGAGGGAAGTTTATTGCACTACAGGCATATCATAAGAAGCTAGAAAAAGCTCAAATAAGCAACCTGACCCTGCATCTAAAAGAACTAGAAAAACAACAACAAATAAAACCCAAGACAAGTAGAAGGAAGGAAATAATAAAGATCAGAGCAGAAATAAATGACATAGAGGCGAAGGAAACAATACAGAGGATCAATGAAACCAGAAGCTGCTTCTTTGAAAAGGTAAACAAGATTGATGAACCTTTAACTAGACTCACCAAGAAAAAAAGAGAGAGGACTCAAATAAATAAAATTAGAAAAGACAGTGGAGAAATAACAACTGACACAACAGAAATACAAAGCATTGTAAGAAAATACTATGAAGAACTATATGCCAAAAAATTAGACAATCTTGGTGAAATGGACAAATTTCTTGAATCATATAACCTTCCAAAAATCAATCTGGAAGAATCAGAACACCTAAACAGACCAATTACAGCAAATGAGATCGAAACAGTTATCAAAAAACTCCCAAAAAAGAAAAGTCCTGGGCCTGATGGCTTCACAAGTGAATTCTATCAAAAATTCAAAGAAGAACTAACTCCTATCCTCCTCAAGCAATTTCAAACAATTCAAGAGGAAGGAAGACTTCCAAACTCTTTTTATGAGGCGAGCATAATTCTGATCCCAAAACCAGGCAAAGACAACACAAAGAAAGAAAATTATAGGCCTATATCCCTGATGAATTTAGATGCTAAAATTCTCAACAAAACATTAGCCAACCGGATCCAGCAATATATGAAAAAAATCATACACCATGATCAAGTGGGATTTATTCTGGAGAGGCAAGGCTGGTTCAATATTCGCAAATCAATCAATGTGATTCATCACATAAACAAAAGGAAGGACAAAAATCACATGATAATTTCAATAGATGTAGAAAAACCACTTGATAAAATCTAGCACCCATTCATGCTCAAAACTCTCAGTAAAGTGGGAATACAGGGATCATTCCTTAACATGATAAAGGCCATCTACGATAAACCGACAGCAAACATCATACTAAATGGACAAACATTAAAAGCAATCCCCTTAAGATCAGGAACCAGGCAGGGATGCCCCCTTTCACCACTCTTATTCAACATAGTTCTGGAAGTCCTAGCTACAGCAAACAGACAAGAAGAAGAAATAAAAGGCATCCAAATTGGAAAGGAAGAAGTAAAACTGTCACTATTTGCAGATGATATGATATTGTATATTGAAAACCCTAAAGTCTCAGTCAAAAAACTACTGGACCTTATAAATGAATTCAGCAAGGTGGCAAGATATAAAATTAATACTCAGAAATTAGAGGGATTTCTATATACCAACAATGAACTGTCAGCAAAAGAAATTAAGGAAACAATTCCCTTCACTATTGCAGCCAAAAAAATAAAGTACCTAGGAGAAAATTTAACCAAGGAGGTTAAGGACTTGTACTCAGAAAATTATAGAACATTGATAAAAGAAATCAAGGAAGATACAAACAAGTGGAAGCATATACAGTGCTCATGGCTAGGAAGAATAAACATCATTAAAATGTCTATATTACCCAAAGCAATTTATAAATTCAATGCAATACCAATTAAAATACCAATGACATACTTCAAAGATATAGAACACATATTCCAAAAATTTATATGGAACCAAAAATGAACACGAATAGCCTCAGCAATCTTAAAAAGAAAAAATAAAGCAGGAGGTATCACTCTTCCAGATATCAAGGTTTACTATAAGGCCATTATACTCAAGACAGCCTGGTACTGGCATAAGAACAGGCACATAGATCAATGGAACAGAACAGAGGACCCAGAAATAAACCCACACCTTTATGGACAACTGATATTTGACAAAGGAGGAAAGAACATACAATGGAGTAAAGACAGCCTCTTTAACAAATGGTGTTGGGAAAATTGGACATCTACCTGCAAAAAAATGAAACTAGACCATCAACTTACACAATTCACAAAAACAAACTCAAAATGGATAAAAGCCTTAAATGTAAGCCGTGAAACCATAAGCATCTTAGAAGAAAATATAGGCAGCAGGCTCTCCGACATCTGTAGCAGCAGTATATTTGCTGATTTATCTCCACGGGCAACTGAAATAAAAGGCAAGATAAACAAATGGGACTATATCAAACTAAAAAGTTTTTGCACAGCTAAAGACAATAGGAACAGAATGAAAAGACAAACCACACAATGGGAGAACATGCTCGACAGCACATCTGATAAGGGGTTAATAACTAAAATTTATAACGAACTTATAAAACTCAACACCAGGAAGACAAACAACCCAATTAAAAAATGGGCAAAAGAAATGAATAGAAATTTCTCCAAAGAGGACATACAGATGGCCAATAGGCATATGAAAAAATGCTCAACATCACTAATCATTAGAGAAATGCAAATTAAAACCACAATGAGATATCACCTCACACCAGTCAGAATGGCACTCATCAGCAAAACAACACAGAATAAATGCTGGCGAGGATGTGGAGAAAAGGGAACCCTTCTGCATTGCTGGTGAGAATGCAGACTGGTGCAGCCACTGTGGAAAACAGTTTGGAGATTCCTCAGAAAATTAAAAATAGAACTGTCTTTTGACCCAGCTATCCCACTTTTAGGAATATACCCTAAGAACACCATAGCACTGTTCGAAAAGAAGAAATGCGCCCCCATGTTGTGGCAGCATTGTTCACAATAGCGAAGATCTGGAACCAGCCCAAGTGTCCATCAGAAGACGAGTTTATTAAAAAGCTATGGTACATATATACTATGGAATACTACTCAGCCATAAGGAACGATGACATCGGATCATTTATAACAAAATGTTTGTACCTTGATAACATTATACGGAGTGAAATAAGTAAATCAGAAAAAAGGAAAAACTGAGAACAGCATGATTCCATACATCGGTGCGACATAAAAGGGAGAATATGAGACATGGACAAGAGAGTGGTGGCTATGGGATGGGGGGAGGGAGGGAAGAGTGGGATAGGGAGGAGGGGAGGGACACTGGGAAAACCAGATCGAAGGTGACAGAGGACAATTTGACTTTTGGTGATGGGTATGCAACACAATTGAATGATAAGATAACCTGGAGATGTTTTCATTGTACATATGTACCCTGATTTATTGGTGTCACCCCATTAGAATTAATAATAATTAAATATATATTAAAAAAGAACTTCCAAAAGTAATAAAAATATCAGCTTACATATACAAAACTCAGTGCCAACTTCAACAAAGATAAACACAATAAAAAGAAAAAACAGGGTGTGTAGGTACTACACAGTCAAACTGTTCATGTCAAATAGAAAATCTTCAAAACAGCAGGAGGGAAACAACATATAGCATACAAGGGGACCCTGGCATGAATGATGGCTGATTTCTTACCGGACACAATGAAGGCAAGAAGACAATGAAGAAGCCAAAAATTTTAAAGTCCTGAAAAAGAAATTATCAATGTAGAATTCTACAATCAATGAAAATATCTTTGAAAAGCAAAGGTAATAATATTTTTACAAGAGCTGAAAGAGTCTGTTTCCCAGCAAATGAACATATAACCAAAGAAAGGGATTTCTTCAGGCTGGGAAAAAGAACCCTGGATGGAAAGAGAAAGTTCAGGAAACAATGGAGAATAGCAGAAAGGGCTAACCTCTAGAGAGAGAAATAAATTATTTCATGGCATTTACCTACATAAGATACAGCTGAATTAAATATCTAGTACATCATCTCTCTACTTGAACATTTTTCTCTCTCCTCACCCTAAGAAAATTTTCTTTTGAGCCAAAAAATTAAGTATCACTCATGATCATTCTTTTAAATTACTTGTTTCACAAAGTTAATCACCTTAATATCAACATGCACAATAGTCACATTTATATTTATGATAGCCAATTTGACCAAGTAGCTAACAGGAGCCAAGTATATTTTATTTTTATGTCTTACAATTACCATGAACACTATCTCATAAAACATTTTACAAGTGAGTAAACAAATTAGAAAATTGGGTCAAGAAGTTCAACTTTTCACCAACATCCTGCCTTTTCAGAAGCAGAGATGGAATTCAAACTCTAACCAGTCTGATTATGAATCTTTTGTGCCTTGCTTCTTGGGCACTGATTATTATCACAACAATAATGGGTGTGTACAATGAGGTCAATGTCCAGGGTGGATTTGTATTTCCTTAATGCATGTTAAACTTATAGTATACTATACACTTGTGCATTTTTTTATTTAATAGCACATCATGAATCTGTTGCCATGTCTCTACAAATAGACATGTTTCACTTCCCTAATAGCACACTTCTTTCCACTGTAGGTATGAATTGTAATTTATTTAATCCATTCCCTTTGAAGTTTTTAGCTGGTTCCAATTATTGGCCACTTTAAATCTTTCTGTGAGGAACATTTTTGAGTATGTATTTAAGGCCTCGTCTAATTATAGTCTTGAGATAGTGTCCTAGAATTAGAAATCTTAGATTAAATAGCTTTCACATTTTTAAAATTTCATAGTTTGCCAGGTTATCCCAAACTCTTTTCAATGCTGGTATTATCTCTGTTTTTTTATTCCTTGCCAAATGAAGTACAAAATGATAGGCACTATTGGGATTTAAATTCTGTTTCTTAGTCAGATGTTTCAATATTTTCTTCCAGTGTTTCCGGCAATGGTATCGTGGTAATAAAAGTCTTTAATATGCCAGGATTACAGACACATTTGCCTTCATTTTCCTCTACGACCTCAGGGATTACATATTTTGCATTTAAGTTTTCATGCACCTGCTGTTTATATTGTGGTTGGAAGGTGCACATTTAACTTCTCTCTTGACTCCTGTAACTTATTTGGGTGGCTATCTCAATAGCGTTGCTAGATATCTCTTTTGTGATGATCTGAAACACCCACTTTATCTTTAATTAATCCCCTCTCGACCTACATGCACCTTCCTTTCCATCTACTTGGTTTAATTAATCAATTTTTATGCTATTTTATTTCTTTTTTAAAATCTAATTCGAAAAAACTCTCAGAAAAATTTTAGCACAATCTCAGCTAAGGTTAGACATGGCAACTCATGGGACACATGTAGATATTAAAAGTAGTGTTTCAGCTCCAGAATGGAGAACAAGTAGGTGTATTAAGATAAAACACACAACAGAAAATATGGAAGGGAAAGGGGAATGAGCATTAGGTGAGTACCCTCTTTCCCCTGTGTATTTTTTTCCATGGATACATAATGTAGATACCCCCATATTTAAAGGGAAAGTAGAACTCTTGGTAAGTGAGTTCAGAAGTAGTTCTTTAGAGTGTTAAGTCATGTGATTTCTGTATTTTTAAATCCAGAATTTGGAAGGCAGTTGTAGCTGTTACTACAATGACTTTAGAGCCTCCTTTTAAAGACACTCTGTTACCACAACTCCTCTAGAATTTATGCCCAACTGGACAGACTGAAATAAAGCTATGGCTGGAAAAAAATGCTCTCCAAATGGGCTGACACGTTGGTTGATATGGTCTAAGGTTTTCTTATTCTTGTATTTAGAAACCAGTCTGACCAAGTAAGATCTTCCCATTAGTATGCATGATATATACTTTGCATACATTACTTTGCATGCATTATTTTTATATTATGTATGTGTGCATTCATTATTATGTATGTCTAGTTTGTATACACACGTGGATCCATACATTATATGCAGACATACATTATACGTCTACATTGTCCAGTAATATGTATACCAGGTGCCATGGAAAGCATTCATTTAGTCCAGTGATTAATTTCCTCAGGGTGGCAAAGACAAGGCCTACAGCAATAGAAATTGTCATTGGCAACATATTTTTCTAGACATTATGCTAGTTATGGATGAGACTCAAAGAACAAGTCTGCAGCAGCCAACACTCACATGAAAAGTCATTGCTTCCCAGGTGCAGAAACAGGGAAACAAGTTAAGCCTGAGCAGAGGCATGCAGATACCTTGCTCTCCTGTGGGTCTCCTTGGATATCGTGGAGCTCAAGGCCACGACGGCTCCAAAGTATGGACAGCCAGCCTGGCCCTACCCGATACCGCCTGTAATTAAGTTCGTCATTGTCCAGTGTGCCATTTCCCCTCCTGAATAAAACTGTCTTGGCATGGACAAAAGTGTGGAGGACAGTGACTTAATTTTTTGATTAAAAAAAAAAAGGAGCAAGCGGGAGAAAGAAAATGATTTATCCTAAGTCCATGGGAACATTCTGTACCTATCTCCTTTTTGATTAGAGAGGTGGCGTGCAGCCTGGCTCATTAGGCAGAAGTAATGAGCCAGGCTATGTGCCATCTTTAATTAGAGAAAAGATACAGTAGGTACAACTGTACCTATAAATTGATGGGATAGAGATAAAAAATTGTTTTTAAATATCCATTCCTCCTAGAGCTCTCCAATGCTCGGAACCTCACAAGAGAATTATAAGACAGACTAAGTAACATTTGACATAAACTCTTTTCCAATGATATGTTTTTTAAGCAGAAGTTAAATTTATTTTCACACAGTTTAAAAATGAATATCAAATTCTGTCCACACTGTCCCTCTGAAGCATAAATTCAACAGTTGTAAACTAAAGTAGAGCAAAAGAGAGTCATTTCAACCCTATAGTGAGCCATGGACAAATTTATGGCCTATTGAATACTTTGAGCATCATTTGGGGCAATAAAACACTTTCAGAAATACTAATGGGGATTAAATATTGAAACAAGGCTCACAAGATTTAATGTGTTATTAAGAAGTTCTGCATACAGAGTACTTTATAAAATTCTTCAATATACTAATTACTCCAACCAAGTTTCTAAAGATATTGGTTTCTTAAAATGTGACTTATTCATGTAAGGTTAGCTTGACCTGAGAGCATAGACAAATGATAGCAATAAAGTTGTTCAGAGACGGTTTTTCTTTTTCTCTCTCAACAATTCTATGGAAATATACAGTTATCCCTGCTTCTCAACAAGAAAACAATAATGTCGGAAGAAATTAATAATAGGGACTACTTCTTGGATATTTACTCTATAATAAGCAATATCTTCTAAACATAGTATCTCATAATTCTTATAATATCCATATGGTTTATTAAAACATCATAGATTAGAAACCTGAGACTTAAAAAAGATAGACTATGCCCACTTTTATTGAGAAATAATTGACATACATCACTGTATATGTTCAAGTTGTAACACATGTTAGTTTGACTAACATACATTGTGAAACATTACCACAGTAGGTTCAGTGAACTTCCACCTTCTCACACAGATACAATAAAAGGAAAGAAAAAAGTTTCCACTTGCAGTGAGAACACAAAGACTTACCCTTAACAACTTTCCTATATATCATAGAGCACTGTTAGCTATAGTAGTCTTGCTGTGTACATCATATCCCTAGTACGTGCCTGTCTTAGCAAGGGAAGTTTTTACTTTCTGATCACCTACCAGCTCTGGTAACCATAAGTCTAATATTTCTCCTCTCTCTCTCTCTCTCTTTTTTTGTAAGTTTTTTTTTGTCTGTCTTTTAGATCCCACATATTAAGTGATATCATACAATATTTGTCTTTCTATTTGATTTCTCTTAGTATAACACCTTCAAGGTTCATTCTGTTGTCGTAAATGGTAGGATTTCCTTGTTTTCAATGGCTAAATAATACTCTATTATGTATGTCTCACAACTTTTCTACCCCATCATCCATCCATCAATGAACACTCAGGCTATTGTAAACGATGCTGCTATGAACATGGCGGTGCAGATACCATTTCAAGTCAGTGTTTTCAATCCCTCTGGATATATTTCTAGAAAAGGAATTGCTGAATCATATGGTACTTGTAATTTTAATTTTTTTTGGGGGGGTGCCACACACTGTTTCCCATGGTAGTTGCACCGTTTCCATCCCCGCCAATGGTACCCAGGGCTGAAGGTTGTGTTCAGTAATGAGTGGGACTGGGAATGAGGCTCCCTGCCCATGTGCAACTGGAGAAGCAGCTGCAACAGCAGTCAAGCTCTCCTGCTGCTGTCTCCATCTAAGTGCCCTTCCCCCAGGCGTCTGACTCTGCCTGTCCAGCTCTGCTGGGCTGCCTCCTGGCCACACAGCTCTACCAGTCAGCTGGGGCCAGAAGACCCTCCACAGTGGCCCTGGGATTGAGCGCCCTGTCTGGGGGTGGGCACACTGGGCACCAGGGCCAGCAAAACTCTGGTTTGAGGATCTGAATCAGGCAGTTCTTTACCCCACTGCATCCCAAGGTTAGCGTGGCCCTGACTTGGTTTGGCAGATGGGCAATGCCACTGGTTGGGATTACCAGTTGGTCACTGCAGGTGTGAACTCTGGCGGACAAAATCTCTGCTGGTTGTTTCAAGCCCCTCCTTCTCCACATCATAGTCAGATTCTCGCTGGTGGAGCAGAACAGACTCTGCAATTCCTGTGGTACGAAGTCAGAGTAGGGGCTCCCATGAAGAGGCCCACAGTGCTGGGGAGGCTGGTGTGCCCCTGGGTTCTCTTTCCCACTGTGGGAACTACAGGCTCAGGGGCAACCTCCTCAAGCAGCACTACAATGTCCTGGCAGAGGGTCATTGTGGTCAAAGTTAGCTGTAGCTTCTTCTCTTAAATTAACTTCTGATGCTGTCTGCCTTGGTTTCTGTGGTGTGTGTGTGTGTGTGGGGGGGTGCAGCCTCACCCCTGTGTTCTGGGGATTCTCTCATTGGTGTCTTGTTCTTGCACAGTTGTTAGTTGTTCTTCTTATGAGGGGAAGTGAAGTAAAAAACAACGTTGCCATCTTGGTAACATCACTCCAAGGACATGTATTTTGATCAATGGCTCCCAACTGGATTGAATTAAATCCCAGGTTAGTTTGACCCCAGAGCTTGGAAATATCAATATAGTGCCTTCAAATGTATATTGCTCACAAAAATTAGGGGATATTTTATCACTTCATATTCATTTTGAAATATTCTCTAATTTTATTGAGCATACTATGCAGAGCAAAAGTGTATATATTGCCTGCCCAGGTGGTAGCGCAGTGGAGAGACTGGGACATGGAGGACCCAGGTTCAAAACCCTTACGCCGCCAGCTTGAGCATGGGCTCCTCTGGTTTGAGCAAGGCTCACCAGCTTGAGCCCAAGGTCACTGGCTTGAGCAAGGGGTCACTCGGTCTGTAGCCCCTCCGGTCAAGGTACATATGAGAAAGCAATCAATGAACCACTAAGGTGCCACAACAAAGAATTGATGCTTCTCATCTCTCTCTTTTCCTGTCTGTCTGTCCCTCTCTCTGTCTCTCTCAGATTCTGTCACAAAAAAGTAAATAAATAAATAAACATATACCTTTATCCTAGAATAATGGTCACCAGGAAAAACAAACTGAAATTTTGCATAGTTTCTAAATGAATCATAACAGCACCCATAAAAATCTAGGTGACAACTCAAAAGCCATGAATTTCTGTGCGTTTATTGTAAACATTCAAACATATTTGAGTGCATACTATGCACAAATGATAGGGTTATATAAAACTTAAAATAATTTTGCAAAAGCATAGGACTTAGGTCAATAAAACAAATTACGGTATATTTATAAAAAAATTATGACCATGTAATAGAAAACTAAGTTTAAAAAGTATACATAAAAATTGCATGAAGAAATAATCAACACAGACACAGGACAAAGCCTTACAAACACGAGTAAGACCTTTGTGCAGAAAACTAAAACCGCTGCTGAAAGAAATCAGCATGCATTATGTCCATGGATTGGAAGATCTGAGAGTATACAGATGTCCTGCTCCCAAAACGGAGTTAATGATTAAGTCTCAACAGAATTTTTGTGAAATATAGCTGTTTCAAAAATTCATACAATAGCCAATACAATCTTGAAAGAAATAAAAACGGTGGGCATATTAAATACTTTCAGATATTAAGACTTTTGTGAAATCTACAATACCAAAAATTAAATGTTTTGATTCAAGTCCTAGCAAATGGATCATTGGAACAAAATAGCTCAGGAGCAAAGCCACCCTCACATGTACAGATAGATTACTTGTGACAAAGTTACCACGGCAGAGCAGCAGAGAGAAGATGATCTACTTAAAGAAAATGTTTGTAGGTGAATTAGAGAGTCACGTGGGAGAAGAATGAGTCTTGATTCCTACCTCATACCATACCCAAAGATCAATTCAAAATAAAATATAGACCTGGATTTGAAAAGGAAAATAGTAACACTTGTATTAAAAAGTAGAGGAGAATATATTCACGCTATGAGGGTTTGCAATGATATCATTAACAGGACGTAAAAAAGATTAAGCATAAAAGAAAATTTTTTAAATTTCGCTTCATTAAGATAAAAGAATGTCTATTGATCAAAGAATACCATTAGGAGAATGAAAGGATAAGCAATAGGCCAGAAGAGATAACCATCCATGTATCTGTCAAGGAGCTCATATTCAAAATATTGAAGAGCCCCTACTAATCAATAATAAAAGATAAACTATCCAATTTAAAAATTGGCAAAACTTAACTAGGTACTTCACAAAGACCATATTCACATGATCAATAAGCACATGAAAATCTCTCAATATCACCAGTCATTAGGAAATGCATCACACACCCACCAGAATGGCAAACAACAACATATAACAGTACTAAGTGTCGGTAAAAATGTCGAACAACCGAAATTCTCATATATTGCTTGTTGGAACACTTGTTTTACAATATTAAATAAGTATGTCCTAAACCTAAAAAAATAGCAACACACAGTGATACATCTCATGAGCATAGTGCTGAGTAAAAGAAATCAGACTCAAAAGAATATTCCCTGTATGATTTAATTTGCATGTGAGTTTAAAAAGAGGCAACTCTAGTCTCTAGTGATAATCTATACTGAAACTATTCTGTCTTTACCATTAGAGTTGTGTTCACCAGGAGTCCGAAATACAGAAAATCTCCTATAGCGTTTTTCAGGCATACACAGAAATTAAAAAGTCATCAAATATATTTGCATTATGTTGCATGTATGTTTTTGCCTTAAAAATTTTAGATGTTTTTAAATTTCTACACTGCAAATTGATATGCTATCTAAAAACTGGAAAAATAATTTTGGCATAACATTCTTGAGCATAACAATAATGAGCATTAATCAACTGTAAATGTATGTATGTATTATGTATGATTGTGTATGTATGTGCATACTAGATCTATTGATATACAGTGCTTTCTATCAAGTAATGACTAGTAATATTGAAATATTAGGAACAATGTAAATGTTCCTTAATAGAAACTTGTGTAAAAAAATTTTTGTAACATCTATACAATTGTGCACAATGCAATCATTATGAGAAGACATATTAACATGAAATGTTGTCCATAACTTTTGAAGGGCAAGTATTTATTTTTAGAGGATTCAGAGAAGGCATTTCTATAATAATAGTACTTTTGGAAAATTATATTTATAACCATATTTCTAGGTATATGTACAAAAATTTTGAAGGGTATAAAGTCAACTGTATCTATCTATGAAGGTAGAAAAATGAACTATAATTCACAGAGTTCTGTAGTGTTTGGATTTTCTTATAATGGGTATTTTTAAATAATATAATATTTTAATTTCAAAGTGTGGCTATTTATAAACCATTGTGCTAGTTATTTTAAGATAATTCTAAATTCAGCTTTTGTTCTTTTCAGTAGGTAGTATGCAGTATCTTCTTAAAGTATATGGTCATTCTCAGGGTGGAAGATATGAAGACCATAAATCCACTTTATTACATGTCAGATATTATTTCTCAGTTTGTATCTGATACTCTCAGTCCTACTTTAACAAGAGCCCCACAGTAAAACTTAAACCGGAACAAAGAAGAGGAAAAAATATATAGCTTATTACACATTGTTCTTAATTAAAAATTGATCACATTAGACTCATTCTAATTATAAAGTTTCCCTGGTACAGTGGGTTGGAGGGAGCCCTCCAAAAAAATATGTCATGCTGGGACCTCTGAGTGTGAACGTACTTGGAAAACAGGTGTTTGTTGACACAATTAAGGACCTCGAGATGAGAGCGGACTGGTTTGGAATGGGCTCTAACTCTAACCACGAGCGTCCTCGGGAGAAAAGGGGAGAAGACGAAGAAGGACGTGGGGGCAGAGACTGAAGCCACACAGCAACAAGCCAAGGAGCACTGAGGACTGCCAGAAGCCCACAGAACGAGGGAGGCTAGAACAGATTCTCTGTCTGAGGCTCCAAAAAAAAAACCCGACACTGCAAATCCTTGGTGTCAGGCTTCTAACCCAGAACTGTGAGAGGATGCATTTCTATTGTACTAAGCCTCCACCCACTTGTGCTCATTTATTACAGTCCCTCTAGGACACAGATACACCCAGGTATTTTAAAACATTATTTTCTGACCCTCAATAACAGTTTAATTGAATAAAATCATTTTCTGAAGTCAGAATCTTACCGTTTACACTCTGTCCTATCTGCGTAGTACCAGAAGCGAAATCTGTAATTGAACCTCTTAGAGTTCTTGTATCAAAAGCGGTATTATCTGCCTCCAAACCATCAATGAAGAAACTGATTTTTGTCTGATGCACCTGTAAGAAATGATCACCATTATTATTTTAGCTGCATAACATTTAATTTTTTAATGACTATGTTTCAGCCGTCTTTCTCAAGTTAATTTTCTGTTTCTCCACTTTCTTCATTTAGAAAGACAAAATAATTTATTTTAACAGCTAGTGATACATTTGTGTGTTTATATAACTAGTTATAAACCAACATATTGTAGTTTGGGGCTGTGATGATATCTACCAGTGTATTTGCAGGTATATACAATTGTTTGTCCCATTTATTTAACTGCCCTAAAGGCCACGGTTTTCATAAGATTTTTGAGACCATGTTGTTTCTTTAGATACTAGTTAAATGTGGTATAGCTGTCTTTGGAAATAAACAGAAATGAAAACAAAAGGGAGAAATATTCAAAACCAGATATTCCAATAAAATATAAGACAGATAAAATTCAAGTTAAGTTGCCACACACAACACTTCTCGTAAACATTTACTTTCTTAGGAATTATTAATTCCCAGATGTACTCTCCCAACATAGAAATTTTTTTAAGAATTGCTGATCTTTATGTTTAGGTTAATTATTCAGGCAACCTAATAACTCTCTACACAAGAGATTAGAAACTTCCTCTGTAAACAGTCAGAGAATTATTTATTTATTTATTTGCAAGCCAATGATTTTGTAGTCCAAACAATCAGGTCACAACTGTTCAGTTCTGCTGTGTAATAGGCCACAGACCACATATAAATGATTGAACATAGATGTCTTCCAGCAAAAACATTTATAAAAACAGGTGCCCAGCCAGCCTGTTCCATGGATTACAGTGTGACGATCCCTGGCTTATACCAAAGTTATGAAATTTTTGTTAGTGTACAGCGATCTCTGAATAGCAATTCCAAGTCTGATACTCATTTATGGATGGCATCTCTACAAAATCTTCAAGACTGCATACTTCCAAATACGCTGATCAACTGTTTTGACCTCAACATTAGTCTCTGCAAATAGTCCTGTTTAAGTGCTTGTTAGTTCATTGTAAAAGGAATCATTGGTACTCTAATTAGTCAAGAGGCTGAACCAGCAAACAAAGGCTGGTGAGGTGAATGGGATCGGAAAAGAGAGAGAGAGAGAGAGAGCAATTTAATGTCTTGCAGTGGAAAGGTTAGATGCTACCATTTTAATAGCAATATATCAAATCATAGCATTCAAAATGCACTTCTATGAAAACAGCCTTGATATAATTGATGAAAATAAATAATAATTCTCTAACATCTTTAAATCATGTGAGTGATTGCTTGAAGAGCCCCATCTGAAGCAAACCCTCTCCTAAAACAAAACAAAACCTAGATGTTAACATAATAATTACCTGGTAATATTAATTCATCAAAAAGTTTTTCAATATGACTTTTCTTCATTCTATCAACCTGTTTCATGTAAAGCACATCCTTTCTTAAATCCCCTTCCCAGAGTTGCATTTTGCATAATTACAAAACAAAGCTACCATAAAGATCTAAAGATCACACACCAACTCCTTGAGGGTCTAGATATATACCTATCTGTTGGAGAGAAGGGCTGATTTTTTTTTTTTTTTGCATCCCATTTTTTACAGCCTGTTACTGTCATTTGGTGTTTGACTGTTATCATTATAAAAGATACAGGCTTTTCTGCTTTGTTATTTGTAGCATTATCTCATGTTTTACAACATCTCTGCGCAACATGCAGGCACATGAAATATAACTAGTGAAAAGTTCTCGCTGGTATTAATGCATAAAAAAGAATGTGGCTCCATCTCTACTGTCTTTGCCCAGCCAAAAGCTGATGAACAGCCAATTTTCCTTTATCACATTAGCACAGCCATGAGGGAAACACATTTGTTCTAGTCAGCTACACTAAAGATACTATTACCAATCTAACATATACATGTTTTATATCAGCAGTATTCTCCGAGCATGAGAGAGCCAACAATATATTAACACCAGCATGACAGTTTATTTAAGAAAAGAAAATTGTCTCTGTAGAGGGACAGAAGTTAGAAATGTATGGTGAAAACTCAGTGTCACTAGTCTAATAAAGGTAATAATTCTTGGGCTTTCTTTATAGCAGGTAACATTCCTGTGACAGTTCTGTCATATCATTCAAATAAAAATGTTGTCTTTTACAAGTTTAAGTGCACCTTTATTTTTGAGTCAGATAGAAAGCGTGTTTTTGATTTTTTGCATTCACTGTATTATATCTGCAGTCAAGAGTTCAGGACCTTCTTTATTTTTTTATCAACTCATCACAGATTTGCTTAGCAGAAAGGATTCAGTGTCACTCATAGATGTTTTTGCTTTGTTGGTGCTTTAAAAAAATGATTAATGATGATCCCAAGCCACTCTGGCCTGTTGTCCCTTCCCTACCAACTGCCTTTCTATAAACAAGATGAAATTATCTCCGGCGTGCCGCACCACGTCTTTTATATGCCAAGATTCTCTAAACTACTTTGCAATTCCGGTCTGGGGCCCCATCACACGGACGCGGGGAAGACAGAGGTGGCTTTTTGCAATAGCTCATTCTGATGGTCCCCTTGCCAGTTATTTAGGAGAATAGAAGTATGTCCAATAGAATTTTTGATATGTGAAGAGAAAGCCTTCGGCTGAAGTAAACTGCCCACCTATCTCATTCCCCACCCCCGTGAGAATGAGAGAAGTTCCGTACGTGTTCCTGGTGTGGTGTGAAGGAACGAAGTGGCCAAGTTAGTAGCTGCTGTAGAAAGGCCTTAAATCTCTCACAAGAGACCCAAAAACACTTGGGAAAGAAGACATAGGGGACAGGTCATTCTCAAGACTTCATTCTCTTAGGGTTTTATATTTACTTTAACTCCATTTTTGGTCAAATTTGTCTATGAGTGATAAAATGTACTCACTCACTTGAGCACAAGAGTGTATTAGATTTTTTAAATTGTAATTTCTGATCATCGCATGTGAGTATAATTCAAAATTCCAAAAAGTCATACAGTAACTATCTGAGACACTACCAAGGGAAAAAAATAAACACAATCAAGTCTGCCTGGGTTACAGTAATTGTCCACAATCACCTGAACCATTGCGATGTCAAGCCTTTGTAGGCATCCTACTCCTGCTGGCCCCGACCAGCAAAAGGAACTGCTGATGGGTTTGGGAAAACATGTGGAGAGTACTGACTCTGACTTCCTCACCTGGGAAATAGTCATAGAGTTTTTCTGTTATCTATATCCTCCAATTTCAATTTAATTCAACAAAGCATCAACCTGGTACCCACAGTGGCCCTGTGGGTCACACCAAAAAATACAATCATGATCCTTTCTCTCAAGGAGCTTGTACATACAAAAC
The DNA here is from genome assembly GCA_037038555.1 of Rhynchonycteris naso. Classification (NCBI taxonomy): domain Eukaryota; kingdom Metazoa; phylum Chordata; class Mammalia; order Chiroptera; family Emballonuridae; genus Rhynchonycteris; species Rhynchonycteris naso. Next base: position 209,489,566 of record CM072995.1, on the reverse strand, counting down.
AACGGAAACATTTTAATACATTACATAGTATTTGAATCACTATATATGAAGATGGTTGATTTTGAGCTAAGGACTGATGCTTACTGCAGTCAATGACTGAAGTGTCTTACAAGAAACTGCTTTGAGAAGGGAGGCCTTGATCCATTATTGTGTGCTGAGGAACATATTTTAGGGCCTTCTCTGTGGGACCTATCTTCCCAGACTCAACTTCTGAGCCCCGAAGCATATCAATTTCATTAAAAGCAAAATCATTTTAAGCATTTTAAATAGCACCTTTCCCATTGGTTTAGCGCAAAGTGATTGATCCTGAGTTCAAACTCACTCTGAAAGGATGACGCCAGATGATACAAACACCAAGGACATCACTTTGAACACAAAGGGATTCAAACAATAGAAAAACACCCTGTAATAATTGCAAAAGCACAACTTTATGGAGTCAAAATGTTTCATACTTCCTGAAATACTACTGCCCTGAAATAGGATTTCTATTTCTAGGTTAAAGAAGGACTTACATAAAAGACTCTATGATTCTATCTATAATTGTTAAGCCTAAGAAAAGCAACTTATTCTTAAAACTCCATAAGGTTGCTTTTAGAATATCCCGTGTACCTTATATTCCCCTACCTGGGAGTATGTGGATTACCTCTGCTTACCATCCTAAACCAGCATCTTCTGACGGCTTTTTCGCTCAGCCTGGCCAATTTTATTCCTAACCAGTCACCAACAGCCAACGTCAACACCACTGGTAAGGTCTCCTCACTGTCCAGCAATAAGAAAGTGCTAAATTCTATCCCCATGTTTTACTCAAGTTATTTCTATATGGGAAGAACCTTCCTACTGCCTTTCATTTACCTAAATATTTATTATTTTTCAAAATGTAGATATCAAATCCCATATTCTCCAACAATCCTTTGTCAACTACTTCAGCATAATATGTCCCTATTTCTTGAAGAATCTGGATGTCAGACATTGGTCTCAAATTTTTATGTGCAATCATTCTTTTCTTGTAACCAGAGGCAGCTTCATTATCTCCATTTTAAAGAAAATGATGCTGAATCTCAGATAATTGAAAACAAACAAAAAAGATTATTCAAGGTCACACAGAAGGTTGACTGGTTCCAGAGCTTGTTCTCACCAATGTTGAGTCTACATGCCCAGTATGTGTTTAGAAGTGACAACCGTCTATAGTAGTTTGGACCCATCCATTGAATTTCTCTGCTATAACTCTACGTAGTGATGAGCCAGGCTTCACATCCACAGGGCCCTCTCTCTTGTTGGGGTCACGGCCCTGATGAACTCTACAGTCACTTGCTACGTGCCTGTTCAGTGTGCTGAATGCCTTACATATACGTCCTCCACACTCTTATCCCCAGAATGATTCCACTTCTATAGATTTGGAAAATCCTTTGATCTCTGAACAGCTCTTAACTATTACAAATGAACTGAAGGATAGCACCTTGTAACTTCAATGCCTGTGTCTCAGCTCTGACCACCGAGAACTCACCAAACAGTTCTTACACCTTTGCCGTGAGAGAGCTTACACAGAGGTGGAGGATGCTGTCCTACTCCTGGGTCCCCTTCGGGATAACTGCATTTAGTTCCTACCATGCTCTAAATGTGGCATGGTTTAGGGTCTTCTCTCTTCCCAAAATGTAGCTCCAGAAAGACTCAAGTCTCCACGTGTGGTCTGATTTGCCAAATTAAAATAGGATTGTCACCTTAATCTAATCCAAAACAGCATGTGAGATTTTTGGCAGTGACATTATGTCGCTAAAACTAATACATTAAGTAGGGCTGAATATTTGCTAAAATAGTGTCTCCCCATCTTTTTTTTAAACTTACATCACTGCTAAAGCACATTCATCCTGCCTTGTACATACAAGCTAGTTCTGTGGACCAAGGACAGGAATTATATTTATCCACATTATAGTTCATCTTGTTAGATCCAGCCCATTGCTCCATGCTGTCAAAATCTTTTTGAATGCTATGTGTGTCATCCAACATATTTACCATCCTCCAAGATGTGTGTCATTTGCAAATGTGATGAGCATGCCCTACATGCCAGGCAGATGCTCAATACATACTCCATGATTGATTGATTAATTGATCCTCCAAAAATAAAACCACGAGAATGATCTACACCACGTTGTAACTCTAAGCAGGAAAAAAGCACCATTACTTATTAGGTCAGATATGTCATACAGGGACCCCTCACTTCCGCACAGTAACCTTATTGACCAACATGAGTTCATGTAGAGTTATTTAATTAAAAATAAGTACTCTAGTCTATTAAATTTTCTCATTTAAGCTATATTTATACAAACTAAATACATACACATATATAAAGAGTGAAGGCAATGAATCTGGGAAGGTTGATTTGGCAGAAAATAAGCACATGAGTCACCCACAAATATTTTATATATATATATATATATATATATATATATATATATATATATATATATATATATATATATATGCTCTCATTACTAGTCTGAATTACTGAATGACTGCTTATAGCTTCTTTCTCTTGGATTGTATGACAGACGCCACAGGAAAGTGACTTCGTACACAGGTATGGTCCTCAACGATTTTTCTGGTTTGTTCTTATGTCTACTTTTCCTTTCCTGTGAGCCCATACATTTTAACATTTTATCTCAGCACTCACCCCTCTGCCTGGACCCTCATTGCCCCGGACACCCTCCCACACCTCTTTCCCCGACATGCGCAATTGTTTGGATTTACTTCTCTGAGCAACCCAGACAAGCCAGGCCTGTGACATGATCTATGCCTAAGTGTATTACATTTTCACATTACGTATGATGCTTTGGATTTGCTATTCTCGTCTTACTACCTTTTAATGCTCTCTACATGTTACAACTTCCTACAAACAAGCCTTTAATGTAATGATCTCTACAAAAAAAATTTTTTTATTATTAAGTGAGGGGCAGAGAGGCAGAGATGGACTCCCAATGCACCTTGACCAAGATCTACCCAGAAAGCCCCTACTAGGCAATGCTCTGCCCATCTGGGACTGCTGTTCCACTGCTCAGTAACCAAGCTATTTTAGCACTTGAGGCAAGGCCATGAAGTCATCCTCAGCACACAGGGCCAACTTGCTCGAACCATTTGAGCTATGGCTGTGGGAGGAGTAGGGAAGGGTGGAGAAGCATATGGTCGTTTTTCCTGTGCATGCTGACAGAGAATCAAACTTGGGACTTCCACACACCAGGCTGACACTCTACCATTGAGCCAGCTGGCCAGAGCTGATCTCTACAAATTTAATGTAGAAATTCAGGTACTTTTCTTGGTCTGTCTTGACTGGATATGAAACTCTCATGGTCATGGCATACCAAACTACTAAATTACTTCCTTTCTCACCTAAAAAAATAAAAATAATAAGCTATTACTGACTGATGAGGTGGTGGCGCAGTGGATAGAGCATCAAACTGGACATGGAGGACCCAAGTTTGAGGCCTCGAGGTCACTGACTTGAGCGTAGACTCATCCAGTTTGACAACTGCCTTACCAGCTTGAGCGTGGGGTTGCTGGTTTGAGTGTGGGATCGTAGACATGACCCCATGGTCACTGGCTAAAGCCCAAGGTCACAGGGTTGAGCAAGGGGTCACGCATTCTGCATAAGCCCCCCAATCAAGGCACATATAAGAAAGCAATCAATGAACAACTAAAGTGCAGCAACGAAGAATTGATATTTCTCATCTCTCTCCGTTCCTGCCTGTCTGTCCCTATCTGTCCTTTTCTCTCATTCTCTCAGTCTCAGTCAAAAAATAAAAATAAAAAAAGCTATTACTTTACACATAAAGATGATGGAAAATCTGTCAATGGTCTTATTGTTGAGTTCCTAGATAATAGGGTTAGGCCCAAACCATTTTCTGTAGCTACTGTGAATCCAGAGGTCCTAGCTTCACTCACTGCTCACCATCACTCCTGCTACCCTGGTACAAGCCACTAACACCTGCTCACCTAGATTTTTTTTTTTTTTTTTTTGGTATTTTTCTGAAGTGAGAAGCAGGGAAGCAGTCAGACTCCCACATGCGCCCAACCGGGATCCACCTGGCATGCCCACCAGGGGGCGATGCTCTGCCCATCTGGGTCATTGCTCAGCTGCAACCGGAGCCATTCTAGCACCTGAGGTGGAGGCCATGGAGCCATCCTTAGCATCCGAGCCAACTTTGCTCCAATGGAGCCTTGGCTGTGGGAAGGGAAGAGAAAGATAGAGAGAGAGGAGAGGGGGAAGAGTGGAGAAGCAAATGAGCACTTCTCCTGTGTGTCCTGGCTGAGAATTGAACCTAGGACTTCGACACATCAGGCCAACACTCTACCACTGAGCCAACTGGCCAGGGCCTCATCTTGATTTTTGCACTGGCCTCCTAACTTGCCTCCCTGATACGATCTGTGATGCCCGGAAAGCAGCCATAGGAGTCTTTGCTAAAACAAAATAAGATCATGCCACTCCTTCACAAAAAGACCTTCAATGGGTTCTTACCCAGAGTAAAAAAATGTTCCGCAAAGCCCTCCCATCCCGTCTCCTGGTTACCTCTGGCTTATTTCCTATTAGTGTGCTCTATGCTCTCTGAGAGTATGGCCTCTGCTCTCTGTTCCAGCTACACTTCCACTCTGTGTATTTTGGGGTTGTGGTTTCTTTTTCCAACCTTATCTCACCTGCTTTCTACTTCCACGGTGTCATAAAACAAATGTCATGATCACTGTATTGCTTTCTATACCTTGATGTAGGTGCATTTTAATCAGCTGCTGCTATGTCTGAGCAGGGCACAATAAAAAATCCCTTTCCTTAGCAAAAAACAAAACAACACACAAAAATACCAGCAAAACTCTGGTTAACTGTGGGAAATGAACTTTAAGAAATAACTAAAATTTCTGCCCAAGTGCTTTATTCATAATGCACTTGAGATCTTCTCAAGATTTCACTTTACCATGAGGCTTTCGCTCTGCTCTGGATTAGTGTCTAAGTCATTTATACCATTACATGAGCTAGATAACAGCAAGTAGTCACCAGAGTTCTCAAAGACTTCTCCGAGGAACCAGAGACTTACAAAAGTGTCATTCCGTCTGAATTCAACCATTACAACCATTGACCTGAAAACTAGGAAGGTTCTATTTCTCCAAGGAAAATAAAACAATCGGAAAGCTTGAGTATCCAATCAATTGCATGACACTGACCTCCACAGAGGGCTTCAGTGTTTGTTCTCTTAATCAGGGTTTAGAAGGAATAGGTATTTTAATGGAGAAGTTTAGTACAGGATACTGCAAAAGAACACAACCAAATGAATAAAACTGAAATATAATTTCACCAAGGAGTAACATGGACCTACAAACTCCATCTTTTTTTGTTTGTTTTTCTATTATTAATTTTAATGGGGTGACATTAATAAATCAGGGTAAATATGGTCAAAGAAAACATCTCCAGGTTATCTTATCATTCAATTATGTTGCATACCCATCACCCAAATTCAAATTGTCCTCTGTCACCTTCTATCTGGTTTTCTTTGTGCCCCTCCCCTCCTCCCTATCCCACTCTTCCCTCCCTCACCCCACCCCGTAACCACCACACTCTTGTCCATGTTTCATAGTCTCGTTTTTATGTCCCACCTTTGTATGAAATCATGCTGTTCTCAGTTTTTTTCTGTTTTACTTATTTCACTCTGTATAATGTTATCAAGGTCCATCCATTTTGTTGTAAATGATCCGATGTCATCATTTCTTATGGCTGAGTAGTATTTCATAGTATATATGTACCAAAGCTTTTTAACCCACTCATCCTCTGATGGATACTTGGGCTATTTCCAGATCTTCGCTATTGTGAACAGTGCTGTCATGAACATGGGGGCGCATTTATTATTTTCGAACAGTGCTATGGTGTTCTCAGGGTATATTCCTAAAAGTGGGATAGCTGGGTAGTTCTATTTTTAATTTTTTGAGGAAACTCCATACTGTTTTCCACAGTGGCTGCACCAGTCTGCATTCCCACCAGCAGTGCAGAAGGGTTCCCTTTTCTCCACATCCTCGCCAGCACTTGTTCTGTGTTGTTTTGTTGATGAGCACCATTCTGACTGGTGTGAGGTGATATCTCATTGTGGTTTTAACTTGCATTTCTCTAATGATTAGTGATGTTGAGCATTTTTTCATATGCCTATTGGCCATCTGTATGTCCTCTCTGGAGAAATTTCTATTCATTTCGTTTGCCCATTTTTTGATTGGATTGTTTGTCTTCCTGGTGTTGAGTTTTATAAGTTCTTTATAAATTTTGGTTATTAACCCTTTATCACACGTGTTGTTGAATATGTTCTCCTATTGTGTGGTTTGTCTTTTCATTCTGTTCCTATTGTCTTTAGCTGTGCAAAAACTTTTTAGTTTGATATAGTCCCATTTGTTTATCTTGCCTTTTATTTCATTTGCCCGTGGAGATAAATTGGCAAATATATTGCTGCTACAGATGTCGAAGAGCTTGATGCCTATGATTTCTTCTAAGATGCTTATGGTTTCAGGGCTTACATTTAAGTCTTTTATCCATTTTGAGTTTGTTTTTGTGAATGGTGTAAGTTGATGGTCTACTTTCATTTTTTTGCAGGTAGATGTCCAATTTTCCCAACACCATTTGTTAAAGAGGCTGTCTTTACTCCATTGTATGTTCTTTCCTCCTTTGTCAAATATCAGTTGTCCATAAAGGTGTGGGTTTTTTTCTGGGTTATATGTTCAGTTCCATTGATCTACATGCCTGTTTTTATGCCAGTACCAGACTGTCTTGAGTACAATGGCCTTGTAGTAAAACTTGATATCTGGAAGAGTGATAACTCCTGCTTTATTTTTTCTTTTTAAGATTGCTGAGGCTATTTGTGTACTTTTTTGGTTCCATATAAATTTTTGGAATATGTGTTCTATATCTTTGAAGTATGTCATTGGTATTTTAATTGGTATTGCATTGAATTTATAAATTGCTTTGGGTAATATAGACATTTTAATGATGTTTATTCTTCCTATCCATGAGTACAGTATATACTTCCACTTGTTTGTTATTTTCCTTGATTTCTTTTATTAATGTTTTATAATTTTTCGAGTACAAGTCCTTGACCTCCTTGATTAAATTTACTCCTAGGTACTTTATTTTTTTGGTTGCAATAGTGAAGGGGATCAACTCAATTTAATAGATATCTTCAGAATTTTTCACCCTAAAGCAGTAGAATATATATTCTTCTCAAGTGCTCATGGTACATTTTCTAGCATAGACCACATGTTAGGACACAAAAATGGTTTCAGCAAATTTAAGAAGTTTGAAATCATATCAAGCATTTTCTCTGATCACAATGCTATGAAATTAGAAATTAACCACAAAAGAAAAACTGAAAAATACTCAAACACTTGGAAACTAAATAGCATGTTATTAAATAATGAATGGATTAATAATGAGATCAAAGAAGAAATAAAAAAAAGTTTCTAGAAACAAATGATAATGAGCATACATCAACTCAAAATTTATGGGACACAGTGAAAGCAGTACTGAGAGGGAAGTTCATTGCACTACAGGCATATCATAAGAAGCTAGAAAAAGCTCAAATAAACAACCTGACCCTGCAGCTAAAAGAACTAGAAAAACAACAGCAAATAAAGCCCAGGACCAGTAGAAGGAAGGAAATAATAAAGATCAGAGCAGAAATAAATGACATAGAGGCTAAGGAAACAATACAGAGGATCAATGAAACCAGAAGCTGGTTCTTTGAAAAGGTAAACAAGATTGATGAACCTTTAACTAGACTTACCTAGCAAAAAAGAGAGAGGACTCAAATAAATGAAATTAGAAATGAGAGTGGAGAAATAACAACAGATACAACAGAAATACAAAGCATTGTAAGAAAATACTATGAAGAACTCTATGCCAAAAAATTAGAAAACCTAGGTGAAATCAACAAATTTCTTGAACCATATAATCTTCCAAAAATCAATCTAGAAGAATTAGCACACCTAAACAGACCAATTACAACAAATAAGATCGAAACAGTTGTCAAAAAACTTCCAACAAAGGAGGAAGCAAGATGGCGATGGAGTAGGCGGACGTACCAACTTCCAACTCCCAGAACCAAAGTGGATTATAACTCAATTTTAAGAACCATCATCTGGATAAACCAACTATGAACTAAACTAAGTGGACTCTTCAACCAAGGAACACAGAAGAAGCCACATTGAGACTGGTAGGAATAGCGAAAACGCGAGGAGGGCTGCCAAGCTCCCTGGAGCAAACGGCAGCCCGGAGAGACCCGCGTGGTGGGAGGAGAGTTTGGCGGAGATGGAGAGACCTGGGTCTCAGGAACCAAGCACCAGCCTGCAGTCTCAGAGCCTAGAAGAGGCGTTTGGACAGTTTTGAGCTGTGAAACAAGTGAGGGAGCTCCCAGGCCTACAGTGTGGAGTATTAGGTCCCTTCCTACTCTGCTGAGGGTTGCTGAAGGGTTTGGGGTGACAGGACACTGAAACGCGGTTCTCTCAGCGTGGGCGGAAGCCAAGCCAGTGGGAGCTCGGTCTAGCCCAGCAGGGTCGGAGGGGATGCGCGAAAGCAGTCTGGAAGCGGCGGGCCTGCCTTTAATCCCACTTACGGGGACAAAGCAGGAGGCCATGAAAGGGGAGAAATCTGCTCTGCGACCCTGCGCAAGCAGGCCCTGACCGCGGGGACCAGGGTAGAACCAGGGATGGGCAGGGGCTCCCGTCTGAGCTCACGCTACGAGTCCCCCACCCCAGTGCCGGAGAAACTGCGGTTTGCCAGTATACGTGCGCAAGCGGGCTCCGAAACGTGGGAACGGCGTAGACCCCGAGACAAGTGGAAGCTCGCAGCAGAGCTCACGCTACTATCCCCGCCCGGCCTGAGAAACCGCGGATTGCATTCATACGTGCACGAGCGAGCTCCGAACGCGGTGGTGGGGTAGAATCTGGGACGAGCGGAAGTACACAGCTGAGCGGAAGCCAGCAAACATGCCCGGCCCAATAAACCTGTGTTTGCGACCCTGCGCAGAAAGGGCCCTGGCCTCGAAGGCAGGGCTAAAGCTCCTGACGGGCAAAGGCTCACAGCTGAGAGAGCAAGTCAAAAGCCCCGCCGAACCCACGAAACTGTGGCTCAGGCTCTGACTGTGGGTTCTGGGCGGAAGTCCAGAAATAGGCTGGTTCCTCAGCTGAGCAAAGATGCTAACCTCTACCCTTGGTGCTAAACTTGTGGCTTCTGTGACAACCCTTCCCACGGAGGAGAAGCAAAAAACACAGCAAAAGCCACAGTGGGCCAGCGCTGGTAACGCTCATACCCAACCACCCTAGGCACCAGCAGAGGGGGTTGGGGGCCTGCAGACAGACCACACCTAGAGAACACAAAGGCAACACCTACTGGACTCCAGTGGCCACAACTTGCTTATACACAGACAAAATGGGCAAGCAGAGGAATGCAAACCAAATGAATCAAGACAAATCCCCAGAGAAGGACCTGAATGAACCAGATATAACCAAATTACCAGAAGCAGAATTTAGAATAATGATAGTTAGGATGTTCAAAGAAATTAGAGCAACAATGGATACTCATTATGAACACCTAAATAAAGAGATAACAAGTATAAAAAACGAAATTGAAATAATAAAAAAGAATCAGACAGAAATGACAAATACAGTCTCAGAACTGAAGACCACAATGGAAGGAATTAAAAACAGGATGAATCATGCTGAGGATCGAATCAGCGAGTTAGAGGACACAATAAACAAAGGCACAGAAGCAGAGAAGAAAAAGGAAAAGAGACTTAAAAATTGTGAAGAAACTCTAAGGGAGCTTTGTGACAACATGAAGAGAAACAACATTCGCATCATAGGGGTGCCTGAAGAGGAGAGAGGACAGGAAATGGAAACTTTGTTCAATCAAAATGTAGCAGAAAACTTTCCTAAATTAAGGCTGGGAAACACTTCACACATTCAAGGAGCACACAGAGCTCCATTAAAGAGAAACCCAAAAAGATCTACACCAAGACACATCATAGTAAAAATACCAAAGCTAATGGATAAAGAAAAAATTTTAAAAACTGCTAGAGAAAAAAAGGCTATCACCTACAAAGGAGCCCCCATAAGGATGACATAGGACTTCTCAACAGAAACACTTGAGGCCAGAAGGGAATGGCAAGATATAATCAAAGTAATGCAGAACAAGAACCTACAACCAAGACTACTTTATCCAGCAAGGCTAATGTTTAAAATTGAAGGAGAAATAAAGAGCTTCCCAGAAAAAGAAAGCCTGAAGGAATTCATAAAAACCAAACCAATTCTGCAAGAGATACTAAGGGGCCTCTTGTGAACAGTTTAAAGGGAGGAATGAATAGAGCAAAAGAAGAATACAGCTTTAAAGAATAAAATGGCAATAAACAACTATATACCAATAATAACCTTAAATGTAAATGGATTAAATGATCCAATCAAAAGACATAGGGTAGCTGCATGGATAAAGAAACAGGACCCATACATATGCTGTCTACAAGAGACACACCTTAAAACAAAAGATGCACATAGACTGAAGGTAAATGGGTGGAAAAAAATATTTCATGCAAATGGAAATGAAAAAAAAGCAGGGGTAGCAATACTTATATCAGACAAAATGGACTTTAAAACAAAGGCTGTAGTAAGAGATAAAGAAGGACACTACATAATGATAAAGGGAATAATTCAACAGGAAGATATGACTATTATAAACATCTATGCACCAAATATAGGAGCCCCTACATACATAAAGCAGACTTTGATGGATATAAAGGGCGAGATCAACAGCAATACTATCATAGTAGGGGATTTCAATACCCCTCTAACAACACTGGATAGATCCTCAAGAAAGAAAATTAATAAAGAAACAGCAGACTTAAAGGAGACACTAGATCAACTTGATTTAATAGATATCTTCAGAACTTTTCACCCTAAAGCAGTAGAATATACATTCCTCTCAGGCGCTCATGGTACATTTTCTACAATAGACCACATGTTAGGACACAAAAATGGTCTCAATAAATTTAAGAAGATTGAAATCATATCAAGCATTTTCTCTGATCACAATGCCATGAAACTAGAAATTAACCACAAAAGAAAAACTGAAAAATACTCAAACACTTGGAAACTAAATAGCATGTTATTAAATAATGAATGGATTAACAATGAGATCAAAGAAGAAATAAAAAAGTTTCTAGAAACAAATGATAATGAGCATACATCAACTCAAAATTTATGGGACACAGCAAAAGCAGTTCTGAGAGGGAAGTTTATTGCACTACAGGCATATCATAAGAAGCTAGAAAAAGCTCAAATAAGCAACCTGACCCTGCATCTAAAAGAACTAGAAAAACAACAACAAATAAAACCCAAGACAAGTAGAAGGAAGGAAATAATAAAGATCAGAGCAGAAATAAATGACATAGAGGCGAAGGAAACAATACAGAGGATCAATGAAACCAGAAGCTGCTTCTTTGAAAAGGTAAACAAGATTGATGAACCTTTAACTAGACTCACCAAGAAAAAAAGAGAGAGGACTCAAATAAATAAAATTAGAAAAGACAGTGGAGAAATAACAACAGATACAACAGAAATACAAAGCATTGTAAGAAAATACTATGAAGAACTATATGCCAAAAAATTAGACAATCTTGGTGAAATGGACAAATTTCTTGAATCATATAACCTTCCAAAAATCAATCTGGAAGAATCAGAACACCTAAACAGGCCAATTACAGCAAATGAGATCGAAACAGTTATCAAAAAACTCCCAAAAAAGAAAAGTCCTGGGCCTGATGGCTTCACAAGTGAATTCTATCAAAAATTCAAAGAAGAACTAACTCCTATCCTCCTCAAGCAATTTCAAACAATTCAAGAGGAAGGAAGACTTCCAAACTCTTTTTATGAGGCGAGCATAATTCTGATCCCAAAACCAGGCAAAGACAACACAAAGAAAGAAAATTATAGGCCTATATCCCTGATGAATTTAGACGATAAAATTCTCAACAAAATATTAGCCAACCGAATCCAGCAATATATGAAAAAAATCATACACCGCGATCAAGTGGATTTATTCTGGAGAGGCAAGGCTGGTTCAATATTCGCAAACAATCAATGTGATTCATCACATAAACAAAAGGAAGGACAAAAATCACATGATAATTTCAATAGATGCAGAAAAACCATTTGATAAAATCCAGCACCCATTCATGCTCAAAACTCTCAGTAAAGTGGGAATACAGGGATCATTCCTTAACATGATAAAGGCCATCTACGATAAACCGACAGCAAACATCATACTAAATGGACAAAGATTAAAAGCAATCCCCTTAAGATCAGGAACCAGGCAGGGATGCCCCCTTTCACCACTCTTATTCAACATAGTTCTGGAAGTCCTAGCTACAGCAATCAGACAAGAAGAAGAAATAGAAGGCATCCAAATTGGAAAGGAAGAAGTAAAACTGTCACTATTTGCAGATGATATGATTTTGTATATTGAAAACCCTAAAGTCTCAGTCAAAAAACTACTGGACCTTATAAATGAATTCAGCAAGGTGGCAGGATATAAAATTAATATTCAGAAATCAGAGACATTTCTATATACCAACAATGAACTGTCAGCAAAAGAAATTAAGGAAACAATCCCCTTCACCATTGCAGCCAAAAAAATAAAAAACCTAGGAGTAAATTTAACCAAGGAGGTTAAGGACTTGTACTCGGAAAATTATAGAACATTGATAAAAGAAATCAAGGAAGATACAAACAAGTGGAAGCATATACCGTGCTCATGGCTAGGAAGAATAAACATCATTAAAATGTCTATATTACCCAAAGCAATTTATAAATTCAATGCAATACCAATTAAAATACCAATGACATACTTCAAAGATATAGAACACATATTCCAAAAATTTATATGGAACCAGAAAAGAACATGAATAGCCTCAGCAATCTTAAAAAGAAAAAATAAAGCAGGAGGTATCACTCTTCCAGATATCAAGGTTTACTATAAGGCCATTATACTCAAGACAGCCTAGTACTGGCATAAGAACAGGCACATAGATCAATGGAACAGAACAGAGAACCCAGAAATAAACCCACAGCTTTATGGACAACTGATATTTGACAAAGGAGGAAAGAACATACAATGGAGTAAAGACAGCCTCTTTAATAAATGGTGTTGGGAAAATGGACATCTACCTGCAAAAAAATGAAACTAGACCATCAACTTATACCATTCACAAAAACAAACTCAAAATAAATAAAAGACTTAAATGTAAGCTGTGAAACCGTAAGCATCTTAGAAGAAAACATAGGCAGCAAGCTCTCCGACATCTGTAGCAGCAGTATATTTGCTGATTTATCTCCCCGCGCAAATGAAATAAAAGGCAAGATAAACAAATGGGACTATATCAAACTAAAAAGTTTTTGCACAGCTTAAGACAATAGGAACAGATTAAAGAGACAAACCACATAATGGGAGAACATATTCGACAGCACATCTGATAAGGGGTTAATAACTAAAATTTATAAAGAACTTATAAAACTCAACACCAGGAAGACAAACAACCCGATCAAGAAATCGGCAAAAGAAATGAAAAGAAATTTCTCCAAAGAGGACATACAGATGGCCAATAGGCATATGAAAAAATGCTCAACATCACTAATCATTAGAGAAATGCAAATTAAAACCACAATGAGATATCACCTCACACCAGTCAGAATGGCACTCATCAGCAAAACAACACAGAATAAGTGCTGGCGAGGATATGGAGAAAAGGGAACCCTTCTGCACTGCTGGTGGGAATGCAGACTGGTGCAGCCACTGTGGAAAACAGTTTGGAGAGTCCTCAGAAAATTAAAAATCGAACTGCCTTTTGACCCACCTATCCCACTTATAGGAATATATCCTAAGAATACCATAGCACTGTTCGAAAAGAAGAAATGCACCCCCATGTTCGTGGCAGCATTGTTCACAATAGCGAAGATCTGGAACCAGCCCAAGTGTCCGTCAGAAGACGAGTGGATTAAAAAGCTATGATACATATATACTATGGAATACTACTCAGCCATAAGAAACGATGACATCGGATCATTTATAACAAAATGGATTTACCTTGATAACATTATACGGATTGAAATAAGTAAATCAGAGAAAAGGAAAAACTGAGAACAGCATTATTACATACATAGGTGGGACATAAAAGTGAGAATATGAGACATGGACAAGAGAGTGGTGGTTATGGTATGGGGGGAGGGAAGGAAGAGTGGGATAGGGAGGAGGGGAGGGGCACAGGGAAAACCAGATAGAAGGTGACAGAGGACAATTTGACTTTTGGTGATGGGTATGCATCACAATTAAATGATAAGATAACCTGGAGATGTTTTCATTGTACATATGTACCCTGATTTATTTGTGTCACCCCATTAGAATTAATAATAATAATAAATAAATAATATATATATATATATAAAACTTCCAACAAAGAAAAGTCCTGGGCCTGATGGCTTCACTAGTGAATTCTACCAAAAATTCAAAGAAGAACTAACTCTTATCCTCCTCAAGCTATTTCAGAAAATTCAAGAGGAAAGAAGACTTCCAAACTCCTTTTATGAGGCAAACATAATTCTGATCCCAATACCGGGCAAATAAAACACAAAGAAAGAAAATTATAGGCCAATATCCCTGATGAATTTAGATGCTAGAATTCTCAACAAAATATTAGCCAACCGCATCCAGCAATATGAAAAAAATCATAAACCATGATCAAGTGGGATTTATTCTGGAGAGGCAAGGCTGGTTCAATATTCGCAAATCAATCAATGTGATTCATCACATAAACAAAAGGAGGGATAAAAATCACATGATAATTTCCATAGATGCAGAAAAGGCATTTGATAAAATCCAGTACCCATTTATGCTCAAAACTCTCAGTAAAGTGGGAATACAAGGATCATTCCTTAACATGATACAGGCTGTCTACGACAAACCCACAGCAAACATCATACTAATCGGGCAAATTTAAAAGCAATCCCCTTCAAGATCAGGAACCAGGCAGGGGTGTCCCCTTTCACCACTCTTATTCAACATAGTTCTGGAAGTCCTAGCTACAACAATCAGAGAAGAAGAAGAAATAAAAGGCATCCAAATTGGAAAAGAAGAAGTAAAACTGTCATTATTTGCAGATGATATGATATTGTATATTGAAAACCCTAAAGTCTCAGTCAGAAAACTACTGGACCTGATAAATGAATTTAGCAAGGTGACAGGATATAAAATTAATACTCAGAAATCAGAGGCATTTCTATAAACCAACAAAGAACTGTCAGCAAAAGAAATTAAGGAAACATTCCCCTTCACTATTGCAACCAAACTCCATCTTATTTGAAATAACATTTTACATGAACTCAAACTCAGCACTATCCTTTAAAACATATTTATAGAACTAAAATATTTATAGAATGAAGGGAAGGATTGATAAGAAATTCTAGTTTTATTTAGGATTTCATTTATAATCTCCAAGAAAGAGTTAGTCTACGTGTCATCTGCAGATGACACCAAATTGATAGGTATTGCCAAAGTCACTGAGAAATAACATAAAATAAAATGCAAGAGATTTTGAGGAGGAATGGAATATGAGATTCACTCAATTAAATGGAAAGTCATTTAGAACACACATTTTAGATAGCATCTCTTTCCTACTAGCTACCAGTGTTTATGTGGATTACTATCCCTATCTCTTATTTACCGGGAGCAATGCTATTTCCAGACAACAGGCAGAACACAAGAGCCAAAATCATGAAAAATAAGAGCTCAGAAATGCCAAATGCTAGAAAAAAAAATAAGTCCTAGGACTGTGAGAGAAGGCCAGTGTGTGTGCGTTTCTTCATTGATGTGAAAAGTTATGAAAATGTGTACTGTTCTGAAGAGAACTCCAGTTATCGTCTGGGCTGAAAAGGAGCAAACAAAGGTGAGTTTGAGTACATCTGTGCAGAGGAAATGGTCATGGAATTCAGTCTGAGACAAAACGTGAGAAAAACAGGATGACCAGTTTGGTCACAGTGACACAGATGCATTTGAAGACTGCATAGCTCAGATACTAGAATGAAAGGAGCATGGGGAGGCCTTACAGGACACGAGGCAAGCCATCAAGGTCTGTGTACCATGCTGAGGAGTATTAAAATGTAGAATGTTACTACTTGAACTTTGAAAGATTGGTGACGTCACCATGGCCATATACACTTAGCAATGAGAGATTTTGGTAATCATGAGGATAACAGCAATACTCGAAGTTGTGGTTGTGAACGAGGTCTCCTATTGAATATGTAAACTGCACAATGTTAAGCTAGGAGCCACGAAGATACCAACATAAAGAGCTTGCCTTGGACAAAAGAAGCCCTTGAAAAAATAGGTTTGATAGAAATAAGCTGATGAATCAACACATTAGGGTATCTACAACCTTATACGTAACTTGGATATAAAAGGAAGAAACTGATCTTATAGGGAAAAAAAAGCAAGAAATAAACTCAAAGACATAATGAAAAAAGCAACATTCAGTGATTCAAAGGGTGTTCAGAATATTCATCTGTGAAAAGCTTAACACATGTCCAGGAAAACAAAGATTAACACCAAAACATATACTTGCAAATGGTCCTGGGATCTTAAGGATGAAGAAAGAAACCCGTAGGAATCCTATATGTGCTAAAATAAAGCAGAACACCCACAGTGGAAAATTATTCTCAAGATCATCTCGGATTTCTCTTCAGAAACATGATGCCGTGTATTAAAAGCTCATAACTGAAAAGGAATATAAAAAGAATTTCATCTGCATCCAAGTCATTGTTCGTGGGTCCAGGCATTAGGAAGATAGTCTCAACTAGGCAAGAATTTAGAAGGTACATCACCAGACAAGTTCCCTTTCAGAAAAGAGAAACACTTCCACCAGATAGAAGGCTCAATTCAAATGCAGAAATTAGATAAGTATGGCAAAGAATGCTCAAGGAGCATGGAATCCACTTATACATATTATTTCTAAATAGCAGTTGTAAAAATGCTTCAAATAAAAGTATCATCTCTTTATTGTGATGATTTTGCAACAATATATTGTGATAAGGAACCTTATTTATTCTAACAAAAAGGAGAATGTGGGAAGAGAAAAAAATTACAAAGAGCTATTGTGTAATAACTCCCTTACTTTCCTATGGGAGTTAATATATAGCTTTGTGTCTAAAGTTTACAACTTTAGAAATACAAAGTATTTTTACATGTAGATTTAAAAAATAATCACTAGTATAAATAAAACCAAATATAATCCTTTGAAAATTACTAGAGGGGAAACCATTGCTAATGCATTAAGATCTGTTAGTGATCAATAAAAAATGCAAACCACTTAATTAAAAAAAGAAGCAGTGGATAGGTATTACTCAGAAGAAAAGAACATATATAGGTCATCAATAAGCCTGGCCATGGTAAGACCAACAGAAGTTAGAGTAAGGAATGCAAAAGAAAACAAGAATGCACTATCGGATTTTGCCCATCAGATTGGGAAAAAGGAAAAAGATGATGATTTTCTATATTGACAAGAAACTGAGTAACAGTCTCTATGAATCACTTTGGGTAGGAGTCTATATTAGCCAGTCATTTTCTGAAGGCAATCTGTCAATATGCACCAAAAATAAAATTATGCACACCCTTTAAATCAACAATTGCACCTCCCAAATTTACCCAAAGGCTGCACTGAAACAGGCTCCAGTAAAAATCATTAATTTATAATGACCTCAAATGCACACGCTTGTGCTTTTCTTCAGCATTATTCTGCAGTCTATACATAGGCACTAACAAGGCAGTCAGGTGGAAGATTTGAGACTGGGTGTTTGGAAATAAAAGCAATGTTTAAAAGACTATTGAAGCCATGTTCCTTGTGGCTAATCTAGAAGTGAAAGACAAGAGCCCAGAAGAGACTCAAGAGAGTCAAAGACAAATACAAGGGTCTAGCCTTGACTTAACTCTGTAGTCAAAGTTATCATTTTGGGCAGAGATCAAACCTGCAACCCTGGCATATCAAGAGGACGTTCTAACCGACTAAGCTACCCCACCAGGGCTCCATTTGCTTTCTTTTGATTATTGAATGCTCTTCTCAACTTCATTCAAGTTTCTTGCATCAATCACTAACCTTCCTTCAGATTCTCATCTTATTATGCTCTTGCAAAAACAAACCAACCAACAAACAAACAGAAACCCTACTCAAGGCAAGCTTCACCGGCCACTCTTTCCTAACTAATCCATGAAGACTCTAACTTCTTTCCTTTTCATGTCCCTGCCCCCGACCTGGCATCCTCTCCCCATTTCTGCCTCACAAAAGCTTTTTGAACCTCAAGATCCACGTTAAATTCTTTATGGTCTATGAAGCTTCACCGCAATCAGAAGAAATCACAACTGACTGAACAACTATAACCACTCATGTCTATCATTCAATAAATGTTACAGTTCTGGTGTCTTATCTCTTCCACTCAGTTTGCTTGACCAAGATTCCATTTAGTTAATTTTGTTATTTCCAAAGCCTCTTCTTGCACACAGTGTTCAGTTTGAAAATAAGTAAGATTGCACAGCAATTACAAACAACTGAGAAACGGTGAGTAGAGGTAATGGAAGAGTAACAACTCCATGTTTCAGCCTTCTAGGCATAATTTGAACACCAATCCTATCATTTCACTTTGCAGCCAAAATTTGATCTAGAGCAATTTAAAAATCCTAATGGGTCAGGATGGGGTTTTTAAATAAGATAAAAGAAATTGCTATTAAACTCATGGTTTAATTACTTTGTACAAAGGAGAAAACAATAGCAGGCATGATGGATCTAGAATATGTAGACGTTACACTTCTATGAGTCAGATAGGATATAAGAGTAAGACAAAAATAAAAATAAATTGAATATAAGAAAAACTTATAAAATTCACTTATAAATTGGTTTCAAGAATAATAAAGCCACCACTTAGAATGCCTAAAGTTGGTTTTCTTAGCTACAGAGTGATAAACTTCCCTGACAACAACATGTGGCAGTTAAAACAAACCTGGAATACTTCTTTTTAAAGATTTTATGTACTGATTTCAGAGAGAAGAAGAGGGGAGGGAGAGAAGGGGAGTGAAGAGTGGGAAGCATCAATTTATAGTAGTTCCTTCTCCTATGTGCTTTGACCGGGAGGCTTGGGGTTTTGAACCAGCAACCATTACAGGTTGATGCTTTATCCACTGTGCCACCATTGGTCAGGCTGGATGACATTTTTAACAATTTAGTTTCCCCATTCCATTTTCACAATTTAATTTGATGTAGTTGATCTAAAGAAAATAAGTCTTTCAATACAGACCAAATTTTTCTCTATGGTATAGCCCATGCAAGTTAAACTACCCCAGACCACTAATGTGGCATTTAGGCAATTTTCTTCAGATACAGAACATTTTGTAATTATGAGACAAGAAGAATTTGGATATAAGAGTTGTTAGAATACAGGATGTAGTCTCTCCAGGTGGGACAAAGTACCTTACCAATCAATAAGGCAGATATTGGCTGTGTCCTGTCTTGGAAGGTAAGCACAGAATCTATTAAGTACTCAATAATGCCCTTTACAGATCCTTGAATGTTAAAACCTATTTTAAAGCAACACTGCCAACAGGACAGAAAAGTAAAGGAGCTTATTTTAACATTTAACCTGAAAGGACATTTCTACCCAGCCTCCCTCTCTCTCTCCCCTCCTCCCATTTTTACACTGACTGAATTAGGGATGAGACAAAATGATGGGCTATTAATTCAACCGAAATATCTCATTGAGTAGCATCAGGCTCCCCTGACCTTCTAACCTTCTCTTTTGTCTGATCCCCATGAGACTACAGCATGAGTCACAGAGTAACTGGCGGTCTGTTGAAGAGCATTATTGGAAAGGGGGAAATATCTTTGCCCAGAAGTACCTTCCTTCAGACCGGGCCAGTTACCAGGCTATTTACAGTTAAAAGCAACCCAATTCTATACATTTAACTCAATGAGTTCAATTATAATTATGCTTTCCCCCCCAGAAAAATCTAGCTTTCATGTATGGCAAAGGTATCCAAAAGGTGTCTTCAATGCGACAGACCAACAAAACAAGCATATGGCAAGTTGTAGTAATTTTTCATTATACGGCGGGCCGCTGTGATGTCTTCCCTTTTCGGGTGCCTGTTCTAAAACAACACTTTAGGATACCCTCCTTAAGGCTTTTTTTTTTTCACTACAAATCCACTAAATTTGTGTCTTTCAGTTCTGTTGCTTTTTGGTTCTTGCTGCCAATAACCAACCAACTTCGTGGTTTTTGTAGTTTTGAAATTAAAAATAAAAATTTTCCCCACTCTCTGTGTTTTAATATTTTGACTTAAAATGGATATTGAAAATTCACAGAGGAATTTCCCAATGATTTCCAATGTAGGAGATGCATTTTTATTGTGGGTGTCATGAACAAGAAAGCAGATCACTTTTAACATAAAAGCAGCTTTCTAGACATGTCACGAGGCATTTGCACAGGGCCTGCTCTCAGCCAGACCCCCATGCAAATGCCATGTTAACAGAAAGAGAAATCAAAGAATGACATTGGGGGGACAGGCCAGAGTGACAATTTATCTACATAACACTCAACAGTCCAGCGGCAACTTCTGAGTCTCTGACTCCAAGTCCTGAAGCTCCTGCCAAGAAACTCCTGCTGCTTTTTCTGGAAGGAAACTCCTGCCTTTTGAAACTTACTCTGTGAGACTTTCCCAGCCTCCCAGTAGGTATCCTTCCATGAAAGGGAAAAGGAAACTACTGCATTTAAAGGCAAATCAGTTTTAATCTTTTATAACAAGTTTTCACAGTTACATGTGACTGCAGTGCAAGAGTAAGGATGTAAGAAATAGGACAGAAGCTGAGTAAAACAAGTAAGAGGAAGTGTGGGCCCATTTCTTGAGCATCTGGTATAAGTAAAATGAGGGAACGCTTCTTGGGTGAAATTGACCAGTTTATAATTGCCTGCTTTAATGTAAAAATCTATAAATTTCAAGACTGCCCTTTCAACAGATACCCACACATATAAGGACAATACTAAGGTAAAAAAAAAGATAAAATCCTGTGAATGCCATTTAAGTCATTGATAAAGGAACACTACCATTTGTTTATCTCCTTACATTTTAACACTCAGCTGTTATTTACAAGATAGAGCAATGGCAAGTCACTTTTTTTTAATTCTTTTTTTATTTATTCATTTTAGAGAGGAGACACAGAGTGAGATAGAGAGAGAGAGAGAGAGAGAGAGAGAGAGAAAGAGAGAAAGGGGAGAGGAGCTGGAAGCATCAACTCCCATATGTGCCTTGACCAGACCAGTGCAGGGTTTTGAACTGGCGACCTCAATGTTCCCAGGTCGACGCTTTATCCACAGCGCCACCACAGGTCAGGTGGCAAGTCACTCTTTAAAGGAAGTAAGGAATTAGTACTTCTACAATAACAGAGTTAGTCCAGGTTGGCCCAATGTGCTTCTACTAATAGATTACAATAACTCTTCACAGGCAAACATTGAGATAGCCTTTTCTTCAAGGAATGCATTTATTAAACAGGATTGTCTAATGGTTAGAAAACTACTGCATTCTTGAATCTCATATTTAAGCAAAAGGAAATTCTTAACCAGGTAGTAACTTAACCTGCTTCCTTTGCTCCTCTTATAAACTCTCCATTAATTTCATGCTGAAAAGATTTATAGCTAATGAAACAGAAAGTAATTGCACACCTTAGATAATTGGCCTCTTTTCTTCAATGCAAATACAAGTCACATCCCTAATGAGAAAAGTATGATATTTCTAAATGTACCACGGTCTTGCCTCCAACACATTTTTATTTATGGAGAAGCATTTTTCTATATATCTTCCCATCAGACCCCCTGGAAATCATCTAGTTTCTTATTTTAAAATAGAGCCAAGCATTTCTACCTAATGCTGAGGTATCAGGTGGACAAAATAATAGTGACTTACATTTACATCTTGCTTCTTAACTGTCAGTCCTAGCTGTCAGTAAAAGAGAAAAAAAAATGACTGGCAGTGAGAAAGTATACCAGTAAATGCAGAGAAAATAATTTTAAAAATATTTGTATCGACTTTAGCATGAGCATTTCTCCTGTGTGAAATGTATGACTATGTAATTGGAATTGTTTGATGTCTTAAATCGCAGATTCTAAAAAAGATGAAAATGCATGAGTAAAACATGCTTGCTTTGAAATCACTATTTCCAAGAGAGGGCCAGTCATCCAAACCCAACTACCGTTCACTTAGTTAAATAAAGGATTCCACAGCTTTGCAGTGTTATTTGTATAGAACAGGGACTTAGGCTCATATAATAAGATCTGTAAGTTCTATAAACTTCCCAATCAGAATCTTAATGATTTGAACATAACTGAAAAGTTGAGAACACCATGGAGAATGAATTCATACCATAACTGTACCTCTTCTCTTCAATGTAAAATGCCAAGTCTTAATTCTTTTCCCAACGTAAATATTCAGAAACGGCAATGTTTTTTTAAAAAAATTTAGAGTGTATTGGGTTATATGTATTTTAGAGTTCAATGAAAACATTTCAGAATGTGTTCTTTAAATTATATGCATTTTAGAGGGCTATTTATTCTTAAACTGGATAATTCTATACCTAAATTTGAAGAGAACTGAAGAACTGAAATACCATCAGCAGATAAATAAATACTGACATAGTAAATAGATGTGGACCTATTTTCTTGGATTCACAATTACAACACGCCAAGTTTTAAAGACTTGAAGTTTTTAGAGATGTAACAATTCTCCCATCACTTGGGCAACTGCTCATAAAGGAGATACTTTAAAATTAATCATTGCCACTCAGATGTAATGAAATTAAAATCTGGAGGAACCCAAGTTATATTTTTTATTAAAATAATAAAATAGAATTGTTATAGCCTTCCGGCCAGAGGTAACAAGTGGATGGGCAAAAACATCAGCTGTGAATATATTTAAATGTAGATTTACACAGGCGGTGTTAGGGGAGGTAAAAACAGAATATGAAATAAACATTAGGCATCAACTCTGAGCTCACTGTCAAGAGTATGCCCAAGCTTCTAACCACAGAGTTCAGCTGAAGGTAACTATCTGTCAAATGTAATCTGTGCAAGTGAATATGCTTAAGCTGGTGCTATGAATCAACCAAAATTGCTTTGGTCTTATTGACATTCAATTGCAAGACAGTGTGGCTCATCCAGTCCAATAGACAGCATGACAACGCCAGGAGTGCTCCCAGTGACAGAAAGCTTTAAATATAGATGCAACTATCATCAAACACACATGGACCTCAACTCCACCATCCTCCGTAGCATCCTTTGAAATTGGTCAGTCAGTCATCAGCTGGTCATTGCACTGCACCTAATGTCGGCCAGCTTGCTCAGTTAACAAACCATTATTAATCTAAAATAATAAAAAAAAAGAATGTAGATTTGATTGGCAGGTGAAGTCCTCCTGGGATTATCAAGAGTTTCTGTTGCATTGTGCTTAACCCCACTTCCTCCCTGAGTAGATCAGCCTTTTATCTTTCCTACCATGTGAGACTTGCCCCCAATACATCTTAATAAATAATAACCAGGCATGCATGAAGAAATCCTGAGGGTCAACTTTAGACAGTGTCTTGCAGATATTTTTTCTGACATGTATTGAGTTTCATAAGCACTGCATTATACCAATAAGAGAACTAAGCTGAGTGAGGCTAAACGACTTGCTTCGAGTTGTTTCCCCTTAGGCACTGTGACCTTGCCGGCAGGTCCTGCCAGTGCCCATGTGCTTTTGTTCCAGGTCTTAATCCTACATTGAACAAAATCCCTCCTCGTTCCCTTTTTGTTGGTGCATATCTTCAACCAAGAAAATCACATTGACTTCCGAAGTGCATGTGACACTCCGCTCTCCTCTGTTAAATATCCCCAATCTTGCCGTACCTCGGCAGTCCCATCTGTACCTTCTGTCACCTATACCATCACTCAGAAGAATGGCTAAGACAGGTCGTAGAAGGTACGGAGGCAGGTAGATACATCAACCACTTCAAGTAAATGCTGAGAAGAATGCAAAGCATCTATAATTTAAAATTTGGTTGTGGGGATACAAAATGATATAGCTACTTTAAGGAAAAGCTTGGCAATTTCTTATAAATTTAAATGTATACCTACCATAAAAGTCAGAAATCATACTCTTAGATATTTATTGAAAAATAGAACAGAGGTTTCTAGGGCTTGGGAGTGGGAAGAAAGCAGTGACAATGGAAGGGTAAAACAAAGGGATATTTGGAGGATACAGACCCTTGTCTCCATGAATTGGATGCTGGTTACACACCAGTATGCATTTGCAATAACTAATGGAGCTGTACACAAAGAAACAAAGCAAATTTTACTGTGCGAGTATTTTTTTAAATGAATGAAAACTGTCGACTGAGAAAAGCATTATACAAATATGTGTTAATGATGTCATTTTGCCATTTCTGTATCTTCACTAGAATGAATAGCAAACAGATGTTTCATAGAAATGACAAATATCACCTGCAGATATCTTTCAGTTGTCAATTTGACAAAGAGTTTAGATCATCAACTTAAAGCCCTAATTGCTGGTCCAGACATTTGAAGTCTAACCATCTGAACTCACACCCAAACCTGATGCCACCTGCAAAACACTTTTGAGCCTTCTACAAGATCATTCCCCTTCCTCAGTCAACTATTTAATGAAATCCCACTCCTTTCATATAACCGAGACTCTTTCCCTCTTATGCATAATATGTCTATTGCTAACAATTCTATGTACTTTCTTTAAATAGGAATTTTTAACAATCAACTTTAACTTGTGTCATTTTTAAGCCAAAATATCTGTCACCAATTTAGACTTATTAGCAATCCTTAGAAACTGTGTAAGTCATCTTAGAATTTTATTTTTACCCATCTATACATTCATTTTTATACATTTATTGCTTTGTCTTTATATACTTGTCAATTAAAAGTAGTTAACCTGAAAGCCTTTTCTATACAGGTATGACATTACAACTTATGCCTCTCAATAAAAAAATATATATACTGTGCACGTTATAAGGAAATAAAATAGCAAAGCAGTTTTTCTCAATGAAAGGCAGTTTCGTCCCCCAGGGACATTTGGCAATGCCTGAAACACGTTTTGATTGTCTCTGGGATAGAGGTAAATGGAGGTGTGGGAGGCTTGCTACCTGCATCTAGTGAGTAGAGGCCAGAGATGCTGCTAAACACCCTACGATGTAGAGCACAGCCTCTGCACGGAAAATTATACTGCTCCAAGGCCAGCAATGCTGAGAATGGCACATCATGCCCAGAGCCATCATCCTGTTCAACAATGTGAGAACAAACAAAATCACAAACTGGGGTAATTTCAGGGCATTTCACTTATCCTGTTTCAACTACTCCAAAGATATACATACACACCAGTAGGTTAGACTTTTCTTCAACATCAAGAAGTAGAAACAATACTTTTCTTTCTTTTTTTATTCAGAGAGAAGTAGGGAGGCAGAAACAGGCTCCTGCATGTGCCCCAAACAGGACCCACCTGACAATCCCACTAGGGGGTGATGCTCTGCCCATCTGGGGCCGCTGCTCCATTGCTTGGCAACTGAGCTATTTTAGCACCTGAGGTAGAGGCCATGGAACCATCCTCAGTGCCCAGGGTCAACTTTGTTTTAACCATTCAAGCTATGGCTGCCAGACAGGAAGAGAGAGAGAGAGAGAGAGAGAGAGAGAGAGAGAGAGAGAGATGGGGGAGGTGTGGAGAAGCAGATGGGTGCTTCTCCTTTGTGCCCTGACTAGGAATTGAACCCAGGACTTCCACATGCCAGGCCAACGCTCTACTACTGAGCCAACCAGCCAGGGCTGGAACAGTACTTTTCTATCCCTGTTCTACAAAGGCATATGATGGCACCAACTTAAGAAACATTTAAAATATTTTTACTAGAAAGAAATATAATGTTACTTAAGGAACCAGAAAGCCATACAAAAATAAGATGGAATGCAAGGAACCCCTGAACCAAAGACTTCCCATGAAGGGACGCAGTCTGGCTTGTATTGTGTGTGTGGCGCAATAAGCAAACCTAATACATTTTTATTTATGCTAAATCTAAAGTTCCTCATGTATTTTCTATGAGGCTGTTTGAAATAGCATCTAAAGTGTGTATTTATTAGTGAAAATAGCATCCTTATGGGAGCTTCCACCATCCAGTTAAAAATTAAGCCACCTATTATTAGTGCTCAGTTACACGAGGGTTAATGTTTTAGCACAGTCTAACTAATAGGTTGCAACCAAAATTAACAACAGTTCATAATTATAGATGCTAATTTGGATAAGCTCTCACTAATTAATAGAAGAATTTATCCCTGGTATTTATTTTAAACACGATCAAGCATTGCTTATTATTTTAATCACTACACGAACCAGTTATACATGGTACAAATGAACATCAACTGACATATAGTGGCAAAAGAAACTCCTCATTGATGAACCCTGAAAATAATGACAATTGCTTCTGCATCACAATGGCTCTATTTCCCCCATTCACAAATCAGGTGTAAGCCAGGATGCTGAGAACTGCAACAGGGGAAGAGACAAGTCTTGAGGGCTCACAATGGTCTTGACAATGCTTAAAGTTGCTTCAAAAAGACATACCTGCCAAAATGAATTGAACCAACATGTCGAAAAGTACAGACTGTGTTATCTCCTCCTTGCTCCATCCTTGTGTTTAATAGGGAACATTAGCAATTTCTCTTTCCCCTGAAGTGTTCATGGTCCCGTAAATTAGCTAAAATATTGACACACTGATGCTCAGTTAAAGGTGGCCCTTGTGTCAAACCTGAATTTCTAATTGAGAATTAATCTCCTGCTTGCCCACCTGAATGGCAGGGCTCTTCGCCAACCGCAGCCCTGGCAGCAGCCACAGGCAAGAAAGGACACACTTTGTCAGCCTATGTAGTTATTCTGTAGCTAGCCCATGTGATGTTGGGTTCAGAATGATTGCAACTCCCCTTAACTCTAATTTGGACAAAATAGTGGCTGGAAAACGTTTAGAGAACCTGCAGCCAGGCGTGGGTTTCTCACAAGCTCTTTGGAGTGAGCTGGTACCCAGGAACACTGCTGCAGTTTATGCTTGATCTTTAGGTGGGCGTAAGAGCAGGTCTAGCTTGGTCTGAACTCACTCGGCAATACTTAGCCTGGCATCTTCTCCTCCACCTTCTTCCCACAGCCAACTTACTTCCTCATGGCTCACCATTTTAGTCAGTGCGCTTTAGACGTAATAAAGGGTGCATAACAGCAAGCATTGGGAAATGAGGGACAAGGTCCTGTGGAAAACACCGTGCCACTCGTTCTTACCCAGGGGGCAGAGCCCTATTCCTCTCAGGCCCTCGCCCTACAGTTAAGCATCCGTGCACATAAGACAATAATCAGTAAGGATGATGCTTCAAGGTGGAAAGGAGACAGAAAACTTAGGGACCTCTGGACATAAGAAACAAGATGGCAGTCAAGCCCTTTGGTTTTCTTATTGGCACCCACTTATTCTACACAGAGCATTTCAGAACCTTCTATTTTAGAACTGCATAGATAAAATAAGTTTCAAGAAAAGTTTTCTTCTCCTAGACAGAGGACCAGGAAAAGGGGACAGAGAAGAGTCATACACGTTAGCTAAACAACACTTTTCTCTTGGTGTATAAGCACATACTGTGTTTGTCCTACTGGCTTATAACAGTTTGCAGGTAGACTGACTGTACCAGGAGCCGGTTAAAAAACAAACAAACAAAATTCATGGGTTATCTGTCAGAGGAAAAAAAATGTTCAAGTTCCTAACTCCATGTAAACCCTAAGCCACTTTTTTAGCCTTTTTCATTTAACACATGATACAGTTTTTTTGTTGTTTTTTTTTTCTAAAATGCTGAGACTCCCTTCTTTTCCTGGCACATTTTGCTAGTTTCCGCCCTGAGGCAGTGCTCATGTGTTCCTGGTATCTAAAATTTCTTCCTTTCTCCCTTTCTCCACCTATTAAAAATATACCCATATTTCAAGAGTTACTCACACCCCACCTTCTTTTGCATCTTTCCTGGCATACCTGAATTAGAGTGGGTCATTTCCTGTCCTGAATTTTGATGATTTCATTTGTTCACACTTTAATCCAGAAAAAAGGAGGGAAAAAAGGAGGGAAGGGAGGTGGGAAGAGAGGAAGGAAGGGAGGTGGGAAGGGAGGAGGAAAAGGAGATGGGAAGGGAGGTGGGAAGGGGGTGAGAAGGGAGGTAGGAAGAGAGGTGGGAAGGAAGATGGGAAGGGAGGTGGGAAGGGAGGTGGAAAGGGAGGTGGGAAGGGAGGAGAAAAGGGAGGTGGGAAGAAAGATGGGAAGGGAGGAGGGAAGGGAAAAGGGAAGGAAAATGGGAAGGGAGATGGGAAGGGAGGAGGGAAGGGAGGAGGGAAGGGTTATGGGACGGGAAGATGGAAGGGAGATGGAAAGGGAGATGGGAAGGGAGGAGGGAAAGGGAGTGGGAAGGGAGATGGGAAGGAAGATGAGAAGGGAGGAGGAAAGGAAGATGGGAAGGAAGATGGGAAGGAGAAGCAGAGATGAGACAGACGCCCCTGAAAGCTAAGGCAAACACCAGAGCCTAGAAGAAGCAAAGAAAGGTCATCCCCTATACATTCCAATGATTTCAGACCTCTAGCCTCCCAAACTGGGGGAGGATAAATTTTGATTGTTTTTAGCAACCCAGTTTGTGATATTTGTAGGGAAGGCCGAGTAAACCAATACACAGAGCTAATACAATTTAATCAAAAAAGCCTTCCTTAACTTCAGTGATTTGATCACACTGACCATCATATGATCCCATAAGACATATTACAGTTATAATTCTGCTTTCTTTGGTGTGACTGTCTTGTAACAGACTGTAAGCTCCATTGTAGTAGGCTATAAAATTCTTTATCACACATTATTTCCTTTATGTGTCACGTGTGTGGTGTAAGCTGAAGACACTGAGTTTATCTCTGTTCCCATTTGTAATGGGGGGATGTAACATTTTGAGGAGTTATGCAATTTTTTGAAGGTCACACAATTTTTAAGAAAAATGTCCAAAATGAAAGCCTCGCCTCCTGACTAAATATTGTATAATACTATATTTCCCCATGTGTAAGACACATTTAATTTGGGGTCCTAAAATTTGGGGGAAAAGTATTATATAGAGTTATTGAACTCAAGTTCTCTTCATCATAAAGTTCATACAACTTCTCATCCACATGATAAAGCAGGAAATGCAAGTAAAAAAAACATCTACAACTATTGTTTAAGATGCACCCAGTTTTTAGACCCCAAATTTTTTGGAAAAGGGTGTATCTTATACATGGGGAGATACAGTACGTTCCCATGCAAAACTGCACAGAGGATAAGTTTCACTTGCTGGTTTTCCTTTTCTTCATAATCAGGTAGGAAAAATCCTGTCTTGGTTCATAACAAGGTTTGGTTCTATGCGGCAGGGAACCGGGGCCAAGACGGATTACGGGGGATGCTCCATCTTTATTTAATCTGCTGCACCCTTCCTGACTGCCATACACACAAGAGAGATATTGAGCTGCAGCACTTTATATAAAGTTATGTTCTGTCGTGTACTTAAACCACTTGCATCAATGCGGGACAGAGTCACACCATTTAGTGATTGAAATTATTCATACAAGTCCCATAAACGTGCTAGGCATTACAAATATTTACCTTTACAAATATATACAAATATGTACTAAAATTAACAGTCACTTTACTGTTTTTTTTAGTTCTTGGTTTTTTAGAAGGATTAGACATTTAAAAATAAATTACTCCTTGGATTTTCATAGTGATTCAGCTTCATGGCAATTTATTATTACTTTTTCCGGTTAAAGGTCAGAGACACTCGAAATTGTCAATTTAGGCAGAAAATTTAACCTCCCAGAGGCTCACTTTCTTTACCTCGGTGATGGAGATAATGTACCAATTTCACAGGGCTAGGATTAGCATTTGAAATTTAAGCGTATACGTTGTTTAACATGGTACATATAATCAATGCTTAATAATGGCAGCTATCAGCATCATGTTTACCTGATTATTCCAAAAAGCTTTGTTAAATTCTATCGATCATACTTTTGAAGAATTAAAGCCATTCAACTAACTTGGGTGATATTCAACTGGCTGGATACAAACAGAAGGCTTTGCACAGATAAACGATGTTTAACACACACAAACAAATAATTATAGTTACAAGCAATGGAGATTACTAAAGAAATGCTACAGACTGGGATTTTCAGGGAGTGGGTCTGGAGATGGTACTCCTGTGAGCATCCCAGCACATGATGCTCACTGAAGTCTGCTTGTTCGTTTCACGTACCTCCGATCAATAGAGACACAGAAACAGCTTTATACAAGTATGCATGTGGACACACCCGCTAGAGATTAATTGAGAGACTTGCTATAGCAAATCTAACAAATGCAGGTTGAACTGTACTTTCTCTTTCTCCAGAACTATCAATAGGTTTTTCTTTTCTTTTCTTTTTCAAATTGAATCCATAAATCATAAGAACATATTTCATGAACAAACTATGATTATGAAACACCTATTCCTCATCTATCGATTTCTAAACTTTATTCACCCGTGTATTTCCCTTCATCGTATCAGATTAAAACTGCACTTTGTTACATGCTGTTGTAGCTGGAGTCACGTGTGGCTCTTGAATTGTGAACAGTCCCATTTCCTGCTTCCAAAGTTGTAGGATTTCATAAGCTTCAAATTACAGTAATTGTTTTATTGCACTTCAGCACAATTATTATAGGATTATTGTACTAATGATTCTTTGAGGCTATTTGTCCTATAAAATGTGTGGAACTGCTTAAGGAAAAACAGTATCTTCATGAGAAACTCTGAGGTGTTACTTTTAAATGATATTCAATTAAATGTAATACACTTCTAAGCTGTATTTCTACCAATCCACAACAAGCTGCTCAAGTAAAATCTCTTACATATTACAAACCATTTCTTTTTAAAAAGAAAATAAAAGAGATCTTTTTAATATAGACAGCATGTGCTGATTCAATATGAAAACTAAGTTTTTTAAAATATCTGCTAATGCAATCAGTGTTCCCTGTTTGATAATAAAAAGTCTGAATTGATTGTTTTCCAGTTATCAGACAAAAAAATATGACATAACAAATTTCAACTTGATATAATTTGCAATAGCCAATATATTAAACCCCAAAGTGAAATTTATATTGGCAATCATGTCAGATTCAAGTCCCTGTATGTATATTAATTTAAAAACTAATCATATTTCAACAGGTTGATGTTTCAAAATGCTAGTCCTTGAATAAAAGCTGTAGGAACCATTACTATAACATCGGGCATATTTTGTTTACGAAATGAAACATCCAATGTTCAATCTGTCTGGCTCTTCCTGGCGTTTTCTTTTTCTTCCTTTTTTTTTTTTTTTTTTTTTGTCCAGGGATTTAATTATTTAAAATCATGTTTTTTTCCCAAATTTGGAAAATAAGAATTCTGATTTATTGATAGAAAGCTGATAACGAGTGAACTGTCTGAGGTTAGTACAAGATCTGTCTACTAATTTTATGTCACCCTTCTTTGTAAGTTAAATTCTGGTTTCTGAGCCAATTCCATGAGTAAAGATGTATGTTTTATTTTTTTATGCATGCAGCCACACACACACAGTATAAATTAATTGATTTGTGGCCTGATTGGAGAATGACTAAAAATATGCATACACATTAATTACGAACTTCCAATTTAAAATTTGACTAGTCTATCAAATACGTGGTTTATCCTGTGCCTAGCAATGCTGAAAGTCCCTAATCCCCAAAACAAACAGGATTTGGAAATGCTGCATAATAATGCAACAGTAAGTTACATTTTATATGACAATGTACTCTTTGCAGTTAAACAGTTGTTAAGCTACCTTTGCCCGTTTCTTGGCCGTAAAACCTACCCCAGAAATGTTTCTGAATAAACCTCTTGCAGTGTGGGGAAGCCAGCGAAAGGGCAAGCCTGGCATCAACCGAGGTGCTGGCTCTGTCACTTATGGCCTAGATAACCTTTCCCAACAGCTTTCCACACTTTAATAAACTGTGCCTCACTCTACAGTCCAATGGCCACTTCTTTTTAATTGAGAAGCAGGGAGGCAGAGATACAGACACCCACATGTGCTCCAACATGGATGCAGCCGGCATGTTCACTAGGGGGCAATGCTCTGCCCATCTGGGGCATTGCTCCACTGCAACCAGAGCCATTCTAGTGCCTGAGGCAGAGGCCATGGAGCCATCTTCAGCGCCTGGGCCAACTTTGCTTCCATGGAGCCTTGGCTGCAGCAGGGGAAGAGAGAGATAGAAAGAAAGGAGAGGGGGAAGGGTGGAGAAGCGGATAGGTGCTTCTCCTGTGTGTCCTGTCCAGGAATCGAACCTGGGACTTCCACATGCCAGGCTGATGCTCTACCACTGACCCAACCGGCCATGGCCATCTGCCTTTTTATGTAGGATTCAAAGGAGCCTCATTTTGTTCATCCAGCCCAATCCTCTTACACATGGACTCAAGTGCATTTGTTAAGACTAGATAATGTCATGACCTGAATCAGGTCACTCCACTCCTCATCTCGTCATCTCACTGCCTCTTATCACAACTTTTAAGGAAAGGGCACATTCCTTATGGAATATCTATAAAAGGAATTATTATAAATATAAAATCTTAAGTGTATTCATACCAGTGTCCACTAAAGGAACACCTATACCAATCTCCTGTTGAGAGTAAATAATTGCTCTCTCATTTCTATTTGAATGAATTCAGATTTCCATAATGCTGGGTACATACCCCTGAAACTATCAATACATGTCAGATGAGAAAACAACTGATCTGCATGGTTTTTCTAATGTTTTATGCCTGCTTAGTTCTGTGGTTTTAACATAAAATGGAGAATTAGAAAAAAGAACTTATGTAGAAATAAATAAAAGCAGTGTACAAATCGGAAAGGACAAGTTTTCTCTTGATAGTCAAACAGTTCTGAAATAAAGCAGTCTCATTAAATCATAAGTACCTTCACCTTTTCTTGAAAGAAGGGTAAGACTTAAAGATTTATAAAGAAATTTTGCCTCATCTTGGAAAGGATTCATATTTGACACGTATCGAGAAGAAAATGCTGATTGCAATAGGCACTCTAAGAGCATTCTCCTCCCAGGAGAGCCACTCAGTCGTGGTTACCTCTTCACATTTGGATTTTCAACTTCCTCCGTAAAGCTTTTAATGTACTACTGCCTGCCAAAGCATGCACGGGGTGGCAGATATAGCAAAATAAAGGCAAGTTAAAAGAACTTTTTTTAATCGTTGTGGATACAAAATTATGAAAACATATCGATTGGCCATTGTCTGCGGATTCCCTTTCTTTGGAAGTTTCTATTTGCACATTTGTAACATTATAACCCAAGCCTGCTGCACTGGTCAGTGGGAAAAATGGATAATTTCAAGCAATAGGACAAATCAAGCCCCTATGTGCAAACCACTGCACAAACGTGAGGCAAGCACGGACAGATTGAACCCACCTGTTCTACAGTCAAGGACTGATATCAGACCTCACCACCCCTTTGCATGTCCTTTTAACATTGGTGGCACAGAAATATTGTCCCTGTCAAGTGCATTTGCTGAACTCATATCTGGACTAAAAGCAAAGCAGATAAGGCATGAAATGCTGATTGAATATCACTCTGCCGATGCCTTCCTATAGAAATCAATCACTGTTACCTCTCTGCATTTCTCTTTTAAATGCTGTTCCTAAGGCTCTTTATATCCTGCTATGCAAATATATGGTGCCATTTCAGTTACAACAGGACAAACCAAAGGTATGTACAAAGTGTGTTTAAATCATCAAGAACAATTTCTATGCTGAAATAGACTTTCAGACCCAAACCATAATCCTCATGAGCCTCTAAGGAAGTCTGCTCACTCCTTGCTTTGGAGGGGGGAGATGAGAATGTGTCAAATCAAAGATTATTTTCATAAAATGAATGAGGATACAAATGTCCCCTGATGCCAATGGAGTTCACAAGGACCAGCGTTTGCATGCCCCTACAAGATCATACCCTGAGAACTGCAGACACAATGCCTCTGGTATGAAAGGCAAGGGCAACTTTTGTTTGCACTGGGCCATTCCATTGCTCTGAAGACACAAAAGGATAAACTGTGTCTCTTCCCAGGGACCATAAAATAACAGACATCTCACAGTTATCTCAGCCTCTAGCAGCTTCTAAGGTTAATGCAAACTGAGGTTGAGAACTAAAGTAATAATATAACACCTTTCAAGTGCTTCACGTGTAAAGTTCATTAGTTCTAAGGTTAGCATTTGAACACACCAGCCAAATTTTATTCACATCATCAGATGCTCTCTGCAAAAGGCAGCTGCAAAAAGCCAGGTGGGAGTTTCAACAGTGCTGTGACTAGTGAAATTACTGCTAGATGCCCCAAAACCCTGACATTTCTGAACAACATAAAACACTCTAACCGAATACAACAGAAATTTCGTGAGGATGTTATTACTCCAAATAACACTGCCCTAAGCTTCTAGGGGAATTTTCACAGCAATATTTGGGGAGACAATGCTGGTACATCAAGAGCTGCAACATTAGGTCATTTAAATATTGATTTTCCTTGAATCGTCATTTACACATGCTTGAAGTGTAGGAGACCCTGATTCAGATCTTGTGGGAAGATGCCATTTAAAGAAAAGAAAAGAAAAATAAAAGAATTCTTACGGCTAACCGAATGTTAAATATGTTTTATCTTATCTTACTCACCTGCACACTGAGATGAATCCATCTCTTCACAAGAATTCTCCCCAGTGTAACTACTTTTACTGGAAGCTGCAAACCATTTACTGTGCGATAATAAAATGTAGTCTCTCTCTCAGATATTGTAAGTTTAAACACAGTCTGCCCATCCACTGTCTTCTCTATAACACACCTTAGGAAGCAACCAGAAAGATAAAATAAGGTCAGCATTCAACCAAAAGGTGTGCTAAGGCTTCATGTACTTGCCAAGGGGTAGCTGACCCCAAACTAGACTCAAAAAGGCACACTGTGAATAAATATCTGTCCGTCATTACCTTCAGAATAAGCATTATCCCAAGTAAAAAGCCCTTTTATTTCAATAAAAAACAGAACTCTTGTTTGTAATATATTCTCCAGAACCTCAACACCCTTTATTAGACATTCATGGTGTAAAGTAAAGTGGGAGAATCCTCCTGCAAGACTATCACTTAGATGATTGGCTCATTAGCTCCTCTGCTGTTTCTTTTCTAGGAAGTGAAACAGTGCATATCCTGGGTATTGAGTCACCAGTGCAAATCAATCCTTCCTTCCTTCCTTCCTTCCTTCCTTCCTTCCTTCCTTCCTTCCTTCCTTCCTCCCTTTCTCCCTCCCTTCCTCCCTTCCTTCCTTCCTTCCTTCCTTCCTTCCTTCCTTCCTTCCTTCCTTCCTTCCTTCTTTCCCTCCCTCCCTCCCTCCCTCCCTCCCTCTTTCCTTCCTTCCTTCCCTCCCTCCCTCCCTCCTTCTTTTTTTCCTTCATTTTTTTTTTTTGCCTAGTACTAGGAAGTTAGTGTCCACAGAGGGTTCTATATGCTCTGTTTAATGCCCGTGGTGGGATGGAGGACAGACCACTATCGTCTTTACCTCCTTGCTCATTGCTGGCCAGAGGTCAAAGCTGGTGTCTGTGAAAGGACTGGCTGGCTGGCCCTGACCCCACAGCCAAGTCAGCCACTGAGGTTATGCCAACAATCTTGGTGAAATGACCATCCAATTTACTAAGAATACAGTGAAATCATATTTTGATAAACAGGATTTTCAGAAAGTGTCTAGCCTTGGGTCAGGCCATTTATAAAATTTTTTTTTAAATCAATTCCATCCTAATCACAGAGACACTCTTTTGCCTTCCCAGCCCAGATATCTCTATGGTTATGTCTGATCCTGGAACCTTCCCTCTCCAAGGCTGCTGAAGGGTATTCCTTTGGGCTCCCTTAACACATTGTGCCACCTTGCTAATAACACTAATATTTCTTCCTGTTAGAGCATGAGTTTTCCAACAATAGAAGTGTAGCCTGGTACGTAGTAGATCCCTGAAAATGATGAGTTAGTGACAAAATGGAGTAGGAAGCATCAAGGAGGCCAATGTGTGATAGGTCGAAGATGTTTCAAAACTTTCCTTAAATGTTACGCACATTATTCACAGATTATTTGTTCTCACTTGCACATATTCTCTCCCAGAGGTTAGAGGTAAGAGTAAGATTGGGGGACGCGTAATAGTCATAATTTTACTGCCACTATTTTATTACATTTTGAACATGCACTTGGTAATAAAGTTAAGAGAGTAAGTATACATTTGGGTCAAATAAGTTAAGTTGACATAAAGGGTTTTATAGAAAGGAGAAATAAGGTTTTACAGAAATTCTACCATGTTTTTTTAACCCTTCAATAGGTGGTTTTTCTAAGTCACTGGAATGAAAGTGTTTCTCTTTAATTCCCTGACTGCAGGTCCTAAAACAAGCTAAGAAAAAAAAATAACCTCTATTTATTTTTCTTGAGTTTCAATCTACAAGTTAGCATTTGACCATTACTCAAGAACGTGTTTACCAAATGCAGGCTTATTTCCCCAAGCTTACTGAAAATGCATTTCTTAATATGTTATTGATTATCTTCTTTGTGATTTTGTTTGCTTGTAAACATACTAGCTTTGGTAGATAATGAATGTGAGAGGAGGCAGGTAGCAAAATATTTAGGAACTGGATTTATCCTGCTCCTGGATAAACAATAATTGGATAATCCGCATTTTGTTTGTTTTACTTATCTAGTGCAAACACCCCGAAATTCCCCCAATTCCCATAGGTATTTTAGTTTTGAGAATGAAAATGACCTTGATGTATGGGACTCTCAAAACTGTCAACCATGTGTTACAGCCTCTATACTACTCCTCTGTATGAAATGATCACAGCAGAAAATGAAGAATTTAGTAGAGACATATCCTTTGGAAAATATATTGTGTCCCAGCCATATCTGTCAAGAGAAAGTTGAGTTGTTTTTTTAAAGACTGTACCCTAGTTACATAAACTGAGTGGGCTAGACTTCCTAGTATGTCATTTAGGGATGATAGGGAAATTGACATGATGGCCAATGATCATTTTCACTCCAAACTTTTCAAAGAATAAAAATATGACAACTGTCGCTTGGGAAATAAAAAACTAAACACCCAAGGCATTTAAGTCCTTTTTTGTTTATGAGATTATCAAGACTTTTCTGGTTTGTTTCACAAGTTCTTAGATATTTGGCCAACACTCTCACACAATGAAAATGTCACACGGGGAAGAGCCAAAAGCCCTGCAGGAAGACAAAAAATAAAAAATTCCTCCCAACTGTCCTACTTACTCCAATTTCCAGATTGGCTTTAGACACTTAGGGAAAATACATTAGATGTCAATTTTAGGAACTATTACAAAATAAAAAACTTGTGATTATAAAAATTGATTAAAAACATGATGTTAAGAAAGCCCCACCCCAAATTCACGAAAGACACTTCTACTGGGATCAATGACATAAAAGCTTTGAGAATCTTTCATGCTTCCGACACATTTCCTAGGAGACGAAAACTCCATGAGGCAAAGGGCTAAAAGTTATGCATTTTTCAGAATAATCCTTCCTGAGCGGCTGGCAGCTAAGACAAAGGTGGAACTAAATAAACTACCAAGAAACATGAGATAGGGTGAACATGATTGTCTGCAAGAAAGCCATTCTTTTTTTAGGGCTCACTTCATTATGGAAAAGAGAAAAGGAGAATTAAATTTAGAGAAAAGTCCTTGGAATGTGATCTTGAATAGAAAAGACTGGCATAGGCATTGGTCTTTAAGTGTATGCATTTCAGATTGTTAGCCTTCATTCCTAGTTGGGAGTTCAAGTTGGAATAATCTTCGCTGCAACCGATTTTTAGGCCCCTGGGAAAGATTACCCTCACTCTGCTACTTACATTGCACCTTTGTGCTCAGGTTTCAGCCACACAGCTAAAGTAAATGCCTCCGCCAGCCTTGGAGAAGGAGGGGACATAAAGCAATTCTCGTGACTTCCAAATATCAGACTTGTGGAACGTTGCGGGGCATTGGGGCGCAGGTCCTGCTTGTCCACGGCGACGCAGTCCCTGAGGCCAGCGGAGAAGAGGGCGGAGTATTTTGGGGGTGCGGATCTGTGAGGGCAATCCTGAATGCAAAGCTGCTGGGTGCAGAACTGGAGGCTCTCCGCAGCCACGGAGCTGTGGCAAAACGTGCTCCGGTCCGGGAGTCCACACGTGGCTTGGGTTGGCACGACAGCAACAGTCTTGAAGGCTCCCACATTCTCCAGCCTGGGAAATAGGCCCTGGGAGCCAGCCAGTGGTATGAAAGCAGAAGAGGCCAAGATCAAGGTTTCAACGATGTGAAACAAGAAGCCAGAGCTCAGAGGAAGAGCCAGGCCATTCATGGTTACAACAAAGCATTCTCCTCCTTATAAAGCATGCCTAAATAAGTAATCAGGTCACTGTTGCTCACCAACCACGCCCGGGACTAGGTACACTAAGTGGCATGGAGATCCTCCATCTTCGGGAAGCTGTGGACACGCTTTCACACGGGGGCAGGAACACTGGAGACGCCCCAGGCAACGGCGGAGACATGGGTAGCAGCTGGTGTCTGGGAATCAAAACCAGAGTGTCAAGAAAAAGCAGCTCTATCGTGAAAACTTAAGTTCTTCCTAAGAATGAAAACTTGGAGCCCCTGATGAGAACCATGACTGAACTTCTCAAAAAATAAAAACACCAGGAAGACATTGCCCCGAGTAAAATACTCATTCTTTTGGCAGATATCTTTATTTTGTCAAATATATCAAGCCCTTTAAAGTCCACAGGACAACCAGGTTTGCATACACATATAGAGGCATCTAATTTTATTAGTGGTTTTCAGCACAGCGAGTTCAGATCATTCCTCTACCCCAGAGGATAG
This sequence comes from Rhynchonycteris naso, assembly GCA_037038555.1. Lineage (NCBI taxonomy): Eukaryota > Metazoa > Chordata > Mammalia > Chiroptera > Emballonuridae > Rhynchonycteris > Rhynchonycteris naso. Next base: position 209,450,436 of record CM072995.1, on the reverse strand, counting down.
GCACTATCTGCTTCGCAAGGTAAAGAACTGCCTAGGTTTTCTTTGCCCATGCACCGTATGTTAGAAAACAGAGCTAACTTACAGATGTCCGGAATCAAGCTGGCGAAGCACTTTGGGCCTTTTCCCCTTATCCCAGCATGTGCAGCAACTTTAAGCTCACAGTAAAGCTGCTTAGAAACCCAACACCATCTGTCTGTCCTACACCTTGGTATTTAGCAAACACTTCATATTCGTTTTTCCTCTGATGGACTACATATTTGTAGGTTAAATATAGACCCCCATACACACAATTCTATGTAAATAATTGTATTGATAAATAAGCTGAGTTACCATTTCTTTATTGCATTTCAACCAGTCCCCTCTGTGTGACAAATGGCTCTTCACAGGAGCGCGGTTCCTCGTTGCCTGGCAACACAGCAGTGACCCCAGTTACTTTTAGCAAGTAGGCTGAAAACTGCAGAAAGGTTGCGAGGGAGAGTTGGCTGCAAAAGGACGGGACTCTGCACAGCAAATGCTTGGTTACCTGAGACTCTGCGCAGTCAGTTTGGTGGCCCGCCTGCAACTGAGATCCCCAGCATTTGGCAGGTGCTTCAAGCAGTGGGAGGGGCCCAGATGGGCCAGGCGTGCATAGTTTTAAAGTAGCAGTACACCTTATTCTGTGGTCCCCTTCGTCTCTCCTCTTTCCGCCTGCATGCACCTCAGTCCATTCCATCGTGCCACTAAATGACTGCCCCTGCCCATAACAAGTAATTTCCAGGGCCACTCTCTTTTCTGGGGCACAAATATACTGATCACCTAGAGGCTTGATTCATGAATGAAACTTTCTTTAGATTATTTAGCTGCGGTATTCTTTAGTCCTGTTATCCTCCTTTAAACACACATGCTTTTCTAGAGTATGAAGAACATCTGATATTATTGCAAAAGGCTGCGTTTGGACGATCAGGGATTTTAATGCTACTTACTGAAGCAACAGGATTGCTGACATTTTAGCTTCCTGATGGGATGTGAATATGTTTAAGAATGCCTGTTTAATGCCAATTCTATGCAATTTCTGTTACCTCCAAACTCTCTCTGCTCTATCACATGGGATAGCTCCTCTTAGATGGGAAGTAGTCTAAAACAACTAATACTTCTAATTTTTATCTTAAAACAGAAAACTCATTTGAGAAAAACAATAGTCAATTGTGGTTTTGTTTTCTGAATGTTATCATATTTAGAGAAATATTTAGAAATGGCCAAGATGGTTTATATGGTATTTCTTGTTAGTAAGACAGCCAGAGACAAACCCAAAGTGATTTCTCTTAGTTTTTTCTTTCATTTCTCTCTTGGGATAAACCTGAAAATCACAACCCTTTTGTATACCAACTTAATTAGAACAAGGTGCTTCCTGAAGAAACCTTCACCTTTTATCAAAACATACTATTCTTTACTTGTTGATTTTTGCAATTTTGCAAGGCTAATATTTTTAAAAGATTAAAAACAAACTTTAATATAAAACCAGATAATCTTTAAATACATATGTAATTTATAAATACTGAGAGTTTAGGAAAATGAGTTTTGAAGAGAACATGAAAATGTAGACACATGAATTATTGAAACCTGCTATAAAACATGTAAGCAACATTTGACTTCAAACAATATTCTACTGCTGGGTTCTCTTTATCACTAGCGAATCCACAGACTAACATTAATTTCTTTTTTGCTTTTTATTGAATGTATTGGGGTGAAACTAGTTAACAAAATGATACAGGTTTCAGGTGCACAATTCTATGACACGTCATCTGTACACTGTATTGCATGTTAACCCACAAGTCAGACCTCCATCCATCACTGTCTATCCCCCTCTACCTGCCTCCATCCACCAACCCCAGCAATCATCACACTGTTGTCCAGGTCCATGAGTTTTTATGTTTTTTCTTTTTTCTCAATTCCCTCCTCCACTTAGCCCATCTAGCCCCCAACAACGGCTGTCAACCTGCTCTCTATGTAGGAGTCTGTCTTTATATTGCTTGTTAGCTCATTTTGTCCATTAGATTCCATGAAGTCATATGGTACCTGTCTTTCTCCGACTGGCTTATTTCACTCAGCACAGGGCTCTCCAGGAAGGACTAATGTTCACTTTTAATTGTGCCTCAGTGGAGTTTTCAGATCTCTCTTCTGGGATCCAAATTCCCCCACCACCTAACAACTCTGGCTTTCTCTTAGGAAGACATGACTCAAAATAGATGATCTAAGATTAGCGACTGCTCCACAGTCAGAACCTCTGCCTGTAATTTGCGAAGGCAGACGGTGAACTGACACATGCCTCTCCTTTGGCAGCTCAGCGCCATCAATCCTGAGGACACTGCTGGTAACTGAATTGGGCACCAACCGTTTTGCCACCCCAATCAGTGCCTGAGAAACAAGTGCAGGAAAAAAAACAAGTAGTGTCCAGGAGGAAAGCTGAGTTAAACATGTGTGGCCTCATGCTAGCATTTATTTTTCGTGCATTTCTGTGGATTCACTGCATAGCTCTTCTGGCTTAGGGCAGTGTGGCTTGGCTGGGCTGGACAGTCTGACTTGGCTTCCCTCTCTCATCTAACAGTTAGCTCAAGAGTCCTGGGAATCTCTTCTAGTAGCAGAAGAATCCCCAGCTACGTAAGATGGGAGGCTGTAAGGCATAAGTGCTTCTCAGGCCTCTGCACTGGGACCACGTTTATGAATGTCCCATTGGCCAGAGAAAGTCACATGACCAAGCCCAGGCTCTAGGGCTGTGAGATAAACTCCAGTCTTCCAAGAGTGAAAGATGATGATATTGTAAAGGTAACACGCACAGAACAGGAAGAACTAGCAGCCATTCTGCCTTCGACCAGAGAGAGAGAGTTTCTAGCTATTTATCTTTCAAGTTGCAAAAACTTTCAAACCACATTAAATCAGAATACCCTTGTTTTGCAAAAGTCAAGAAAATGGTGTTTTAGTTAATCAACTCTAAGCCAGTTTATACTCATTATTTTGGAAAAGCTGACTATAAGCACTTGAGAACGAGCTCTTTTTAATGGACAAAATCAAGAGCTATCCACTATTCTTGAGTTTTAAGTATCTATGGATTTACTGTTAAAATTGACTAACCTTTGACATAACTGATCAAGAAAAGACAAAAGTGGATGTGTAATCAGTCCTATCAGATATGCTTATAGAGCAGTGGTTCTTAACCTTTTTTGAGGTACCGAACCCACCAGTTTCATATACGCATTCTCCGAACCCTTCTTTAGTGATAAATAAAATATGATTTTTTTTTTCCAAATTCAAGACATAGGTTTATGTTTTTTTTTTACTGGTGCACAAAATGAGCCGTACATGAACATCACCTTGCTCAAAGGACAAAACCAACAAAGTGCATGAACTCACAACAAATTATGGTATTACTTTATTCTGGCCTCCGAGGCAGAGGCTTCTCCGAACCCCTGAGACCGACTCATCGAACCCCTAGGGTTCGATAGAACCCAGGTTAAGAACCACTGCTATAGAGGCACAGACCTCAGCCAGCTGGCAGGGCTGACCCTGCAGGTGAGTCACCCACTTACATACTTGGCAGTAAGCTTGAACTTTCCAGTTCTATCTGAGGGACTGGCACCTATTTCACCCCCCAAAAAACTAGAATTTCTTCAGCAAGGTTAGACCCAGTTGGTTGACAAATGGGTATTAAAACAACAACAACAAAAAAAAACAAATGGCCATCATCTTGTCAGGTGGGTCTTGGGAAAGGAGATTAATTCACTCTAGTAAGCAGAACTCTCCCAGATAAAGGAAACTCTCGAACAAGGTCCTGTGGGGAGGAAGGACAGGTCAGGGCATGGCTGAGACAAAAGAACAAAAAAGCACGTGAGCTGGCAGAAGTCAAGTCAGAGAAACAACAGCAGGGGCGTTGTCTAGGAAACAGTGTCACTACCAGTGGCTCCTCCCACCCTGTAGGGTAACTAGAGAGTTCCCCTGCACACCACTCACGTCAGCTCATTAGGATTCAGACAAAAGCAATGTCTTCATTCCATAAAAACTCCAACAGGACAACAAGGAAAGCCTCCTCCTTGGAGCAAGTTATGGAGTCACCCAGGGGCTTAATGGAAGTTGATTTCTCAGAACTGTTTGATGCTTGGGGCCAGGCCTACAGTCCTGGGAACAGGGCCTCCACCTTCTATGGAGTCCCGTAAACGTCAGAACCTCTTGCAGCCAAGCAGAAACAAGCCACAGAGAGACAAGCCACATGATAACACTTTGGATGGGAAGCCAGAGACCCGCCCTCAGGAATGTGACCTTGAGCACTTAGTGTAGGAACGTTCCAGGATCCAAAGAAATGGTTACTGAAAAGACCAGCACAACACGGTTGATCTTTGTAACAATCCTACAAATGAGAGATGTTGCTCACCCACATACTCATGAAGACACTGAGAATCAGGGCTGGAGTGGCTTTCTCTAAGTCACTTATTTAGTAAGTGCCAAAACCTGGACGAAAGCCCAGATTGCTTAGACTGAGCCTAAAACTCCTCATCTTATACCAAAGCTAAAGCAAGCACAAGTTTCCGGGAAGTGGTGGGGTGTTGGGTTGTGCCTGAGAGTTTTCATAGAGGGAGAAAGTGAGTATTTCAAGTGACAGGAACAGCGAACCAAAGACAGCAAGTGTGAAAGAAGATCGCCCTACTTACACAGGACACACATTTCCTATACATATGTAGACAGAGACCATTTCCTATACAGATGTACTTCCCATACATATGTAGGCAGAGACCATTTCCTATACAGATGTACTTTCCATACATATGTAGACAAAAGACCATTTCCTATACAGATGTAGTTCCTATACATATGTAGACAGAGACCATTCAGCCCTCTCAAGTAAGATTTATCAGATTGGTAATTTCTTTCTAAAAAAATGTTCAAAGCTTCAGCAAGGGTATTACTATGGTACCTTTTACGAATCTCCATTTTTTATTCAATATCTAAACCCAGGCCTTATCATTCTATCGCCTCGATCAAACTTCTTGAACACATGTCCTTATACTTCTTAAATGATTCAAAGTCTCCGATGATCAAATCATCATATTTGTTAGAGGCATAAAGGTTTTGCACTGGTATTTCAGGTTACCCTGGGACACAGGAAGAACGTCACATGATTGATAGCATGTGGCGGGCCATCTAATTCCTGTCTGTCCTTTCTCTTAAGCCTGGGCAAGAGCCCAGACTCAGCCTGGCAGGTAAACACGGGTGGCTTTCTAGACCTGGGACCGGCAACAGCACAGTGACAGCTGCAGAGCAGTCTGGGGACAGGAGATGGTGGGCGGGGGAGGGCTGGCGCATGGGCCCATAGGTGGGCATGGGTGCGCACATGGAAACCACAGCAGATGCCGAGGGGCAGCAGACAAGCAAAGTGCAGAGGTCAGCTCGAGTCAGACGGGCAACCACCATCACTAAGGGTCAAGTCTCTCCAAGGAGCTGGTTCCCTGGACAGGCTTAGGCCCCCTTTCAGAAAGTGGGAGTGCCCTGGGTTGCCCGAAACCCAAAGATGTGTGGCTTCAAAATTTTCATGAGAAAAGTCTGACAGTTAATATTGAGGAACAAAAACAGGATTCAAACCTAGCTCCATCTAAATCTTCACCACTGTGCCAGATTATCTCTAAAAGCAACAGTCTCAGGGGACATTCTGGTATTTGATATTTTCCCATATTCTAAATAAAAAATAAACAAAGTAGTTTGGATAACAGTACATAGCTACAGTCTACCAGGAACCGTGGCACACTGATTGATGGCTGAATCCTAAGTACACTCTACACATTAAGGACTAGCCTTTTGCTTTAGATACAAATAAACTTATTTTAGGAGGGACTAGGAAGCACTTAGTTTAACTGTGAACCACAGCACCAGCCCTTTAGACCGTAGTGCATTCAAATGTCTCCAATGTTGTTGTTCTAGAATCTAGAACAACATTAGTAGAGCATGCGCAGAGGGATACTCTGAGAAAAGGCCATGAAGATGGTGGCGCGGGGGAGGGGGGTGGATGAGTTAAGCACAGTTTTGACGAAGTACTAGGTAAGACGGAAGTTATTGGCAGTAAGGGAATCACTTTATGCTGGGGCCAATGAATCGACTATAATTTTAACATAAAGTACCACTACAGGGTTGTAAAATTCTTTCTACTTGGATAAATACTGTCAATCTGAACTGCAGCTTGCATTGAAAATGTACTAAAGAGTAACCTAACTTGATAAGACACTAGGACCACCAAAAAAAAAAAACAAACAAAAAAAACAATAGAGCTCTTTGTTAGTCAGTGGCAGGACTAGCTCGAAGGACTAGAACAGAACTGGAATACACTCTGCAAACGACCCCTGTGAAGCAGGGTGGAGTCCCAAAGAAATACCACATGGGCAGAGGCCCAATGGGACATACAATAGGTCAGGAAGGGGGCTACAGGAAAGCATCACTTGAAGATTGATTGTGGCACTTCCTAGCACCATGCTTAGGAGGAGCCAGTATACACTGTTGCATCGTGTCCACCTGCATGCCAACACACAGCTAGTCATGAATGATTTGCTGAATGAATGAACGAAAGAACAAATGACCCAAATCTACAGACGCTCATGGTTGGAGTGTCAACCCATGTGCTCAACAGCCATAGCTACAGTCCAATGTTAGCTTTGGGGGGACATATAAAACTCAGAATTGCAACAAGACTCATGAGCTCTGAGCACCCCTATAAACATCACCATGAGGAAGAGAGAGATGTGGACGACAGGCAGCAGGAGAAAGAGAAAGCAAAATACTCAGAGGAAAATATTTCTTTTCAAAGGTAGTTGAAACAGCCTCAAAAGTCCAAAAGACCCTGACCTGTGGTGGCATAGTGGATAAAGCGTTGGCCTGGAATGCTGAGGTCGCTGGTTCAAAACCCCAGGCTTGCCTGGTCAAGGCACATATGGGAGTTGATGCTTCCTGCTCCTCCCGCTTCTCTCTCACTTTCTCTCTTTCTTTCCTCTCTAAAGTGAATTTTAAAAAGTCCAAAAGGGACTTTTTAAAACATCAACATTCTATTCCACCTTCGTTCTCGTCAAGACAACATGATGAGAAAGAAAACCTACTGAGTTTGCCTCTGAGAGGAGAGGTGACAGGCTTCAGCAGGCTTGTGACACTCCTGTCCCTAAGCCACTCACTGGCTCTGCCTCTCCATTCTCCTGCCTTTCCACTTCCATGATAAACACATCAGTTTTCAACGTGTTTTAATTCTTACTCTGGCTTTCCACAGTTTCATTTGGTGAAGCATATTCAATTATGGCTTTTTTCTTATTTACCATTAGTATGGCTCAGGCAATTAACGATATCAATGACCAACTTGTTGGAGTGTTTACCATGCAGTGGGCACGATGCTAAGAGATTCTCCTCTCTTCTCATTTGTCACAACACTCCATTTATCAGGTGAGAAAGTGGTTGAGTCATCACTCAATGATACAAGGCTAATAAATGACAGAGGTGCTATTTGAAACTCAATCTGTGTGACTGAGAAGTTAATAATCATGGAGCCATGTTGAAATAGAAAGTTTAAAAATAATATAAAAGACATAAAAAGAGAGACCAGAAACTAATACACACACACACACACACACACACACACACACACACACTAAACCTGAGTGCAATTCACAATGAAAGTAAAGCTGACGAGGACCTTAATGAGAACAGTATCTAAAATTTCTTAGCAAAAAATATTAGAAATATATGTAGATATTTCTCTCTCTCATCCCATTTACCATTATTTTGCAGTCAATAATTCAGTCTTGGAATTACATCACAACAATTGTGACCACCAACATCTTCACCCCTTCTGAACTAACAGCAAGAAATCTGACACTCCATAGCCTTCACGTGTTGCAGAGACAAAAAACTACTTGGAGTAGCAAACCTATAGTTTGGTTCTCATTCCTCACATGGGGTACCACTTGTCATGATGACATAAAACTACTCAGAGACCAGACCAGATGAAATGCACTGAGGGGTTGGGGAGAGGTAACAGTCCTGGTCAGCAGACTGATAGACTGAAGCCCTGTCCCCAGCCTTACTCAGAGATATTTATTAGGAAGTACAAATAACTCAAGGAAGCAGAAAGAAAATGTTTTCAGGGGGTGAAGTAAAGAACAAGGAATATACTGACTCCTAATCTCTGTTCTGAGAGCCTAAACTTTTCTGCTACTTAACCTTATCCTGCTATTTGTTGTTTTCAGCACACAATGTTTCCAATATGAGTCAGAGAAGACCCTGGACTCTTGCCTGCTCAGGGCTTTAGCCGTAGGGTGCCTCACTGTCTGTAATCATTATCCTAACTCTGAATGTTTTCATAGCATGTTCCCACAACAACCTTCCTTCCTGCTGCCTCCTGCACCCACTCCACTTGTTAGGCCTACTGCAGGAGCTTATGGAGACTGTCCATCCGTGCACTATCCATTTTGATTGTCAGGGGCTGGCCTGACATCCCACACCCCTGCCCACCTCACAAAGGCCTTATATCAATCACTTTAACTGTGTTCCACCAATACCATATCTTCTACTTCTGTTCAATCACTTGCTCCTACCCATCTTAACCGGGATGCACCTTCTATGTCCCATGGATGGACAGCTTTGTGTTGCAAGAGAAAAATCACCTGGCTCTCTGGTTGGCTGTCACTGTAGATCTATGACTTCATGTCCTAATAGGGCTCCTGATACTGTGCAGTTTTGTCTCTATTGGTCACCAGTCAGCTTACCTCTTGCATTCCCCATTCAGACAATGCACACCCCCAAACACTCAAGTGGCCCCAAATTCTCCTTCACAGAAGATCATAATGCTAAACATGCCACCACTCCACCTCTCATCCTTACCTATGACTCTCTGGGGGAGGACTGTGTCTTCCCTCTTTCCTTCTAAAACTCTAAAGTTCTTCTCTTTTTTAAGATGGCTCCTTGAAATACACTTTTAAAGATAATATCTTCAACATTATCTTCTCTGATACTTTCTTTTTTAGGTACAAATACTCTAAACATTTTCCCATTTCTCTCTCTGTAAGCCATGTTCCACCTCACTTCAAACTTGGGGAAAGCATAGCCCACATGCTACGTCCACACCCTCGAGCCTTCTCTGTTCCTGTACCTTGTCCATGCCCTTGAAACACCCTCCTTAATGAATCACTGAGCTCGTATTGGTCAAATCCATTAACATATTTTCAGTTCTGTTTCTCTTCTGTCAAAATCTATCAAAGTTACTAACTTTACCTTTGCCTACTTTTAAAAATAACTTTCCTCACTTCACTTTCAGAATCTCCATTTCTGTCTTCAAGTCTCTTCTCCTGCCTTCTCAAGCATTCTTTCTTTCGTCTCAGGCTGCCCACAAGAACCACGTGGGGTACTCTGTACACAGGCTGGAGCTGAGGTCCTGTTCTAGACCAACTCAACTGGAATCTTTGTGGAGGGAGCCCGGGTATTAGTTTTTTGTTTTTTTTTTTCGTGACAGAGACAGAGAGAGAGAGACAAATAGGGACAAACAGGAAGGGAGAGAGATAAGAAGCATCAATTCTTTGTTGTGGCTCCTTAGTTGTTCATTGATTGCTTTCTCATGTGTACTTTGACCGGGGGGCTACAGCAGACTAAGTGACCCCTTACTCAAGCCAGCGACCTTGGGCTCAAACTGGTGAGCTGTGCTCAAACCAGATGATCTTGTGCTCAAGTTGGCAACATTGGGGTTTTGAACCTGCGCCCTCCAAGTTCCAGTCTGTCACTCCACCCACTGCACCACCTCCTGGTCAGGCTATCAGAATTGTTTTTAATGTTCCCAAGATGACTCCAATGAACACTCAGGATTGGAGGCTGACAGACTTTCCTCTAAGCCAATGCCTGTGAGACACCTGTGTAAGAAGCAACTGGCTAGAGCTCCTACCATGCAGCTCCTATGGCCTGCTTGCCAGCTCTGTGATGCAGGAGGTGTTGAATGGCAGCCACGAATTTCTACCAGAAGATTCTCATAAAGTGTCATTCAAGGGGCCGCCTTTAAGAATCATTAAGAATTTTCACTCATCCCCTTTCCTTTAGAATACCTTCTAAACAGCCTTCTAAGGTTCTGCGCGTGGATGTCAACCAACTCTCACGCCTAAGATAAAATACATCATCCCACTCCCTGGCATCTCTCTCCAGAACCCCATCGCTTGTCTTACATCCCTGCTTGCTGCTAGCGGCATCAGGATGTCCTCTGTGTCAAAGCAGACATCTCTAAGCCAACCTCTTTCCTTCATTCCTAACTCTTCACATCGCACAGATCAGAACAGCCCTTTGATCCTACATAAGCACTATCTCCAAAGACTCCTCCTCCTCTTTGCCACATTGTTCGGACTTTGGCTCAAGCAAATGTCACTATCTTCTATGTTCCCTGCCTCAGTATTTCCACATTTTGCCAGAATGAACTTTTTATTAATGAAATACACACTAGATAATAATGACTAACATTCAGGAAAGTACTTAGTACATGCCAGACACTATTCTAAGGATCACATCAGTTTAATTCATTTACTCCTCACACCAGCCCTCTGGCCTAGGAACTACTGCATCTCAGTTTTATAGATGAATGACGGGTGATAAAAAACATGCTCAGAATTTACATACCAAACAAGCAGCAGAGCCGGGATTCAGTCCAGGCCCACATGTTCTTAATGAGGTCACTATACTGATGGCTAATTATATTGTTTTCTTGTCGTTAAGATCTTGGCTTCTGCTACTTTACCTACAAAATAAAATGCAGTGTTGAGCATGGCGGATGAAGCCAATCAGATTGCAGTAGACCTTGAATACCAGTGGGTTTGAAGTGGTCCTTTTACTTACTTTATTTTTTTCCTTCATTCAATCTATCTATCTATCTATCTATCTATCTATCTATCTATCTATCTATCTATCTATCTATCTATCTATTTAGACAATTAAATTTAACAGGATGACATTGGTCAACCAGAGTACATGCTGTTTTCCATCCTTGGTTGGTTGAATCTGCGGATGCGCAGGGCCAACCGCAGACTCCCCTATGTGGTGGCCGCATCCCTAATCTCCACTTGTTCAAGATAAACTGTATTTCACCTCCTACCTTTCCAACCCTTTTTCTTTTCCACCCCTTCTCTATTCCGACGACAGTGACATTCTGACAGCTTCCATTCCCACCAAGTTCTTTCAAGCTCTGTGACTTTGCTCCACCTGCTCCACCTCTCTGTCCTCCTTCCCCTCCCCCTACATCTGGCCAAGAAATGCCAAAACTTTATTTTAAAAAACAAGTTCAAATACTGTTAATTCCATAGAGAGTTGCAGATGCTTTCAGTAAATTGTTGCCAGTTTATGTTGTATCATCTTTCTACTCACTTCTTAAAGACAAGTACTGCATGTTATTCATGTCAGAAGCCCCAATTTCCAAGAACAGTGTCTACTGTCTTTATCAATATTCTAGAGTTACCACAACAAGAACTGTCCATACAATGACCTGTACACAGATGTTAGCAGCAGCTTCATTCCCACTCAGAACTGGAAACAACTCAAATTCTCATTAACTGAGGAATAGTTAAGTAAAGTTTGGTACCTCTCCACAATGTAATACTGTTCAGCCAGGAAATGGTATAAAGCACTAATACATGCAACATAGATAAATCTAAAAAACTATGCTAAGTGAAAGAATCCAGAAGTAAAAGGTACTGCATTATTCCATTATCATGGTATTATTGAAAAGAAGAAACTGTAAAGACAGAAATCAATGTGATTCCCATCGGCCATGCTGAGGGGTAGAGACCCACTATAAAGAGACACGAAAGAACCGATTGAGTTTATAGAAATATTTTGATCTACATCTTCATTAAAATCAAGGTTACATGACTTTGCAGATTTGTCAAAATTAATTGGACTGTACAATTTTTCAAAGGGTATCTTATGTAACTTAAAACTCAACAAACCTGACTCAAAACAATCAATAAAATAAATGAGATCACATAATGGCTAAATACTGGGTTTAAATTCTGTCTCTTTTAGTCATTACCTTCCTATCTTTGGGCAAAGTAACCAAGCCATTTTCTCTACGTGTGTAAAACCTGAAAAGCAAAGCAACAATATCTACCTCAAAAATTAAAAAAAAGAGGAAATGAAGGTAATGCACATGCAAGTGTTCAGTACTGGTGTCCAACACATAGTAGGTGCTCATTAGAATTATTATTATTATTGCTTAGACCCAGATATAATAGATGGTATATAAGATAATGGAAGAAGATACAGAAATAGATTTAAAAGAGAAAATCCAAGTTTTGGCTCTGAGTTACACCGATGATCAGGGTTCTAGTGTGGTAGGTGGTCACCTTAACTTCACTCTCTCCTGCACTAAAGCAAAATTCTCAGCAACTCCTTGTCAGAAACTGATTGTCTATTGACTCTGGGACATAAACACTGCTTTCTCTCAGGCTGTGTCTTGACCTTGTAGACATCCCGACTGGCCATCTCATCTCTTCTAGCCGAAGCCCCTGCTGTTATTCAATTAAGCCTGGATACTTGACCAGAGGATCCCAGACAGAGAGTCCCCAGCCCATATCTCCTGTGGGCACAGCTCCCAGCTCCCACGGGCAGAGCAGAGGCACTCACAGTTGGGTCTGGAGCTTTCTGGTTCACCCTGCACTGCGGGCAAGAAGTCGTGTTCCTTTGGGTTTGCACGGTGTCTGGATGGAATGAGTACTTAGTCTCATCAAGTAAGTTACCTCACATTTTAAATGAAACTCGTTAAATACAATCCTAAAAGCAATTCAGATGTTCAGTAACACCAGAAAGCAACTGTGCAACTCATAGAAAATGCCGTTTGACTGATGACCAGCCTAAGAACACAGCTCTGAGTTAGCACCTTTATCCTTGGACCAATCGGCTAAAGAAATGTGGCAGGCTGCAACCAAACTTTGCTACATTTCTAAATATTTTGTAGGCATTATAGATTTTTGTTGTTGCTGTAAAATACTGGATTTGAGTTCATCTTGTTAACCAACGTTATATCTTCTGGAATTGCTAAGAAATTTAGGGTAAAGAAAAAGATGAAATGTATGGTGTGGGGGTAGCTTGGCTAGAATAAATCAATCAGAAAGGGATTGAGCACTTTTTAAAAACCATTTTCTAAAATATGCAAATTATTTAAACATACATATATGGCAATGTTTATATATAGCCACTTCTCCCTCTCACATATACAGGCAAAAATATTTCCTCTTTGGCGTTTCCATGACATTTTGGAAATGACTCTAAGATGTCACATTACAGTGGCTCCTGACTCAGTGGCTCCTGAAACAATGTCTCCTGGGGGAGGCGGGTCTTGTGAGATACTGAGCATTGGAGGAGAAGAGAGGACAGTACAGCCAGTCACCTGAGGATTAGGCAACCTGTACTTCTCACCTCAGACCCCAGCTCTACAATTTACTACATGTGAATCTTTGAGCAAGTTACTTAACCTGTCGGCCCCATTTTTTCTGAGTTAGTGGAAGAATCAGTTGAGAAACAGAAGTGTCCAACAGAGATGACTTTGTTGAAATAAGTACTTTTATCTTAGGTATGTTTCATCTTAAAAATGAACCTGTTTCTGTCTTTGCTTTGACCCATGGGATCCTTACAGCCTGATTTTTCTGATCATCTCTAATAACTGCAACTTCATGGCCCCAAATGATCTACAATTCTGGGTGCAATTTTATCCCTGGCTTTATGTGTTATTATTTTACTGCCCATGTTTTTTATTTGTCTTCAGTGTCTCAGTAACATACTTTTAGTTTTGTAAAAGTGTGTGTGTGTTACAGAAAATCCTCTGTGAAATAAATGAGCACAAGTATGTGAGTAAATAAATACATTTGAAAAAATTCTATCTGTTAAAAATACTTATGAACTATGAGCTGCAGACTCTTTGAGGGACATGTCTTACTCATTTTTGTATTTACTGTCCCTATTTCTGTTCCTAAACATGGAAGAAACTCAATGATTGTTAAATGTAAGAGGATGCATTTCATTGTTATTTCTTTCTTTTTGCCTCAACCAGTAAGGAACCTGCTCACATTTAAAAGAGAAAAGCCTTACGAGCAGTATCTGGAAAAGATGAGCATGTGTAGCCCGCCCGAAGATGCTCATTGGGTAAGGGGACCGGCATCCCTCGAGGCCCACAGTGAATGCAGCCGGGATTATAACTGGACACTCTGACCTTCCAACACTATCTTCTCCATATTTCAGCGTATTAGTGCTAAGTTTACAAATACGTGATATATTCTTATTTTCCGGATAACAGTATAAAAACTTTTTAATCAGTCTCAGAAAGTAAATAATTAGTAAATGTAGATTAGGGAAAGTTATGCTGGAAGAACTGAGACATTCAGTCTTCATTTGGAAAACAGGCTCAAAATACAACAAATGCTTTTAATAGAATCTAAATGGCCATCACTTGTCTCTGGAAGGGATAATAAATTAATAGTGTGAGCAGTCACCCAGATTTATATATACATTAATGTCTTAATTTTAAAAACCATTTTGTGTGGGAAGGGGGAAAAACTGCAATTCATTCCTTAGTATGTTCCCATGATTTCATTTACCTTATTAGTATTTGTTCTTGTTTGTTAAGTTAATTTGTTTCCTTCTGCGTACACTTTCCCTGATTTTCTGGAGGGGGCAGTAGCTGTGCCCCAGGTCCTGAAACACAGAATGGGCCAGTGTGGGAAAAGCTGACTAACACTCAGTGCTAGGAAACACTGCGACTTCCCCTCAGTGCTGTCACGTGACCTGCAGAGCTCAGAGAAAGCGGGCCCTGGCTTTCTCAGTGCAGACTGACACTATGTGCTCAATTCTATCAAATTCGGGGTCTGGATTGGTGCCCACTCGGGATGAGCTTTTACTCATCTGGTTTCTCAGAAAAGCGGATCAGGCCCACTAGAGACAGCAGTGTCCATGAGAAGAACCAGGGTCTGGAAATGGTCTCACATCTCAGGACTGCCATGGCTACCCCCTCCAAGACCACCCTTCCTGCCTCTGCTGCTTTCAGGGAAACCGTCATCTGTTCTAATCTGTTTGTTCACTGTTTTTCCTAGGTTTGTGCCTGACTTTAACAGAATACCTGCGTCATTAGTTTGACTTTGAAAGATAGAACACTGGGGCAAGATAGTCACCTGGTAGGAATAAGTGAAGATAATCTTAATAATGAAGCAGCTTTCTGAAAAACATTGCAAAGGACCATTGTACCCTAAATAGTCATTAAGTCAATTTATATGACCCCAGCCTACTAAGTCAGGTCCCAGGAGAATGTTTGGGCATTAAGTTAAGTGAAAATGCCAAGTATACTGAAAACCATTATACTGAATAAGTGCAATACATGATACTGCCCCAAGTGCCCCCATGGACGGATAAGAAACAGCTGTCTGATGCCTTCCTGAGCCTCTCTTGCCAGGTTGTTGTTTCAGAGTTTCCCCTCTCTGTGTCTTTTTTATTTCCTCTTTGGAATTTTCTTTATATTTTTATTGATCCTCAAAATTCCACCCTCCATTATCTTCTCAAATGTCTAATAACTTCGTCCACTCCATCCTGAACTGCCACCTTCCATATGTAACTTCCAGTCCTGCGGGGTCAACAACCTACACTGCATGTCTATCTCATTCCTACGCAACTTCCACAAGGGCCACTAATTGGAATCCACTGCCCAGCCTGTCCCCCTCCACTCCTGCCCCAGCATCCAATGAATCAACAATAGCTATTGATTCTGCATTACATCTAGCTCTCTCAGTACTGTTTGACTTTAGACGAAATTCCTCTTAGAATGTACTGGCAGTCAATGCCTTGCTATATCAGAGATCTCCCTGACCCTAGTCTCTCTATCAATCAGCCCATAAACTCTTGTATCAGAGCTCAATATCTGATGTCACCATCCTGTTTAAAAGTTTTCAATGACTTTTCTGTGTCTATAAGGGAAGACTAACGGCCTCATAATAATACTCATTCCATCTGTATAGTCATTCATTGTTCATTTATTTAACTCAACAATTATTTATTCAACCCCAGCTAAAAGCCAGGCACTGCTTGTACTGAATGTGCAATAGGGAGAAATGTACAAGTCTACAAGTTTGGGGTTCTCTGAGCCCAGCTCCTACTTCATCTCCTTGCCCATCTCCATCCTCTCTCCCATTACACGTGCACCTACGTTCCATGCACACAATGTGCTCCGTTTCCTAAATATGCTCGGTAGTTAGCTGTATATTCACGTCTTTCACACATCCTAGGCTCTCTGTTTTAAAAATAGACCTTTCCTTTTCTAAATCTCTGAATGGTGAATGTTTAACAATATATAAAAACCAAAGTCAAGAATCACTCCTGTGAAAAACATTCCTGGGCGATCCCAGAGAGCGTGGGCACTCCTGTAACACTACCTATAGGGTGTAGTTTCCATGATTAGACCTCCTTTCATTAGTCAGCCTTAATGCAACATGTACAACACAGCCAACAGTTAAGTGCTAGTAACTGACTGCAGTTTTTTATTTTTCTTATTCTAATTTTTAGTTCCAGCACCATACACAATGTGTATGATGGGTAAAAAAAAAATATGTTTTCTCTAGTCACACTTTATACATGTAAAAAGTAAAGTAGTTTGGTAAAATGAATAGCCTAATTCTCGTGCTAGAGGCCAGAGAAATAAAGCTACACAAGAAAGACAAAAAAACAATAGCACCAGTCCCATCTTTTCTGCACATGCAAGAAAAGAATTTTGCCTTTTGACCATTTTAACTCTTGTCATTGTTATGACCCAGTTAGAAGGTAAATTAATAACCTAAATAGAAAACATTACTGAGGAGAATGGACTGATTGGTTACAGAACTAGAAGGCCGGGTTTCACATGTGCAGCTTTGAGATATTCCAGGAAAAGAGCGAGCATCCACAGTTTCCTCCCAGATGCTAAGAACTTCAGGAGTATCTCTCTAATTACCCTTGAGGATGAAAGCATGCACCATGACCCCTGCTGACCGTGTCTGCAGTAGCTGTCTCATTCTCAGCCTGCCACTTTTTGAGAGAACATTCATTTTTACCAATGGCTACTCTCTACATAGCTTAGAATAAATGCCTCCGTGGGTCCCCAGAGTCACTCAGGAAACTGACAGCATCTTCTCCTGCCCAATTTCTCCTTTGCTCCCCACCCCCTCAGACCCAAATCCTTTCCAAGGTTCCAACGTAAAAGCAGACTGATAGCATTCTGTGTTCCTCACCAGTAGGTGGTCTATTATGTAAATTGGGCTTTTTCTCACTGCCCGGAGGACTCCCAGGAGCACTTCTTCGTGCTACCACACTCCAAGACCAGCCGACAGGGACTGTAAAACAGAGAAGAGACTGTGGGGCAGCAAGAGGCTCTCCTGGGGCGTTTGTTGCCTGCAGGTCCCTGAAGCCCAAGTCTTCCTAGTTGCTTTTTATACACAGGTTCGTTCTTTGTTAAAGGGATATGGCATGAGGCTTAGCGGGTGGACAAGAACTCAAGCTGTTGGATTGTATAGAAAAGGGGAAGGTGTTTTGTTAGCCTTTGAGATTTCTTTTTCTAATGTGACCAGACATTCATAAACACATACAAGACTTTCATTTGAATCAGCAACATGCAAATTGCATATTCATCTGACTAGACACAGGGTAGGCACTGTTCACAGAGATAGGGCTGAACATTATAGGCACAATTCTGGTGAAAGAAATATATATTTTTTTAAGTATTGGAGGTAAAAAGAAGAGAGTGTTATAAAAGCAAATATAGTTTTGTACCAGGACTTTCGAGGTGAGAATCTTATTTATGGTTGTCTAGTAAAAAACCAACCAAATTTCTCATCATCATTATAAAAATATCAGTACAAATTCTACCATAAGTTATCACATAATTATTTGATTCTTAAATGTTTCTGATTGCCACATTGGCATAGTTTCCCTAACAAAAAATTTTGAGTTGGTCATGAGTGGGTCCTATTTCCTCGCTGCTCATTTTTAACAACAAATTCCAATGTAGTAAGGGCTAGTTTTGTGTGCACCAATGGCCTGAATGTCACTCTTTTTGTTCAACTTATCAGCACCATGGTATATACTTATGATGCTTAATGTTGAAGTAATATAAAGTATACTCATTTATAAACATTTTAAATTTCTTACATAATAAAAGAAACTGTATTTTCATCTCACACTTTTCCTTAGTGATTAGCTCTTTCATATTCTGGAGAACATCAAATTTAAATCTCCTTTAGTTATAATGGTGAACCTACCTTAATATGACCACCCCATAAGTACTTGTGAGTCACTGGAAATGCTCATTTAATGAGTCAATTTCTGCTTGATCCCAGGTACGTAAAATGACCCCCTTTTCTTCTGTTTATACACCACATAGCAAATTGGGAAAACTATGGCCATAACATAGTCAACCCCTTTTATTCCACCTTCACTGCACCCACCATCTTTCATGGTTAGTACCTAATACTCATCTTCCAAAAGAGGCTGCAAATTCCATCCAAGTGGAGACCCTTACCAGCTTAGCTCGTTGACTGTATCTTCATAGTAAAGCACAATGGTGGTGCAGAGAATCAAATGGGCACATTGATAAATATTTGAACACTAAGTTGAAAAGACACAATAACTAAATTGTTTAGATATCTGAGCCCTCACTTATATATTATTCTTATGAAAATGCTAACCATTAGGTACATTTTACAATGAAACATTAAATTACTAGCAGATATCAATAACTGTACAAAAACGTAAGTGGTAGAGTTCAATATGATCTAGAGCTTACAGAGAAAGAATGTGGGAGAGAGACTGAGACCCAGTTCCCTGGTACATGCGGTCAAACAACATAGCTGGAGGACCCCTGTGGGGCGGGGAAACCGCACTGCTACCATTCAGAACTCAGTAACACCAGCTACACCATTTCTTCCACACTCATCTTTAATAGGAAGGGGAAAAGAGCAGTAAGTACACAAGTGCTGCACTGCCAAGTGCACCTATTAGATTTGAGAAGTCCAATCGAATCCACATGGTGGGATGACCCTGAGAGTGTCCCCACCACCCACCCAGTCCTGTGCTCTGCCTTCCACCACCCCCTCTCTTTCCAGTAGAGTCCAATGCTAGGGGCAAAGCCATCCTCATCTTGACTCTGATCAGAGCACTTAGTCCCGATGTGAATGCCTTTTCCGAAGGAAAATTAGAATTCCACAGAGCCAGTTTTGGGTGTACTCCACCCATTGCCAAACACCTCCTTGCACATGAACCTGGGAAACCATGAGCCTCCTCCTAGGAGAGAAAAAGTAGCAAAAGATAAGCTTGACCGTGCAGGGAAGGGACTCCCTGAGCTCACTTAGGTAGAGCTTGACAAAATGGATGAGACGCTACACCTCCATGCAAGAACAGCAGTGTGGCCGAGGAGTGCTGGGCAGGAGCAAGTCCAGGCAGCGAAGACAGGAAGCAACAGTCCCTTTAAGACTCCCCTCTTCACCTCCACACATCTTCGAAAGTCCAGAGGACACAAGATCATACCTCCAAATTTTGCATGCCTCCCCAAAATGTATAAGTGCTGAGATTTGGCTAGTATAAAAAAGGGGGGTCTTGAGTTTAGGACAAAGATCCTACTGAGTACAAGACTAAAGACTGGGGGTCATAAGAGCTGTGGCTGGTGGCATCACGCCCTGACACTGCTCCATGATGCCATGATGCTCTGGGGGCCCCAGGGACAAAATGCTACCATGGCAGTAGAATAAATAAGGGAATTACTTTTTAATTAACTGAGTTAAAATCTAGGACAGAGAAAACTCAGTGCTCACTAACCCACACCCAGCCATTGGGGGAGTGGGCATTCAGTAACAAGCTTGGTGATGTTATGGGTAAAGTTTTGCAATTGAGCTAGGAAGTCTTCACATCTATTAGCATATATTATAACTCCATTTGGCAAGCTACATTTAAGGATAACAGGCGTGAGTGTAGCTAAACAATCTTTAAAGTGTCATGAATACCTGAGAAGAGATAAATACAAGTTTAATGCACTTTCTCTAAATTGAAGACAGTTAAAATAAAAGAGGTGGCAGGATGCATTGTAGACACAGATGTGACCAATAAGCTTATTGGAAATACAGTTTAACTCCTTATTAATGTTTTATTGCAAATGAAAATGTTACATTACTATATAAATTTAACTGTTTCTAACAACACTGTCACCAGGAAAGGAAATGAGACAGACATTGACTATCTGTGTTAGGACATGTATTTTAAATTTCTGTGCACTGAGTCATTCCTTTACTTTACCAAAAATATTTATTCAGGGGCTGGGTCAGTGATTAAGGAGTGTAGAGTGACAGGAAAACGTCACACTTACTGATCCATAGAGAAAACATGTACATGACTTTGATGTAGTTATTATCATTATTGTCATCATTATCACGATTACTCAAGCAGCAGCATACTAGAGTAGACTTTGGAATAGAATTCCAGCTCATTCTTCTAGTAGGTACATGATTCTACAGCAAGTGGTTTAATCTCTCTGTACAGCAACTTGCTTTCCACATCTGAAAAATGGACATATTCAATGTCTCTACCTCTTGAGACTATTAGGAGGACTAGATGACATCTCACCAAATTAGGCACTTAGAACAGAGTCTGGCACAGATTAGAGGCTAGTAATGTGTTTATATTTATATTTAGTATTACTGATAGTGAGTTTGGTGACTTTTAAACCTAATATGGTATTTTACATTTTGAATACAGTTTTCTATTGGGATCTTCATAAGAGCCTTGAGAAGTAGCTGGCATACATCTCTTCATTGTTAAAAAAGAATGCTGGTGTTTGGAGGGATTAGTGACCTCTCTAAGAAAGGAGAGATCAGAGATAGAATCCCTGGGCTCCTGAATTCAAATACAGAGCTATTCCCACAATATTTGCATATTCAGCCGCACTGGACAGTAAATTATTCTCCTGTTAGGAAAACATTACTAAAGTTAAGGGGAACGGATATTACTTGATCCAGTGACACTTACTATATAGAGAATCTGAATTACTGATGATATTGGGGTCAGAGGTGGGAAAGGGCAGGTGCACAGAGAGATGCGGTGGGCATTCCAGGTCGCTGATGGGAGAGTCCCGCCAGCAGAGCCACTTGAGAAGGTCACACCCATAGGGGAGGTCCACTGTGCACAAAGCAACCCCACTGCGGGACAAAGAGACGTCTGGGCAGTCTCGGCACGGGAAGCTGTACAATCATGTCAAGTGATATTAGATAACATTTACAACGACCTTGGGTGTCATTTAATAATTGGAACTCATAAGCACACAGGGGATTATCTATATCGATAATCGAAGAGAATATTTAAAATAAACACTTTCCAAAAAAATCTAAGATGTATGATCATGGAAGGGACTTTAGGTGACTGGGATCTGCATAATTCAGAATGCTATACATCAGCTGGCTTCTCTCTGTCTCTCGATCAGTGCAGTCTGGGTGACTACAAACCAGAAGGACAGCTATTTAAGGGGTACATGTCTTAACTTCCTGGATGACTCAGTTGTTCTCTATCCATCTTTCTGCTGGCCTCTGTTCCTATTTTGTTTCAGGAAGACTTTAAATAACAGGGAGATTCATAGGGTCTTCTATGTTATGAATGTTTCAGATAAAGGTCATAACAAAACTACACATCAAGCTTTTGAGATTAGTGCATTAGAAGTAAACAAAACAGAAAATTTAAAAATTAAACAACCCCCATAAAGATAGTCAATTTACCTTTGACAAAGAAGCAAAAACATTGCAGTGAAGCCTAGAAAGTCTCATCAACAAATGGTGCTGGAACAACTGCATATCCACATGCAAAAAAAACAAAACAAAAACAGTTGAGACACATACATTGCACACTTCACAAAAAATAAATCAAGATGGGTTGTAAACTGAAATGCAAAACACAAAACAATAGAACTCCTAGGAGACAAGACAAGGGGAAACTAGATGACCTTGGGTATGATGATGTATTTTTAGGTATAACACCAAAACCACAACTCATGATACAAATAAGTGATAATCTGGACTTCATTAAAATTGAAAACTCTGTTCCGCAGAAGATAATAAGGAAGGGAATCAGAAGACAAGCCACAGACGGGGAGAAAATCTTTGCAAAAGGCACACCTGATAAAGGAATGTTACTTAAAGTATCCAGAGAAATCTTAAAACTCAATTAAGTGAACAGACAACCTGATTTAAAAACTGGCCAATGACATTAACACTTCACCAAATATGATACTGGGTTGGTAGATAAGCCTATGAAAGGGACCTCCAAGTTATATGTCCCCAGGGAAATGCAAATTACACCAGCAACCAGACACCACTGCATATCTATGGGAATAACTAAAATTGGGAACACTTGACCACATTGGAGAGGATGTGGAGCATCAGGAACTTTCATGTGCTGCACTGCCACTGGTAATGCAAAATGGTGCGGCCACTTGGGAAGACAGTTGGCAGTCTCTCATATAACTAAGCACACTCTTACCACGATTCAGCACGCATGCTTCTTGGAATTTACTCAAAGCAGCTGAAAACCTATGTCCACACAAAAAACCTGCCCATAGAGGTTTATACCAGCTTTATTCATAATCGCCAAACTTGGAAGCAACCAAGATGCCCTTCAGTAGGTGGTTGTATAAACAAATTGCAGCACACTCAGACAACAGATTATGCAGTGCTAAAAAGAAAGGAGCTATCAAGCCATGAGAAGACATTCTGGAGTACTAAATGCATATTATTAAGTGAAGAAAGACAATCTAGAAAGGCTACATACTGTGATTCCAACTTAATGACATTTTTGAAAAAGGCCAAACAATAGAGACAATAAAAGGACCAGTGTTGTCAGGGTTGGGGGCAGGTGGTGGGAGAGATAAACAGACAAAGCACAGTGAATTTTTAGGACAATGGAAATACTATTTCAACTGTATTTCTTCTGTGTATGCTATTATAATTGTGGATACGTGCCATTCATTATATATTTGTACTTACCCATATAATGTACAAAGAGTGGACCACAATGTAAACTATAGGCTCTGGGTGATGATGATGATGAGTCAATACAGGTTTATCCTTGGTGAAAAAGATGTATTATTGGGGTGAGTGATGTTAATCATTAGGGGGGGCTGTAATGTGTGGGGCAACGGGGATCTGAGAACACTCTGTACCCCCCTGTCATTTTTGTTGCAAACCTAAATTGCTCTTTAAAAAACAAAAGTCTTTAAAAAAATAACTTAGGAGTCAATACTAATATTTGGAGTGATGTCCTGAGAAAAATGCCCAAGGTTAAAAATTGGTCAGGTCACAGAAATATGGAGGCCAATATCTGCAGGGATTATGCTGGAAGGTAAGGGAAATAATCCTCACAATTAGATAACAGAGCCTTTCCCTATTAAATAAACGATATTTTAAAAATTGAAACATGAAGCCATAGTCAGCATAAGCTCCAATATTAATGGGGCACATAAACAGAAAAGGAATGGTTTTGTGCTATTTAATCTCAAAAAATGGTTTAATGACCCTTATCTGATTAAGAAAATAGTGCAAGCAACTGTATTAGGGAAATAGGACACTAAAAATACTGCTAACTGGTAAGCAGCTTGGAAATATCCAAATGAATGTATTTTTAACTCAAATTTAATAGTCAAGGAAGAAATATTAAAGAGATGCCCTGGATATAGTCATAACAGTGGCAAACATGAAACCTCTAAAGAATGTTAAAGAAAAGCACAGAAAACCAGCTAAGAAAACAAATCCCAGAGCAAAAGGTCAGAATTTGGTGACTTTAGCGTAGTCATGGTTCCCGCCACTTCAGTGGCGTCTGCTCTCAGACCAACAGAAAGGGGAATAACGCAGTATGTTTTAATGCATAATTAAACAGACATGGGAAAGGTTTGTCTCTGGAATTAGATTGGTTTTACCTTAGGGATCGGCTCTTCCACTGAACTGGGGATAGCTTAAGAAACACAATACTTGAAGCTACCTCTCCTCTCCACCACCACTCACTTTGACAGTGAAGAATCATGATCACTAATGAATGATATCCATTAATCCTTCAGTATTTGAGTTTCAGTGTGTAGTGGGGGGAAGGGTGGTTGAGAATGATTTTGGCTTCTACTCTTAAGTGCTAATTTATCTGACCTTCTTTCTTTTTTTATTTTAAAAAAATATATATTTAAATTACAGCTGAAATTTAATTATTTTAAAATAGTTTCCGGGATATGGCCTAGTCTGTAGGCATTTATATGCCTTCGCGTTGGCATAAAGGAGAAGCACTTTAACCCAGGAATCAGCTTACAGGGTGTAGAATTTCTCTTTATTCCCTAACTTGTTAAGGCGACCTCACAGTGTCTTATGGGCAGTTGAACGATAGGAGAGGTAATCACATGCCTGGTAGGACCAGCGAGTTCAATAAATGTTATAGACTGTCATGCAGTTCCCACCACACCTCTATTTTCTAAGCTTTCCTAACTGACTCCAACCCCAGGGCTCAGCCCTCTACTGATGGCCATGTGAGAACTCCTAATTTGGCTCATGATATATCAAATTGGCTCTTCTGCTATCACAGTTGTGCATCTGAAATGTTTGTTAGAGTAAAGGTAGGAAATACAAAAAATGACTATGTCAGAGGTAATCCTGCAGAGCCAGGGAATTACCCCAAAACATTGATCTCCATCCCAAGAGGAAAATTAAAATCACTAGACAATCGCAGAGCCATAACACTGATACCCTAGAGCCAGAAGGGAAATCTGACTGGTGTTGGACGGTTGAAGCTTCTTCCAACTGTATTGGCCAACTGTGTTGGCTTTGCCCATGTGGTCGGCTCTGAAGGGGGCACATCGCTGGGAAGTGCAAAGGGATTTGAGTCAGAAAGGGCTTAAATGCTCCCTACCAGTCATGCAATGACATCACACTGAAACAAATATGTCCCCCTGCTGCTTACCTCACAGAAAACACAGCATCCTTTTCTCACCCCATTTAACTGGTCTAACATTTCAAATGGAAATCCGGAGAAACAGACCAAAAATAATCTCTGTTAATAAGACTTTGGTTTATTTTGTTTTATTTTCTCCCTGGAAACCAATGATAGCTATCTTTAGGAATCCACTTCCCAATTGGAAAACAGAAATAAAGCTTAGAAGAAAGAGGCAGGGCCAATGGTGGGCTGGCTGCTGTCCGTGGGGTTTGTCATCACTTCTCTAAGTGCTGGGAACTTCTCCCCTTTCCTGGAACACCCCAGTGTCACAGTCAGCTGTGTCTGACAGAACGGGCCTGTGGCATGTATTAGAGATGTCTAATTGATTACTCTTCTTTTTTCTTAGGAACCCCTTAGTACCCCATCATGCACACGAGAGTTGTTAGCAGACTCAAGGTTACTGAGCATTTATCGCGCTGTAGATAGTCCTGAAACAGGATAGGACCAATCAGAGAAGGCTATGGGTGGGCCCTTCAATAAGTCCTGTCCTATGCATATCCCTACAACTGCACCATGAAATACATGCATAAATGCATGTAATAAATGCAGCTACGTCTGGTGTCCACCCAACAATTTTGTGACTGCATTCTCATTTGTTGGTCAGTATGTTTCACCTGTCTCTGGAACTATCTGGAATTGACCTCTCTCCTTTTCTTCCTTGTTCCAATTCTTTTTTGGAACATGGCAGGCGAGGAAGAAACATGTTTTTGTGTTCAAGTCAACCCCATTTCCCACAACACCCTTCACAAAACGGGAGAACAATATCAGACTGCTAGGCAAGCAGTAATTGGGTGTGACACTGTTCTCTTACACAGACTGGCTCTTAATTGATAATTACAGATACTGTGCATCCAGGGCCCCTGTGATAAATATCAGGGCTCTCTGGCCCTACCAAATGTATTTGTTTGGGAAAATATAAATGACAAATTGACCTTCAGATGAATAGCTATCGTATTGGTAAAATACAAATCACTTTTAACAGCCACATTACTTTCGTAAAGAGAAGCTTGCTAACTGCTCTTTAATTAAGTACACTTAATGACCTTAAGGGGATTAGTAGTCTTGTCTGATCATCAATAAGCATGGCAAGATTGCTGTCTCATAAACTGGGGAGGGAGAGTCAAATTAATCTGCAAAGATTAGTTCTCCTGCTTTTTTTTCCTTTTAGTTTGATTCAATCCAACCCCTAGGAAACTCATAATCCCAGGCAAGGACCTACCAGTTATCCATTTAAACTGAAGATGTATATTTACTTTAGCAAGTATGGTTTTTTAAAAAAATGCCAAGGATCCAAGTGACAAACAACTGGCCTCTTCCTGCAAATCACTGCTTGAATAATGATCAAATAAAATTACCTGCTGCCCCGGCTTCTAAGTGACTGACTAATGAATTGTAACAAAGGGCGCCATTGTAAGGTCCAGTTTCCACATTTACAAAGTGAAAGAGGGGGCCTCCAAGGTCCTTTCCAGTGTCTATGTTTTATATTTTGAATAGATTATAATTACTGATTTATTCTGTGAACTATCCATTTCTCAGTGATGGGTCAGCCTGGCGTAATCAAGAGACTATAAACTTCTGGATAAGATCTCATCTTCATTTTCCTCTAGCCACTCAGCAAACAAGCATAGGAGGCCAAGGAAGAATGTGTGAAATGCAAATTATCAAGCAAAACAGGAAAAGTAAATGAAAACTCTGTTCACAGTTTGATGCAGTCTGGTGCGATGGAGAGAAGAAGAAAGGTGGCATAAAGTGGAATTCTAGAATAACAGCTTTGGAGCCACAAATGTTTGCTTTAATATTTATAACTTGCACAACCTCAAATTCTTCACTTCTCTCAACCACAGGATTTGTGTATAATGGGGATCAGAGTGCAGGATCATCAGAATTATGGCGTATAAATGTCCTATGTACGTATCACAGTACTGTCCAGGGAATTATGATGCATAAATGTCCTATGTACGTATCACAGTACTGTCCAGGTAGCAGTTGGCTTTTCTCATCCAATGTCTTTCGGTGATCAGTAGATGTCACAAGCAATTTTACATATGTATCTATGTGAACTATGATTATATGTGATATATAAATTCTGTACTTGTGTTTGAGTACCCATCAAACCCTGTGAAACAGAACTATGCCTTTTATCCTTGGTTTTCAGCTTTAAGTCTAGCAGCTGGCACAAACACACCGATCAAACTCAGTGAGGACCCTTTATCGTAGTTTATTAGGGCTATTCAATCTTAAACCTTCAATATCTTGTGTTCCATTTTCTCCAGCGAGTTGCATGCTTGTGTGTGCTGAGGCTACCAGAGCAATCAGCCAGCTTGCTAAAAATGATGTGCAGTGTCTTATTTTTTTTCTATAAATGTCAGTGTAATCAATGTTATGCATATCCATTTACTTACACACTAATTAAGCCCTACTATATGCCCCAGGGATTCTGTGAAGTAGTTTTACATTATGAAATGAAATTAATCACAAAAATTATATAGGTATGGGATATGTGCATTCACATTAGGTAGGCTTTTTCCTTAAGATCTCTTCATCGTCACATTTAATTGATTAATAAACAGATGTTGATTATTATTCGAGCAACAATGGCAAGACTTGCTGTCTTGGAGGCCGGAAGTGTCAGGCAAAGCCAGCTTACCTACATGAGAGGGCTTCCTACTTACTGGGAATATAAAGATGATATAATGAGAGCTACATTTGTCAGATCATCTCAGAAACTTCAAAAGATAAAAAAAAAAAAAAAGAAACAGAAACAAACAAATAGGAACGACTGAACTACTAGTAACATCGCTGATTTTCCAGAGACCGTTCATGAAGGACTGGTTATTTAACTTAACAATTCATTATACAGGGGCCCCTTCTATGTGAGCAAATGACAAAAGTTTCTTAGAACAAATCTCTGAGCAAAGACAAGCAAAGGCTCCTCGAGGTACAAACACTGATCACACGCCCATGTTCTAAGACTAAGGAATCCACGCAGTTTGCAGTAACAAAGCCCATTCTGAAATTCTTAAATGAGATGCCAGGTTTCTAGCTTTGCTGACCCAACTGCCATCCGTATTTTTCTACCCCATTTCAATTCTCCCTTTTCTCCCCCACTTATGTGCAAGTGTCAAGGTCGGTACACCTCCAGCGCTTCTCTAGCCTGTAAACGCTTCAACACTAGCTTATCGTCTCCCAACAGCTTGCGTCCAGACGTTTCTAAAGCCATTCCTCAGATGGCTTACAGGTGCCCCAATGCAGTTGAGCTCCTGGGAGTGGCCTGGACTCCTGCCCTCTCTCTAAAGCCCCCCCCCCCGCCCCGGCCAGCGACCGGATACCATGCTACTTACCCACTGCAGAGGCTCGTGGACTGACTGCGTTCCAAGGCATTGTTCTGTCCTGATCCAATCTGCCAACTTATCTTTAAGATGCTGAAATATGTATGCTT
Organism: Rhynchonycteris naso; assembly: GCA_037038555.1. Taxonomy (NCBI): domain Eukaryota; kingdom Metazoa; phylum Chordata; class Mammalia; order Chiroptera; family Emballonuridae; genus Rhynchonycteris; species Rhynchonycteris naso. The sequence goes on along the minus strand of CM072995.1, from coordinate 209,421,965 downwards.
AGGGGGTCATTCAGGAAGTCCTATTCTCACCATGAGCCACCACTATCCTTGAAGTCATCAATTTAATCAAGTGTCATGATCAACTGCAAAGTCCTGTGTTTAACTGTTTCCCCGTGTACTCACCAACCTCAATAGCGATAAATTGCTGCTGCTCATAAGATTTTCTTAACCTCTTCCTTCCTGAACTAAGTGCCATTAAAGCAGACAAGTGTTAACCACTTACACCCATAAAAACATAAAATGTCTCCTCGAAGTCCCCTAGCAATGGGATAAAATGGTAACATTTAAAAAATTATCCCAAATTTCCGCTGCGCCTCTTCATCTGCCCTACAACATTAGGATGTCTAGGAAGTAGTGTTACTAGGTTTCTGAAATTTCAAGGAACAGCTAAGAGAAAACAAATACTAGTGGGACCAAGATCTCATTCTTGATAAAGGTGAAATAATATAATGAAACATTAAACAATTGTAAGAGTATGAGAGGGTATTATAATTATTATTATGCTATTAGATGGTTACAGGCAGGGAGACAATGAACAAGGATAGAACATTCCCAAGTTGACTCAGTTGAAGAGCAATGGACCTGCTACACCCACTGCCCACTTCCTTTCTGACTCTTACACGTGGTCTGCTTGTCACCTGAGGAGCCTACAATTTTTATGTCCCCTCCAATGGCCATGACAAAGAAGTCACAGGGAGAAAATGCAGATCAAGAGGAAAATACAGGTGGCCCTGGCCAGCTGGCTCAGTGATAGAGTGTTGGCCTGGCATGTGGAAGTCCTGGCTTTGATTCCTGGCCAGGGCACGCAGGAGAAGTGCCCATCTGCTTCTCTACCCTTTCCCCCTCTCCTTTCTCTCTGTCTCTCTCTTCCCCTCCTGCAGCCAAGACTACACTGGAGCAAAGTTGGTCCGGGCACTGAGGACGGCTCCATGGCTTCCGGCGCAGGCACTAGAATGGCTCTGGTTGCAACAGAGCAATGGCCCAGATGAGCAGAGTATTGCCCCCTGGTGGGCATGCCAGGTGGATTTCGGTCAGGTGCGTGCAGGAGTCTGTCTCTCTGCCTCCCTGCTTCTCACTTCAGAAACAGAAAAATACAATATATATATATATATATGGAAGGACAGGCTTTGCTACCATCCTCTCCCACTTAGTCTCCGTGAGACCTTGAGCAAATCTCTTCCCTTCCCTGGGTCCCATTCCTGTTTCACAAACAACCCTGTCATTGGGCTCTCAGAAGATTGGGAGCTAAGCTATAGAACGCATTGAGTGCCATGCTCAGTTCAGAGCAGTGATTTTAAATAGGTACTTTATTTTTCAAATAGTTAAAAAGACACATAATTCAATGCCTCGAATGGGTGACCATGTCCACTCATTCAGAATTATTTTATTAGTAGCAAGTATGGCCCAATAAGACCCAAATGGAAAGCAGAGAAGGTTCAAAAAAGACTTGTCCCCTGGAACCTCAGAGAGACCTGGGGAGGAGGAAGTTATGGTGAGGTGAGCAATGCATTTTCCGAGGCAGTGGACAGTTTGCTTGACGGTTCTGCTCTGGACTAGCCCTGAGTTTGGGCAAGAATATTTAGTCAGAAAGCAATAAAGTGTTTTTAGCATGTAATTTCATATTTTTATTTTACAATAATCCAGTTTTCGTTTTTCTTTCTCTCTTGCAGAAAACATGTTCCTGAGCATTTTCTCATATTGGAGTGGTTCTTTCCTTACCAAGGTGCTAGAGATTCCAATGATAGAAGAATTGACCGAGGGGCATCTGATGAGTGGCCCCAGCTACTTTGTTTCTTCTGGACACATTGAAGAACCAATCTAAGATCAGGTCACTGATGCCTCTGCCACAGATTATAAATGGGGGCCTGGGCTTGTGAAACTCCCTGCCAAGAGCATTCTTTGTACGTTTTTATTGCCTGCAAAATGTCAGGAGAGTTTCCAAGTAAGAGCAATCACTGTTAAAGAAAATAGGACATAAAATAAACTGTTACTACCTGCAAAACAGCTGTATTTCCTTTGCTTCCCAGAGAAGCCCATAAACCCTCCATAGAGTCTGACGTAAAGAAATGGAAAACAACTTTTGTTTCTGTAAACACTGGATATTTGCTCTTTGATAGGCAACATGCCGGGAGGGGGTGGAAAGCTATACTATACATTTTATCAGCTCTTCCATGACCACGAAATTAAAGAAAGGAAATCTCACAGATTGATCTGTTCCACTCTTTTGTTTTGTTTTGTAGTATTCTTCTGAAGTGAGAAGCAGGGAGGCAGAGAGACAGATTCTTGCATGCGCCTGACTGGGATCCACCCAGCAAGCCTACTAGGGGGTGTTGCTCCATTGCAACTGGAGCCATTCTAGCACCTGAGGCAGAGGCCATGGAGTCATCCTCAGCACCTGGGCCAACTTGGCTCCAATGGAGCTTTGACTAAGGGAGAGGAAGAAAGAGATAGAGAGAAAGGAGAGGGGGACAGGTGGAGAAGCAGATGGGTGCTTCTCCTGTGTGCCCTGATCGGGAATTGAACCTGGGACTTCCACATGCCAGGCAGACACTCTATGCTAAGCCAGTTGGTCAGGGCTGATCGGTTCATTCTTGATCTAAGACAGGAGGTCGAGGTCAAGAGCAAGTGTTCTGTACTAGGTCAGACCAAGGTCCTATCTCAGTGCCTCTAAGTACTTGGTGACCTCAGGGGAGCTATTTCAGCTCTGCAACTTTCAACTCCCTCATTGTCAAATGGGGGACAATAATAGCACCTGCCTCATAGTTTAAATGAAAAACAATATGTAAAGTGTTAAATATAGCACCTGACCCATTGGAAGCACCAAATAAATGGTTGCTATTATACCAAAATGGTCCCCAGCAAATGCTTGTCTGTCATAATTTTAGAATATCTAAGGGGACACCATATAGAATTTAAAAAAATGAGATAGTTTAATTAGATACTTTCTTTTACTTTTATTTAAGCCTCTTGTTTTTCCTGTCTTTTTTGAATACCATGAATGGCTTCTTAGCACCTGTCTTGTAAACCTCTTCGAATATCTGGAATCACAATTTTACAAGGGAGGTAATGTATCTCCTTTGTTTCCTAGCTGATGGAACGAAGTGCTAAAAGGGTGATGGGGCTTGTGCAAAAGTTACCAGTCTAATCATCAACAAGACCCCAGAATATCTTCCTGGCTCTCCCAGTGCTCCTTTCAGGGAAAACATGACATTGGAAGCTCACTCTCATCCTTGCCAGCCCTCTTCCACTGACATGAGTTTTTCCAACTGTTTGTCATTCAATCCTTTTTTTAATGATACTTGATTCACACTTTCCAGGTTCTGTGACCTGTTTTACCATTTTAAGACTCCACACTAGATGCACTGCTCCCTAATCCTTGGCAAGGCTACGCCAACATAAATGACCTTCCCTGACACCTGTCCTAAACAGCCCTAGTAAAGGTTATGTCCTCTTTTGAGCTCACAGCTCCAGATGCACACGTGTTACAATTCTTTCTGGATAGAGAAACTCTGAATCCCTGCACAGATCACCCAACAAATCTATGTGGAAGAATCCAGAACAGTCTCCCCTTTCTTTGTATTAGATCGACTCCCAGAGGTAAAGCAAGGCACACCAGGAACAGCCTCTGACTTCTGGGAAGGAAAGCAACAGGCAGGAAGGAGGGTCTGAGTTTCGGTTCCTTCTGCCATGTGGCTCCTAATTGATTTTAAATGGACATATCTAACTCCCCTGTTGTTTTCCTTATTGGCTACTGTCAATATTTTTCACATCCTGTGGATACAAATATTCAAGTATATTATTTTGTTTAAAGAATATTTCGTTAACTTTCTAATTTATTTTTTTAAAAGTAAGTTTAAAGTGTTTTAACATTTACCAATATCAGAAATAAAACACTGGTTTTATAAGCGAGGAAGCAAAAAATAACATGATAAAAAGAAAACCATTTGATTACCCACAGTTGCTAAATAAAAGTTTTATATGAGAAAAAAAGTACCGCCCACCCTTATTTTGTAGTTTCTTGTATTTTCATCTTGCTTTATTCATGCATTTATTTGTTCTTAGATGTGACTTCACAGAATAGACAAAACACAGGTTTTCAGGGGCATATAGACCTGGATACAAGTCTCATTCTCTCCCACGTGCTCTAAATCATCTTTTTTTCTGTTTCCTAACCTAAAAAATGGAGATCATCACAAATCTGACAGGGGACATCCTGGTAAGATTAATTGAAATAACTATTATTTCCCTTTTCCTTAAATTTTTTTTTCTTCAATTAAAAGTTCTTCTAGCCCCTTTCTTGTGATTAAACTTTTCCTCTCCTTTTCCTGAGGGTCAAAGAAATACCGCTGTGGTGTGAAAGATTTTATACATCTGTTTCATCACTTGGAACAAGGATGTGAAATTTTGAAAACTACTTCCTATGTCACTTTGTTAAAACTAGTCTGAAGCAGTAATTGAACCCCTCTCCAATTGCCCTGGGTGGGTTTGCAAAGGATATACAGAATACGAGAGGACAGCAACATTACTTCCAAGATAAGGACCTCTGCTTTTAAGCCTGACTCGGATGAATATCAACCTTAAACTGAAGGAAGGGATGTGAGTAAAGGGTGAGGACTAATTCTCCACCCACACAAAGCATCTGATGCAAGGAAAACAGTAGCAAGTCCAGATGGCCCCCAGCTCTGACACCAGCCAGGGAATGCTCTGTGGACAGAAAATGCCACATTGATTTTGTGCGAGGAGGCACAAAAGACAGTCTTAAAAAGTTAAAAACAGGAACTGCCGTGGCTGGGTCAAGGGAAAGAAGCATACAATTTAGTCAATGTTCTCATAGGGATCGCTTTGTAAGACCTTGGATTTATGACTTCACACCTACATTTTCCTTTAAAATGTGAGGTATGGGGCAGTGTCAGGCTGGGCAGTTAGGCTGGGGATGTGTCAACGTTGCCGGGTGTGAAAGAACGGACCAGGAAGGCAAACATTTAGGGCACCCGGGTGGTTTCCGTACCATCAAATAAGGCTGAAGTTGCTGTTGGGAGATCAGCAACTGGCCTGTTATCATTAAGCATGTACTTGGTGCCTAGCTGAAACATCTCTTGTACCAACTTCTTTCTACCTCCAACTGTCTCCTCAGGGAAGCTACCAACTAGTATACTCAGTTCAAATAGTTCTTATTCAGGGAATAGTTCTTATTCAGAGAGGCCTTCCCCAACCTGGACGGGCTTGGTTCTGGCTCTCATCTCACACTTAGCTGCCAGAGGTTTCTTTTTGAAAGAATTCACCACAATTACACACAATCACACACACACACACACACACACACACACACACACACACGAAGGAAGGGAAAAAAATGGATCCTACAGCTATAGAACTATTTCTTTGAAAATTCTACTGTGCTTTTACCAAACACACAGACACACACATACACAACCATATGTGTGTACACAAATTCTCCTGAGACGGTAAAGAAATTCCATTCTCCTACCTGTTTCATGATAACCGTCAGATATCAGGCACCAGGAGACATAACCCTGGTTGAAATGTGCATGAAAGTTATCGCCCCTCGGACAAGTGTTGAAGTTCTCAAACCATTCTCCTCTCCTCAGTGAAATGCAGGTTTTCCTAGTCATCGCATAAAGCCCTTGTGAACGTGCAGGTCACAGCTCCTGCAGAGAGCGAGCCTAGCTCCCAACACAGGGAGGTCCAAGGTAAGCAGGTCTCCAGGCAAACCTGCATCGCTCAGGGTCACTTCCCCCTCTGGCTCCTTCAATGCTGTCCACTCCAAAGCCGCAGCCCAGAGCTCCTACAAGGGTCTCCTGCTCCTCGAAAGTCAAGCTCCCAGGGCACTGTGGGTAATGGTAACGCCCTAAGGCCAGAACGCGGTCACAAACCTGCAGGTGCAGCGTGGTGCAATGCACGCACCCGTTGTCTGTCCACCTCATGAACCACAACCCATTTGCCTAATTAAATCCCACTTGACCACAAGTGTTAACTGCCCCGCCGGCCCTCGTAGGCTTTTAAACTTTTTTTTAAAATTTCTTTTTATTTTATTCATTTTAGAGAGGAGACACAGAGTGAGAGAGAGAGAGAAAGAGAGAAAGAGGGGAGAAACTGGAAGCATCAACTCCCATATGTGCCTTGACCAGACCAGTGCAGGGTTTTGAACTGGCGACCTCAGTGTTCCCAGGTCGACGCTTTTATCCACTGTGCCACCATAGGTCAGGCGGCCTTGTAGGCTTTTAGATACCTTGGCACACACCTTGCTAAGGAAGACCCAGGATAGGCCAGGAGCAAGCGCAGGTGCTTACAGACGCGAGCGGCCTGACGCCAAGGTGGACACACGCCGCCTCCCAAACGGTGTGTCATAAAACAGACGTCCGGTGCCCACTACGCTTTACGGTTTTTATCCTAAAAGGCGGAGAGCTGCCCAGATGTCATTCCATCCCTGTAAACAGAGAGGAGTTAGTGTTAGGGCTTTCCTGAAAGCTAAGTGGGGGGAGGCAAGCATGCATTCTTTTCTTTCTTTTTCTTTTTCTCTCTCTCTTTTCTTTCTTTCTTTCTTTCTTTTTCTTTCTTTCTTTCTTTCTTTCTTTCTTTTCCTCTCTCTTTTCCTTCCTTCCTTCCTTCCTTTTCCCTCCCTCCCTCCCTTCCTTCCTTCCTTCCTCCCTCCTTCCCTCCCTCTCTCCCTCTTTCCTTCCTTTCTTCTTTCTTTTCTCTTTCTCTCTTTTTAATTTGAATTTATTGGTGTGACATTGGTAAATAATACATTTCTATAGGTCCCAGGGGTACAATTCTGTATTGTATATTGTATTGTGTGAAGATGTATATTCATCATCTGTATATTATCTTGTGTTCACCAACCTATGTCAGGTCTCTTTCCATCATCATTTATTTTTCCTTTTACCCTCTTCTACCTCCCTGCCCCCTCACCCCCTTCCCCTTTGGTAATCACCAAAGTGTTGTCTGTGAGTTTGTTTGTTTGCTTATTTATTATTTGCTTCAGAAAGCAGGGGATGCGTGTTCTGTGCCTCTGGATGCAAACTATTATTACCTAGGTTTGGCTTTTGGCCCGATGACTTTTCAACCCAGTCTCCATTAGATGATCCTGGAGTCTTACTTAGCCTCTCTTAGTGAAAGGGGGAAAAATGCATTCTTTATCATGTTGAATGAGGCAAGGTGTTTCCTTAAATTATCTCATTTTATTCTAATCACCATCCTTGGCTGAGGTTTATTGAGGTTGAGCAAACTTGAGCAGCATGGTCCTGTCAGAGCCGATGGCATGGCAGAGTGGGGTTTGAATCCAGGAAAGCTGAGTTGAACCCGCCATTGAGCAGCCATATATTATTTTCAACAGACCATTTCAGCACCGCCACATCTTAAACAAGGAAGCCCTATCTACATCTAAATATTTTATCTAAAAATAATTTCACTCAGCCAGCCCAGACATTACTTTTGACTACACACAGGGGTGGGCAAACATAGGTTTCTAGTTGTGAGTATGCAAAGCACAGAGTTTACTCTTGTATTGTTACTTATTATTGTATTATTTTCCATATGAACTGGAAACCTACGTTTGCCCACCCATCTTTATTTCTGTGAAGAAAGGAATTTTTTTGTTCAATATATAAACTTAAAAATATTAGCTTTATTTCCATTTGGATTTATAAGCATAGAGTTGAGACTTTGGGCTTGTTCCCTAAAGGAAGACCAAAGCAAAAGAAAATGCTAAATGGAAATAATGAATTTCAGAGAGATGAATACAGAAGTACCTGCAGGATATTTTAAAACATGAATGACCGTATTTTTCCTTCTTGTAAAACTATGGAATCATGAATTGGAAAGGGAGAACAAAGCCAACCTGTGCATAGGTGGACGCTATTTTTTACACGCACAGACACATGTGGTTCACCAACTTAAGTTTCAGAACACTTCTTACTTGGAGCCAGCTTCCTCATGGCCAGATTTCTGTAGCATGTAGTAGCATTGCATTAGTGTAGAGGGACAGCTCTCTTTTTTGCAGGTTCTACACATCATATTGGAAAATGCTCTCTGACTTCAGTGTCCTAGGCTTTATTTTTTTAAATAGCAGCCGCTTCTTCACTTCCCAACAAAACTGTGAAATTCAAGTGAGCATGGCAGGTCGAGTGAGAGTATGAATAGTCTGATGTTATGGCCCTGTTAGTCTGACATGTTTATCTGGCGGGCCCTCTTAGACATCCCTCCCAACACATTGTTCATGTTTCCTAAAACCAGCTCTCCCAAGTTCACATCCGTGACAACACACACCAGTTACAATGATTCTCACAAAGATAACAAACTATATTTTCTTCAAAAAATAAGGTTCTGTTCTTTTTGACCGTTAAAGAATCTTTTGTTAAAGCTGTGGCACAGGGCCACGGCAAACTGATCCAAAAAATCCCTTAGGCTCTAGGACATTCTTTCCTTCTTAAAAACATATTATAAAAGGAGGTGGTGCGCTTACAGAGCATTTTCATTCATGTTTTGGCTCCTGGGTCGTGTCTACCACGGTGCAGGTTAAAACTATTTTTTACACACGCAGACACATGTGGTTCACCATCTTAAGTTTCAGAACACTTCTTACTTGGAAAGAGCTTCCTCATGGCCAGATTTCTCTGGCATGTAGTGGCATTGCATTAGTGTAGAGGGACAGCTCTCCTTTTTACAGGTTGTAGAAGGAATGGAATAGTTCATTAGGAACTTGGCTGGCGTCTGTGACTAAAAGGGGAGTTCTCTTGCATTTCAGGCCATGGACTCAGTACGTAAATCTCTTGTGTGACCACAATCATAATATTCCTACAGTCATGGTGTCATCTATTGTAATTCTTCTGCTAACAAACAAATTTGAACTGGCCAGGAATCCTAAATTTTGAGGCTAGTTGTTTATCTCAAATATACACCAGAGAAATAGTCATGGCATTCTGCTTTGAATTTAATTTAAACAGGAACAGGCAAAACAAATCTCTGTGTAGGACATCTGACAATAATAAAATATTTCTCCCAGTGGGTGGGCTTGTAGCAATTGCATTGTTGCAATCCAAGCTCACGTTTCAGTAGGTCATTACCATCATAACAAGCCCTTGGACCAACTGGGATGGACATGCAACATTGAGCCGCTGATGGGCACATTATTTCAGACCTTTAACTTCATGGAGAACAAGACAAATACTCCTGAGAAAGGGGGATTATATTTTGAAATTCCTTTCTTTTCTATTTTGTTTCATAATAAGATGTAGTATGCAATCAGTGTCCTGTTTCTTGCTTGGTTGTGTTTTGTTTTTTCTCTCCACACTACCAAAGAGCATGAGGCTAGACTTAGAGATTTGAAAGGGTTGGAAACACTGACTTAAACACTTCTATATCTACGGGACTATGGAACAATCTATTCAGTACATAAACCTTTGCAGATGAAACAAAAACCTATCCAAGCCTCTCTCTCTTGTCATTGACAGATTAATCACAAATTAAATTTCATACTTAGCAAAGTGTACCTGAAGTTTTGACACAGGCCCAAGAGTCAAGTCATCTCTTTCCATTCTATCTCATCTGTACCTCTTACCTAAATCAGCAATTTGGAAAAAAACAGGGAAGAATAGGCATTCCAAAAAATAAATTTCATTCTAATTTTGTTGCTGTTTTTGCTTTTTATAGTAGAAAAAAAGCAGGTGTTTTGAACCATACCTTAATCTATTTTACAGCATAGAAAAGAAACAAAGAAATATTGAAAGTAAAAGAATAATTGAGACATGTTCTGCACAAATTTTTGAGCAGGTGTCTCCATTTTTATTTGGGGCAGAACCAAATTTGCAGTTGACAGCCACCAGTAGTCATCACTAGGATGTGTTCTCTGTGCGTGCTGGGAGGGACAGACATAAGGTACGGGATAGGGAGGTCAGACAACCCAAGTGTATCTCATCGGCTTTGGATGTATGAGTTCAAAAGCAGTTAAGTTCTTCTGTCTCACTATTTTTTAAAATAATGATCTAAAACCCTCACAAAAATTCAGAGCCTGTGAATGTAAAGGTTTTTAAATGGTGTTTAGGACATTTCTGGCTGATTTCAGAAATGTATAAAATTTAAAACAGTGGCTTCCTCCTCTCATCTTCACATTAGAATCACCTGGAAATTTTTTGTTGTTAATTATTCCAAAGCTCAGGGCACATCTCAGATCAATTAAACCCCTATCCTGGGGTTTGGGGACTATGAGCATCAGGAATTCTTAACACTCTTCAGGTGATTCCAATATGCAGCCTAGTTTGGAAACCATTAAAGAAAAACTACATATAAACAACACGTGCAAAAGAAAGTGACCCTTAGACACACACCACAGAACCTATTTGTACCAGCTACTCGCTGTTTATAGGTCCAGAAAGACAACACACTTAAATGCCAGAAATACAACTTTGTTATTTTCTGTTATATCCAAAGCAGCCCTGATAAGCTGGCGGTCCCCGAAAAGTTGCTCTGTCGTCATTCTAAAATAGAAACATAAGCAAGAGAACTCTGACATTTAAGTTCTTTAAACACGTGAGTGTGTTGCATATATGATTTTAAACAAGGATGTACCTGAGAGATTACAGGCATGATTTTTCCTTTGAGGTTTGAGTCTTGCTTTATACTTAGAAAGTACTCTACACACTGAGCTATTGTAACTCAAAGGACATCAAAATAGGAAAAAAGAAAGTTTTGTGGCTGGCTAGTGTGTCTTAGGGGCTTAGGTAAACTTGTGCCCCTCAATCTGATTTGGTTTAGTGGCTTCCTCGTGCCATCAGCTTGCTTCTCTTGAGAACTGGTCACCGCAGAAAGGTGAGAAGCAGTGGATACATGCGCGCGCGCGCACACACACACACACACACACACACACACACACATACACGTGCAGACCAGAAACGTTCCAGATAGGCAGAGAAGTTGAGAATGCACATATTAGCACCTGGTGACAGCTTCAGGAAGGTCCAGTGGAAGGGCCGCCAACCCTCACGCAGCAAGGGCTAAGACTTCTGCCTGAAAAAGGCCAGGGGAGGCCACTCGCTGTCAGGTTGCTGAAGAGCCCTCTTGAGTGTGAAGACAGCTCCCTACCTCCCGCGCACCGACCCACGAGCTCCATGCACACACGTGACTTAATTGTGGATGGAGGGCAAGAATAGGCATCTCTCATTTCTAATGTGAACTTAAAATAGGGGGAAAGTTTTCTGTTATGACATTGACAGAGAGGTGATGATTGGGAGTAATGCAAGGTGATGTGGAGATGCTCTAAGATTAAGTAAGAGCTATATAAAGGCTTGTCAGAGGGAATCCGAGGGCGCCAAGAGACATTTTGCATATTTAAGAGTATGCAAAGTGTCTCCTGGCATATTAGAATTCATTCTGACAAGCCTTTATATAGCTCTTATTTAAACTCCTACTTTATTTTTAGGGAACAGGTACTCAGAGACATTCTCAGTGGAACCCACAAAGGGCAGTATTTATTGATTTGGTTCTTCCATGAGGGGAAAATAAAGAAAACAGTAGAGAAGAGCAGTCAAAAGAGAAGCATGTTTAATATTGCTCTACCATCATCCTGAAAGGCATAATAATTTGAGTTACACATCTGAACTGATTGGAGTTACAGAATCATATCTCCTTTTTGCATTTAACAATATATACAATATAAAATAAATACATTTACACAAATGGACATTGGTTGGAGCACACAAGTATGGTACACATCACAAAAATATACAATTGATTGCTTTACAGATGTGAGGCCCATCTACAGCTATAGACATGGTTTTATTATTATTATTATTATTATTATATTATTATTATTATTCTTTTTACTACTGGCTATAATGCAACTCCTGGATTATTATAAGCAGTTAAATTTTTTTTTGTCCTTTTACGATCTTTGCACATAAGACTGCCATAAAATGTTTTCCTAGGCAGGTAAACAGAGACGCTTAAATAATTAAAATACAATCACCAACACCCATTTTCTCTTCTATAAGAAAAATAGCAGTTTTAAATTTTTTATATCTTTTATGTTAACATTTAAATGCAAAATAGTGGAATAAATACAACAATCTGAGCTGATTGAAACACAAGTGTAACAGCAGGTAGTTACACAATCATATTGCTTTAAATAAGAACAAACTGAAAAAGAAAAAAAATTAAAATTAAAATCATATGGCTAAAACATACACCTTTAGAACTTCCCAAAACTTCATATTAAGTAAATGGTCTTGCTCGAAACTTGAAAAAACTTACCTCCGGTGAGGTTTAACATGAGCATTTGCCCTACAGCTTGTACAGTTCTTTTAAATCAGCGTGTTAGTTGTGTCTCCTATTTATAGGATACTTGTTTCACTTAAACTGAAAACAAACAACAACAACAAATTATACTTTCTTCTTTTCACATGTTTCCATCTCATGTTTTTAGTGGTTGGCTCTTACTTCTGAAGCCCAAGTACTTTAATGTGATACAGTAAAAATGATGTATATATTGTTTATAGTTTATTTATATATAGTGTGGTTGGATAGTAGCAACTGAAACCCTGCGCAGACTCTCTGGAAAATAATCTTTTTAAACACTTACATATATAAAGAATCTTATAGAATCAGCACCTTTTTAAATTTTTTCCCAGGAGTTGGATTTTTCTGTTGTTATTTTTAAAGGGATGTGCCAATTTCTGAACTATCACAGCTATAAATTTCAAGTTATTGACCATCTGAATGAATTGCTAATGATGATTTATCTAGAATCACAGTACAGTCACTTCTCTACTGAGAAACCACAATCTACAATATAGTCCCATATAGCTAATGATAGATACACAGTATTTCTAGCATTAGGCTGATGAAACATCAACCCAAGGTATTTCGTTTAAAGCACACGAAGTAGCAAGAGTTTTGGAAACGTATCCGCACCAAAAAGTTTTGCAACAACACAGAGCAAGTTAATAACATCTGAGAGATGAGTGAGTGAAAGCCATATATACAGCATTTAAAAATTAGACTTATCTATATTCTTGAAATAGTCCAAGTTTTATTTCTAAGCTATACATTGGTATTCTATAATAAACCATTAGAGAAATTATTCCTTGTTTTGAAAATATTATGATTTTTGATGTGTATCTGTTCATAATGAATACTTGTTTAGAGTTTCAATCTCTTAATTAATTATTAGGAAGAACCTTATTACTGGTAAGGAATAGAATATACTACTGTAGTCTCCTGAGGAATTGTACATCCAATATTGTCTCTAATTCTACCCTGTGTCTAAAAGCACACACCACAAGAATCCAAACACCACAAGAAGAACAAGACAAACAGTCTTTGAATGCAACATAAAATTCAGAAAAAGCACAGCAAACATGAAACATTGAAAAGCTGAACTACATCTCTTTTGTTTGTTAGGATTACAATTTTAATTACATCTGTATACATAGAATAAGACTGTTCACATGGTACAGGGAGCAGTTACTAACACTGGTCCATTGGTATAACATTTGATGGAGGTTACTGTTTCTTGCTTATTCAACGACTGTAGATTTGGGGATATCTAATTGATTTCTTCATGAGATTACACCTTTTAACAGTCTGGAACCTGACTGACGTTCTTGCTGTGAGAATACTGGTTGGAAAACAGATACACTGGCTTAGCTCTGGGTAAAAACTGCAGGTTACTTTAAACAGACATTCCTAAATAAATCAACTCATATGAACAGGCTTTAGAATTTGGTCAGGCCTCTGTTGTCTCTCTGATGACTTTTTTTATATTATTTTTTATTTATTTTTATTTTTATTTTGTGTGTGGTTGTTTAAATTCTGGCATTCGCCTTATTGCCTCTTATGTGAATACTGGCTCACAGCTCCTTCAGGGACAAGGTCTGTAACTTTGTGAACAGGCAGGAACTCATTCCTAGTCACCATGGCAGCTAGAAATTATATGGCATCTGCCCCTCCTGGGTAGAGAGGCGCACTCTGAAAACTCTATAGGTCTGGATTTCATGTGCCGCACAGGTGGACGTGACTGCACAGAGCCACTGTAGGTGTAATCTAATCCTTTGTGTCAGTGAACATGTAGGTAAACTGGAGCTCAGGTTAAGAAACTGATGTCTGGGACCAGACTGGCACACAACATAAATTGCATCCGTGATAATATGCACCTTCCCTTCAACTATTGCTTGAGTTAAGTTAAATTCCCCTATTAATAAATGGCTGAAAGTGGTAAAGCTGGTACAAAAAAAACTCCATTTGTAAAGAAGAAACAAAACATTTTCTAAAAATCTTCCTTCAGGATTCATTTGTCCTTCATTGGAGTCTGTAATTGTTCAAAGCCAGCACAAAATCGCAGTATTCCTATTTCTCTTTAGTATTGCATGAATGAATAAAGCTTAAACTATTCCCTGAAAAAGTTACATAGTAGCTAAACTAACTAATACCTGGAAGACTTGAAAAAACAATTAAGGAATCAAATGGCTGTAACTGATCTAGATGGAAAAGCAATGATAAGAAGCAGCCTGATGCAAAGTTGCTTTAAGTTGTCTAATTAGAGGCTGCTCCCGTGAAATCTAATACTGCACTCAGTCAATTTGTTTAAGTTGCACGGTACGCTAGGTACGTTGGTTTTCTCGTTTTGATTCCTTAGTCATTGGAGACGTTATGGTTCACAATAAGTTCACTGGTATCCATATTATGGATTTCCATCCTTTGGCAGGGCTGGCTTCCATCTCTCTTCAATTAGAGACATCTTTTAAAAGTTCAGCAGCAGAAAAAGGGAGGGCGGGAGGGAGGGTGGGAAGAAGGAAGGAAAGAAGGAAAGGAGAAAGGGAGAAAAGAAAAGAAAAAAAAATTTTCTTACAACTAGAGCTATTTAAAATTCAGAAGAAAGGGGAAGGATGAGAAGAGAAGAAGGAGAACAAGGGATGGAAGGAAGAAAGGAAGAAAGGGAGAGAGGGAGGGAGGAAATGAGAGTGGCAACCAGTAATCAAGAAAGCCAAGGCATGAGGGAAAGGAGGAGCAAAAGTGGGAGAAAAAGTAATAATAATAAAGAGGAAGAGAAATGAGAAAATAAAAGAGATAAGATCAGGTAGGAAAAAATCATCAGGAAGTTATGGAGAAATCTGACAGCTGCTTCATAGTCTTGCTGCTAAATTCTCAGTGCAGTCTTTGTTGATTTTGGATGGTGTTAACTAAGCTCTGTTTCTTCAACATCACTCTTGGGTTTATTTCCCCCCCATTTTTTTTCAGCGTGCAGGAGAAGGCGGCCCAGGAAGCCTTTAGTCAGACCTTGGCCTCCAGCATTTCCAAAAAAAGTTTGTGCATGGGAACTTTGCCTTCTAGTTTGATATTGTAGAAATGCTGCACGGCCTTGGTGGAGGTCTGCCTCAGCAGGGGCAGGGTCATCAGCATCTTGCCAGCCCTGCGGGGGTCTTCCATGTGCTGGCCAGCTTCATAATCCTGCAGGGCCTCGTGCAAGACGTCCTGAAGCTTCTGAACAGCCTCCACATCTTCTATGTGCATGGAGTCTGTACAACAAAGAAGCAAACACAAACAATGCTATTAATAGCGATACAAGCCTATGTATGTTAGGTTCTTGAACTTCTCTGAGCCCTATGCTGTGATTTACTATACCGAATCTTTCCAAACTCTCTCTCTTCTCTCTGTTCTTAATTTCCCTACAATAGATAATTTTCAGTGTTTAATTAGGACATGGGATATTTTTTTTTAAATCCATTATTTAAAAGGTGTCTTTTATTTTTCCCTTAAGACAGAGTGAGAGGAGCCTTCCTTTTTTAACAGATTATGATCTTGGCTATTTTCTTCATTACCTCATTCGTGTATTGATTCATTCATTCCACAATTATGGAAGGCCATCTAGTAAAAGTCTGACTTTCAGTGCTGTAAATGTAACGTTGCTTAAAATTCTGACCTTGTCCTGAAAAAAGGCTCATATTCCCCAAAAGGAAAGAAAGACATCAATGGTCAGGATTTTAAGAACTCCATGGAAATAACACCCTGAATCTAACCATTGCGTTCAATTGTAGAATTGCTAGTGTACTCTTCACAGTCCCTTAAAAGATCCTCGCATAGTCTGCTTCTCTGCTGACATACAAATAACACCTATAGATTAATGAGTTCTGAAACTTAATTTAAAAATCTAATTCAATCAAGCAAGGATAGGGTTAACAGGGTTGCCACAATTATTCTTATGAGAAATGTGAAATGTGGAGTAGGGGAATAAAAGTTACTGCTCTAGCACTAAAACAGACACTTAATTATATACAAGTTTGAATCATTTAGCACGTTTTATTGATTCTGATGACAGTTTATCTGTTAATTATATATAATGGGGTCTTTGGGGAAATTCTGCATGTTTAATAATTCTCATTCTCTGAGAATGCAGAGTTCTAAGATATATGTAGTTAGCCTAATCTTTCGTATAATTCAAATATCAGATCACATGTTCAAGAAGAGAGAGGTAATGAAAATTAAAATCAAGTGGCTAAACAGATGATAAAATAAAATCATGGCAAAGCAATTAAAAGATTGCCTGTTATCATAAGCGGTGACATGTTTTATAATTTTGTTTATTGTTTTTTATCTTTTACATGGTCATTTTAAACTATTTCACCATATTATTGGTGAACTGACCACTATTTCCATTAGGTGGGCTATCATACATTTCTTTGAAAGAGTTTTGAATAATCTGGAATATAGCTGTTTGTGTTTGCTGCTCAAGACTTGATTTCTGCCTGAAGAAGCCAAAAGGAAGAATTCTTCCACATTAGAAATGTAGACAGCGGTGCCCTAGAGTGGAACTCAAGACAACATCTAGCCTGGTCTTCCCCTATGAGCCGTTTTCTTCTCGACTTCTCCTCAACCTGGCTACTGGGTGGATGACCACCCCATCCACTCCCTGTATGTCTTCACTTTCAAACAAGCACACGTAATTTCTAAAGCAGTCAGAGGGCTGGTGATCTTGGCAATGATAAAATAGTCATGGAGATGACAGCAGCATGCTCTAATATTCCCTCTGTTTTTGCATTAAATGCTGTCTGGAAGGGAGATGGTGGGTGGGGACACCTACATGCAGTGACTGTCCAGGTACAGAAATACTGCCCTGGACATTTAGGGAACGGAGATGAGGTGGACTTATCCTGCCTACACTGGGACTAACAGCACGCTACGTAAAAATAGAGGGGAATAAAAGGATGGAAAAATAGGAATTGCCTTCTTACAGGCAAAATTCAAACAAAGTAATTATTTTCCAAGCAGACAGTAAATATAGCAGGTGTTAAGAACCTGTGTCAGGTGAGGCCTTTGCCTCAGTTTATCTCCCTATAGCCCTGGAACTCACAGGGTACTAGAAGTAGGGGTCAGAGTTAGACTTAAACTCAGGTTTCTCTGAATCATAGCATGCTGCCAGAATTTCTAATGCTGTCCATAACATTTCCTTTTCTTAAAAATTAAAATGAGTTGAAATTGTCCTCTGAGCTCATCTTCATGAGGAGTCTTCTCTACAACATTTCCATGAAGGCATTTCTAGTTATATGTACAGCATTCTACTTGACAAGGAACAGAGCCACTTATTAGAAATGGCTTCATATTTTCCCAAGTCAATCTCCAGTTTCCAACTTTGGTCCTGGCTACTGGAACAATAGAGGGTAAAATTCCCTTCTTCTACCTGGCATATCTTTACCTGCTTGGAGTCAGCTGCAGTCCCCTCTGTGCCCACCCCAAATCCATCCTTCCCCACTCCTCTTCCCCAGCAGGAGATATATTATAGGATGTCACAGGAAATGAGGCAAGAACAAATAGCAGAGAGATATGCTCACAAACAGCAATTAAGACTTCAAACTATTCTTTAAAGGCTGTGATTTAGCTTGTGAGATTTAAAAATGATTTAATCAAGTTACTCTGATAATTTAACTTCCCATTTACAGAAAAGATTCTAACTCATCTTAGCTTTTACCCATTCTCGGATCCGCTAATACTTTAAATGCAAACTCACTAAATCTGAACCATTTAATTAGACCACGATTGAGCTGGCAGACTGCTGAAGAAAATATTAATCTCCATTAGAGATCCTAGTTCGAGTTCTGGCTCTGTAGCTTTCATCTCTGTTTTGTTCTCTCTCTCTCTCTCTCTCTCTCTCTCTTTCTTTGGCTAAATTTATACATTTGTGCCAGGGTCAATAGAACTGGCATTCATTTATGTAATTATTTAGCTTTGGTTGTTGGTGGTGGTTTCTTTTTAACTTTATGTTTTTAAAGGAAACAGTCTCAGTATTCATGCTAATGCGAACCAGCTCAACTTAATAAGCAAAATCATAGGTGTATGAACTAACTAAGATGAGGTGAGGTTGTACTTTAAAAACTTACATGAGTAAATTTGTAAAAAAAATCAAAACTGCTATGTCTAGGTCCAAACCCAGACCTATTTAATCAGAAAACTGGGGCTGGATCAGAGTATCAGTAATTTGTTAAAATCTATGTGATTCTATGGCCAAGCTATGGTTGAGAACCATTGAATGAGACAACGAGATAGATAAATGCTAGTTTAAGATAATAAAAATTTCAATGGATAATCAAATTATCGTTATCGTTACAATTATTGCGTATAATGAGATTTTGCTAGTAGGTCCTTTCTGTTTCCCTGCAAACACTCAAGGTTTCTCTCTCCCTCTAGTATCTTATACTTTTCCTGAGCTCTCTAACTCCATTCACTGGAAGTGATAAAGATAGTTATACTCAATAGTGAATTGTGACACCAACTTGGGTGGGAAATCTTTCAACCTTCCACAAAATCATACATGATCTGTACCATGCTTATGACATTTTGTAACAGAATGTTCATTATCTGAAGACATAAAAATGAAAATGACATTACGTGACTCTGAGGAGTGAAGCAATTGCAAAACATTTTATATGCTTATTTCCCAAGTTGGAAGCATAGATATACCTAAAGCAAATATTTCTTCCACTATGTCAACAGGTCATAATCACTGAGCATAATAAAAGAATACAAAACTTTTAAGAACCCATTTTTATTGTTTTACATACAAATCTGAAATATGATATGTATGAAATATAAGTGTTGCAATAAATTAAAAGAAAAAACCCAAATATATTCTGATTAAATATGACCTCCATTTCAATCTCCCATACCAGTCTTAAACTTTCTATCCTTGAAATTACACCACAGTTCTACACGCATTCCATCTGTCCTCAAGAACAAAATACTGTCATGAGGGGGTGACAATTACTTCTGATTTACAATGGATGACCAAAATATTACTTGTAGCTTTCAATCAAGGGGTGCTCTTATTCCAAATATACAGTGTAGAAGTAGAAATCTTAAACTGCTATAATCTTCCACTATATAAAAATGAGCAAATGGCCCAGGCCAGTTGGCTTAGTGGTAAAGCATAGGCCTGGTGTGTGGAAGTCCAGGATTTGATTCCCTGCCAGGGCTCATAAAAGAAGCGCCCATCTGCTTTTCCACTCTACCCCTCCCCCTCTTGTTTCTCTCTATCTTTTCCCCTCCTGCAGACAAGGCTTCATTGGAGAAAGGTTGGCCCAGGCACTGAGGATGGCTCCATGGCCTCCACCTCAGGCGCTAGAGTGGCTCCAGTTGCAACAGAGCAATGCCCCAGATGGGCGAAGCATTGCCCCCTGGTGGGATGCCAAGTGCATGTGGGAGTCTGTCTCTGCCTCCCTGTTTCTCACTTCAGAAAAATACAAAAGAAAAAATTAAAAATGAGCAAATCACCAGGGGAAAGGGCAGTAATAATAGTTTCAAACTAATTCTTACACAAAGAAACAATGGGACCAATTATGAGAATAGACTCCCCCATGATGTAATCATACTCTGAATGCTTATAGTAATATTTCACTAGTTTTGCCAATAAAGAAATAAAATTAATTACAGATCATAGACTTCCCATATGAAAAGAATTCTACAAATCAGTCTAACCTCTTGGCTGTATGCATGAGAAAACTGGGATTTAACAATTATAATGTTCATCAAGACCTAGATTTTTCATAATTATGAAGTTCTATCCCACAGAGATGGATCAAGGATGCCATCATTGCTCAAGAGCTAGTTGGCACTCAAAAATAAGATAATACATAGTTTAAGTAAGTTCAGAGGGATTTTTTCCCCTTCAAAATTAATTGGAACAATTACTTAGGGTTTCCAAATATTTGGATGTGAGAATTACAGTATTAGTTTGTGACATATTGTTTTTTTGTTTGTTTGTTTTTTGGTCATATACCTGAAGATAGGAACTATATTTGTGCTGATGTTCTGGTGTTATAAGGATTCCTGAATTCACATATGACAGAAACATAGCTACAAAAAATATGACAGCCATTATCAAGAAGCCAATTCCCTGTTTCCCCAAGCATAAGCACGCCATTTATAATTATTGAATAAAGACAGATGTTTAAAATAAGCTGAAATTTAGGTTAATGGGATGATGGTTGTTAACACTTACAACCATACAGGGAACGTTAACATACCTATAAATAGCACTAAACTAGTTTATTTTTTATTATTATTTTTTTTTTTGCATGAAAGGTCATTTATGCTGATCTGAAATTTTTAAATACTACAAGAAAACTGAGCTGTTTAGGGTGTCTGGGAATAGGGTTAAACATGATGTGCTTATGAACAGCTTAAGCATCACTGATTTAAGCAAGATAAAATCTACAACTTTATCACTGTCCTCCCCATAATGGTAAAAATAAATAAATAAATAAAAATGAAAGGAACATATTACATCATACACAATATCAAAGAAAATGACTTCTGAGTCATTTATCCCAGGCTAACATGGTGGAGCCCTTCCAGTTAGATGGGAAGGGAAAGGCCATATTTATATAACACTTAGGAATTAAAATAGTACTTTGAGCACATAATCACTTCCCCTTTATTATGGTAACCGACTTAGTATTTCCTGGTATTGAGAGGTTCAAAGACTATCAAAATGACATGCAGGCAAAATTTGTGACCTGGAGAAATTTTCTTAGAAAAAAAAAAGGGGGGGGGGCTACTCAATACTATAATAAAGGAGGGGTTGTTAATTATTTTTAGTTTTACACAAGAAAAACAAACTAGTTCTTTAAATACTCTTTAATCACCAGTGGCTGGTGTAAAGTAGGTCACTTCCTCAGCCTAACTCAAGAGTGTGTGGGATTCAAATATTTATCTGTAAAAACATGAATGATTTTATTTCTCAACAATAGAAAGGTAAAGTGGGCACGCCAAATTTTAATCCATAGCCAGGAAGTATGCATCTGACTTCTAACACGATAAAAAAAAAACTAGCAATTTTGATGATAAAATTTTAGCATTGCTTGGCATTCAAGATTAGTTAATCTTCAGGGGAAAAAGCCATTTGAGACATGAAGGATACAAAACAAGCTTGCTATATATTTTAAATATACAGGTATACATGTGTAAATGTGAACAGATTGATGATTACCAAATAAACATTCTTGCCCACATCTTTGATCCAATTCTGAGGGATGCTAATAAAGGAAAGTGTCCTTCAAAAGAATAAATTCCCAGAGAATCCCGATCCCATTTCCCACTTTGGTTTTCTAGAGAGCAGGACAGGGAGGGGTTCTTGATGATTTGCAACCACAACTGCCATTTGTCATACTGAATCATATTTTCACGGGGAAGCAGAATGAGAGAGAACTGAGGGGTGAAAAAGAGGGCTGGGTTCACAATTAAAAGTGTGAAATGCTGAACTCCATTATAGAGACAGAGAGGAAAGGACAACTTCATTGTTGAAAACAATCTCTCTGCGATCCGTCCCAAGGATTCGTGCATCAATAGCGTAGATGAACTGTTAATTACAAAATCAATTAAAAATTATTCCTAAAAACAGTCACGCGCCCCTGGCTCTCATGGGGGCAATTTGGGCAGAAGGTCTCATCTCCCCAGGACCGCGCCAAATCACAAAGTCGTCATCCACAACTAAGCAAAAGCAATCTCGTTTTTCATTTTTCAGCGTGGCTGAGCCCAGCCTGAGATTGATCGTCACATATGGCCCCAGAAAACAAACTGTCAATACCTTGAACGCTGCCGAATTTGAACAAATAGCCATCCGCCCATTCAAGCCACTGACTGCATCCCATTTAACAGATTTTATTGACAGTTTCCTTCTTGTAATTAAAGGGAAAACTACTGGCCAGCAACCAAGATAAAGTTCAAAGATAGGGTCAAAACAAAAGCAGATGGAGGGGCATGGTGTGACTGTCAATGGGACATAGCATCAGAGCGTAGTTATTGATGCGCAGGTATCTAATGATCGACACGTCATTAGGGAGGGCTCTCTCCCGAACTGTATGCAAATACTAAAACAGACTTAAGACCACAATAAAGCATTCCGAGAGGCACAAAGGGCAAAACAACAAAGCAGCAATGATTTTTTACTTATCAGAGGTTGCTCCTTATTTTAGGACATTTTCAGTTCAAAATGCAAAGATTGTCTATTCCCGTAATTCTTAACTCTTACTGCTACCTAGGTAGCAGCTTTGAAGGGAACACTTCCCCAGAAGAATTTGAGTTCCAGAGAATTCTGGAGGTACAACAGTGTGTTCTGTGATAACCAAAATTAAAAAAACACTAAAAAACATTTTTTTCCCAATTGCAAAAGTTGCATTTTTGAGGGGGAAATCATAGTTTGTAATTCATATATTTTGTAATTCATATATTTGTAATTCATATATTTTCACTTTACATACAAGACAATGGAGCTAATTTTGTCTAGAAAATGTCCATATACGCTATAAATTAGTAAATGCATGAGGTGGCAAAAATTCCACAACATTTAATAGGCAAATATGATAAAAACAAATAATAATTTTCCTTAAGTTGATTTTTCTTCTTTTTAACTTTTCACTAGAAAGCTATCGTGATTCTAATTTTGCTGATTCATACAGAATTTACAACTGGGTTTTGCAAATCTCTGAAGGAGTTAAGCCAAAGGATAAAACTGGCACATTAAAAAAATGTAGCAATGATCATGTCAATATGCCAACCTGAATTAGCAAGAGCTATTGCTTTGAGGGTGACGAATTCTTCTTTCTCCAGCTTCATGCTCTTGTATTTCTTTACCAGCTGCAGGATAGCATTATTTAGGTCAAGAAGGCCCGCCAGTTTGGACTGGTCTTCGTCCATTATATAATCGTCTGCATAGACAAGTTCATCCTCGAAGGAGAGAGACCGGTACACGACCCCGAGGATGAGAATCTCCATCCAGGCACTCTGCAGAAGGCTCATCTGGTCCGCCAGGGACAGTGTGGAAAAGCCTGCATGGGAAGATGGTCAGATCAAGTTACTTTGAAGCCATCAGTTCATAATGACACATTCATTTCATAGGGCGGTCGGCCTCTGCATTAGGGCTCGAGATTGTGTTGAGCTTCAATTAGAGGCTCTCAAATGGTCCCCTGCTCATTTTGTGGATGGTAAAATCAAAGCCACCAACCAGCTTCCACATGGTGGTGTTTTCTCTTTACAAACCAGGCCAAGGGGAATACAACAGAGAAGTAGTTTTGTATCTCTCACTTGCGAAGGAAAGACAATGCCATCATTAAACATATTTGGTTTTCTGGTTGAAGTCTTAATGACTTTCTCATAGAAAGTCAGATTTTCAATAACCTCATCCCTAAAAACTTCTATTGAAAAATAACACCAAAGTCTCTTTTTTAAAGAGAAAAGAAAACCAAAAAACAACCAAACAAAAAGAACCCACCTCCCAAAACAAAACAACAATAAAAAAAGAAAGACAATTTAGGTCGCACAGGGAGTGGAATTTGGAAACTTTTCTCTAAAATAGTCACAAACACAGTGAAGGATGAGTAGGTTTACACCCAAAAGAGCCTTTGTCATTGGATATTCTGTCCTCATTAATATTTAACATAAATTCCTTTTTAAATGGTGATGCCTGGTATAAAAGAGAATGGATGGAATACTTAGCATCTTGGCCTTCTCTCCAAACAGAAAATTAAGCTCATTCTTGGGATGAAGATCCAGTTATTTAAAAATTTAAATATGAGGGCAGTGGGGTTCTGTGTGAGGATTCAAGCAGAGCCTGATCTGGGCTTAAATAGTGGCTCCCCAGAGGTACTGGTTCTTCCACCTTGAGCAAAACAGTTTACTTGTACCTTAATTCCCATTGTTGGAAAATAGAATAACCATCCAACACAACATGAATTTGAAATATGCACTTAACACGTGTAGCAACATTAGATATAATTTCTTCTTTTTACAGGGACAGAGAGAGAGTTAGAGAGAGGGATAGATAGGAACAGACAGACAGGAACAGAGAGAGGTGAGAAGCATCAATCATTAGTTTTTCATTGCCGTCGCAACACCTTAGTTGTTCATTGATTGCTTTCTCACATGTGCCTTGACCACGAGCCTTCAGCAGACCGAGCAATCCCTTGCTGGAGCCAGCGACCTTGGGTCCAAGCTGGAGAGCTTTTTGCTCAAGCCAGATGGGCCCGCGCTCAAGCTGGTGACCTTGGGGTCTCGAACCTGGGTCCTCTGCATCCCAGTCCGACGCTCTATCCACTATGCCACTGCCTGGTCAGGCTAGATATAATTTTTATCTGAAATACCTAGATGACTGTTTTCAATTCTTTACTGAAAATCTGGTCTATATTTATGCATGCATACTTACAGTCCCTTCTAAACTTGAGAAAACATATGCAACATATATATAAAAGAAAATGAGGTTCCATAGGAAAATATGAAGTAGAACATATAATTAAACCTACTTAGGATTAAAGAGGTACATTTATAACTTAGAGGGACGAGATTTAAATTCTGAAAGAATTTTAAGGAGTAAGGTCTTAGTGAATATCACTGATTCACCACATACTTTTACCAAGAATCCCTAAAAAAATGTATTCATTTTTTAGAACTTCACTTTCATATCTAAGGTTATGCCCAAGAATTTCAAGGGTACCCCACCACTCCTGTGAAGACAGTGGTACCGTAATTTAAAATACTACCACCAGTTTTCAATACAAGGGGAAATTGGGGGATAATGCACCTTATAAAATATATTTTATATTTTATACTACTACCCAAAACAAAAATATGTAGTGATGCCCAAATGTCTTAGGCTCTTGCTATGGTCATTATTGTCACCATTTTTATTCATATCAAATTATTCATATCCCAGGTAATACTAGAAAAAAGGAAGAGATCTCCTGGCCTGTTGGTGATAACCAGTAGTTTGCCATTTGGCACCGTTAACTAGAAGTGTTTGATATATCAAGAAGGATTAGGCAAACTTTACCCAAGGCAGTCTTCGGGCATCCTGTAAAAAGCATTTTTTCTATTGTTTATCAAGCTGCTGACATATTAATTGACAGAACTCTTTTCAGACTGGCTGGGAATGTTCTTTTTTTTCTCCCCCTGTTTTTTGTTTGTTTTTGGAATGTGGGGTTAAATGATTAAATATGTTCAGAAAATTAGCCATAACACTTGATGACATTGTAAACAGGGAGTCGAAAGAGAAAAAACAACAATCTGATCTGAGTAGGTTTGGTTCCATTTGCTCTTGAGTTTGAGAAGGTTATGCTCACAACAAACAAACAAACAAACAAACACATAACATGGCTCTTTTCTCCTGTCCCCTCCCCCCGTCCCCACCGCCCAAGGGAAAAAAGATGCAACGCACCTCCAAATAGCTATCTCAAGACACAGGAATTTCTTCTGTAAATTAAATGGAGGAACAAAGTAAATGGTCCTCTAAGAAACTTATGAGCCAAAAGACCTTTTCAATCTGCTTGGCTCCCCTCCTCTGGGCGACCCCACCAGCCGCCCCTCCATGGCAGCAGATGGACAAGCACATAGCCTGCGGCCCCTGCCTGTGACAGCCTCCTTCTCCCGCCCGGACACTGCTGTTAGTAAATAGATTTACACATTCTCCAATCTCCACACATCTTTCTGCCGAATAATTAAAAGCAGGATGATTAGTTTATTGAGTGGAAGGAGGAACTTTTTTATTGAGGTCCATCCGTGATTTTATCAGGGCCAGCACTTTTACGGTTGTCAGGAGGGTGCAGGCATCCAATTTTTCTTATCTGCCTGATTAATACAAACGCTGTTTCAGGACGCATTAATTAACAGATACAAATCTACGTTCTCATGGAAGGATCAATACGGAGAAGAAAAGAGGCATCAATGTGAATTTAGTGCTGATGATGGGGAAGGCACACTATCGACATTTACGTGCCCGGAAACTTGAAAGTGGCACGGGGCCCCTTTGTCCCTGCGATTTTCAAATGAACAAATTTTGCAGCCATAACAATGTTTCACACATTTCTTTGGGGTTTAATTAAGCAAAAGCAAATAAATAGATAAATAAATAACTAAATAAGTATGCATGCGTTCACACACAACAAAAGTTGCTTTTTTTTTTTCTGGTGGATCCTGCCATCCGTTTGTTCTATGTTGATGGCTGTGTGTATGTGTATATCCTTTCTAGAAACCTGACTTTTTACCCTTTCCTCTTCCACTTCTTCATGAAATAGAAGAGAAGGAAGAGGTAAGGAAAGGTGTTAGGCATTTTTCTTTCTGGACAGGGAGGATGGGAAGATGATGATAACACAAAAGGTTTGACAAGTGTGCTGGCTCACGATCTTCAAATCTATTTCAGTTGATTAAAGGTGTAATTTTGCAAAATGATAGGAAAAGCAACAAGCCACACTTTACACAGTGTACACACAAGTCTGGACTTTTATCTCTCCTCTGTCTAGAAAGAACTGAGTCTCAGCCTGTTAACCCTTTCTATCCCACTTCTGCAGTCTAGAAGCTGACACAGAGCTCCTGCCCAAATGCCCAGGTAACAGCCTCGTTCTGAGACAGCTGTGCTCACCTGATCACTGAGGAAGCTGAACACACAACAGAGATCTCATTTTTCACTCCACAAAGTTCTCCTACCTGCCCTTTGGGGCACCAGCTATATTTTACATGCCTATAGGCACATGGACCCAATACTCTTTGTATCAGTAGGTCTGAGCAACATATAACTCCTGAAAATGACCAAGATCTAAATGACAAATGCATGTTTTATTAAACAGAATCTAAGGAATTTTATCAAAACACTACGGCTCCATCGGCACACTCAGAACGTGCACCTGAACAGTAATTGCTTGTTTGTGATTTTACCGGCGTTTACTGGTGTTTTATAGCTCTTGGGCTAAAAGTTAGAGGTCCTCACCATCTATAATGCTGAGCTATCTTTGGAGAGAAACCTCTTTCTCAAGTGAAATAAAATATGCTTTGCAGCTGTGTCGTTTGAACTGCATGTTCAGTACATGCCAGGATCTTAATCTTTGGTGTGTGACAGGTTATAGTTTTAAGTGTTCAGCTGTATTACAGCTTTTTAAAATACACTGATACCATGGCACTTCTTTTTTTCCTTCCCCCACTCCAGCCTGTTCCGTGCATGTGGCTGACAACTCTGATCCCTCTTCATCTCCATCCTGGAGTCAGTGCCATTTAATGTATCTCAGGGATTTTGCTAGCAGAGTTGACTCTCTGTCTTGACCCGCAGTTAAATAGCGTGTTTATCTCCAAGACAGTGTGTCCCCAATACACCAGATGACAGTGCGGAATAACATCCTCTGGAAGGATGGCAAAGCTTTCGGAGGCAGGTGCCCCTGAAGTAATGGGCTTGAAGGAAGTATGTCTTGTGCCAACCCTCCTGCCTTCGTCTCCTGGAGACTTCAGAGGATGACATTCATGCCATGGGCACTTGTCAAGTACTCTTTTTTTTCCCCCTTAGCCTGGCAAACTGATGCACTTTGCAGTCAACTTACAAAAAAAAAAAAAAAGGCTAAGCATTTGAAAGTGTGAAGGGCAAAAAATATCTGACGGCTAGTCTTCAAAAATACACTTGCATTTCAGAAAGCATGAATGTTTATTTCCCAAACGGAGTGTTGACAGAAATAGGCTGCCGTGCAGGCATCTGGGTTTTAACTCCTGCAAGGCATTCTCTTCCCAGCGGCAGCCTGGAAACAGAGAGGCAGCATTGTCCATCTCCAGGGTGCCTGTTAGGATCAGTTAATCACGGCATTGATGGGCCTGCTCGCCATTTTTTGAACTCTCGTTTCTCTGTTACACACACACACACACACACACACACACACACAATACCTTGACACTTTTCAACAAATAGCATATCATACTAGAACAGTGGTTCTTAACCTGGGTTCTATCGAACCCTAGGGGTTCGATGAGTCGGTCTCAGGGGTTCGGAGAAGCCTCTGCCACGGAGGTCAGAATAAAGTAATATCGTAATTTGTTGTGAGTTCATGCACTTTGTTGGTTTTGTTCTTTGAGCAAGGTGATGTTTATGCACGGCTCATTTTGTGCACCAGTAAAGAAACATATACCTATGTCTTGAATTTGGAAAAAAAATCATATTTTATTTATCACTAAAGAAGGGTTCAGTGAATGCGCATATGAAACTGGTGGGTTCGGTACCTCAAAAAAGGTTAAGAACCACTGTGCTAGAATGATAATTACGTGATAATGACTCACTGAGGACACAAATGAAGTTCATGGAGAGAGGCTGGTTGAGCAACATGGCAAATGTGAGATGCTTCCTCTCCCATATAAATAAACCTGGTGTTTACAGGAACTGGGGGAGAAAAGACTAGCAATGGCATGAAGATTTGATCTTAGCTAACAATAGATGCACAGACACATACTCCTTTGTAGAGAGAAACTTACTCTGTAGTTTTAAGACAGTTGAATTTTTCATATGAGCAGACATATGTTCTATGATTCATAAAACTCAGTTCTGGGGCTTGGAGGGTGAGTGTTTGTTTGCTTGTATGTGTGTGTGTATGTGTGCTGCATATGAAGACCTTTTTCTCTGATTTTTTTTTCCCCATAGAGACAAACTCCATGGACTAGATGTCAGAAGAGGCCAGAGTTAAGCAGCTGCAAACAGACAAGTGCCAAGGTAAGAGCTTGAGTAGCTACCTGTTGTTATCAGATGCATTTTATTTATATTTAAAAATCATCTTGGTCAGGGATGGTAAGTATTATCTATAATATTAGGACATAAGCATTAGATGCGGTCCCTACAGTGCTACCCTTTGTTCCTATTTTTCTAGACAGACCATGCTCCAGCTGTCCATGACTTACATCCAATCGCAACTGGTTTGGGCAAAACACATGGCGACATAAGAAAATGTAAGAATAACAACACAAATGGGCTCACTCCCTTTCTGGCTAATTTAATCAAGCATTTCACTGCGTTTGACTCCTTCACAAATGTGTCTCTTTAGTTCTGTCTTCATATGCCTAGCAGGATTCACAGTAGTTTTTATCAAGCCATGTTTTTTCAGCCATGGTTTCACAGGACAAATGTAAAAAACTGAAAGACACCACTCACTACTCAGATTCAAAATTTTCTTAGTATCTGTGGGGCAGGACAGAGCACTACTGTATATAAAATTTATTAAATGAGTTGGGGAGTGGCAGTAAATGAAACGGGGGAGTTAAATAGGAAAGGTGATGTCTACCAGTGCAGGAAAGAATAGTCCCTCTTTACTGAGTTCACAGGTGCACCTGGCAGATGAGTTTACAGTCTGCCTACTCACAGGCACAGGAAAAATAAAAACCATGCCCCGATGGAACTGGGGAAATTCTTTAGCCATTGTCCCTTGACTGCCATTCCAGCTTGCTAGAAAAATTAAAAGTGTAACAGCAGCTAAAAAGAAATATTCTCTAGTAGCAACACGGGAAAGTCTCAAAATGATGATAAGGTTTTGTTGTTGCCATTTCTGTGAGTGAGAGGTTTCTAACTGCCAACCTCCTTGGCCAAAAGGCCTGGAGATGGATGGAGCTGGTGAATGTGAAATGTGAATGCAGAGAATACCGACAGGGTGTGTGCAGTTTCTCCTGCAAACCCTGCTCCTGAATGCCTACGGAGGACCTGAAATGATTCCCTTAGCTTTTCCCCAGCTCCCCTTACTTGGCCTTGACTTCTCCCATCCTTTCATCTAAGCCAAAAAGAAAGAAAAATTGTTGGAGGGTACAGAGGCCAGCGTGGGCTGAGCTGCTATAAAGGAGGGAAACCTAATGACCTTTTTCTTTCTTACAACCTTTATATTTTGCAGACAAGAAAGTTACACCTGGAAATATCTCCTTTTTGATGTGGCTAAAACTTGACTATCGAGAAAAAAGGAAGGCAGGACCACATAATACAGGATTCTGAAAAATATCTTAGAAAAGTGCATTTTCAGTCTCCCTTTGGGGTTAGGGGAAGGCACTGTTTTGAAGCCATATTTCTGACTTGAAAGAAAAAGAAGCAGTGTTTTAATCTGACTTACTCAACCTAGTTCCTGGTGAGAATGGGGCACGAAATACCATAGGATGTCACAGGGCACTGACAGTAGTTCAAGGAAAACCAGTCCGGCCTGGCATCAGCTATGTGAGCACCACATCCTCAGGAAATTCCCCAGTGGTCTATATTGACTTTAGCCTCATGCTTGATTTGAACTTCAAGATGCCAAAATAAATGCCTACTGACTCCATCTTATACTTTGGGGATTGGTAAAGCCAACAGACCTTTCCATAGACCTTTAAGGAGTCTGTGGAAACATTTAACGTGAAATACCCCAAAGCAAAAGGTTTAGTGTCATTGAGTGATACAAGGGTGGAGAGGGAGGAGACTAATGTGGGGAGCAATCACCTTGAAGTCTGGAGATCTGAGTCTGATTTCACCATGTTACGACCAATGGTGTTACCTTGGCACCTATTGGGTTTGAATGTGTCTCTCCAAGATTTTGGAATCCTTCCTGTAACCCCAGAACCTCCCACATTGACTGCCACATAGCAGATGCTCAATAAACACATGCAAAATGAATAAATGGCTAATTCCTCAACAACTCATTGACTGGCTTTCAAAGAGAATAAAGAACAACCACTATAGAAAGCAGTATGGAGGTTCCTCAAAAAATTAAGAATAGAGTTAGCATACAACCTAGCAGTCCTTCTTCTGAGTATCTACCCGAAACATTTGAAAACACTTATTTGCAAAGACACATACTCCCTATGTTGGTTGCAGCATCATTCCCAGTGCCCAAGACGTGGAAACAACCAAAGTGTCTTTGTCTTTCGAAAGATGACTAGATAAAAAGGATGTGGTACCTATATACTATGAATCACTACTCAGTCATAAGAAAAGATGAGCTACTGCCATTTGTGACAACTTACATAGACATGAGAATATTATGCTATGAAAAATAAGTCAGTCAGAAAAAACTAAGAACCATATATAATTTTGTTCATATGTGGGATATAAAACTGAAACTCATAGACACAGATAATAATATGGTGGTTACCAGAAAGTAGTAAAAAGTAGAGGGGGAGAAATATACTGCTCACAAAAGTTAGGGGATACTTCAAAATGAATATGAAGCCATAAAATATTCCTTAATTTTTATGAGCAGTATATATGGTGATAAAAGATGATTTGACTTTGGATGGTGGGCACACAATGCAATATACAGGTCATGTATCATAAAAATGTACACTTGAAACCTAGATAATCTTATTAATCAATATCACCCCAATAGTTCAATTAAAAAATAAATTTAGGCTAAGTAGGAAAAAACATAAAGAGAATATTCCAAATATCAGCCTCTTCCTCAACAATAAGAGATCTGAATAGATAACAAAAAAGTTGTCTTTTTTTTTTTTTTTTTTTTTTTTACTTATAGGATTTTATTTGGAGCCACTTAAACTATGATAAACTCCTGACTAAATTTTTCAACCTCAGTCAGTTCCTCTTTAATTTGTAGTAAAAGTAGACATTTGTACCATATGTCCTGTTTCTTTTATATTTACAAATAGCCATTCACAACAGATCTCATGATAAGGTCACATTGACTTCTTTTTTTTTTTTATTTTCAAGCATCTGTAATTAATTTCTCTACTTTATTCTAGTTGTATAATTATTTGGCAATGTGTAAATTTATTTTCTGTAGCTAGAATTTTAAACCTCTGAAATTTTCATTTAGTCTGGTCAGGAATCAAAACAAATGCTTGTTGCTGCTTTCTCCTTGTAGGAACCAAAATTGTACATCTGACTTTTATTTTATGTAGATTCTTAAGGGAGTTCAAGACTAGTCTTTGTAAAGCCCAGGTAACCAATAAAAGAACTTCTTACACTTAAAAAAAAAAAAAAAAAAAAAAAAAGGCAAGCAGACGGAGACACTCTGGGTTTTCATCATGATAGGTTTTCCTTCTCACAAGAAGAAGGCGGTTCAATGAAAAATGTGTTCATCAGGCATCTCCCTGTCTGTCCAGTCCATTTTAGAACAATAGGTTCTCACTGAGTAAATACTCACTTTGTCACGAGTGTTTGTAACATGAGAGCCCTTGGGCAGCACTGAGGGAGTGAGGTGACTTCCCATTCTAAAGCAGCAAATTAGACATTTACAAACAAGGCAAGATGGCCCTAGTTGGTTTTGACTTTTCACTGTGCCCACAGAGGGAAGTGGGAATGTAATTTCAATGCCGTGTAGACACGTTTCAGGTTTATCAGACTGGTCTCTGCATCCGATCTTATGTAATCACTGCGGAGGGCGCCATTGCTGCCTGCTATAGGAGCAAGCATAACTAGAGACAGCCGTATGAAAATATTCCAGGCAAGTCCAGGAGGATCCATTTAAATTTACAAAGAGTCAAGTTGGACTTTAAGGAAATTATGCCGGGGACCAAAAAGATTTTGAAGAAGTCATGGGGTAGGTTCACATTATTGTTGCTATTGAGAAAACATATTATGTATGTTGGACTCCATATGTTTACATTTAAAATAGAGATATGGGGACAAACATAAGAAGAGGAACTTTGCTAACAACTTTTAGAATCAAGTATATATTTTTTAATCATACGAAGTTTTAACAAACCAACCAATAAGTTAGTAATAAAGCATGTCATCTGTCAGATTTCAGCAAAGATAGGTGTGTCTTTAACAAACTCTTTAGCTGTCAGAGAAATGACCCAAATGTAATATTTTAATAGCTCTTTTAAAATAATCACAGATTATTGTAATTTTAAACTTCCTTTATCATGTCTGATATTTGATTTTTTCCACTGGGTTTCTGACCCCAATATACATTTTAAATTAAAAATGCATTTTTTTTTGTTAGAATTTTTCTGTTGCCCACACATGTAGTTTAATAACTTTTTAAAAAAGATGAACTGCTTCTCTTGGGAACATTCAACCTTTAAAGGAAATCTATAAATAGCAAGTCAACCATGGCTGCTTTCTCTCTGTTATATGTGATCCAACATAATATTCTGATGTGAAAGAATTTAAAAGTACACTCCCCACATTGGGTAAATGAGGGATAAGCTGTAGCAGATTAAAACGTATATGCATATTTATATACACACATATACATATATATACACACCTCTGCATAAATATATAAGATATATAAAATTTCCAAAGATAGCACACAAGAGAAACTTAGAAGAAAAACAGGAATACATCCTCGATCCATAGCTATCTGATCTTGTAGTACAGGCTGCCTATCCAAGGAAGGATGGTGGAAGTTCCCAGTTTCCCCCAATGGATCAGCTTGCACTGAGGATGGCAGAGTTATTGGCATGAAGGTCACTGTATCTTGTCAAAAGAGCCTTTTTGTTACTCTCTTCCCACTTGCAAAGGCCACACCTACATCCACGAAGGCATGGAATGAGTTTGGCATTGTGGACCCCTGGGTGATTTCCTGAGCTCGCCTTAAAACTTCGGAATTTTAATTTTGGCTCCTTCTTAAAAAAGAGTGGAGATTGGTGATCACACTGTGTGCTCGCAATGACTGGACCAGGAAATGATGCACTTTCTGGGGGCCTCTAAGAGAAAAATCACTTACCATTTCTACATTAATTTTAAACAACATGCCTTCATCTTTTCAAATTTACCTAATTGGTCCCTTGGTACACACACACAAATTCCAACCAGAGCACTAAGTATTAGAGACTTGATGTATCTGGCGTTAATATTAATATCGCCCCCCTTGTCTCACTTTTACAAGTTACAAATAAAACAGGGGGAAAACAAAGAAAATCCTTCAGTTGTGCTTTGCTTGACTTTCTCAAAAAGAAAGACACTATAATCCAGTGTCTTTAACATATGGCCCAGAAAGAAGAGAGGCGGGGGAGGGGAAAGAATCAGGAGGTCTTGAGCATAAACACAAGTTAAAGGATTTATAGCATGGGCCACTAAAAACAAAGTGTCATATGTATTCATGAAAGAATGTAGAAGAAATATGTTATCCATGAGATGTGTTATCCTCACAAATATGAAATTATAACACGCTAACCCTGAAACTCCACATTCAAATAATATTAGAAATCCTCCCCATCTGTGCGAAAAGACCTGGACATAATTTGTGCCCAGGATGGTGTCTCTGAATTTCTTGCCCCAGGAGTTCTGTTGAAAGTCAGCCTTCTGCACTGTTTCTCTCAGTGGCTAATGAAGAACTGTTTACGAATATTTACTCCCAAGTTCATGGCTGGCGTTTGCTGGCTCAGACGAGCTAAGTCATTATGGCTTGGCATCCGTTCCACTGGGGGAGGCTAATAGTTACCTTATTGACAACAGAGACAACCCCTTCAATTCCCCTCTGCCTCCCATTCTTTCCTTCGGCCCTGCCCCTCCCCCCATTTGGATAACTGGGCCAAGTTAAAACGGACACAAAAGCAGAAACATGAAGCAGCAGCGCAGCTCTCGGAATTCCTCAGCCACGTGGCTGCAGAGTTGTTATCAGTCATAAAAGGCTGCCCGTTGTATGGAGCTCGAAATCTATAATGCACAAACCAAACCTGCGCCTCTTCTAAAAACTCCTGCGGATAAGCTCCTCCATTCAGAAGTCGAATGCAAGAGGGAAGCAAGTAGCTGCAGGGGAAAGCTCTTAGGCTGCGATTCCTCTCCTCTGCTCCCTGAATGAGCAGCACCACAGCCCTGTTCCGTCTCCTGCTTCCATCTCTTGGAAAGTAGACTTCTCTTTTCAACACCCCTCCTCCCATCCTCTATGCTGTGACCAGTCCTGTGAATGTCACTGGGATCCTGCAAATAGACCCAGGAATTCCTAGAAATTCTTATATCCGGTTAACGTAAGTCAAGAAAAATAGAAAGGGTGACCGCCCCTGGGTGGATCTATTCGGAATTTGCACTGTTTCCCTAACTTGGTCTTGAGTAAGCATTAACAAGACTTGTACATTCAGAGGCTCTTAACGTCCTCAAGAGTTCACAAAAAAGGGGGGAAAAAGAGGGGGAAAAAAGAAAAAAAAAGCTGCCTGATTCTAATACACCTAATTAGCCATTGGCAGACTCTTAATTGCATACATTAGGATGATTCCATAGTGGAGATTAATTCTAAATATACCCAAGCAGCTGGTTAAGATGCCATGGATTACAGTGTGGACTGTACTTTTCCACTTAATTAGATATCAAAATTAAGCAGCAACAAGCATTTTGACATAACGGGGATCGAGCCGCTGCTTGATGTCCCAGAGCTGCACTAAAGTGACCGCTAAACAGAGGCGCACAGATGGAGAGATATTAAATGCCTCACTGGAAAGTAATTTCAAATAATAAAATATCAATATTTACATTTTAATTACCCCTACTGAGAGCCGCTCTGTCATTCCCACTATTGCCGACGCAGCAAGGGGTGCGGGAATGACATTGCAGCACCGGCCGCAATGACTATTTTGTTTCCATTAAAGAATGACAAGTGTTTTAGAGGCGGTGACACTCGGTGTGTGAACAAGAATGACAGCAGATCAGAAAATTCCTATTAAGGGACTCAGTGCCTTCAATGAGAGGATTCATTCCCGAGCAAAACTCCTCCTGGAACGCACATCATAATACTTTCCCCAATTTTCTGCTGAAAGTTTATTATTGGGAGACGCCCAGGGGAAGTTTTAGTCTCCCATGAAATATTTAGATTCGTGCAATGGGATATGATGATCGTCCATTTAAAAACAATAATGCTTGATGTGAAAGCACACCTAGCAGTTACAAGTCAATCACACGGATGTTAGGAGTTTCTATTATTATTATTATTATTTTCTTTCAATTCAAAAGATGGTCTCATGGATAATGTTCTCTTGAACCGCATCTATTTCCTGTCGAATACATGGGTAAACGCTTGGAATATGGCTTCAAACTACCGTCATAAAAATGCCCAGTTTGGGTTCCCTGTCTTTTCATTAGTACGTTACAGGACGCAGACGTCTCAATCATAACTTCCTTCAAATGGAAAATAAAGTCAAGCACGGATCATGATTTGCATGTGCAAACGTACAGACGTGCTTGCATGTGCTGTGTTTTTTCTCAGAGTGTCTGTTATTATTAAAAGAGAGCCAATACCTTTTCCCCCACCCCATTTAATTACTCTTTTTACGGGGTGTGAAGATGGGACTATGGGGAAAAAAAGAAATAAGAGGTATATATTTGAGGAGACGTGCCGCATTCCCAGGATAATAAATGACAACAGTCAAGTCTTCCTTTGGGGGATGACTGTTAGAACTGCAGAGAGCTAGAAAGGGTTTTTAATGCCTCCAGAGATGAGAGGGTGTATCAGAGACACTACACGGCCAGGACCTGGAGTCGACAGTTAACTTACACCCCACCCCCCCAGCTCCGAGCCTGCCTTTATTTAATGTGTAGAGATGAACCATAAACATGATAAACGGCCACAGCAAGAAGCCAAATAGAATTTTTCAAAGAAGAGGAAAAGGGAAGTTGGGGAGTTAGCTAGGAGCTTAGCACGCTTCCCCTCCCAGTTTTTTAAAAAGAAAATATCAGTTTGGAAGTCGGAATAAAAATTTGATAATAGGCCCGAGAGCCTCATGCCTGTTTTTTAACCAGGAGAGGTTTCCTCTGAGTGGAAAAAAAAAATTATACACACACACACACACACACACGAAAGTGTCCAGGAAAGTATTTCTTAGCATCCCTAATGCTTTTAGGACAAGACAGGCCTTCATTTCTCGGCAACGAGCACCTTTTAATTTCTGAAAGAGCCACGGTTGAAAATCTTAATTAATTGTTCCATACTGCTTCAGGATCATTATGCAATGTAATAAAGGCCGTGTAATTATGAAATTTTACAGCCATTACCAAGGCTGATGGCTCGTATTTCATCCTCAGCTGGACCCAATGGCTTTTAGGTACTGGGTGCCTCTTTGATGAACTACAGACAGATCTCTCAGGCCCAAACAATATCCAGGCGAGGCAGCTATAATAGCTACCTACCGATAAAGCCATAGATGAAGATAAACTATAAATCTACACACACAAATGCATGCCCATCGCCCTGGGGGCGGGGTGACAGAGAGAGGATGAGACACTCGAGAGAGGTGCTGCTCCTGAGAAGGCGGCCTCCTGCCCATTCACTCCAGATTGGGTCAGATTTCACAAAAGATGGAGACACCCCAGCGAACATTTCATTCATGCTCTGTCTCTTGAAATCAAGTGAGAGGAGGAAGGTTGTACGTGTGTCCCTGTCCATGAGCATTGTGTTGTGTGCTCTATTTTAAAGGGCAGAAACTACTTGGGTATCCCAACATCTATTTCAGTGGGGGAATAAAAAGAAAGAAAGAAAGAAAGAAAGAAAGAAAGAAAGAAAGAGAGAGAGAGAGAGAGAGAGAGAGAGAGAGAGAGAAAGAAAGAAAGGTAGATACATGGGACTTTTTTCTCTCTGCACATAGCACTTACTCAATAATCCAAAACACGCCTTCTGAAACAAATGGGATGATAGCCCATGAGTACCTTTTTTATACATTGTAACCTTTCAGACAAGGGCTAGAGAACAATACACACCCATACTGAAATGCAGACAAGGAAAGTGAAGCCACATCCATCCCTTACTACACTGTTTGTAGCTCAATAGTAGCTGCAAGTGGGAATGTAGTAGTTCATAGGTCCTACACAGCTGGTAACGCTATGGTTTGCTTAATGTATTTCCATCATTATCATCATCATCATCATCTCTCTCTCTCTCTCTTACTGAATTAAGCATCTATGGAGAGGTCCTTTTAAGTATCCAGTTATTTGGAGAAGGGCCATCATCTCAGAGGTTCATGTGACAACCCTAAGTGTGGCAGTCCAGGGAGCAGGTGGTCCCACTCTGCCTTTGGGATAGATGGCAGCCACTTCTCAGAGATAATGCCCTCAGTGTGGAGCATGGCAGTGGCCTCATGCCAGCTCATTTCATGAACATGACCAGGCAGCCAGTCTGTGACAGGGCTGGTCTGGGAGAAAAAGTCCATATGACAGTCAATGCCATCCAGGCTGCCAGCTAAAATGGCGGCCACACAGGACTAGAAAGAAATATCACAGGGTGTGTGGAGGCTGGTTTGGAGAAGGAAGATTGCTCAGGGCGAAGGGAGGGACCCTGGGCAGGGCAGCGTGCATATAAAAGGATGTGACACTGGTTTAAGTGGCATTAAGTCTCTGGAAAGCACAGCTTGAATCAGTTCACTAAAGAGACAGATGAAGAGCCTGACCAGGCAATGGCACAGTGGATAGAGTGTCGGACTGGGACACAGACCTCAAAATCTCCAGGTCACCAGCATGAGCGTGCGGTCACTTGCTAAAGGAACATATGAGAAAACAGTCTATGAACAACTAAGGAAGAATTGATGCTTCTCATCTCTCTCCCTTCCTGTCTGTCCCTGTCTGTCTCACTCTGTCTCTGGCACAAAAATATAAACAAACAAACAAATAAATAAATAAATAAATAAAAGACAGATGAAGAGAGAGTTTTAGTATGACCTCAGCTACTAACTAGCAGTGTTGTCTTGAGCTAGTCACGGAATTGCTCAATTGTCTTACCTGCCCAACAAGGTTGCCGGATGGAATGTTCCAGTCCACAGTGCACTATCTTTGATGCTTTTTGTTTTGGGAAGGAAAAAGAAGTGTGCATCCAAAACATATGTCTTCTTCCCGAATGGAGAGTCTCTCTGCCTGAATCCCTTCCTAGGCACCGGCTGTATTTTATTCTGTCTACGGGATTTCACCTCTCGTTTTTGGGAGAGGTGGAGGATATTAGATATAAGAGTCCTAGCCCACTTCCCCTTCTCGTGTGTACAAGGAACAATTCCTAACACCTTCCCGCTGGTCTCTGGAGAAAAGAAAACAGCTCCCTCTTCCCCAGGAAGGTCTCTCCGGTGTTCTCTCTGCTCCAGCGACCTTGACCAGTGCCTCCCATCAGTTTTCTGCTCAGCGTCTCTCCCATCCTTGTGCCTGTTAATCCCTCCTTCCCTTGAGCTTCTGTTCCTTCACCAACCTGTTCTCATAAAATCTTCCCTCCACACTCCATAGCCAGCCTTCTGCCCATGTCTGTCTGTCCCTCCCTCCCTCCCTTCCCACTCCCCTGTTGTCTCACCATCAAAATTCCCGACTGAGGAGCATCCTCACACTTCTCTACCACCCATCTGAAGTCCAAGTTGTGTTTCAGCAACTCTGTCATATTACAGTCACCAAAAGCACCCTACTGCCAAACCCAATGGTTCATCTTCCTTCAGAGCCTGTTTGATCTGAGCCATTTAACCCATTTTGCCCGCTCTCTTCCTTCTCAACCCTCCTGCCCTTTTCCCCACCCCTGGATGTGGCCCTTGAACAGAACTTTGTCCTGCTCTTCCTTCCTTTTCTGCCAGTCCTTGCCATGGGACACTTTCCATAAGTCTGCCTTGGTTTCTTGCCTTCACCCCTACCATGCCCCCTACCCGCTCCCCCATCCCTGCACCCCCCCTGCGCTCCCCTCCCTGGAGCCCCTCCTGAGCCCCCCTCCCTGCGCCCTCCTCCCTGCAGCTGCTCCCTGAGGCCCCCTCCCTGGGCCCCCCTCTCTGTGCCCCTGTGGATGTAACCAGTCTGTAATATCAGCATACACTTCTCCCCAAAGACTTCCACATTTATAATGCCAGCCCCCTGTAGTCCATTTCCATCAAAATGTACCACAGGCAGCTCCCCTCAAAATGTCCAAACTTGAACTCATTGTCCCCGCAAACATATCCCGAGGCATTCCCGAGCGTTGTCAAATACTCCACAAGGAGAGAATCAAAATTCAGGGAGTTATCTCTGACTCTCCTCCCATGACCAGTATTTTCTATGAATCATCTCTTAGTCCCACCTCTGATTTCCAGTCCCACTGCCTTATTCTTCTGCCTGAACTTGACTCTCACCCCTTCTAGGTCCACACTGAGCAGGGCTCATCTCTTTCTGGCTCTTACAGTTTCTCTCCGTGTGAGGTCCACTGAATCCTTCATGGTCAGGGCTAAATGTGCCTTTCTTTCTTTATTGTTAAGAATGATGGGATGATAAAAATTTATAGAATTCATTCAGGGCTTCTTACTGCATGGTGGGCACCATGCTATATAAACACTTCCATTTAGAAAGAAGTCAGGCATTGGGGATATGACAAAAGAGAATGTAGTGTCCTGGCCAGTTGGCTCAGCAGTAGAGTGTCGGCCCAGTGTGTGGAAGTCCTGGCCAGGGCACACAGGATAAATGCCCATCTGCTTCTCCACCCTTCCCTTTCTCCTTCCTCTCTCTCTCACTTTCCCTCCCGTAGCCAAGGCTCCATTGGAGCAAAATTGGCCCTGGGCACTGAGGATGGCTCCATGGCCTCCGCCTCAGGCGCTAGAATGACTCCAATTGCAGTGGAGCAATGCCCCAGATGGGCAGAGCATCACCCCCTGGTGGGCATGCCAGGTGAATCCGGTGAGGAGCATGAGAGTCTGTCTGTCTGACCCCCCCCCCACCCCCATTTCTCATTTCGAAAAAACACACACACAAAAAAGACAATGTACGGACCCTTTGAGGCTTTACAGACTGGAGATGAGGGTGAGAAAAAAAATAAACAAATATATAACAGGCAGTAATAGAGCAATGTGACAGAGGAAAACATACCTAAACTTAAGAGAGAAAATCGGCAGCAGGGAGGGGTTGTGGGGGTGGAGTTGTTATTTGAAGCAGGGCTATCAAAGTAAGCCTCCTGATGGACGCCTCTTGAGTGGAGACCTGAAGGGGTGAGTGACCCAACCCTGCTTCTACCTGCAGAAGAGCATCTCAGGCAGAAGAAACGGTAGAGACACACGAGGGGATGGTGGAGTCCTCTTTCTGCTTCCCAGAGAATAGCACCATTGAGTGTGGCTGGGAGGAAGCAGAGGAGATGAGGTCCTAGAGGGTAATGGGAACAGGTACATGGCAAAGGTTTTGTAGCAGCTGTCAAACTTGTACAGCTTCTACTTAGACTGCAACAAAGCCACTGGAGATTTTGGGCAGAGAAGAGATAGGAACTGACTTGCACTTTAAAAAAAGGACAGGATGAAGTTGACCTGGGCGCTGAGGATGACTCCATGGCCTCCGTTTGCCTCAGACACTAGAATGGCTCTAGTTGCCGTGGAACAATGCCCCAGATGGGCAGAGCATCGCCCCCTGGTGGGCATGCCGGGGTGGATCCTGGTGGGGCGCATACGGGAGTCTGACTGCCTCCCCACTTCTAACTTCAGAAAAAATACAAAAAGAAAAATAAAAAAGGACAGGTTGGCCTGACCAGGCAGTGGCACAGTATATAGAGTGTTGGACTGGGACAAGGAAAACCCACGTTCGAAACCCCAAGGTCTCTGGCTTGAGCATGGGCTTATCCGGCTTGAGCGCAGGGTCGCTGGCTTGAGAGTATGA
Organism: Rhynchonycteris naso; assembly: GCA_037038555.1. Taxonomy (NCBI): domain Eukaryota; kingdom Metazoa; phylum Chordata; class Mammalia; order Chiroptera; family Emballonuridae; genus Rhynchonycteris; species Rhynchonycteris naso. The sequence goes on along the minus strand of CM072995.1, from coordinate 209,380,204 downwards.
TCATAGATATGACCCTATGGTTGCTGGATTGAGCCCAAGGTCGCTGGCTTGAGCAAAGAGTCACTTGCTTTGCTGTAGCCCCTTCCCCGTCCCTAGTCAAGGCATATGAGAAAGCAATCAATGAACAACTAAGGAGCCACAATGAAGAATTGATGCTTCTCATCTCTCTCCCTTCCTGTCTGTCTGTCCCTATCTGTCCCTCTCTTTGTCTCTTTGCCTCTGTTGAAAAAAGAAGACAGAGCATAGGAGAGGAGTGAGTCAGCTACATTTCGTTCTCATCAAAATATGACCACGTGCAGACTCTTCTCTTTCCCGCTTGACATAGGAAAAAAACTGAGGCACAAAGCCACCTAAAGTCACGTGGATAAAAGTGTCAGAGTTAGGTTTTGAACCCATGCAGTCTGGATTTAGAACCCATCACTGCACCATGATGGAGTCTCTTTTCCTAGGTCCCAACTCTCCTCTATCCTTTTCAAAACAAGCCATGCCAGTCTGTACATTTGTGCCTGTGCTATTTCTTTCTGTCAGCATGGGATGCCTTCTCCCTGCCTGTCCACAGGGCGCACGCCTCTGACACCATCCTTCTATAATCCACATGGACATGAAAGGTGTCCTCTAGGCCCTTCCTTAGTGACCTCGGGCCGTGGCCCCTCCCTATCTCCCACTTTCTCCTACTCCTGTGTGTTGCCCCATTTCTTCTATCACACTGTATGGACACGCAGGTAGTCATCGTCTTTCCGATGATATCAGAGCACTTAGTCACCTCTGTGTCCCCAGTGCTTGGTAAATAGCGATTTGTTCTCTTTCTTCTTTTGTCTTTAATTCAGTGTGTGTGTGTGTGTGTGTGTGTGTGTGTCCGTGCACGTTCATAGCTCGCCTAGTCTCAAAAACCTGAATGCTTTTAATCATGTTTGGGGGATGAAACGTGCACGATGGGCATGGGCGAGAAGCAGGGTGGTGAGGGCTGGGGGAGGGGCACAAGCTGTGAGCCTGTGAGAAGAGCTAAGAGGGAAGCCTCGGAAGAAAGAGACCTCTGGCCCCTGCCCCCACCCCATGACTGACCCCGCTTTCTGCTCTACAGGCTGCAAATGAGGCCACTGTGAGGCCCTTCCACAGTGACTGCCCGGCTTACGGTGACCCGGACAGCTGGCTCATTCCTCAAGGGGAACGCAGGATAAGCTTGAGAGTCTGGGAGAGTCAGAAAGGGGAATGAAAGCAGCAAATTCAGCCTTTAGCCCAAAAAGAGCATGCTAATAAAACCTCTTAAGAAGACCCTGACCGTCCTCAGCATACCCAGCCTAGCACCAAGCCACTGCTCCACCTTCCTGGGGATAATTCTCCAGGACGCTAGGTGCCCAATTAACAGCCAAACTGTTTCAGGGTAACTGAAAATTAAGATGCCACAGTGGGATGAAGTTACCAGGTGTTTATTAAATGAAGCCCATAAGAGCACAGGATATAAGCCCAGAAACTAGATTTTAAAATTATTCAAAATGCTCATTTAAAAGAGAAAAGAGCTCACAAGCCGTTAGGAAAACAAATTCCATTAACAAATTCATATAATTAAACATATTCTGCTACTTATCAATTACAGTTGACCCTTGAACAATCCAGTTTGAACTGCATGGGTCCACTTACATGGGGTTTGTTTTTTTTTAAATAAATACCTGTTCTGTTTGTGATCCGCAGTTGGGATGCAGAGGGTGGACTGTATGTATTGATCTATGCCATTTTATATAGGAGACTTGAGTATCTCCTGAACCAAGGGCCAACTCAAGTTTTGGGGAGTCAGAAGTTTATGTATGAATTTCCAGCTGTGCCCCTATGCCTGTACTGTTCAAGGGCCAATTGTACTTTAAGTAGCAACAGTGGGACTTAAACCTTTGTGGTCATGACATATGCTAAAAACAGATTTGACTTGTGTCCTGATTCCTTACAATAACTGCTCAGCATTTCAAAAGTAGCCTTGACTATGAGGATGACCATTCTAATTGTACAAATGAAATCTAATGTCCAATCTTTGTGGAGGAACCACTCCTCAAACAGAAGAAAGGACCAACTCAACATGGATGTTTTTGGCCAAGCCATATGTTAGACAATGGCTAACCTGTGTTTTCTGACAATTTCTTTACTGAAGAATTGCCACACATGGTATAAGCCTTTGACAAAGATGGATGTCCCTAACGTCACTTAAATGTGTAAAATTCAACTTGGTTGTTTATTGAAGATATTTGCACATAGGTGATGAAATGAAATTATATACTTGAAAACACCAGGGTAGTGAGTTTCCCTCCCCTCCCTGATTGTATTTTCTACTACTGTCCCCCATCCTTAGCTTATTCTATTTCAACCACTTGAGCCTCTTTACTGTTCCTATAATATCCAAGCATACTCCTGCCTCAGTCCCACCTGTCCAATTTCTATCTTCCTCACTTAAGTTTAAAACCCACAAATGTGGAGAATTCCTGTCACTTTTGTTCATTACTACATCATTCGTATTTAGTAAAGCCTTACACAGACAATATGCTTTATAAAATACTTGAATAAATGACAGTATGCTTAGCACTAGCATTGCAGTATGAATTTAGTAGACTTTTAATGGAAGGTATTCAAATGTATTTGTTTCTTATCTCATCTTCAAAGCAAAGAAAGACCATTTAACTTAATTTGGGATTTAAGAAACGTACAAAAATTTTTCTTTCAAACCATTTCTTCAATCTGCTCTCTATAGAGCAGCTTTAAAAATGCTATTTTAAATTGTAATTAGATTAGGAGAATACTTAAGTGAAGTTAGAAACAAGAAAAGTACCACAAGTTAAGAAAGAAACTTAAAAGGCACTCTATTTCTCTTTTCCTAATCATTTGAGGAGGTATTGTCTGGCCACATGGCACATAGAATTCATGTACTTCGATATTCCCAGCTTATCTCATACGTAGGAGAGGCTGCCTTGTGAACTTTCTCCCCTATTAACACTTGTCATAGGTTTCAGATACTGCTGTTTTCATATGCTGAAGCATCTCAACAAAGCCAAAGCACTGAACAATTCATAGATTGTGAAATGGGTGTAAACTTCTTTCCTCTATGCAGGGAAAATAATTACAGATGATTCATTGCACTTATTTTTCATTTATTACAAATTTTAAATCAGAACAAAAAGACATAACAATTTATACCTCTAACCAGAGATTGTGTGCTCAGAGACAAAGGGACTTATTGGATTTTATTTATTTTTTTTATTCAGTGAGAGGAGGGGAGGCAGAGACAGACTGCTGTATGCACCCCTACTGGGATCCACCTGGCAAGCCCATTACGGGACGATGCTCTGCCCATCTGGGGCATTGCTCCTTTACTTTGTTGCTCAGCAACTGAGCTATTTTAGCACCTGAGCCAGAGGCCATGGAGCCGTCCTCAGAAACCAGGGCCAGCTAGCTCTAATGGAGCCATGGCTGCAAGAGGAGGAGGGGTAGAGAAGCAGATGGGTGCTTCTCCTGTGTTCCCTGACTGGGAATCAAGACTGGGACATCCACACACCGGGTGAACATTCTACCACTGAGCCAACCTACCAGGGCCCATATTAGATTTGTTAACTGGTCTATCTGTTGCCTCACAAAATAGGTACTCAAATATTCACTAAATGCATCAATTTGTAGGAACCAGGTGTCTATGTCAGTTCCGATCAGGTCCGAAATAATGATGTATTTCAAACTTTTCATTTCTAAATTTAATTTTGGTATAAACTGAAATATCTAAGTAACTCAGCATTTAAAAATCAACTGTAAAGGTATAAACCTCATGTCACTCAGTGCTAAACTCAGTTTCAGCTTCTCCATGTTTAAGGCCTCGAAAGTCCTTGAGTTGCTGAACTACAAGAGAAACAATAAGCTGGAAATAAAGATGTATTCAAAGCCGATTATATCTCAATATAAACCTTTATTTATTCTGGTCTGTTCTGTAGACAGAATAATTCCTGTTGTGCTTCATTAAGATTTTTCACTACTTAACATTCAATGGTTGGATAATTTCTTAAAAAGAAAAAAAAATCAAAGAATTTGCTTCTCTACTCCTCCTATTGCAAACTGGCAGTTTTTCAAGAGGTTCCTTTATAACCCAGGAATGAGACATTTACTAACGTGGGAAGGAGACACAGATTCCTTTTGTAGCCAGACAGCACTAATAAAAAAGATCTGGTTCAATTTGCTATCTATTCTTCCAAGTTTTATTAATTAGGTGGAGAAGCTGTCCCACCGGAACAGCACAAGGTATTTATTAACACTTCTTCCCACAAATAGAACAAATGAACAGCAAAGGAGGTAATTATTAAGTACACCGATCCCTTTATCAACTAGGCAGGGGCAACCCAAAAGACAGCGTCTGATTATGATCTTTTTCATGATATTTTAATTGTGCTTCTTAACCTGCTAAATTAAAAAAAAAAAAAAAAAACTACGGGGCAATCTCCCTTAGATCACAGACAAAGGCGATCATATCAATTTGCAACAAAATGTATGACTCTCCTATCTGCTTTAATTACACCAAGAATTTAACAGGCACATTCAATAGGATCACAGAAGGATTGAGAGTGGAGCATTATTGCTCCGCCGATGGCATTATCGTCTCCCATATGTTGTTCGCATTACGGAGTGTGAACCTCTGTTTAATAATAAATTTAGGAAATGATAATATTGAAGAAAAGAGAGGCTTGTTCAGATATGTCTGAGTCTGCTGAATATTCTGTGATCAGCTCACCTATACATCCTGAGCGCGAGGGACCGATGACGGGTTAGAGGGAAATTTCTAAATCAGCCTGTCTCTTAGACACAGTTAGGATGTGGATTCCAAACATGCTCTTGAACGTTTATTTTATTCTATGGCTGAATCATCTTTACAGTGAAATCCTGCTAGAATTTCTCCCAGTCAAACCTTTAGTTGTTTTCTCCCCTCTCAAATAGTCTCTTTACCTTTATCCTAAAATGCTCATCCCAACCCTTCTGGTGATCCCCAAGTATGATACCAGATTCCTGGGAGTTTCAACTCTCAAGGCTTGGGCTTCTTTCTTCTGTTCACAGCATTGGGATCTAATCCAGGCCTATTCCCTGGTAATAAATTGACCTAAAACATACTTTTTGGTGAGATTCACAAACTGGATATATTTTGTGGATATTTTATGGGTTTTTTTTTGGGGGGGTGACACAGAAAAGTGTGTATTTCTGATTCTACTAATCCTAATTGATCAATTCCTATCCTTTCTGTCCTGTTTGCAAAAGAAATCCTTCTTCCTAAAGCTCACATTCTGCTAAACTCCACTTTATTCCCCCCTCTTTCTGGAACTATTTTATATCTCTCTTCCAGAGGGAGAACTTCTTACTTAATCACATCAACAAGATTCAAGCTTTTGGCTTTCCCACACAATGCACTGATTTTGGATTCCTGATGAATAATCCTTAAAAATTAGTTATAGCCCTTAAATACACATAAATGAGACATCAGCATATAGTCAGGCAACAGAGAGTCCTATCCCAACAAGGACAGCTGCTTCATCACCTATATTCTTAGAGGTCTCTAACTAACCTAACAAGGGAGAAGAAATGGAACACCATTGGGAAGCCAACACTTTAGTAATATTAAGAAAGTTACCAGTGTTCCATTCTGAGTTAGAATACACTGTAGCATTTATTCCACAAGTGTCTTGAATTGTCCTTAAAAATCTTTGTTGTTGTTTTTTTCAAATGATCAAATTTTATACTGTTTTTCCAAAATAAATGTTAATGCCTATATGGTGTTTTATAAACAGTGTATTCCATACTTAAAAAAATTAACTGTAGGATTGAATATTTTTCTATCTACTTATTTGTTTATTTACTTTACTAACGTAGCTCTTGGTCCACGGTTTTTGTATGATTCACAATATCTTCCATGCATCATGCATGAAAATGCCCATGCTGCTTTGCACTAGTCTGAATTTAATGTTTATTTCCACTCAAATGGTTCTCACAGAATGTTACTACCTACTCTGTCCCTCTGCCTCCACCAGAAGGCATCTGGAAATACAGTCAGGTGATTTCTGAGCTGAGACTTTTTGTGGGAGAATCAGAAAATGCTAAAAACTCCGCATAAACAATTCCACTCTCAAAAATGCCCATAGTGCCCTACTGAAATATGCTTTGAATTGAGTGCACTGGATGATGCAACCAGAAGTTGCCTACAGAGTTGCCATGTGCAATCATGATGTCATTCATTGACAAGAACTCGTATGTCCTGAAATTTCCCATGTCACTGGAATATCCACCTCAAATCCATGGAAGTACGCACTTTTTCAGGTTGCAGCATTTTTAACAAATCTTTTCCAACTATATCATTATAACGTTCTTTTATCTGGAATTGTTTCAAGTTCTCTATCACCATCAAAAGTAAAAAAGTCTAAGAGTAAAAGTGTGTTTCTTTATTTAGCACAAATATCCTGGAAATGTCTTCTGTGCCTCTAATGACCCCTGACAGTTCTAGAAGAGTAAAGAATGACCTCCCTTGAACCCCAAAGCTGGAGGGTCATATTGGAAATCTAGGGTTATGTCACATCAGAATTCCAGCGACCATCTAATTATGTTTTATTATCTCAACATTCATGCCTAAGTTTTCCTCTGATAGGCTTATGACTAAAATTTGGATCAGAAGATATGTTGCAATTCAACATGTATTATTACCATTATCTTCATTTTCATTGGTTCACTATAAAAACTATGATTACATTTACTGTGCATTTTCTCAATTTATTGAACATAATCCTAGTGCTCACCACCAATTCAACAGTGCTTTAACACAATTCTAAACTTTGCAGGACTCTATTTATACTCATCATATCAAAATGACAAGTAAAGATACTTAACATATCTTTTTGTGTGTATGTGACAGAGAGAGACAGAGAGGGGGGCAGATAGAGACAGATAGACAGGAAGGGAGAGAGATGAGAAGCATCAATTCTTCGTTGTGGCACCTTAGTTGTTCATTGATTGCTTTCTCATATGTGCCTTGACAGCGGGGGGGGGGGGGGGTTAAAGCAGAGCGAGTGACCCCTTGCTCAAGCCAGCAACCTTGGGCTCAAGCTGGTGAGTCTTGTTCAAGCCAGATGAGCCAGAGCTCAAGCTGGCAACCTCGGGGTTTCGAACCTGGGTCCTCCATGTCCCAGTCTGATGCTCTATCCACTGTGCCACTGTGTGGTCAGGCTTAACATATCTTTTAAAGAGATAAACCCATTTAATAAAAAAGGATAGAAGAAATTATAAACTCTAATCCATTTTGTTTATGCTCAATACATAAATTTTTAAACTTAGAAAATCATTTCAAATATCAGGATAATACAAACTTCAGCTACCTTGCACTGATGTATCTCATAAGATGTGAATTAAAATGACTCAAATATTATTCAGGAGATAGATGTGCTTATAGAGACAAATGTGAATTAGGAGGAACTCACAGAACCTTTGAGTCTTGGTTTCCACATCTGAACCAAATAAAGGGGTGACCATAACAACCTCACAGGGATGTTGTAGGTATCAAAAGCACGTGAGCATCAAATTTATTTGGCATCATCGTGAAATCTGAACATCACTGTGCATGTGACAGTCATTGTCATTATTATTTTGTTCATAGCAACAATTCACAATGGTGAAGGAAGGGAGGCATCCTTCCTAGGTGAATTTCATGATCTAAAACCTAATTTTTTTAATGTTAATCATCATGGAAAATTTCTTTTAAAACATGATTAGATGTGTCTTGGTCTTTTCAACCAAGTCCATTATATATTTCATTTTGCTGATGACACAGGATTAACGAAGAAGGAAGGACCTGCATCAGTGGATCAGGAGGTCCACGTGGCATTGAGCTGCCCTTGGTGGAAACCGGGGAATGTGGGGCTCACATGCCACACCACATAACCCCCAAGCTAGCTTCCCTGGGCTTTGATCTGAGTTTTATATTTTTGTGTACAGACGCTTATTTGCTATCGTTGCCCATGAGATGCCCTTGGACATCAATCTCCCTTCAGTTTTGCTCAAATCAGAAGAAGAATGAAGCTAGTTGGAATGGTTCATAGAAATATTTTTAAATAGCCTATGAGTGAGGGGTTGAGGGACCCCTTCACAATTATCATACCTCTGGAAGTTACCAGAAAATACTTTTTTTTGTTCTTTTTCAGCTACGCTATAGGAAATTGGACTGTTTGAAATTTAAGATACTATCTTTAAACAGAGACAAACTGAGTTAAAAGACAGCAATATCACACTCACATAAGTAGAAATTTCTGTCTAAAAATATGGTAATTATGATATGTTTTTCTTCTTAAATTAGAAAAATAACTTGTTAGAAAATTCCCATAAGAATTAAATTATACAGCTCCATACATGTTTGAAAATAATTTCCAATTAGCATAACATAGCAATGTATAGTTACATATAATAGTTTTATATAAACTTGACACAGATAATTGAAAAGCTTATGACATACCCACCCCACCTCACCAAGTCTAAGACTATCCAGATTAACATGAACATATTTGGTTATTTGGATGTTTTTCTGTATATCCTCCTATAAAATATTTCTCTGCCAATAATACAAATATCTTTAAATATACACAGCATTTACCTGAGTGCTTAGAACATTTATCACAATATTTATAAAATTTTTATAAAGATTATTTACAACCAAATACTGTATTTCTCCAAGTATAAGACACACTTTTATTTGGGGGCCTGAAATTTGGAAAAGAACATATTACATAAAGTTATTGAACTGAGTTTTATTCATCATAAAATTCATACAACTCCTCATTCACATGAAAAAGCAGGAAATGCAAGTAAAAAAATCTGCAATCATGGTATAAGACGCACCCAGGTTTTAGACCCCAAATTTTTCAAAAAAGAGTGTCTTATACATGGGGAAATAAGGTTTTTTGTTTGATGAATAAGTACACATTTATATATTTGCTACAATGCATATTGCTTACTCAAAGTACCAGAACTCCTTTCTCAGCACTACAAGTGAATACGCAATTAGCTATCTAATATATATCTCCAATAAAATTTTTAAGAAAGCTTTAATTCAAATGTGCCATGGTCACTTTGCAGAGTTTACTTGCCTTTCTGTGTTGTTGCTAAATACCAAAGATGCAACTTACAGCTTGGCCACTAAGTGCTAGTGCACACGCATCTTGGCTGCCCAGTAAATATCTAATGATCTTGTTGACGAAGGGGCATCCCATGAAGGGAGGCCTTCTCTTTGTTAATAAAGCTACCATATTTATTTATGGGTTAATTTATAAGATTTGCAAAACTGAATGCCAAACTCAAAAACCTCACCAAGATGGATGGTTTATGACAGGTTTCTCAACCTCAACACTACTGGTCTTTTAGGCTTAATAATTCTTTGTTGGGGGAGAAGGGGTGTGGGCTGCCCAAAGAGTGGTGGATTATTTACCTGCCTCCCTGACAGAGACCACCCAAGGAGTGGTGGATTATTTACCTGCTTTCCTGACAGAGATCACCAACACATCTCTAGACATTGCTAAATGCCCCCTGTGAGGCAAAATTGTCCCTGAGTGGGAACCACTAGTTAGGGATGATGAAAACAGCTTTTTCTTCCCAGATGAATTATTCATTATTGAGAATGACAGTATTAAAAATTTTCTTGTCTTGGCCTGTGTAGTATTTTCCTAAACCAGACCATATGCAGAATTCAACAAGAAGGATTCCTGTCTCTCTGCTAAACTTATTATCCTCCAAGCAAAATTCCAACCTCCCGGAACAATACTGGGCCAGCTCTATAGATGAGTGGCCTGGGCAGGGAGCCAAACTTGGTTTACTGTTCTCCTGTCACCATCTTGAAATTCAATGTAAATTTTTAATGATGAGTTCTGCATTTTCATGTTGCACTGGACCCCACCTGTTAGGTAGCCAGTCCTGGAATAACTATCAAATCAACAATACCGAGATGAACCCATCAAATCTATGTTTTGACAGCAGATGTTTTTGAGATCCCATTGTGTTAAAAAAAAATTAGGTTGGGGGAAAAGAAAAGAACTAGTCTATCCCAGTAAGTTGGATTAGCCTAGTCAATAAAGATCTGGATATAGATTCCCATTGATCTGAATTTCCATCTTACCTTCACTACCTTATTGGCTTTGGAATCTTGGGCAAATTGTTTGACTTCTCCATGCTTCAGTTTTCTCCATTATAAAATGGTTCAGAGGCAATCCTTGAAAGAATAATTGTGATAATGTACCTCAAACAATTCACATGGGGCCTGGCACCTAGTAAATGCTCAGTGATTTTAGCTCCATAGCTATGATAATGTGAAGCTACATTCCCCGGGTTCATAGTATTTGAATCCTGTAGGTTGTATCATACTTGCCCAATATTATCCAATCACTATTCACACACACACACACACACACACACACACACACACACACACATCTCCAATGCAAATTTTACATATGCAATTGGGGACTTAAAACTTGGACCTGAGTTGACACACCCAGGTCCAAGCGTCCAGGGCAACGTACCTGAACGGGGCTGCATGTGCTTGGCTGCCGACCTCACCCCACATTGACAGGGCAAGCGTGCGTGTTAATACATTTCATACATTAAGAATGTAAATTTTATTCTTCAAGCTGAAATCCAGGTGATTAATTCTCATAGCACAGTGATCAATCGTGCAGGTGCTCCACCTGTATCAATGTTTGTTTTCGTGAGCATTAGGAGCAGGAGCACACCAATAACACAGGTGTCTGACACAGAGCGTCACAATACTCCCTTTAGCCAGCAACACATCTGAGATCAGTAGTCAGGTTGCACGCAGCACTGCCAATTTTTTCAATTAGACCCATTATCGATTTGATGAAAAAGCAAATTAAACATACCATGGTGGTATGTAAATTGGTTAGAGAGAGTGTAAGCTTCTGGTACAATGCTTCCAAGGCATGAGCTGTATAGCTTTCTTCAGCTGCAACGCATAGGCTTTCCCTGCCAATCACTGCTACGTATGCAGTTCCTGGTGCTATGTGGGCTGGCTGGCACCACCATCCCCCGGAAAGACCTGAATTGTCTTTTAAAAATTCACCACAGGTTTGCAGAAAGGGAAAGTATGCTGGGATTCTGACCTGGAGAGGATGCTGAATGGGGAGAGGTGCAGAAGCAGCAGGAAGTTGTTTCCATGAAGTGATGGCATATTTTGTCTGCCCACGTGTAGGGCGTGGAGAGTGCATCCTCCATGGATACTCACGAGATAGCTGAGAAACTTTACACACTGAAGCAAAAGATTGTCTTGACCTCAAGATTTTGCGGGTTTTTGCATTATCTAAATTTGAAACCTCCTGGCTTGTCATAATCGGAGTCTAACCTAATTTCTGTATCATAATTTCTTAAAATTTGAAAGACTGAGTTTGGTTCTTCAATGAGAAGAGTTCTTCAGGCCCTCTAACAAGTGGGGCAGATGTATTGAAAAGGGACCAGTTTAACCTTCCCTACTGGTTCCATTAACAGAGGGAAGCTAATACTGAACTAAAATGTCAACTTAATACTGCTTATAAAATTATCTTCACTGGATTCCTCCACAAGAAGCCTTCCCTGATCTCAAAATTAGGGATGCCACCACGATGTACCCCAGTACGCTGTTCTACCCCATCCATGTGCTTAGAACATTGTGTGATCATTGTCCCTTTGCTTGTCTGTGTCCCCTAGCAGCATCTACATTATATGATGTTGTGATCAGGTCTAGCCTGTCTACTTCTGTGTCCCACTGCGAAGCAGAGGGAATCAAGATGCCAATGCATTTAAAACAAATAAGTCATGCAGTCAAAAGCTAGTTTGGTCAACTTTAAATAAATAAAATATTTCTATTAAACACATACTATCCCAAAGAATTTGCTTTCCTGACTACCTTTCTCTCATAGGCCACAGGATTGGGGTCACCCCATGTGAGACTCTAAGTTCAACCACAAAGAATGTGATAAATCTGTCAAGACAAACTGGAATCCGTCAATGACGGCTGGGACTGCCACCGAAATTAGTAGCAGGTGCACCAAGGTCATAGAACTATGTTCTTCACATCGTATTTAGCAACTTGCACTGGAGAGAGCAAATAACTTTCGCAGGAAAGGGACAGAGCCAACATGACGTCAGTAACTGGACGTCAAACACAGGAACCAAAGAAAGAAATGTCGCAAATTCTAAAAATTATCAGATCGGTGATTAAGAAAAAAGTTTTGTTTTTTTATTTTATTTTATTAGAACTCAGAAAAATAGATAGACAAGGGACAAATATTGAGTAAGAATGGAAAAGTATGAATACTAATTGCATTGAGACCATCAAATGCAGAGCCAAGAGATACTGGGCAGGATTCTCCATGTGTGAGAATTTCTGCAAATGAATGAATGACCGAGCAGTTGTTACAGTTCATCCCAAGATTATCCAGCTGCCAAGCACATATAATTAGGAAAAACTCATGTAGATCAGAGAGTGCATCCAAACAATCTCCTTTCTTATCCAGTGAATCATATTATAATCAACATTTCACTGTAGTGTCCCAAGTTAAAACACACTCTTCCATCCCTAGCCGTACAATGACACTGCATACTTGCACAGTGTTACTGGGAATAGCTTAGGTGGAGAATAATACATCCTCTAAACAGAGAAGCACTAAAAATATGAAAATGAGAAAAATAAAAAAGTTTGTGTTCACTCCCCCCACCTCACGCTGGGGAAACTCTTTGGTCCAAACAGATGACAATAAAATAAATCATCCAAAGAGTTACTGGTTGGTTTTTTTTCTTTATTTTTACACTTGTGAGTTCATTTTCTTTCTTTTTTAAAATAGAAAACAGAGAAGATTGGAGCAGGCAGTGCCTGCAGTTTCTGATGGGAGAAAGCATATGTCTGCTCTCATGTTGGCATCAGCTGTGACAGCGGTGCGGAAGTCAGTTCAGGCCCTTACATCAAAGTTTGTGCCGTGGTAGGGACATTGTTAGAAGTTGAAAAAAGGCAATGTCCATTTGAAGCTCGTCTGTGAACTTTGCATGAACCGCTAGGAATAATGTAGTGTGATGACAAGCCAGTTATACCTTCCACTAAATTTGCTGTCTGGAATGAACTGAAATAGTGTTTGGTTTGTGTAATTACGTCCATCTATCTTTATATTCCAGAGGCATATCGCAAATTGAAAATACTAAAAATTGACTGTTGGTTCTGATATTTAATGATTGCCAAAGACAAGACGATGATTTATTGGTTACTTACCGATGTGACACATTTGCATCTTATTAGACGAAGATTACTATTCCTTAAAATGCGGACGAGGCCTGATCACGTCTGATGGATTGATTTGATTTGCAAATGTAATCAAACTAATAAGAGGGAAAAAATGAGCAATAATGCCTTGTTTTTCAACTGGCAATCACTCCCCTGCCAACAAGGCTGATATCCCTGACTAAGCAGCCTTTACACAGTCTTCCTGTCGCCTCAAATAAACAAAGGGATGCTAAGGGCTTGATGAGCGGATTACAAAACAAGTGTGGATGCCACAGCAGTGGAGGCCGCACCTTTGTCCTGGGCCCTGGAAGGCAGACGAGAACAAAAGTTCACAGCGGGAGACGCAACTCTACCTGAGCCATCTCTAGAGAAGAGGCAGTGGGCATGGGCTCCATCGTCCAGTGTCACTTCAAAGGTAGATGCAGGGACCTCTTTTCTTAAAAGCAAGGAACCCTGACTCCCTTGTGCAGGGAGCAGCCTTCTGTTTACCAAGGGCTCCGTTTCTGAGGTTGTTTCCCCCCCATCCCGCCATTAGAACGCTGATAGGTTCAGAACAACCACCTATACATGGTTTGGAAACAGTGTGGAAAGCCTCTTGGGCAGCAGCCGGCATTCAGTTCAGTCCAGGGACCAGCACTGAGACACAGAACACGGGATGGGGAGCTGTAAAGAGGGAAACTGAACCCCCAGGCCAGGGGACATAGCTGGCACCCGATGGAGTCACTCTCCAAACACTTCTGCTAGGCTCCTGAGCACGTGCGACAGAAAAATGAAAACCACGGTCCCAAAGGAGCTGCAAAGTGACATGCTTAGAATCAAAATTCAAAATGTATTTCGTATTTCGGAGAGTGGCCCAGTAACACCTCATTATCATAAACTAACGACACAGACAGTCTCCTAAGAATGACGCCAGTGGTAAAGCCTATCTGTAGATAGTAGGCGCTCATTCTATATTTTGGTTCGGTGCATGATTAATTAGGCGTTGGTTTGCTATAAACGTATATCACGTGTGATATTTTCATCGGGGAATTGGATATTGCCAAGTGTTTAGGAAAATGTCAAATCTGGATGTACAGAGCCTATTACCATATTCGGATAGCTCAAATATTCTCACAGCTGATGTTTTGAAGATCACCCATCACTCATTCTCAGCCCATGTAAAATTTATTCAACCCTACCCATACAATATGATCAGATTCAAATGAAAAAATACATCATTTCACTCCAACCACATAAAGTTGCTTTGGAAGTTTGAATTCAAGTTTCATGGCCAATCCAGGGAGGTTAAAACCTAAACCCAGATTGAGTGTAAACGGGTCAGATAACTGACCGGGTTAATGAAAATCCTTAAATTATGAACAAGCTTATTTTAACTGAATGGTATATATTGATCTGCCAGAGACATTATTTTCAAAGACAGCATTGGCGTTTACATGACAAGCATAGTCATAGATGCTTCATGCCTGTCACATCCCACGTACTTGTGCTATCATAGCCTATGTTACCTACATGCTAAGTTTTGCATCAAGATACTCCATTGAGCGAATGTCTGGCCACTGCGGGCTGTTGGCCATGTTGGCCAACCTTCAGCCCCCATTGGGGATTTCTCTCTCCTGTATCTCTGAGAGTGAAATAGGAGGATTCTGAGCCAGACCTCTAGATACATAATCCTTCAGGAAGCAGTTTGATCTGACTTATCGAGATATTATATCCCATCTATAGCAAAGATGAACAAAAGATGGATTCACGGCTAATAACCTGTTGTACATAATTTTTAAAAATATACCGCAATGTTTTATAGAACATTTTCACTGCTAGTTTATCTTCCAGAAATCTATTATCTGTATAAACATATGTACATGTTTGTATGTCATGTAATAGAAAGTAATATAATACAGAAAAGAGGTAAAGTTAAAATAAGTTGCTAATATTTAATCCTATGCATAAACATGTATACACTTTTCATGGAAAACTGATAGTGACAATGCTAAATGTCAAATTGGTGCCCAACTGAAAGTTAAGAGACCTGAATTTTAGTCTGAACCAGCTGTGACTTCGAGTAAGTCCTTCAGCTTTCCTGGTCTTAGGTGTCTATATCCATAAATGAATGTACAATAAAGAAATTTATCATTTATTGAATGCCAACGATTACATGTCAAAGATTGGGCTGGGCACTTTACGTATGTTAGCTCATTGAATGGTCCTTAGCAACCTCTAAAGCAGACATTAGTATCCCCACCTGATATATAAACAAACTAAGTTCATGCAATATAAGCAATATCAGAATTGAAACCAAGGCCTCTAACTCCAAAGATGGTAACTGCCCACTACCATATATTATATAATACCTTCTGTTAAAATGCAAAATCATAGCAAATGATCTCTAAAGTCTATTTGGCTCAATCACTTGAGAATTTTTTTGGGGAAAGAGACCTCTTTTTGATATCATTCCATTTATTGGAAAAGGGTAGCACAAAGCTTCCCCAGGCATGTTTTTGTATAAGCAAGCATATTTGAAAAAGCTTTGAAAACTCCATCATAAAGCACTTTGTCTCAGAATGACAGCAGCAGAAATCAATCTGCAACGCCTTAAGTAATTATCCCATGTTTTCCCACAAAAAATTAACCCGAGTAACACACACAGTTGACACAATCTGCTGGAGTGAATTCCACACTCAGGTACACAGGATTGTGCTGGAGACACCCAGCCACTAGGTTCAGCCGTGACACAGAAAATCACAAAATGAGTCCGGCTGGCCCTTCCCTCCCTAATGTGCTGACTCCAGCAGGAGGAGCTCATTCTTCCACGAACCCCAGCTGCTCCTCTCCCTGGCTCCCTCCCCAGCTCAGGCCACCATGTGCCCTGCCACAAACATGCTGACTAGCGGAGGGGCCCCAGCACTTCAGGTAATTAATCCTTTCCTAATGTAGGTTAAGCAGGTGTGAAACCTCCTCTGTGCAGAGAGGGGGAGCTGCCCTGTGGAGACACCCCTGCGGTTCTGGCATTTAATTGGGCTCCGATGATTCCAACACCAGTCGGCTGTGCTGCCGACCTGGGCATCTGGTCACCCACGGGCTTTGTCTCAATCCGGTGGAACAAACCAGTTCTTTCTCCTCCTTGGTATTAAAATATGCATGTTTTATAGTTAGGTGTGTGTGTGTATGTGTGTGTGTGTGTGTGTGTGTAAGATAGAGACAGAGAGAGAGTCACAGAGAGGGACAGACAGACAGGAAGGGAGAGAGATGAGAAGCATCAATTCTTCATTGTGGCACCTTAGTTGTTCATTGATTGCTTTCTCATATGTACCTTTACCGGGGAGCTACAGCAGACCAAGTGATCCCTTGCTCAAGCCAGTGACCTTTGAGTTCAAACCAGTGACCATGGGGTTATGTCTATGATCCCATGCTCAAGCAGGATAAGCCTGTGCTCAAGCTGGCAACCTTAGGGTTTCAAACCTGGGTCCTCCACGACCCAGTCTAACACTCTATCCACTGTGCCACCACCTGGTCAGGTTATAGTTAGGGTTTAATGTCTGATCTGGTAATGAAGATTTAAGTTTCTCATTGGAAGTAAGGCTATGTGATCAATGGAGACTGCTCCAATTTCGGGATTAACAAACTTGAATTGACCAGGTAGCTTCTGGCATTACTTAGGGGTGCTATTCATGCATTACATATTTATTTTCTTTCTTTCACTAATTACAATGTGCTAGTACTCTTTAATTCACATAATGATAATACTGAACTGCACTAAAACAGATACAAGTATAAAACAAAAGGTGAATGTCTTTATTTCAAGTTTGTAAACTTTGAACATTATTCCTGACTCTGGCTGTAGGAAAACAAATAATAATCTGGTTAAAATAAATAAAAAATAAAAGCTGTTGATTGATTCAGAGAAAAAAATGATAGTTTTATTTTTCTGGGAAAAAAAAAGAGAAACGTTTTTTCTTAAGAGAAATATCAAGGTAGTGTAAACAAGTGGAGGTATTATTTCTCTTACACAGCTTAAACTTCTTAGAAAGTTTGGTCAATTCAAGGGATTTTGGCAGGTTAGACAGGATTTTCTAATAGAATTCTTCTAATTAATATTCATTTATGATGACTGAAAATTGGCCTAAACTGGGAAGGAAGCAGGTTGGTTTTAGGGAAGCCATATGTCTGTGGACATACCTAGGACTGGGTTCACATATGACCTGATTTGTAAAAGGCTACCACTATGGATGGCTTGGTTCACCTTGGACATAGATTTGTCACAATGAAAGGAAAGCAAGTAACACCATATACAGTTAAAGGAAGAGCAGTGCCGTGACTATATGGACTCCGATGTTGGTTTAATAGGGAAATAGGAAAATTCACACTGAACAGAAACGAGGTGAATGCACAGGAAATTCCAGCTGAAGGTGTTGCCTTCCCTTCTCCTTTCTCCTGCCTATCCCGCAACAGAGGCAATACAGCCGTCTCTTAGATCTCAGTGTCAGAAAATACTCTCCACTGTCCCTCACACCATCCCTTTCCCCCAGATGTCCACGGGGACTTCAGTTCAACCCTCTTTCCCCTGGGCTTCGCCCACACCTGTGCCATTTCTTTTCGCACATCAAAACTGCACTTTGTATTCTGGACCTGCTGGAGACTTACTGACAGAACTTTGGCCCAACAGGAAGTAGGCTGACTTAGTCACATAAAACACACACATGTGCACACACACATACATACACACACACACACACACTCAGACACACAGACACACATGGCCAAGACCAACATTCTTGGAGGAAAAGGCATACCGAAGAGCAAAGTTACATGACTTTTCTATATACTGAAGTTTGTGATGCAAAATTAATTCAGATGCTCCTTATGATGAAAAGCTCTATTCTTTACACCACTCACACATGCACACATACTCCCATGCACACACACAACTGCCATACGCACCAGTGCTCTCAAGTTCACGATTCTATTCTGTGTGGGATGACTTGAATATTTATTTCTCCAAGTCCTTACATTACTTCTCAGCTTCTATGAACTAATTTTGATATGTACAACCCTACAGCACACAGCTATTGTGATCTACAAAAATATAATGTCTTGGACCAGAAATTCTGAGTTCGGCTGAGTAACACTGACACCTTCTTTCAGTGTTACTGAAGAAGAAAACCCAGCCAGTTACCATGTATTTTTCTGAAGAAATCACTTCTCTGCATGTGTGTGTTTAAGCAGTGCCTTTACATCACTCTGTATTCATGGGAAACTATTTTTCTGATGCCTGAAGTCTCCAGCTGCCATAGAATTTATATCTCTTTCCTCTGCTCTTTGTTTTTCAGCCATTTTCCCTGAATGTCAAAGTCAATTTAGTGCATTTCACTTTGCTGAATAAATCAGAGGCGAAATCCTTGCTAAAAGTGAAAATTTGATTTGCTAAAAGGAGCTTAGGGCAACTATTAATCAATATATCCAGAGTGTCAAAGCCAAGGCCAGGACAGACATGCATTCATTTGGAGATTGGCTGAGGCAGATAAAGGGGGATGCAGGGGAAAAGTGCCACCAGCTCGCAGGAGGGAGGTGGCACTAGGGTTGACGAGAGGGTCAAAGAGGAGTGAAGGGAGAGACGACACACATTGGCGTCCCATTTTCCTCTTCTCCCTCCAATTCTTTCAGAGGTGGGAAAAAATATTGTTAAGGAAGCATTTAAGCATCTATGGAATACACTAACCATACCAACTTTCATATAACAATTTTCTCACAAGACACAAAAGCCTTTCTCTGTAACTTGTCAGGCAGCCTTGAGAAGAACCTAAAAGTCAGAAGTAACAGCTCCCTTTACAAACAAAATTGCAGAACATAAAGACACTGCACTTTTGGCCCGGTCCATAGGGGGTCAATATTTTGAAAATCCTCAGGCAGAATTCAGGCTTACTGAAAGATTCTGGGCTACAGTAAACTGAATGACTGACCTTCCCATTCCAAAGAGCTGAGCAATGACCAAGGTCTTGCTGAAAATGATAACGTTTGAAGATATAGCACATATAAAATCTGCAACACTCAGGGATACAACATATTTTCAAAAGTATTGGGTAATCTTTCTCTAACTTGAAAGCTATGATTTTAATCTTTTCAAAGGGAAGTTGCAATCCTACCACTCAGTTAAAATTTTCAATGGCTCCGCATTACCTTCAGTATAAAATGTTATTTCTCAGAATGAAAGTCAAGATTTTTTATGATGGGGCCTATGCCTGCGTCTCCAGACTCACAGCATGCCTTCACCCCATGCTGTTCCTTCTCTCTGTCCATGTGACTCTGGGCGAGAGAACTATCATAGCCCTATCTCTGGGTTACAGGTGTCAGCTCACCTCTCTGAGTCACCTGCCACACAGGCAGAATCGTGCTGCAACTATGTGCGTACCTTTCATGCACAGTGTCTGACACAGCTCACTAGATGCTTACGCTAGGAAAGAAAGAAGGAAGGAAAAAACAAAGGAAGGAAGGGAGGAAGAAAAAAATTAAGGAGGGAAGGGAGGGAGGAAGGGAGGAAAGGAGGGGGGGATGGACAAAGAGAAGGAGAAAAAAAGAAAGAAAGAGAAAAGGAGGGAGGAAGGAAGGAAGGGAGAAAAAACATTAAGTGGTAGAGCTAACATTGTTGATATCTTGTATGGTTTGAAGTCACTAAACTCATTTCTTTTCCAGTTTACCTACAACTCTAAATCAAATTCCATGCCTAGTGTCCTGGCCAGTTGGCTCAGTGGTAGAGCATTGACCTGGCATGTCCAAGTCCCAGGTTTGATTCTCAGTCAGGGCACACAGGAGAAGTGACCATCTGCTTCTCCACCCTTCCCCCTCCCAATTTTCTCTCTCTCTCCTCTTCCCCTCTCGCAGCCATGGCTCAAACAATTCAAGCAAAGTTGGACCTGGGCACTGAGGATGGCTGCATGGCCTCACCTCAGGCACTAAAATAGCTCAGTTGCCAAGCAATGGAGCTGTGGCCCAGAAGAGCAGAGCATCACCCTCTAGTGGGCTTGCTGGGTGGAACTCAGTTGGGGTACATATGGGAGTCTGTCTCTGAATCCCATCGGTCACTTAATTAAAAAAAATTCCATGCCCATTGAATCCAAACAGAGTCAGGGAGGGGAAGCATCCAATTCCAGCAGCCCATCACTAGAGGACTTTTCCAGCCCTTCAGATGAGTAGCAAAGCAGCAATCTCCTTGTTTCATCAAGACCTATCATCAGTGATGCCTAGGATACACTATCCATCAAACACCTTGACTTTTACTGATTTGACAATGTGTTATAATTCCCTTATTTTTTTAATTCATCCCCCTTCCTTTTAATCTTTCATTTTATAAATACACTGACAAAATTTCAAGATAGGGACAGTATGTTCCATTCATGGAAATGTGATATGAGAGGCAGGTCAGGAATGTGGAACAGATGACAAAGACCAATGGAGAAGGTGGTGAGGACAGGGAACGAAGATGTAATGAAGGCCCTCATAGAGTCGCTAAAGGTATTCTGTGGGTTTGAGTAACAGCACCAATAGTATGAGTCAAACTTCCTGACTCTCAAGTTGATGGCTCATCTCTCAAGTAGGAACAATAAGAATCAAACCTACCAACAGAATCCTACAGGATTGTTGTGGACAGCAAATGAGAATTTGTAAAGTGCTTTGTAAACAACAAAGGCACATATATGTATATTGATGTAGATGCAGATGCATGATCCAGGGTCAAGACACAGCATGTGTATCTTGTAAATTTCCTACAGTGCCAAACAGTGCCAGGCACACAGACACTTAGGTACTTAAACTGCAAACATGATCGCTATGAAATTATGATTCCTCTTTGCACAGTGCTACACAATGATATGGCCATATAAGGGTGGCAGATATATTTTGGGGACAACTCATAACCAAGCAGAAGTAATGCTAGAATCAAGACCACAAGAGCACAGGTGACAGATGGTGTCACACAGGTCACACAAACAATGGCGTTGAGTGGTAAAGATCTCTGTGAGCATATTGAACATTTGGGTGTCCCTTGAATCTGGGTGTGAGTCTAAGACACCAGACGACTGTTTGTTGGTCAATACTTTTTCATTTCTGGTAAGGGCGACTGAGGACCATAAAGGAGTTCTTAGGAGATATTTCGGATTATATTTTTCACAACAGATTCCTCAATTTACTAGTTCCTATTTCCATATCACAAGTGTAGCTTCAGAAACTGATGGGCATTTTGTTAATTTTGGTTTGGCCAATGGGAATGGATTATATTATTTAGGACAGAATGACAACTGTATTCGTACAGTGCTCCTCCTGGTTAATGAGCTCCTATTACAATGAATATTTAGCTGGGATGTTTTTTGAAATGGCTTTTATGAATGATAAGATTTTGAATAACTTGATTTTAACTGTAACAAATCTATGTGTTGCATCTTAGAAACTAAAGTGGACCTTGGCCGGTTAGCTCAGCAGTAGAGTGTCAGCCCAGCATGTAGAAGTCCTAGGTTTGATTCCTGGTCAGGGCACACGGGAGAAGTGCCCATCTGCTTCTCTACCCCTCCCCCTTCTACCTCTCTTTCCCTTCGCCTCCCGCAGCCATGGCTGAAATGGTTTAAGTAAAGTTGGCCCCAAGCATTCAGGATGGCTCCACAGCCTCGCCTCAGGCACTAAAATAGCTCCGTCGCCAAGAAATGAAACAGTGGCCCCAGATGGGCAGAGCATTGCCTGGTAGGGGGCTTACCGGGTGGATCCTGGTCAGGGTGCATGCGGGAGTCTGTCTCCCTGCCTCCCCTCCTCTCACTTCATAAAAAAAATAAAGAAAGAAACAAAAGTGAACACTGAGTATTTTATGTTTAGATCATGCTTTATAACTTATAAATTCATTCTCCATATAACTTATGTATGTAATTTACATGTGTATTTTTTATTCATTTGATTTTTCATAATATAACAAATGGCTCCAGCAATTAAGTAATTTAAAAAATGATTCAGTTAGTACAACTGAGGTTTTCTGATTTTCCTCAGAATCCTTCTACCCTTCAATATCACAACTACAGGTACAAAGTATACAACTTACCAGGAACACTGACTACAACCCTCTAAATACTTGGTAATTGAATATACTTAGACCTATAGTAGTATTATTAAGTGCTAGGGCTTTGGTCTTAAATTGGCATTTTCTCCATTTATCTAAAACACTCTACTATTTCATAGTTCTGACATCATTAAGTTCTATGCACAAAAGAAAAACTTAATTCTGAGAAAAGAAGCTATAGTTGCTTTAATTCTTTTGCAGCAAAGTAGAAATCATAACTACGTGTAAATTTAGTTCAGAGATGGGTGGAAGTTGGGAGCTCAGGGGCAATAAGCAGTTTTGTGCTGTGCATATTTTAATCAAATAATCAATAAAAAATTATCAAGTGCCAATAATATGATCCAAAGCAGAGTGTAATGTGCTATTTATATATAATTCTCATGTCAGCAAGGCCCTGATTCCTATACATCAAACCATATGCACATACTTGCATGCATGGAAACATGCTTTATGTTACAAATAGAATTTTAATCTTATTGTAATTATTTTCACCTGATTATTTTGTGCTCTTGTACCTATTACAATCACTTAATGATGCTAGCAGTTTAAGATAAGTAATGAGAATTTATAAAACAAATCTTCCACAACTTTGGTTGGGGGATGATATAATCTTAAAAACCAGTCTCTACATAAAATGCTTTAGATCAATAAGTGTATCTTTAAGTAGTGTAATTAGCAATAACTGTTCAAAAATATTCTCTTCCAGATTAATATCCCAATGTAAAACTAGTTAATCTATGTTCTTTAGAGATTTCTGTCATTTCTTGAAAAGTCTAAATAATTCTGTTGAGAAAAATTTAAAAGCCAAATCAATGAGCAATTTTTGCAATATTCTTCAATTGAAGTTTTCACAAAATACATTTTGGTATAAATGGAAAATACTGGCTTCTATACTTTAGACTCCTGGTTCTAACGTGAATAACTCTATGTATGTTTTATCACATAATTTTCCTTCTGTGGTTTTCTTTAAGAGCTTAATATTTCCTGCTCTCACTTTGTATGAAGCAGGATTATAGGGTTTTGTGTGTGAGTGTGTGTGTGTGCTGGCATTACAATAGACACTATTTTAAAAATGTGACTAAGAGCCCCAAACTTGACCAGAGTATTCTTCTTTAGTAGGTAATTTAATGTGGCATGGTAAAAATAAACAAGTCTACCTGAAAATCTGCCATTTTTGATAATGAACACAATTGTCAAAACATGCATTCATTTCCCTTAATCATTCAAAAACCTCCATATCCTCTTAAAGCAAACTGTCTGGCGCGATCCGTAAATATATTGAAGCCACTTATATAGGTCAGCTAATATGGGTTACACTTTTTATAAGCACCGACTGACTAAGCACATTCTATATTTTGCTCGCAAAGTTCCAGTACACAATAATATTTTAATCAACTACAAAGAACAATAACAGATCTGACAGCTGGGCTGATGATCGTCTTATCAGACTCTGTGAAACCTAGCTCTGATATCTGACGGAGCCTCCATTACTTGGCAGCCCATTCTAAAAAAAAGAAAGAAAGAAAAAACCAACAATGGCAAGAGAATGAATTGGAGTGTGCCAGGCCTCCATATCTACATAAAAGAGATTAGAGGCGACAGCGTTCCATTTTACAGCTCAATCATATTGTGTTAGCATGCGCTTATCCGAGCGCGGACGAAATTGAAAGAGAAATAAAAAAGAGTCAGGCAGATAGGAACCAGAAAAGCGAGGCATGAGCAATTTCTAAGGATATAAAAGGATGCTAATGGCAGGGCCCTGTCATTCTTAAAAAGGGCTATTAGGGCACCGTCATCTGTTCTTGTGCCCTTACACTCTGCCAGCGAAAGTCAAGCATTTTCTAAAGCCCCTGTGTGAGCTTCATTTTTTTTTTATAGATAAAGTATGGTCATGTTTCATAACAACACACTTTTCCATTTATATAATGTATGAAAGTAAGTCAACTAATCCTATTGACTAATTTAAAAAAAGACTCATTCTATATGTATTTTTCAACGTTTGTTGTTGTTAAATTCTTTACTGTTTTATGGAGCAAAAGCAAGTGTAAAAAATAACATGTTCCCAGTGGTGCAGAAAGACCACTGACCTTATCTTAGATGTTAAACTTGATTTTTTGAAAGTGTGTGTCTCTGTGTGTTTTGTGTGTGATATTTCACACACTAAAAACAGGAGATATATGTATATATATTGTGTGTGTATATATATATATATATATATATATATATATATATATATATACACACACACAACACACACATAAATATATATATATATATATATATATATATATATATTTTTTTTTTTTTCTTAAGGTTTAACTGATGTTACAAAACAAAGAGTTCTGCAGAGCAAACCTATGACCAGTGAAACCTCAGGCTTATATTCCAGCTCTGACCTGTTATCGGGTCTGGGTCATGTTATCAAGAACTTGATTTGACTGTGATCAGGGCAGAAATGTGTCTCCCATCTTTATAGTCTCTTTTTCTTTGCACGCCTCTCCCACACTGCAAGCACACTGCTTCTGTGTCCTACATCCCTGAAGCCAGACCTGGCTGGCACGCAGAGAGCAAGCATCCTCCCAACTCATCCTCTGAACCCTGCATGGCACACTTATTGTTAAAAAGGTAAAAAAAAGAAAGAAAGAAAAGAATTTCAGTTAATTCTTGCTTCGCTAATCCCTTTCTGAAAAGCCAAGATACTCCTGTGCCATCATTTCAAGCACCCTCGGGGTGTCACAAAACCCAGAGCTGTGTATCATCATTCCACAGTGAACTGTTCCAGCCCGCCTATGGAGAGAGTCACTTCAGTTGGTCCTCACCAGCTCGAAGCCTTGCTTTCAGGCTGAGCACATAAACAGTAATTGTTTCCACCACTGGAACTGCTGTTACTCAAAGCTATTTAAAGTTACTGTCTTCACAAAAGTAGCAAGAGCCCCTTTACGGTGACAAGTTCCTTTTGTAAGCTGACATTTGTACTTCAATGCACAACTGGGCCCACAGATGCATCACTGACTTGTTGTTGTTGTTGTTTTTTAACCAGAGAACATTAGAAGGAGGTGTTGAGTTTCACTGGTCTTTATTGTGGAATATCTGTACAATATCCAAACATTGGCTTACCAAATCCCTTATGCCAGAGAGAAACTGAGGAGTGTTCCCTGGATTAACAGATGGTTTGTAGTCACAGTGACACAGCCTTTCGAGCTGGTGTTAATAATAACAACAACATCATTATTATTTTGAAATAATTCTTTTATGGGCAACTAACTAGGATACAGAAATATCCTGCTTCAACTCCTAGGCAGTGACGCTGAGTATTTGCTTTGAAGGTCCTAGGATACACAGGTGAATGTAAGCATGTGCTTCTTACCTCTCTCTGCCTCAGGTCTCCCTATCTGTGAATGAAGGACAATCATAATTGATTCCTGGGTTAGAATAATGGCTCTTAGTTGGGGATTGGATCCATTTTGTCCCCCCACCAACCTCCAAAGAACCTCCGGCAATGTCTGAAGACATTTTTGTGTGCAACAATTCAAGGGTACTAGCAAGCAGAAGCAAAGGAGGCTTCTAAGCAGCCTATGATGAACAGGACAGCCCCCTACAACTGAGGGTCATCTGACTCCAATGATTAATAGTGTCAAGGCTGAGAAACCCTGGGCTAGAATAATGAGAGAGTAATGATACTTTAACTGTGTAAATACATATATATGTTTGCACATATGTATAAAAAGATAAATTCTATAAATATAAATGAATATGTGTATATATACACATGCACATTATCTAAAAATATATCAGTGAACACTCCAACAAATGTTAGTTTTGTTTCTTCTGGCTCAAAAACCCTTCATAACACTTCCTTCCAGGTAAGTTTATATTTACCATTCAAGCAAATTCTGACTCTTTCCACTGCCCCTATTCCCAAATGTCTTAACATCTTATAGAATATCTTTTCTTTCTTTCAGTTTTTCTAAAAATTATATAGATACGATCCCAATCCCAATCCAGTGTCAACTATCCATGGGACCCCAATCTCATCCCCTTTGTCCACACAGTGGACCCTTGCATAGGTACCGTCTGAAGAACACACTCAAAACTCACCTATTTAACTAGTTTTGACTTAATTTGGGGTGCTTTATTAGCAAACGGTGTAAGACAAAGTAGCTGGTATAATACAGAGTGATGTTTAAATTAGTTTACAATTTGCTTGGCCTCATCTAGAACAGCACCGAACAAAGCCATTCAGAAATGTCAGCTGTGTTCCTAAGCACTGTAACAAATTGTCGCCTGCACGCTGCACACCTAATGACTTCAAATTAGCTTCAGTGCGATATCGCCTGACAGTTCGTTACGACTGTTAGCAACATAGCTGGCGTATCATGACCAATAAATTGGTTTCAGTGTGGGCTGGGAAAGGGACTTCCATCAATTTGATTAAAGAAATTATTGTAGCATTCAAAGCATAAAGACAAACTAGTTTAAGGGGACAGAAATAAGTTAACTGTGCTGGAAAAGAAACCATGGCTCATCGGTCAAAAACTTTCTTATAAACCTTGTGAAGATCAGAATTCAAGCAAATAAAAAACAATAATCATTCTAGACGACTAAGATTCTCAAAGCTGGTGATTAGGCAGAGGTTTGATGTTGTAAGTTGGGTCAGGAAAATAAAGTCATAAGCTATTTTAAAATACTACTTAAAAGTTCCCGTGTGAAAAAATTCTTGACATCACATTCATATTTCTTGTCATAATTTCTGTATAAATTCATGGTAAATGTCTAACTAAACCAGAGCAAAGCTTGTAAATAAGAGCAGTATACAAATAAGTAGTATAAGTAGCCACCATGGCAAACAAAAATTAGTTATTCTTAAGAAGAAGAATAAAATGTACTTTAAGACTCCTGTTGAAAAAAGCATTTTTTTAACATGAAAAGAAAAAGTAGAAGCATTTCCTTAGGAAAAAGTTCAAAATTTTAAAAGGAATAAAGAATTTTCTTTATCTTACATTGGCAATAGTACCTTTATATATTAAAAAATAATTAACAAGAGTTTAAGTTGGTATAGATAATAGAAAGGCTTATGGCTCTATAAAGATCAGCAAAGCT
The DNA here is from genome assembly GCA_037038555.1 of Rhynchonycteris naso. Classification (NCBI taxonomy): domain Eukaryota; kingdom Metazoa; phylum Chordata; class Mammalia; order Chiroptera; family Emballonuridae; genus Rhynchonycteris; species Rhynchonycteris naso. The sequence goes on along the minus strand of CM072995.1, from coordinate 209,352,719 downwards.
CTACATTAAGTATGACAAAAACAAACATAAAGGTTAAAAACAGTCCTAATGAGAAAATTTAGAATTTGCCTAATGTCCATAAACAAGCCTAGGGAATTATTCATAGCAATCTTTTCTTTTTCAATTTTATTTTTTCAAAAAAATGTACCTGGAATATGCTTCGCCCATCCAATGATAACCACCAACTCTCGGTCAGCCAAGTCACACAGTGTAGTGAGGGCTTTGATGTCACTGTCTGGGACAGTAGGGTCAGGCATGGCATAGATCTTCTCCGGCTCAGCCACCAACAAATGTGAAACAATCTTGTTATCTGCAGGATCAGACCAGAGCACTTTAAGATAACTAGGAGCATCATCCGTCTTTTACAAACCTCAAAGCATGTTGTGTTTTGAAAACAAAACAAAACAACAATTCAAATCACCAGCAATACACCCAACATAGTCTACTTATGGTTCAATATATGTACATTAAACAGTGTTCAGGAAAACTCACAGCAAGACATAAGGGGCTGCAGTCATAACAGAATGAATTCCTTTCTTATTCTTTTCTTTTTTTTTTTACTCTACCTGCCTTTGTAGGAATGAAGCATTTGTCCTAGAATGAATTTTTTTTTTTTTTTTTACAGTAAACAGATAAGAGAAGTAAGATTGTCTGTGGGTTCACGCTTTGATTCTTAAGTGGGATTTGGGGAAGCAGATTAAATAGTATACAACAGCTTTGAAATAAAAATCCATAGTAAACCATCAACATCTAGAATCTAATGTTCAAGGCAAAGAACTGCTAATGTCCAGAGTCACAATGGGTATGAAAGTCATTAATTGTCTTAATTCCTTTAAAGTAGAGCAAAGGTCAAAGCCCCTCTGCTGGGTGAGTTATGGACTACATAACTCTATCTCTGTAGGATGCATTAAATAGGAATTTCTTTGCTTTTGCCCTCTGCCCACATACCCAGCTAATCTTCCAAACATAGGCAAACCAGTTTCCAGAAAAATGCCCCTACTTAACCGTGACTGCATTTTCTCTTTGGAGTGTCTAATTTCTTTAATCCTCTATTGTCTTTAGTTCATTCTCCGGTTCAGCTTGATCTGTCTGAAATCTGTGATATATGTTTTTAAAAACCCTCATAAAATAAACACCAGAGACAAACAAAAGGCATCCCATCTGATGTGTTTTATTGCTCAGGGGCATGTGAGGGTTTATGGAAGGGGTTGTAAAGCCTTGCTAACAGAATGATTTTCTCTTGTTGGTCCTATTTTCAATTTCTGTGTGTCGCATGGGATTTTATACTTCCTGCTTAGTGAGGAGATAGAAATGGGTAAGAATAAACCCCGATATTTCAACATTCTATGCACTCTTTCTCTAGAAAAGTGGGAAATTCAACAGGATTCTGAGTGAGCAAAGCTAAAGTTTCCTAGATCATTTTCCTTTCAAAAGTTTTCACTTTTTAACCCCAATTGAAAGACATCCTGTACCTTCGCATTGAAAACAGCATTTTTTTCATTCCCTTTAATGTGATAACAAGGAGACTTGTCCAAACTATAATTTGCATTTTCTGACATATTTTAAGATTTTATTATTATAGCTGCCACAGGAGTTATATTTATTGCAAATAATCAACAAATAACCATCCACTGGCAGTAATACCCAATTACCATTAAACAAAAGATTTGGGGAAAAATCTTCCCCAATGCCATATTTTCTAGTAAAATATTAAAGTTAAATAGAGATTCTTTTTTTTTTTTTTAATTTGCAGGATCTGCAAAGAATGACATCTGTTTCTTGTATTCGCTATAGAAACAACACCCTGTATTTTTAGTTACGCTTGGAAAAGTTTTCAGCTTTCATCGCTCTGACAACACAACAAAACCTGACAGCAACCACTCGATTCTCAGGATTATGCACCGATAAAGGGCAGAGACATGTCACAGAAGGAAATCCTGATTCAAGTTCTTACTTAGTACAGGGAAAATGCCGGCTGTTTCACCCAAGTCAGTGGATACTTGACTTTGGGGGTCAGAGAAATTTGGTCAAAGCTTGGAAATTCCCATAATTTTGAAAATGAAATGGCCAGCACACTGTGTCTAGGTAAATCTTATTTAATGTTTCCCTAATTAGAATCAATAGAACCCAATTTTCATTCTTGAGCTTCTGCTGTCCACAATCATTCAGGACCCAGAAATCTCCCCCAGCCACTTTCTGCACAAAGCTCATGCTCGGTCTCTTGACACTTACCTGACAGGATCTGAAAATTAAGTTTTATAAATGTTTGTTACCAAAATACACTAATTGGATGGACTCAGGAAAATTAACACAGAGGCCTTGAGATAATGAGTAATGATTTATTAGAGTTCTCTTTATCTCAGACAAATGAAGCTCACAGAAATTGCTGTAATCTTAAAGGTATTTGACAAACCACTTCCCAATTTCTCAGGTTTATGCAGAAAACTGTAGATGTTCCTTTATCATGGGCTGAGGCTGCATGTCTGTTTGTTGTTGTTTTCTCTCTCAGTAGAGGAAATTATCAGCGGTTTTAGTCAATGTTTGCATAAAATGAATGAGAAACGGGGACTTTGTGTCATACTGGATCCAGAAAAACTAAACCTCTAATGAAATTAAGCATTAGTGTTTATTGCATTTTATTGTATTATCAGAAAGTTTTTTATGATAATGTGCAAAATCTGCTTAAATGCAGTCCTAGATTGTGTTTGCAAAATGCCAAACAGCTTATGCCGGCTGAGGATGAGATGCCAGATTGGACAATTGAAGGTATAATCAACATAATGTTTTTTGGAAAGGCAAAAGGAAACTATGCCATATGTTCACTTAAGCTTTAATTTTATGTAAAACTGGTTGTTTTTCCTTTGACATCGCTAAAATGTCCTTTTGTTTACTGTGTGGGATCTGTTTTACTTATTTAACCATCCCCATATGCTCACAGCATGGTGCACAGCAGCGACCCCTCCCGGAGAATCTGACTTAGAAGCAGACGCTTTTTCTCTTCCCTTGAAAGCAGATTTTTAAAAAATACCCGTGTGTTTTCTAGACCTGCTATGGATGTGGCTTCTCCGGGGGAGGGCTGGTTGTGTCTTCTGAGACAAAGACAGCTGAGTGTGAGAACTGTTTCTATGATGACACTTCTCAGTGCCTAATATGAACTCATTGCATAAAGAACCCGAAAAGGGTAGGTCTGTTGCACTACAACTATGAACTGAGTTTTTCAGAAATGGGATTCAGTTACTGCCTCAATCTATATTCCAGCTCTTTTTAGTTAATGGCAAAGAGAATGGTGCTTGTGTCTTAGCAATGTACTGTCATCCTTTCCAATTGCTACCTGGCATTATAACACTGTGGGCTCTTTAAAAACAATTCATGATGCCCATAAGGGCATCTGAGACGGAACCATCAACCTATGCTAGTTATTAGTAGGGCCCATTCTTGCTCTAATCTATTGCTAGCTAGTGTGTTAACCTTCTCTAGCTTCAAATTAATGAGGCTCCTAATGTATTTTCATTGGGAGGTTGAGCAGTCAAACTCATTTAGTTAGTGAAAACTATGAAAATCACTTTCTTGTGAAATCTGAAACTAACAGCTCCAATGAGCTAATGATTGCAGTATGATCCATTTTATGTACCTTTGAAAATAAAGATAAGCAATAGATGTGAAATCTGTACTGCATAAGCTACACCTTAATATGCTATACCTCCATAAAATGACTAGGTGCGAGAAGGCAAGGAGAAAAAAAACATGGGAAAGAAAAAGGCAATTAGCTGAGCTGCTGTTGTTCCTCTCAGCAATCCTTGGGAATGGAGCCATGACCCCCGGACCCCCAACAAAGACAAGCCGACTTGGAGTCAGTTGGGATGAGCATGCCAAACCGGATACACACAGACTCAACAGGAGGGATTCTGTATGCTGGGAAGCCAGACATGTCTGCTGTACTTACATGGCTTTTTGGCTGGCTGAACCAGCTGAGGGTTCAGGTATGGGCTGTTCTCCGCATCTATTCTGCGCTTGTACTTCTGCCGACCTCCACGTACTCTGTCAAGACGCACCCCTGTGGGCAAAGACAGTCACTGGCTTACTATCGATGTAGATATCTTCAAAACCAATAGAATGCAGAGAGAGTATCACCCATGGGTGCCAGGGAGACAGGAAGTAGCACAGAGAATGGTCCAGTGGTATGAGAGGGATGGAAAAAAGTGGTGGCTAAATCGAGATGACCAGTGGTTGGAAACCAAATCTGGCAGAGGATAATAAACCTGATAGACATTTTAGGCAAGGCCATCGAAGTCACCTTTACACAGCAAAGAAAAGGCACAATTTCCTGTAAATTAATACAAGGAAATTGTTTTTCAAATTAAAGACAATGGAAATGTGTTGCTTCTTTATCGGTTACCCCTGAAAGTTCAGTGTGTATGGTCGGGTAGACCAGCAGACCATTTTTCCAACCCTGTCATCTATTAGGGGTCTCAATATGGACCTGTGGAACTAAATTGCATTGAAAACCCCTACATGCTATGGAGACACAAGGATTTGTCCCATATTGTCACGTCCCATATGAACTTGTCTTTGAAGGAGAATGTTATTTACATTTTGGGATTCATTTGTATTTTCTTTCAAATGAGGGGAAAAAGTGGGAGTAAGTTTGGAGACTGAACTCGGGATAGAAAGAGGTGCTTCCTGAGAGAATTCAGGTGAAGATATCAAAGAAGGGGTATATTGAGTAGGGAAAAGCTGAAGGGTAAAGTTACAAACACACGGCAAAAGATGATGGGCTTCTATAAAACTTCCTTTCAAAGAGTGATGGGTTAGGTCAAGATTCAGAGAGTTTTTGCTGGTCATGGATTTAAAGGAAATAGGAAAGAGGAAAAAAGAAATGGATTAGCCCTGGCCTGTAGAATCAGTGGTAGAGTGTCAGCCAGGTGTGTGGATATACCAGGTTCGATTTCCGGTCAGGACACACAGGGGAAGTGCCTATCTACTTCTCCACCCCACCCTCAGTTCTCTCTCTCTCTCTTTCTTCCCCTCCTGCAGCCATGGCTTAATTAGAGCGAGGTGGCCCTGTGTGCTGAAGATGGTTCCATGGCCTTCACCTCAGGTACTAAGAAGAGCTCGGTTGCTGAGCAATAGAACAATGCCCCAGATGAGCAGAGCAATGCCAACTAGTGGGCTTGCTGGATAGATCCCAGTCGGGCACATGCAGGAGTCTGTCTCTGCCTCTTCTCCTCTCACTAAATAAATAAATAAAATTTAAAAAGGGCTTAAAAATAATGTTTTTCATTTTATATGGGGAGTGGTGGGGAAGAGCTTTTTAACGGCCTGATTTCCAGTTTGTAATTGTTAAGTTTAGGATAGGACCATATCAACCTTAATCAAACAAAGCACCATTACTTGAGAATGAGAGTGAGGTGTGAGCCTCTTTCCATGGTATTAACTGATGAAACAGTTTACCAGTATCCGTTAATAAATCCAACCATAATATGTAGAATGCACTGCACACATTTTGGCATTTTCAACCCGTGTACAAACAGACTTGGTTTAATAGCATCATCAGTATTATTATTTTACTGAAGGGCCTCTCAGAGCCTTTAATATGCAAATAGCCTCAGTAAAACTCTCAGAGGGAGAGATAACCTATGCCATGTTTTGCAAATCAATTTAACCAAGGATTCAGTTTTTGGAATATTATTAATATCACATGACATGCAAGTTGTGGGTTATTTGAGGTATAGGAGACAGTGTGGGAACAGCTGACATATCTTTGTGAATCCTGAAAATAAATAGATGTACTCAAATGATTAGGATTATTAACAACATAAAGAAAATCACAAATTTTCATATGATCTTAATAAAAAATACTACTTTAAAATTTGATTATCTTTTAGTGAACACTCAAACATTTACTGGTTTATAGATAAAGCTGGTAATGCCATTCTGAAACATCAAAGGAAAGTTCAAATAAAAGCAGGAGACAATTTCAAGAACAATTAAGTAGGTTTAGAAAAATAAATACTAAAAAATCATCTAAATACACTAAGTATTCACTGAAAATAATAGTGCATGTCACAAAAAAGCTATATGCAATAACATAACAAATTATTCCTAAATAGTATATTAAGATTATGTTTAAAAATATAAAGCATAATTTGCAAGTCATAATGGTTGAGTTTTTTTATGACTCTTTTGTTAACTAGCTTTGTAAACTTTGATCAGTTCCTTAACTTATTTGCTTTTCCAAGTATAAGACAGATGAAAAGACAACACGCTTCCCAATGTTTTGCTGCAATGATCTAATGTTATTTTATCATATTAATATATTTGGGTATTATGCAAATGTATTATTAAATATACTGCTAACAAAAATTAGGGAATATTTCAAAATGAATATGAAGCAATACAATGTCCCTAAGTTTTGTGAGCAAATTTTATAAATCTTAAAATGCCAATGAAAATAAGGAAGTTGTCATCATACCATAATTTAGTTAAAATATTACTATATTATTTTATTTAAATATGTTTTGCATCATGTATATTTATTGAAAATCTGTCCCCATGGAGTTTGACAGTCCACCCTGCTTCAGTTCTTGAGGTATGATGGAGCGGTGAGATAATTCAAAAAAAAAAAAATGAGCCAAATAATGACACTATTTGATGTCTAAGTAATTTATAGAAATATTTTCTATCCCATTCTATTTACTACTCATCCCTGTCACTAATAATATCATTTATGTATGTGATGAGTTTAGAATAGACATAGAAACTCATCCAAATTCCATACAAAAGAATAATGCTTTCCTGATTTTAGCTATAAGCACACACAGTACAAATCTGAGTAGAGAACTGATTATCCCATTAATGTGATGCATGTAAAACTCTCAAAACTAATTATTTTAGCAGAAACAAACAAAAAATAGCAATATTTACCATGAGGACCCAAGAAAACCAGATTTGCCATCAACAAACCTCAGCGTAGTTCAAACACTTCCACCGCAGGTGACAGAGCCTGCCTCTTGACATCTTTAGCATCAACTACAAATGATTTTCTGTGTCAACGCCACTTGTAAGCCACTTCTGAAAATGTTTAAAAATAAGATTCCTCCCTTGAAATAGGATACCCATGCTGTTCAATGTTTGACAGAACTTGAAGTTAATTAAGGCAACTGGATTTTTCTGTTCATGTGGAGCCTGACATTATCTATTTTTTTAATATAATATTTTAATACTTGACATTACCTAACAAGTAGAACATGTCCTAATTGCTGCTGCTTCTCAGACCCAGCATGTGCCAACATCGCCACAAGGGAATTGCAAATCTCATGTGTTGTCAGAATTTACAAAATTGAGGCAGCGAGAACAGGGTGGGGAGAGGAAAAATATACTGGGAGGCAAATGAACTCTGAAAGCAGGAAAGCAGTTCAGCACCTGGGCTTCTTAGGTAACCTAATTTTCAGTCTGCATTTTGTGCCCAAATGCAAATTTTTTGTATTATATAGTCCAAAGTCAAAAGTACTTTTCCCCCATTTTTAATAGTACAAAGTCAGTATGTTCCGGCTACGGTTTCTGCTCAGTCTTGGGCTGCTGGTGGCAGACTCTCGCCTGCCCCACATTAGAGCCCAGACCAACACCTGTCATGTAGGACCCATCTGGTGGGAGCCGCAGAGGCTGAGTTTGGGTGGCCGCGGGGACGCAGAGGTCATGGCGAGCACGGTGGTGAGGTACTTGAAGTAGGCGGGGTTCCGTTTGGGAGAGCTGGCGCAGGATTTGGGCGGATGGCTCCCTCTGTCGTGCAGAACCTGGGACTCAGTGCTGCCCCTGCAACCAATTTCTGAGCAGAGCGGGTTTACATCAGCCAGGAGAAGGCTCAGGCCTTGGATGAGGAGCTGTTTAATGAGTACCAGTTCAGTGTGGACCAACTTATGGAGCAGGCTGGGTTAAACTGTGCCACAGCCATTGCCAAGGATTGGATATGGAGAAGGGAAACCCTGGAGGAATCAAGCCAGACTTGCTCAACTCCCTGACTGCACCCAAAAAGTCTGCCACCCAGTTTACAGGTCACTACCACTACTTGGGGGGTCAGTTTGTACCACCTGCTCTGGAAAAGAAGTACCAGCTGAATCTGCCACTGTACCCTGACACTGAGTGTGTGTTTCGTCTGCAGTGAGGGAAAACAGGTGATGTTTTTCCCAATAAAGACTTAGTGCATTGGGGGACCAAGATGGTGATGGAGTAAGTGGACATACCAACTTCCAACTCCCAGAACCAAAGTGGATTATAACTCAATTTTAAGAATCATCATCTGGATAAACTAACTTTGAACTAAACTAAGTGGACTCTTCAACCAAGGAACACAGAAGAAGCCACATTGAGACTGGTAGCAATAGCGAAAACGCAAAGAGGGCTGCCCAACTCCCCGGAGCGAATGGCAGCCCGGAGAGACCCGCGTGGCGGGAGGAGAGTTTGCGGAGAGAGAGAAACCTGGGTCCCAGGAACAAAGCCCCAGCCTGCAGTCGCAGAGCCTAGAAGAGGCGTTTGGACAGTATTGAGCTGTGAAACAAGTGAGGATGCTGTCTGTGAGAAAGAGACAGTTCTCTCAGACCCAAGATTCCTTTTAAATGGATAGCGCAGAAAACCTCTCTCACAACTACGCACCCGGGGCTCCGGGGAACGGGGACAGAGGAGAGGACCAGAGCAGCGGGAAGAGTGTGGACTGAAGGCACAGGGACAAACACTCTGAGGGACAGCCACCCTAACCCCTGGACTAAGTCATTTTCCTAATCAAAAACGAATATTTCCCCTGGAACTAGCAATACCAGCAAAGGCAGAAAGGACACCAGCCAAACAAGCTCTCCCGCGGCAATTAGAGCAGAGCTGATCAGAGGGAGGGAGCTCCCAGGCCTACAGTATGGAGAGTTAGGGCCCTTCCTACTCTTCTGAGGGTTGCTGAAGGGATGGTGGCGGCGGGACGCTGAAACGCGGTTCTGTCGGCGGGGGCGGAGGCCCAGCCGGTGTGAGCTCGGTCTAGCCCAGCAGGGGCAGAGGGGATGCACGAAAGCGGTCCTGCAGCTGCGGGACCGCCTGTAACCCAACTGGCGGGGGAAATGTGGGAGGCCAGGAACGGGCAGAGATCTGCTCTGCGACCCTGCACAAGCCGGCCCTGACCGCGGGGACGGGGCTAGGAACAGGGGCGGGCGGGGGCTTGTGGCAGAGCTCATGCCAGCAGCCCCTCCCAGCTGGAAAAATGGCAGTTTGCCATCCTGCATGCGAGTTGGCTCCAAACGTAGGGGCAGGGTAGAGCCCAGGACAGGGGAAGTTCGCAGCTGAGCGCACACCAGAAACCACACCCGGCCCAATAAACTGTAGTTTGCAATCCTGCATGCGCGAGTTGGCTCTGAATGCGGGGGTGAGGTAGAGCCCGGGATGAGCAGAAGGTCGCAGCTGAGCACACACCAGCAGCCACGCCCGGCCCAATAAACCTTGGTTTGCAACCCTGCGCAGGAGGCCCTGGCCTCGAGGGCAAGGCTAAAGCTCCGAACGGGCAAAGGCTCAGAGCTGAGAGCATGTCAGAAGCCCCGTCCAACTAGCGAAACTGGCGAGCAGGCTCTAACCGCGGGTGCTGGGCGGAAGCCCGGAAACAGGCTGGGTCCGCAGTTGAGCAAAGGTGCTCACCTATACCATTGGTGCTGAGGCTTGTGGCTTGAGTGACAGTCCCTCCCGCAGAGGAGAGGCAGAAATCACAACAACAGCCAGAGTGGGCCGGCGATGGCAACGCCCATACCCAACCACCCTAGGCAGTGGCAGAGGGGCAGGGGTGCAGGCCTGCAGACAGACCACACATAGAGAACACAAAGGCAACACCTACTGGACTCCAGTGACCACAACTTGCTTATACACAGACAAAATGGGCAGGCAGAGATGTGCAAACCAAATGAATCAAGAGAAATGACCAGAGAAGGACCTGAATGAACCAGATAGAACCAAATTACCAGAAGCAGAATTCAGAATAATGACAGTTAGAATGTTCAAAGAAATTAGAGCAACAATGGATAGTCACTATAAATACCTAAATAAAGAGACAACAAGTATAAAAAACAAAATTGAAATAATAAAAAAGAATCAGACAGAAATGACAAATACAGTATCAGAACTGAAGACCACAATGGAAGGAATTAAAAGCAGAATGAATCACGCTGAGGATCAAATCAGCAAGTTAGAGGACACAATAAACAAAGGCACAGAAGCAGAAAAGAAAAAGAAAAAGAGACTCAAAAAATGTGAGGAAACTCTAAGGGAGCTCTGTGACAACATGAAGAGAAACAACATTCACATCATAGGGGTTCCTGAAGAAGAGGAGAGAGAACAGGAAATAGAAACTTTGTTCAATCAAATCATAGCAGAAAACTTTCCTAAATTAAGGTTGGGAAACATTCCACATGTTCAAGAAGCACACAGAACTCCATTAAAGAGAAACCCAAAAAAATCTACACCAAGACACATCATAGTTAATATACCAAAACTAAGGGATAAAGAGAAAATTTTAAAAGCTCCTAGAGAAAAAAAAGGTATCACCTATAAAGGAACCCGCATAAGGATGACATCTGACTTCTCAACAGAAACACTTGAGGCCAGAAGGGAATGGCAAGATATAATCAAAGTAATGCAAAACAAGAACGTACAACCAAGACTACTCTATCCAGCAAGGCTAACGTTTAAAATTGAAATAGAAATAAAGAGATTCTCAGATAAATAGAGCCTCAAGGAATTCATTAAAACCAAACCAATTTTGCAAGAGATACTAAGGGGCCTGTTGTGAACAGTTCAAAGGGAGGAAAGAATATAGCAAAAGAAGAATACAGCTTTAAAGAATAAAATGGCAACAAACAACTACATATCAACAATAACCTTAAATATAAATGGATTAAATGATCCAATCAAAAGACATAGGGTAGCTGCATGGATAAACAAACAGGACCCATACATATGCTGTCTACAAGAGAAACACCTTAAAACAAAAGATGGCCATAAACTGAAGGTAAAAGGATGGAAAAAATATTTCATGCAAATGGAAATGAAAAAAAAGCCAGGATAGCAGTACTTATATCTGACAAAATGTACTTTAAAACAAAGGCTGTAGTAAGAGATAAAGAAGGACACTACATAATGATAAAGGGAACAATTCAACAGGAAGATATAACTATTATAAATATCTACACACCAAATATAGGAGCCCCGACATACATAAAGCAGACTTTGAAGGATATAAAAGGCGAGATTAACAGCAATACTATAATAGTAGGGGATTTCAATACCCCACTAACAACACTGGATAGATCCTCAAGAAAGAAAAATAATAAAGAAACAGCAGACTTAAAGGAGACACTAGATCAACTTGATTTAATCGATATCTTCAGAACTTTTCACCCTAAAGCAGTAGAATATAAATTCTTCTCAAGCGCTCATGGTACGTTTTCTAGGATAGACCACATGTTAGGACACAAAAATAGTCTCAATAAATTTAAGAAGATTGAAATCATATCAAGCATTTTCTCTGATCACAATGCCATGAAACTAGAAATTAACCACAAAAGAAAAACTGAAAAATACTCAAACACTTGGAAACTAAATAGCAAGATAATAAATAATGAATGGATTAACAATGAGATCAATGAAGAAATAAAAACGTTTTTAGAAATGAATGAAAATGAGCATACATCAACTCAAAATTTATGGGACACAGCGAAAGCAGTACTGAGAGGGACGTTCATTGCACTACAGGCATATCATATGAAGCTAGAAAAAGTTCAAATAAGCAACATGACCCTGCATCTAAAAGAACCAGAAAAACAACAGCAAATAAAACCCAGGACCAGTAGAAGGAAGGAAATAATAAAGATCAGAGCAGAAATAAATGACATAGAGGCGAAGGAAACAATACAGAGAATAAATAAAACCAGAAGCTGGTTCTTGAAAAGGTAAACAAGATTGATGAACCTTTAATTAGACTCACCAAGGAAAAAAGAGAGAGGTCTCAAATAAATAAAATTAGAAAGGACAGTGGAGAAATAACAACCGATACAACAGAGATACAAAGTATTTTAAGAAAATACTATGAAGAACTCTATGCCAAAAAATTAGACAATCTAGGTGAAATGGACAAATTTCTTGAATCATATAAACTTCCAAAAATCAATCTGGAAGAATCAGAACACCTAAACAGACCAATTACAACAGATGAGATCGAAACAGTTATCAAAAAACTCCCAAAAAAGAAAAGTCCTGGGCCTGATGGCTTCATAAGTGAATTTTATCAAAAATTCAAAGAAGAACTAACTCCTGTCCTCCTCAAATTATTTCAAAAAATTCAAGAGGAAGGGAGACTTCCTAACTCCTTTAATGAGGCTAGCATAATTCTGATCCCAAAACCGGGCAAAGTCAACACAAAGAAAAAAAATTATAGGCCTATATCCCTGATGAATTTAGACGCTAAAATTCTCAACAAAATATTAGCCAACCGGATCCACCAATATATGAAGAAAAATCATATGCCATGATCAAGTGGGATTTATTCTGGAGAGGCAAGGCTGGTTCAATATTCGCAAATCAATCAATGTGATTCATCACATAAACAAAAGGAAGGACAAAAATCACATGATAATTTTAATAGATGCAGAAAAGGCATTTGATAAAATCCAGCACCCATTCATGCTCAAAACTCTCAGTAAAGGGGAAATACAGGGAACATTCCTTAACATGATAAAGGCCATCTACGACAAACCCACAGCAAACATCATACTAAATGGACAAAAATTAAATGCAATCCCCTTAAGATCAGGAACCAGGCAGGGGTGCCCTCTTTCACCATAGGTCTGGAAGTCCTAGCTACAGCAATCAGACAAGAAGAAGAAATAAAAGGCATTCAAATTGGAAAAGAAGAAGTAAAACTGTCATTATTTGCAGATGATATGATATTATATATAGAAAACTCTAAAGTCTCAGTCAAAAAACTACTGGACCTTATAAATGAATTCAGCAAGGTGGCAGGATATAAAATTAATACTCAGAAATCAGAGGCATTTCTATATACCAACAGGGAACTGTCAGCAAAAGATATTAAGTAAACAATCCCCTTCACTATTGCAACCAAAAAAATATAGTACCTAGGAGTAAATTAACCAAGGAGGTTAAGGACTTGTACTCGGAAAATTATAAAACATTGATAAAAGAAATCAAGGAAGATACAAGTGGAAGCATATACCGTGCTCATGGTTAGGAAGAATAAACATCATTAAAATGTCTATATTACCCAAAGCAATTTATAAATTCAATGCAATACCAATTAAAATACCAATGACATACTTCAAAGATATAGAACACATATTCCAAATATTTATATGGAACCAAAAAAGTACACAAATAGCCTCAGCAATCTTAAAAAGAATAAATAAAGCAGGAGGTATCACTCTTCCAGATATCAAAGTTTACTACAAGGCCATTATACTGAAGACAGCCTGGTACTGGCATAAGAACAGGCACATAGATCAATGGAACAGAACAGAGAACCCAGAAATAAACCCACACCTTTATGGACAACTGATATTTGACAAAGGAGGAAAGAACATACAGTGGAGTAAAGACAGCCTCTTTAACAAATGGTGTTGGGAAAATTGGACATCTACCTGCAAAAAAATGAAACTAGACCATCAACTTACACCATTCACAAAAACAAACTCAAAGTGGATAAAAGATTTAAACGTAAGCCGTGAAACCATAAGCATCTTAGAAGAAAACATAGGCAGCAAACTCTCCGACATCTGTAGCAGCAATATTTTTGTCGATTTATCTCCATGGGCAAATGAAATAAAAGGCAAGATAAACAAATGGGACTATATCAAACTAAAAAGTTTTTGCACAGCTAAAGACAATAAGAAAAGAATAAAAAGACAAACCACACAATGGGAGAACATATTCGACAGCACACCTGATAAGGGGTTAATAACTAAAATTTATAAAGAACTTGTAAAACTCAACACCAGGAAGTCAAACAGTCCAATCAAAAAATGGGCTAAAGAAATGAATAGAAATTTCTTTAAAGAGGACATACAGATAGCCAATAGGCATATGAAAAAGTGCTCAACATAACTAATCATTAGAGAAATGCAAGTTAAAACCACAATGAGGTATCACCTCACACCAGTCAGAATGGCGCTCATTAGCAAAACAACACAGAAGTGCTGGCGAGGATGTGGAGAAAAGGGAACCCTCCGGCACTGCTGGTGGGAATGCAGACTGATGTAGCCACTGTGGACAACAGTATGGAGATTCCTCAAAAAATTAAAAATCGAACTACCTTTGACCCAGCTATCCTACTTATAGGAATATACCCTAAGAACACCATAGCACTGTTTGAAAAGAGAAAATGCGCTCCCATGTTCGTGGCAGCATTGTTCACAATAGTGAAGATCTGGAAACAGCCCAAGTGTTCGTCAGAGAACGAGTGGAACAAAAAGCTATGGTACATATATACTATGGAATACTACTCAGCCATAAGAAATGATGACATCGGATCATTTACAACAAAATGGATGTACCTTGATAACATTATACGGAGTGAAATAAGTAAATCAGAAAAAAACTGAGAACAGCATGATTTCATACACAGGTGGGACATAAAAGTGAGACTATGAGACATGGACAAGAGAGTGGTGGAAACGGGGTGGGGAGAGGGAGGAGAGGGTGGGATAGGCAGGAGGGGAAGGGCACAGGGAAAACCAGACAGAAGGTGACAGAGGACTATTTGACTTTGGGTGATGGGTATGCAACATAATTGAATGATAAGATAACCTGGAGATGTATTTTTTTGTACATATGTACCCTGATTTATTGGTGTCACCCCATTAAAATTAATAAAAGAAAAATATAGTTCAAAGTCAGAGGCGGTTCATAGGATAACGAGAGTTACCCTTCAGAGAATCCCACAGGACACCCCAGCCAACTTCCCTAAATTAAAAACACGTCCTTTATAATGTTCCCAAACAGAGGTTTGCTAAACACCTGAATTGCAAAGGCCCACAGAATACTTAAGGAAGATGCAAAGAGTCACATGAGAGTTGAAAGACCTTTTTTAAAAAAACGATGACATTTATGATTATGAAATCAATAGTTGTATTTAAGAAATGTTTTCAAACGTGGTTTGTGATTGGTCATCAGGAATGAGCAAAGCTGGAAAAGAGCAAGACTCAACCAACAAGGTGAAGAGGGTGAGAATGTTCTCCTCCATGATGAGTCTCCCTGATACTGTAGCTCCCTGTCCTAGGTAAGGAAGCCCCACTCTTCAAAGTACCTAGCAGCACCTTGTAATGCCCCTGAGGTTTCTGGGAGAGAAACCTCGTGAACAGGGGATGAAGAAATCCCTCTGAGGAGCCACAGGAATAGAAGCAAAGGCAGATGAACAGTACCAGACACCGCAGGAGAAATTCTACTGGTCGTTTCTGATGGGGTTCTCCTTCAGCACAGTGTCCTGACCGAGTGTATCAGTTTAACCTACCGTTGTTGTGCATATCCACTGGTTTCCTTAGGAAGGGGATGAGTGACAATGTAGTGTGTATTCACACACACCCCAGGGCAAATCTAGCTATATTAAATTCTTGAGGAACACATAAGACTAAATAGCATCCAATCCCTAGAAAGCTTTTCTACCTTTGACTCTTCTCAACCTAAGTTTGCACGGTTAATGGAATGACTCAGTCTCTACGTGAATGAAGCGCCTTGAGATAAATCAAGAGATGAGCCAGTTACTAGGAATCACAGGTTGGGAAGAACTTACAATATTTCAGGCAAAGGTTTGTTGTGCATATATCAATGTGTTTAATCCTACTGCAGCCCCCATTAAGTGGGGACTGTTATTATACCTTTCCACAAATGAGAAAAACAGAAATAGCAGGAGGTGAAACCAGGGGGAGGTATTGGAAGAGGGGAGCAGGAGAGAGAGAGTAAGGGGAAAAGAGAGAGAGAGAGAGATTGATTTATTGTCTAATTTATTTATGCATTCATTGGTTGATTCTTTTATGTGCTCTGACCGGGGATCAAATCTGCAACCTTGGCGTATTGGGACAATGCTCCAATCAACTGAGCTGCCCGACCAGTGCTAATCCCACATTCTTAAGCACCACGTTCTACTGCTTCTCTGCCATTACATTCTTCTTTTTTAAGTGAGAGGTGGGATGCAGGGAGGCAGAGACAGACTCCCTCTCGAATGCGCCCCAACTGGGATCCACCTGGCAAGCCCCCTACCAGACAGTGCTCTTCCTATCTGAGCTGCTCCTCCATTGCTCGGCAACTGAGCTATTTTAACACTGAGGCGAGGCAGATTCTTGCTTCTCCTGTGTGCCCTGACTGGGAATTGAACTGTGACTTCCACATGCTGGGCCAGCACTCTACCACTGAGTCAACCAGCCAGGGCCAATTAAATTCTAATTTTGAGGAAGAGCATTTAGTATGTACTCCAAAAGCAGAGGCACAAGCAGATGAGACCAAATTATTGTGGTGGACAATATTTACATCATGCTATGGAGGTACATGCAAAGAGGTCAACAAAGGATGAACTCATGGGGGGAAATAAATGACTACTTTTAATCAGTCGAAAGGCCAGTCATTTTGCATCTATCCCCCCCTAAGGTGACTTAACTTAGGCAAGTTTTTGTCTATCCGGTTGTGGGCTGGCCAAAAGCAATGGACAGATTCAGTCACTCTAATTTTCCACTGAAGCAGGGACCCAGACATATGAATGTCCTCGCTCCTTGCTTCTCCCTAGAATATTCCTGCAATTCAGACACAGCCTGTCTTACCCAGGCCCCAGAGGCAGGGCTGAATTTTACAGTCCAGAAGGGCGACCCAGGCTTTTCCGTAGATATCCCTGGATAATGGGTACATGTCCTCCTGCAGGAATATCAAGACAATTCAGGAACTTGGGGGACTGTTTGATTATATGTGGAACTAATATGTGCTGAACTAATAGGGAGAAAATCACACAGGGAGAGAAAATGCATATCCATTAGGCATTTTTTTGTTGTTTTTTTTTTAACTGAGCCTCAGTCACGGAAAGAGATAAAAGCCATGACTCACATTAAAGCTTTCTTGCTCTACAGATAAATTAACAATTAGCAAGGGTAAGTCTTTCGTTTGGGTCTCCTGATAGCTATCTGGACTATTAAACATGTGAGACTTGCATACAAAATTGCAAAGGCTCCCCTCCTCCTCCGTTTCAGATTCAAGTTGTATCCAAAATACTTTAGCAGATCTCCATGTATAGGACATAAGCCCAATGAAGTCCCTCCTTGGTGCCAAGGTGTGATTTTGCTGTTCTTGGTTGTTTCAGAGGCATATACATGAGATGTGTTATCTGGATGAGGGCTAAAGTCAAAACAACAGAAATTTGAAATACTGCAGATGAAACATTTTGTAGGGGACATGTTGTTCCATCAGGAGCCAAGTTGCTTCACCTGAAGCATGGAGCCCTAATCTATGACACATACAAGTACAAATTAGGTCATGGCAACAGGTGACACATTTTAATTGAATGTCTTCTGTCTTCAACTCTGACAAAAGGTGAATGGAAATAAATGAGTCTGGCCCGACGGCCCTGAGCCTTACAATACCCAATATCTCATTATTTTTAAACAGCTATCTATAAACTGATGCTGACAAGCCTTGGACCTTTTATTTCTGCTTAAGATGAGGTGGCTATGAAGGAGCGGGACAGAAAAAGAGGCACCCAGAGCATTACATTAAACATGCAACACGTACCATTATCACGTCCCCAATGTAATTAAAGGAAATCTCTTTTTCAGAAAGGCACTATTTCTTATGTTGCTTGATGTCAGAAAGAACTTGAGAGAGAGAAAAGGCATGCTTGGCCTGCATTTGTTAAACATAGAGACCGCCTTTAAAAAAAAAAGAAAGAGAGAGAGAGAGAGAGAGAGAGAGAGAGAGAGAGGGATGGAGGGAGGGTGGAGGAAGGGAGGGAGGGAGGGAAGGAGGGAGGAAAGAAAGAAGGAAGGAAAGAAGGAAGGACTTTCTTTAAGTCTTTTCTCTTAAAAATTTTATAAACTACTATAAGAGAGATTGCTGTGACTCATGCCTATCTAAACTCCATTTTCTCTTGTTCCTGTTTCATACTGGTGACTCTTCCCCTCATCCTTTCCAAAATTGCCTTCTCGTGTGAATGAAGTTAGAAATTAGTGGGTAAAGACATGAAAAGTGGCAGCATACCAACACCAGGAAAAGTGATTCTAATTCACAACTTCATGTGACACTGGCAGCAATAAGTTTAACACAATCACACCATCATCACGGTGCACAATAACCCACGGGGATGCCCCTCGTACAAAGAAGCACAAATATTATTTATGAAAAATCTGATGCTCTGTAACAATAAATTAAAGATGAAGTCAACCCAGCTGGCTTAAACATGGTCAGGAGGAGAGCCTCAGTCACTTTGTTTCATTCAATGGAGGGGAATCTAGCGGCGTCTAATGACCAATAAAAGCAGACATGGGATTTTAAAGAGAATGTAGATTTAGAATAAATAAGCAGAAACGAGGTGACAGAGAAGGATGGCAGTGAGTCTGGAGGTCACGTGGTTTGGCACCAAGGCAACACAGAGAATTGATCAAGCTCTCAAGAGAAGCTTAGGGTGATTTTATGGGGGGAGACCATTTTGTTGTGGCCAATTTGTTAGTTACTCAACAAAAATAATAGAAATGTCGTATCAGAGGATATTTCCTGATGCCAAATATACTGGGTCTGAACTGTAGAAAGCCTGAACTTGAACCAGGTCGTACAGTGCCTGGTAGATTTCCCTGTGTGTTGCTGTTATGTGAGGGGTCAGGTGGCACAAGGAGGCACTGCCTCAGCCTCAAAGTGGTCCACGATGCTAGGTGGAATCACTTCATCCCAGAAAAGACAAACACACTTTTCTAATCACAAGGCAGCTTCATACTAGACAGTGGGAGTGAAAACTCCAAGGGTGATGACCTCAGCTAGGAGGAAGGGGAGTCTATCTCTCCAACCACCATCTCTTACCCTCCCTTGTCAACTGGGTTTCTCTCTATTTTTGAAACACAATCTGGGTTAAAAATCAAACTTCAAGGGATTTTATTTATTATGTATATTCATATTAGTCCTAGTAAAAAATAATAAGGGTTGAGGGCAAGGTGAGAAAACAAATACCATAATTGAAACAGCTTCAAAGGATTAAAATACAGCCAGACGATTTTGGTACATGTTTTAATTGTGTATTATCACATAGCAGGCACTCAAAAATGCTAAGTGAATAAATAAATGAACTTACAATGTGATTTACAGCTATGCATTAATCAGGGGTTTTTTTCATTTGATTGTTTCTCTTTTGATACTTCTAAACCTGAAATGTTTGTACAGAAAGGTATGACATGCTTGTCAGTAATTCTCGTCACGTTTTCCTTAACGCACTAGTATATTCTAACTTCAAAAAGGTATGGAAAACTTGAAGATCACAAAATAGCCTCAAACACTAAAAATAAAAGCAGTTGCTAAAAGGTCCAGACACAGAATTCAACTTTTTTTTTTTCAATATTCATCAAGAGGAAACTGCTTTTGATTTTTGGTAAATGTTTGGAGAGATCTTAAGAAAAACAGATGCACGAGAATTATACGTAGCGACTGAATATTGAGCAAGAGAGGCTGTAGGTCCCAATCCTTGGGAAGTTTGACAGATGAAGAAAAGCATCCTCTTGCTGAGGCATTTTTATTGCTCTCTTGCCTGGAAGCAGATGAATGAGTTTGATCATGTGTTGAGCTCACTTCCAGCCCTAAAATTCTATGAATGAGATGGCATACTTAAAACGATGGAATTGACCCATGGACTCCAAGCACAACTGCCTTAGCAGTTGGAAGCATCAACACACTTCATATTTTAAATTAGGGAAGACCAGAGCCAAATGGACGGCACTAATGTAGCAGACAAGCAGAAGGCTTTTTGGCATAGGTCTCCAAATTCCCCTCATACTGACCTTGGCCAAATGCATTTCCTTTTGTTCTTGACAATAATCAGGCAAACAAAGTGCCCGTGTTTGAAAGATAGCTTCTAGCTTATTACTGCATTAGGAAAAGATCAATGCCTGTGCACATCTCTGGGGAGACAGAGTATAAAAAACCATGCGAAGCTTCAGATGTGGGGGCATGGTAGAACAGATAGACTAGACTATGCTAAGGAGAGGGGACTATGCCATCATGATGGATATTCTGAAGACAACCAATGAGCAGCTAATGGCTATTCTGTTACTTAACCAAATTTCATCTGGAGTGTACAAATAAAAAGGCATTTGGCTACATATGATCAGATTTCAGTAATTATACCACATTGGGTAATTTTTCATTTTAACATCTATAATCATCCTCTTTTATCTATAGTATAAATGCATACATGGATGCCTTAGACACATAAATATACATATATAAAGATAGGCACCCACACATGTAATTTAAAACCAGTAGGCCATAATTTATTTATTTTACTGATAATGATTTGGCTGGCTCAATGATTTTTCTCTTCTTGTATGGGTGACAGAGAGAGTCATTAAAAGGGACGGATAGGGACAGACAGACAGGAAGAGAGAGAGATGAGAAGCATCAATTCTTCATTGCAACACCTTAGTTATTCACTGATTGCTTTCTCATATGTGCCTTGACCGTGGGGCTACAGCAGATCAAGTGACCCCTTGCTCAAGCCAGTGACCTTGGACTCAAGCTGGTGAGCCTTGTTCAAACCAGATGAGCCTGCGCTTAAACTGGTGACATCGGGGTTCGAACCTGGGTTCTCCGCATCCCAGTCTGATGCTCTATCTACTGTGCCACAGCCTGGTCAGGCTTATGAGAGTTGTTTATTAGTGACTATTTCCTATTCAAAGAAAATGCATGTTATATGTGTTTCTACTGATATTTATATCAGGACTTGCAAATTCAAAAAATGACAGGGACTACCAACGTAAAGTGAATGAATGAAATGGACTATGTGTTAAAAAGAAGAAGAAGGGTATATACTGTGGTCAACCAGAGAGCACTTGTCCCGCAGTGATGTACCACCGCTAGTGCCAATGCGATAGTGTATTGCCAGGTGCCGATACGCTACTGCCACTTGGGAATGGTGAAGACACACCTAAGTGAGTTCCCCTTTCCAAGTGAAGCCAGTAATCTGGATCCTTATATAATCACCCTGTGTTTAAGTGTTCACATAATATTTTTGTAACTCATCAGCAGACCTCGGGCTACCAGGTTATATAGACTTCGGTCAACATCCTTTTATGCCAGGACCAAGTGTGAGAAGTTCCCAACTGAGTCTAGGTCTGACAATTGACTGGTTAAATTGATTGCATTACAAGTCAGTGGCTATTTAGAAATTATCTTTTGGTCCTGGCCAGTTGGCTCAGTGGTAGAGTGTCAGCCCCAATGTGTGGATTCCCGGGTTCGATTCCCAGCCAGGGTACACAGGAGATGCGACCATTTGCTTCTCCGCCCTTACCCCTTCCCTTCTTTCTCTCTCTTACCCTCCCACAGTCGTGGCTCGATTGGTTCAAGCTCATAGGCCCCAGGTGCTGAGAATGACTCTGTGGAGCCTCCACTTCAGGTGCTAAAAATAGCTTAGTTATAAGCATGGCCCCAGAAGGGCAGAGCATGTACTCTAGATGGGGGTTGTGAGGTAGATCCCAGTCTGGGTGCATGCAGGAGGCTGTCTCTCTATCTCCTCTCCTCCCACGTGGAAAAGAAGAAAAAAAATGAAATTATCGTTTTATTTTCTGTAGGCCCTCATGATCCATGGGCATAAATGAAACTGCCTAACTGCTAAATTGCTTAATAATCTATATCTTGAAATTCTAATTTTAAAATGCTATTTAGTAGGTTGTTAGGTATACTAATGATACAATAGAAAAGATAAGGGTTTTCCATAGAAATCAAACAAGAATAAATAAAAGAGCTAACCATCTCTGCTCAAACATCACACCTGTCAGTTAGGAATGCTGACATGCTTCGGTCCCCGTCAGCCCTCTTAAAGAATTTGTTGCTAAGCACAGGTTTCCACTACTATTTATAGTAGATGGATGTGAAGGCTTTCTTCAAATTCATCCACTATGCTTACAAAATGTTTTCAGTTTCAGGAGGAACATCTTTCTGCCTGGTGAAATTCGTTGGAACCAGTAAGCCAAGTCTTATAATATAACTGGTACCTCACCAGAGTCAGTAAGATGCAGTGAGTTAATGATCACAGAGAATTAGCTGACAAAAAATTACTCCAAAGAGAAGGGCCTGGATCCTTTCTCTCCCACCTCCTCACATGGTATGAAAGTAAAAGGTCTTGGGAGTGTCCAAAGAATAAGAGGATGCCGAATGTTTTTTGGAAGAGTCCTAGGAGGAATAAGGTTTTAGCGGTGCTGTCATTGGGTTTTTACAGTGGTTGACAAACCGTGGCTCACAAGCCACATGCGGCTCTTGGGCCCCTTGAGTGTGGCTCTTCCACAAAATACCATGTGCAGGCACGCATGCAGGCATGCACGGGGCTGTCTATAGGTCTTAATTAAGTTAATAACAATGTACCTACCTATATAGTTTAAGTTTAAAAAATTTGGCTCTCAAAAGAAATTTCAATCGTTGTACTGTTGCTATTTGGCTCTGCTGACTGATGTGTTTGCCAACCGCTGGACTACAAAGGACCAGGGTACTGCATGAATGGCCCACTGGGAGGGATGAGAATATTTGGGAGGTTGTGTGACTACCAGAGACGTTGGAGAGAAAGAAAGGGGAAGGGCATTGTTTACAAAATATAAACTTTATAAATTTGAAAGAAAGTAGTAAATATAACTTTTCTATCAGCTCTTCAAGAATCTGCGAGCATATTACATAAATCTTTCCATATGCCAAATAGCATATTACATGGGGAGTCTTTCAACATGCTTAATAGCCAGCAACAGGCCCCGACCAACATATTGTGGCAGCCAAGACCGGCAGAATTACACATTTCTTTGTAAAGAATATGGTATAGGTAAACCTATATTTTTCTACATTTAGTAAACCATTAACATGTGCTGCATTTTGTTGTAAAGTCTTTAGTATAAGATTATACCACACGTACTACCTCTAAATTAGAATTCTTTGTTGCCTATTTAAGAGAACAAGGAGATCAGGTCTGGCTTTAGAATACAGAGTTGTAAATTTTCCTTTGACATAGAGGAGTTAAGTACAACCTAAGGGTGTAAATAAATCTTAAAATATTCACTGAATAAATGAATGGGGAAGGAAACCTATTCTTTGAGGAAAAATATACTTCCAAAAGTAGGATGTTAATTATTTCTGATAATGTCAAAATAGATATTTGTGAATAGTTGTGGATAAGTTTTAAAATATTACCGCAGCCTATTGTTATCAAATAACATGTTTCTATCGAACAGTACCACATAAAGAGCAATATAGGTCCAATTATGTAAATTTTATCAATCCCACTGCATGAATCCAATAAAAATACATAAATATAAATCAGAGAATTCTATGTCAGCTTCTATCTGTCCATGGATTTCTAAAACCTTCCTGAATTAGCAGTTATAATATTTGCGACATTTTATCCTGCTCACCACTTCCATTATCTGTGGTCCAACCAATACCCATATGATGACTGAAAATTTAATGGATAGTATCCTACTGCTGATACTCCAATATCGATTAAATATTATAAACCTTAAAAATGTATTGTTAATGTAAAACATTTAGTCTTACGTTCCATGGAATTCTGAATCATAGAATCATTTCTGAAAAATTATAGCTTGTTTCACAATCCATAGTCCTGCTTCAAATCAATGCTTTAGACCAAAATAAAATTAGACATTCAGAAACTTTAGGAGTAGCTAGACAATCTACACCTCAATTACAATGTGTGCCTAATCTGAAATTTTTAAAAGCAGTAGCAACTTTATTGTATTCTGATAAAGTAATATTTGGACCTTTGGGAAGGAATTAATGAATTATAGATCGGAAACCACGTCCCACAGATTCTCTGTGAACTTTCATTCCAACAGTTAAAGTATATGTCTATCAAACTGCTTATGAGGACAAATTTATGGAAAATAACCAAGAGTAAAACTTTGTTCTTATTAAGAAACATGAATATGTATGTAATTTTAGCCAGACTAAATTAACCCAAAAATGAATTTTTTTAAAAAAAGGACAATAATAGTCACAAGAGAAGGTTTGTCACCCTTTCAGCTCTTATTGAAGCATTTCTGTTTAGGGTTTCAAAAGAGAATTCATATTTTTAAATACAACTGTTCAGAAAGAGACAAAAGAAAAGGAATCTGAAAGGAAACCACTGTGGAGCAAGAAACATGCATAGGCTTCCCTTCCTTAGTAATAAACCTTTTTAAAACAGAGATAACCTGAGGTCAGCTATGGACATAATACATGATAATTAGTGTTAATGCAAGCTGTCTGCTACTCCTGAGGTGTGCCCCGTTCCTAAGCATGACTATTTAGAAAGGTTACATTGAGCAATTGATCCTAATTTTACACTAAACATCTTTTGGAAACTGCATGAGCTCCGAACAGAGTAAAATCTGATTTTAGCAGCAACAGCATAAGCATGAAATGTATCCTAGATCATTGTGTGGATTCTTCCATGTCTTTGCGGACCTGGAACAAGAACATGTGTTTCCACTGGCCCGTGCTCAGTCATTAATTTGAATCAATATCAATATATAACTGGGTCAGACCTATGATGCCACCTTTATTTTTAATCCAGTGGTTTAATTTGAATGATGCCCATAGATCATTAAAGATTTTAGCATATGCAATCAGTACTATTTAAGAAAACTTATAAATTATATTACTGGTGTTTCTCTGGTCTCCTTGAGTTGCTGTTTCTCCTACGACCTTTTAATATAGAAAAACCTGAGAATGAGGATCTACCATAGTAAACAAACACACAAATAAATGGAGGCCTTGGCATGTTCTGAGTAATAAATAAAAGTGATGGGAGAATCTAGTTCTAATGGGCAACATTTCCGGATGGGGGCTGGTAAACAGAGACCACGCCTTGACTGAAAGCTTGGAATTTCAGCCCCCCTCCCAATCTCAAGGAAGGGGACAGGAGCTGGAGAATGAGTTAATCACCAGTGACCAATAATATAAGCAATCATGCTTATATAATGAAAAGCCCAACGGAATACCCTAAACAATCAGAGATGGTTTGGAGAGCTTCCAAGTTGATGAATGCACTAAGATGTTGATGGCATTATACCCTCAATCATCACTTGATTGAGGGTATCTGCCAGGTCTCCCCACTCTGAGTCAGTCTCAGAGTTTTCAGTAATTCCTTGAGGTTAAGAATTTCTTTTTTTTTAGTTCATTCAGTGTGGTTCACTCTCTTTTGTCTTTTTCTCTCTCATATTTTTACCTCTCCTTTTCCCCAGACCCCAAAACATTAGTGCTACCTGGAAGCAATATTATCCAAAGGCTCCATTCCAAAACTGATTGCAAGTTTTCTTTTGCTCTATCCTGACCTTGAGTTTTCAATCAACTTGAATGACACTGGAGTTTGTTCAATGTCAAGATGGGGCTACCATCTTGGTAAAAGCTTTCAGAGGTGATCACTGGAAAAATAGTTGTGTTCTGCTGTGTCGTTTATGAAGCCTTTCACCTCAATCACCTCATCAGATTCTCATATCTGCTCTGAGAGATAGGCACTGTTACTTTCCATTTCACAAATAAGGAAACTGAGGCAGAGTCGGTCCATTACGGGGCTCTCGGATGACAGTACATGCACAACAGTACCACATGGATGCCTTCCTCATATCCCAGGGGCTGTCTAGCATTTCAGCATTATAAAAAAAAAAGAAGAAGAAATCAATTAGACAAAGACCTGCCCCCCTGGAACAAGTGGGTATTGTGCCAGTTTCTCAGTGTGAATGAATAACAGTCACTGCACCATCTCAATTAACACTTTGGGAAGCTGCAGTCATTTTTCTTCTTCCTTTCCATTGTTGCTTAACTTAACAAACACGGACAGCCCTTTATTGTTAATCGTGATTTTAAAAAAAAAAGAAGCAAAAAGAAAATGAACAAAATCAATTCGAGTTGTTGGTGAATTCCATATATTTGAGACACCCCTTTACTGTTTTAATTAAATGGAAATATAGACCTATTGTTTTTGAAGACATTAAAAAGACAATGCCAACCCTGATACTGCCTTGCCTCCCAAATCCTATCATTTTAAACTGGAATGGCTATGACAACTGGTCCGACAGCTGTGTAGCACAATGTGTTCTGATAATGGTCAATTGCAAATCACCACCCACATTTTAATTATTTCTCCAAAAATCCTACTAATTTCAAGTCTACCACTTTGCTAAAGTTTGAAGAGTTACCTAGCTTAACGTCACTTGATAAAGCTAGCAGATTTGAAATCAAAAGGAACTCTCTATGTGTTCAAATAAAATTCTAGTACTCATTCCATTCACACTGGCTGCTTCTTAATGGTGGGACCCATCCTAATACATGAGGGAAACCTCTTACAATCGGTGTAAAGGGAGCACTTCATGGCAGCATTGTAACTTGAACTTTATGAGACAGGGTCAGATCCCCACTCCCTTATTTCCCAGATGGGAGATCTTCAGCCCTTGGGGCCTTGGTGTGCTCATCATAACTAAATTAAAAGATCTGTCTCTGGTACCCAAAAGAATGTCTGCTATTTTGCATATTTACCATGGCATTAGGCTTGGCTTTAGTTTTTCAAATTCCATTCTAGAAATTAACATATTTTATATTTTTTACATAAAACAGTAACATCATGTATATCTCTTTGAGAACTATTTCAGGTTGTCATATTGGAAGGATAGCAAAATGTCAAGGAATAGCTAGTTATTCAGTGGATCCATCAGCCCTACTGTGTGGCAAGCCATCCAATCTTGAGAGAAGACGTTTAGAAAACTGTCTTCTCTCCCTCCCACCTTTCAGAGCAGTCCTCTGCCTCCATCCCAACAGCTGACCATAGCACTCAACATCCTGGAACCAGCTGATGAACTCTGACCACTCTGGTCATAATAAAGTCAAGTGGGGAAAAAAAATCATTGCTTTGAGTTTGAATCATGGCTCTACTTTCTCACAGTTGGACCTTTGCATAATTCAGGGACACCTCTGAGTACCATCTCCCCCCTCTCTCGGAGAGGAAAAATGCAGAATTAGATAAAGAACGTGTCTAAAAGGCCTCTCGCTCTCTCTGGTACCCAGCAGACGCTCAGTAAATACAGACTTCCTGTGGTCTTCATTTTTCCTCTGCCCAGGAAGGCCAAGCATGTAAAGTGGCAATACAAAGAAATTAGCCTTTATTGGGGGAGTTTCAGGACTCTATCTTGGTGCAGAAGATATTTTGAGACCTGGGGCATCTCCAGCACCTGTCACATCACAATAGGCAACCACTTAATCCGTTCTGCAGGGAGTAGACAGTGGCAGAGGTGATGAGTCTATAAACTCCGCCAGGAAAAAAAAAATCCTGCAAGTACTTGTGGGGGAAATAGCAAATCTATTTCCTCTCCTTCTAAGAAAAATGAGAAGGAGGCTGTGTTCTAGGCAAGGTATTTAAAATACATGTTTAAAAAAAAGAGAGTCAGGATGATAAAAACAAAACATTACACAGCACATTAAACAATGCTTAATCATAGAAAACACGCCCCCCCCCTTTAAGATTGTTATTATTCCTTGGGAAGGCTTACTTTAGGAATTCAAGTTTGCTTCAGAAATGACAGGGCCATGGTGTGTGTGTGTGTGTGTGTGTGTGTGTGTGTGTGTAAACAGGCAGTCCAGGTATGGCCCTGTTTCTAGCATTTGACCGTAATGGGACTTGTTTATTTTCCCACTTGATAAAATATATTCAGGAAATTCATGGAGAAGAATGTCCAGTAAGAAAGAACCTGTTTCAATTATTTCAGGGAATCAAATTTCGAAAGTAAAAGGCTAGTGTCAAATGTCAAATGTCAAAAAGGCATAACATGTCAATTTCTTGGAAAGGGTACAGCACAAGTTGGGTTCTATTAAGCTTTTAGCCCCTTTCCTCTATTTTCAGAGACAAATAAATTTTGAGAGGGCCTAATTAGCTGTCTATTCAAGTGCAACTCAGCAAAAAAGCTAAGGACTTGCTAGCTGTTTTCCCCCAATTTCTGATTTCTTGGGAGGCTGAATTTCTGCTTAAACTGCCTCAAAGTCCTTTGGATCCAGTAGATTTTATTTTCGACAGTGCCGAGCGATGGAAACAGTCATACAAAGTAGCCATAGTAGCATTCCTTCTCTGCATAATCTTGGTAGGAAAAATGGTAGAAGTGAAAAAAAAAAATCTGCAACAAGTTGGGTGTTTTGGCAGTGTAGAGGGAAGACAGAAATCATCACCACAGTTCATGGGCACTATCACGATGCATGCGGCCCCAAAGCCAATTCAAAGAGCAGTTGGGGATTACTGGGTGGCTGGGTTTTTCCCGGAGATGCACACGTGTTGTGACATTGCTTCCAACCTGCCCTCATCCCCGTCCCTGGGGTCAGCCGGCTCCCCAAGAAAGTCAGATGAGGACCAACAACATAAAACACAGTTACGGTCCAGGTTTTCCTTAAATGCTCTGGTAGCCGTCACCTTACCCTGTGTCCACTGCATTCCATTACTGCCCAAAGTAATAAAGACTTCTGTCACAGCGAGGGCTCTTCATCTTCGGCCCTCCTCTCTCCGTTCCTGATAAGACTGCCACATTCACTCTCGGTCAATGAGCTCGAGTGGACACTTTATTTGCAGTGGGTGAGAACAAACACAACACAACCAAAAGCGGCTGATGCCCAGCTTCTGAGATGGGGGGTGGGGGATGCTCTATCTTCAAAGCCAGAGGAGGATATTGGAAAGTGATTGAAACTGACCAGGGAGCCTCTGTCCCCCAATCAGGGAGTTGAAGCTGAACCTCTCCCATTGGCTTCATTGTTCCTATTTAATGTCTCACTGAGGACTTGGGAGTGGAGGGCACAAGGGATGGGGAGATAGGAGGGAAGGAAGCAGCGGGCAGGAGAGAAGGAGGGAGGGAGGGAGGGAGGAAGGAGAATAGCATGGCTACCTCTCAACCGATTTCTGCTTGTGAACATTAAACATTTGCCTTCCCTTCGGCCAATACCACTTGCCAACATCAACGCCACAAATCGATGTGCACTAAACATTCCACATGTGGGACAGATGGCTAAACTATCACCATGAAGTCAATTCCAAAACAAGTGCGTCGTGGCTCAGGCTGCCACGTCCAAACAGTAACAAAATTTAATTTTTTTGCAATCAGCGGCATATGTTTGCATCTGTCTGCCATATGACTTGGACCAAGTCTGATCTGGCCAGGGCATCCTGAGCACTAAGGCAATACCATGCCTAGTGTTTGTGCATTGCAAGTACCACAGGGGGACAAGTTAACTAATTAAGAATATACATTGCTTTTTGACCTCTTGGGTAGTGACCATATTCATGATAAAAGTAAGAGCTACTGACCATATCGAGGATCTTCTCTGTTGTATTTCGAAAATGTTTCAACTTGTCCCATCCAATAATAATAACATAAACAACAAGTAGAACATACGTGTAAGTTTCTATGACATCTGAAAGGGACTGGTCTTATCGTTGGCCTTACCTATTCACCCAATTCAATTTATTCAAATATGTACAAAGTGCTTGTTTTGTGCCAGTCTCTGTGGTATCCATGGGGATAACATAAGAGTACTGTATTCTTTCCAGGGCTATTGTCTGGTGG
Source organism: Rhynchonycteris naso (assembly GCA_037038555.1). Taxonomy (NCBI): domain Eukaryota; kingdom Metazoa; phylum Chordata; class Mammalia; order Chiroptera; family Emballonuridae; genus Rhynchonycteris; species Rhynchonycteris naso. The sequence goes on along the minus strand of CM072995.1, from coordinate 209,322,885 downwards.
GAAGGCAGACATAGAGATAGTTACAGTCACATAATGCTTGCTTTGTAACCAAGGCATGGACCTGGCCCTAGGAGAAGCACATGAAAGAAACCTTAACTACTCTGGCAAAATCAAGAAACTATCAGGGCATTATGGAGTTAAGACATGAAGATACAGACAAGAGAGGTGGAGGAGGAAGGAAGGTCCTTCTAGATCTGGAATGGTGCTGTCCAGCAGTTATCATTTACATTTCAATGTGAATGAATAGAAAGAAAATTTAAAGTTTGGTATTCCTGTTCCACTAGCTATATTTCAAATGCTCCATTGTCACTTGAGGCTAGTGGCTACCATACTAGATGGTGTGGTTACAGAATGTCTCTGTCACTGAGAAAAGTTCTCTTGGCCAGGCCTGACTGGAAAACGTAGACATTTGATGAGCAACACATTACAATGGGAGGGACTTGGTTCTGTCGAACCAAAGCACTCAAAGAAATAGAGGCATCTGCTTATGATATTTGAAGAGCCACAGATAAATCCAAGTGGTGAAGTGAGCAGTGTGGGTAAGTGAGGAAGAGGGAAAGTGAATGATTTGATCAGATTCGTGTTTTAGAGAGAACTTCATTCAAGCTACAGGGATGGTGGGGGAGGGTGGCTTGTGCACACACATACATGCACACCTATTCCACACACCTGTTTATCAACTGTATATACTGTTTCCCTCTTTTATTTTTAGTGAATAACATTAATAATAATAATAATTGTTAATATTTATTGAATATTTATTGTGGACCAGGCACAATCTCCAAATATATCATATGATCTCATTAAGATCAAGGGGTGAAAAAATACCTTAGTTAAAACCATATCAGTATCTCCAGGCCAACATTTCTATTCGATTCTTCATATATAGTGTTTTACGGGACTAGAAATAAAGAACTGTGAATGGCAGTCACTATAGAAAAACATGCGGGGAGATAGAATTGACGGTATAATTCATTCCCTACCTAACTGAAGCAGGAAACAGGTTGTCTTGGATCTGGGGGGCTGAGTTGACTGTACTCACTGCATGTGTTTGCAAACAGATAACATGGCATTTGTAAAAGTGCCAGGAAAAATCTCTTGAGCTACCTTAATGGGAACTTCTCTACAGAGAACATTCAACTAAAAGCCCTCACAGGAACTGCTCATGTTGAAAAGCTACAGGGTAAAACTTGGAGGAATGGAGACAGCACCTGCAAGCAGTGAGCTCTCCAGTGAATTAAGTCAGGAATTGAGGTGGGTGGCTGGATGTCTGGCAAAATCTCAGCTTTCTTCATTTTCTCAGGTGGGGTATTTTGCTCACCATCCTAATCCCTTAAAGTCACGCTGTGCCCCCACAGTAAGCCGGCAAAATATACTTTCTTCTTTCATTGTCTAAATTTGAATCGAGTTCCAATGGGGGAAAAATGGTCTGATATGACCTGGGGTATAGGTCTCCTTCTCTTTGCTTCCCTATGCCTCATTGAGTAGATAGTCAAAAAGAAACTCATTGAATGCCTACTGCATGCAGAGAAAAGGTCACGGAATAGAAAGAAACTAATAATTATGACAGTCAACATTTTTTAAATACTAGCTAAAAGGGACAAACTATACACATAGGCAACAATATAATAGCAATTAAAAAGCAATAAAGAGTCAATATGTAAGTTACTATGTTATGCCCTGAACCCTTGAGTGCTACAGGACTTTATGAAGTGATGAGTGACATGGGGCTAAGAAAGGGGGAGAGACCACATGAGGGAAATGGGTGTAAGTCAAGTAATGAAGAAAAGGTAGGGGAGCTACATACACTGTACATTTGGATATTTATAACGGGTCCCCATATTTCCTTCTGATTTGTTTGATAATGATACCACCATTAGAGGTTTTAAAAAATCTGAAAAGAGATATACGAGACAAAAATACACGAAGGCCAGTCTGCGAATAACATCATCTCATTTAACATCATTTGGTTATAACATGGATGCGATACCGTGGGAACTCAACTCCTGTTTATATCAATAGGCCTAAGGTACAAATTGGTTTCTTCAAACACACTGTTCTTAAAGGCACAGGACCAACAGACAACATTACATGACGACTTCTTGTTCGGTTCATAAGTTGTTTCCCGGGGGGGTGCAGAAAATAAAAGCACATTAGAAAGCACATGCCTTTAACATCTCACACAAAGAGAACTTTACACCAAGCCCCTTCCTTCTAATTTCTCAAAACTTCGCTATTTACAATTTCTAATATAATTAATGGGGTGTTTAGAATGCTTAATGCTGAGAATCCTCCAAGCTGACTAATTTTTTAAAATAAATTATTCCACTTAACAAGGAAAAGAGATCCTTTCAATTTTTTACCCACATGCTGCATTTCTCCAAGTATCCCATATTTCCAGCTATTATCCCTTCCGTACAAAGAACCCACTTAATAATGTTCACTCTAACAACCTCATTTATTTTCCAGAAAATTAACTCAGTTTCAACCCTGATTAATGATTTCATCTAAATGAATCAAATTAAAAATTGAAAATTATATTTCAAAAGCCCAAGAAAAAAAAGTTGACCATTTGCAGTTAACAAATGATCCTTTCAAATACTAAAAGATGACCATGGAGTGTGCGTGATAGTAATAAAATCAGGTGTGGGCCCTGCTGCTTATCTGGAGTTCGTGGAGGAGGAGAATTAAAGAAAGAAAAAAGAAAGAAAGAGAAAGAGAGAGAGAGAAAGAAAGAAAGAAAAGGAAAAAAGGTACCCCGTATATTTTTTTAACACTGAAATCCCTTGCGATACCAAATGGACTTCTCCTTAGGCTTTGGCTGTAATCAGTGTACCAAACTAATAGCATTTCCCTGTTAATTAACACTGGTTGCACTGGAGATGCCCCTCAGCAGAGGGGGGATTAGGAAGTCTCTCTCTCTCTCTCTCTCTCTCTCTCTCTCTCACACACACACACACACACACACACACACACACACACACACGGGATAGTCTCTGTCAACAAAACCTAACCCATGGAAGGAGCTTCCTGCTACGATGTCCTCTCTATGGGGTGAAGCAGTTTGTCAGGAAACACAAGCAACTTGTTATAAAGAAACTAATTGTCTGCTATGGTATTTTTAAAAAATCTCCTTGTGTTCAGGGTCACAGGGGAGGGAGGGATGAACAGGCAGAGCACAGAGGATTTTCAGGGCAGTGAAAACTATTCTGTGTGATGCTCTAATGGCAGACTCCTGTCATAATCCATTTGCTCAAACCCACAGACACCAAACTATGAACTTTGGGTGACAATGATGCATCAGCGTGGGTTGGACTGTAACAAATGCACCATTCTGGTTGGGGATGTTGCTAGTGGGGGAGGGTGTGCATGGGGCAGGTATATGAGAACTGTCTTCCATTCAATTTCTTCTGTGAACCTAAAACTGCCTTTAAAACCTGCCTATTAAAAAAAAAATAGAATATTCCCTTCAAAATTCCACTTTGGCAGTCCATAGGATTACTGAATTTATCCCAAGTCCTGTGTGTGTGTGTGTGTGGGGGGAAGCAACATATTATTTTCAGCTAGATGTCCTTATTTAATTCAATTTTTTTAAGAAATATATGTCCATCCAAAGTAATGAAGGCAACATACATGGTCTTAAAGCTGGTCTCAGAAAATACAATGGAGGCATTCCTGACTGATACACCCCCCCCACCAAGCTTTTTCTTCTGAGCAGACTATTTAATGATAAAACAGTATCTCAAATTACGAGGAAGAAAAGCTGTTTCTGCATTCCTCCCCAAGTATCTGCTGGGATTTGGCTCACAAGGGTGGGTAAGGGCAAGACAGAGGCCTCTGAAGCCTGCAGCTGTGGTGTGGGGGTGTGCCTGGCTCCAAGTGCCAGCTCTAGCCCTGGCCACCCACAGGCTGCCCACCAGCCCCAGATGGGTGCCCAGCCAGGGGTTCTGCTCACAAGATGGGCATCTGTGGGGGAGGGGGTGCCCTGTGAAGGAAACCTGGCCGGCAGCCAGGATACCCGAGACCTCCCTGGTGCTCCTCTCCAAGCAGGTTTCCAGGGACCATCGTGCTCATCAAAAGCCAGGGTCAGAGAGAAAACACAGGCACAGAGCATGGGCCACGCTGTAGGAGAGGGATGTCCCGAAATTTAGAGACCAGACAATAAGAAGCACACCTTGAGTGATATGGAGAAACGAGCAGGCATGATGTTTCTAACATTTTCTAAACAGTACTCATTCTCATGGGTTCCTGACAGAGCAACGGGACTTCACCATGAGTATGTCAGCAAGTATGCACTTGGATTCAAGGGGGGAATGGTGTGGGTTTGGCATTTATGTTCAGTGCGAGTTAGTATTCCTCGATTTCGTTCTCTTCAGTGGCTGGTTTCCATGTTCTTTGTGGTTTCTGTTGGGCCCACAAAACTTTCGCCCACAGGTCAGAAGATTAGTTCACTTATCACCTAAGTGAGAGGCAATTTACAAGGGGAAATAAAGACACTGGAAGAAGTGACTTGCACCAAGACAAAAATAAAGTATCCACGCTGAATAATTCCTTGACTCTTATTAATCTGCCAGACTTCCCATAGAATACTTCAGAGGTCCCCAAACTTTTTACACAGGGGGCCAGTTCACTGTCCCTCAGACTGTTGGAGGGTCAGACTATAAAAAACACTATGAACAAATCCCTATGCACACTGTACATATTTTATTTTAAATTAAAATAACAAAACGGGAACAAATATAATATTTAAAATAAAGAAGAAGTAAATTTAAATCAACAAATTGACCAGTATTTCAATAGGAACTATGGGTGCAGATGCATCCTGTGCTCCTCTCACTGACCACCAATGAAAGAGGTGCCCCTTCTGGAAGTGCAGCAGGGGCCAAATAAATGGCCTTAGGGGCCACATGTGGCCCACGGCCTGTAGTTTGGGGACCCCTGGCATACTTCATAAAATTTCAGGCTCTTGTAAAAACTGCAATGTATTCAGAGCCCTGACCACTGCAGTGGGCCTTTGGGACCATTGATAAATTGCATACATTCCAATGGATGAATGACTGATCTAAGGTCATACAGCTAGTAAACAGGCATGTGATATAAATATGTGAAAATGACTAAAAAAAAAGAAAACCCCTAGTCTCTCTGTGCCCTGCTTAAATTCCTGGTACTTTCAAAGACAGTCACTATTTAACACACAGTGAAGACTTCCACAGTAGCACAGAGTAGAGTGCTGGCCTACGTGAGCCTTCAACACGAGTAGGGAATTTCTAATGACTTGTGAGGACAATGACAAGGACCTGGCCCTTCTATACAGAAGATCCCTCTTCCATTAAATTCCATTTACCCAAGGAGGTAAAATGCTTCCACATCCCAGCTTGTCTGGGGCCTGACAATGCTCGGTGACTATTCTAGGAACATGCATGTTTTCAATAAGACATAAAATTTTGCCAGTGAAAGCAAGTATTCTCCAATACCAAATATTATATATTTCTTTGCAATTTTTAAATAATAAGGATGATATTTTAAAAATAATGATAGATCTAGTGCCAACGAGAACAGGTGCTAATCAAATTTTGCCATGAACCATTGTCCCTGTTATAATACCTACTCTGACTGGAAATACTTTGGCCATTTTAAGGTTACCCCCACCCCCAATTATCTATTCTAGGTTAAATGTTCCCAAATGGACTGCTGATTTCAGTGCAACCAAGAGAAGTTCTGTAGGGATGCTTCTAAAATTTACAGGGATGTCTGTGACATAGGGTCTCGATGAACCATATTCTCAACATTATGATTCAGTGACTTTTGTAACCCAAGCATCATCTTCCCAGCATAACAGAAAACTGAAATTATTTCCTCCTGCTTAAGGTTCAGAACATAAATGCAAGCTTCACTGCAAATTAATTTAGTCTTTAAGTGAATACCGATCAATAACCTGACAATGCTTTCATTGCCTACATGAGGAAAATGAAGGCAAAGTAATTTTTCAGTGATAGCATAACTTAGTGTTAAACGCTATTTATACAGCAGGAAGTAAGACAATAAGTTGAAATATTATGTTTCATTTGACTTCATAGATAGCAAAACTCTGATTGTAATAATTTCAAAGTGTTATCTTTTTACTTGAGTTACTAAATTAAGCTGCTCTATTGATCCCCATAACCAAATTAATTTTCTTGCTCTTCTATTTGGTATTTCTGAAAATCCCATTTTAATCATTACAATGTGCAGGACAATTTTTAAAATAAATTCACCTATGTCGTTTTTAAATATCATTTGATTTTTATTAATTTCCTCTTGCTCATTTTTAACACCAAACTCCTTGGCTTACTTTCAGCTATGGTCCCAAATATGCAACTCTACACAAATTTTTTTTCAAAATTTATCTTAGCCATCTGTTCTCCAAAAGATGAACACAATCCATGAATTGACCCTAATTTCCCTTGAAGTAGCTTGCAAACATTTTTAAAACTTTCTGTATCTATCTGCCTAGACAGGTTTGAACACTGGCTGAAGGAAGACCGTTTCCTGTTTAATCCTCACCATAGAAAGACACTCTTGAATGCTAAGGAGCCTGTGACTGTTTCTAAAAAGATCATTTCCTGAGCATCAGTTTAAGTTATACCCAAAATATATTAAACACAAACAAGCAGAGCAACTCATTGATTTCAGTAAATTTCAAACTATTCTACAACACTTGAGATTTCCAGGAAAAAAAATAGAAAAAATGCTTTAATTTATGCCACAATAAACTTTGTCAACCATTCTACCATCCTGTGAGAAAACAAGATGTGACATTCAAAGAAATAACATATAGATCCTGGCCGGTTGGCTCAGTGGTAGAGTGTCAGCCTGGCATGTTGAAGTTCTGGGTTCATTTCCCAGCCAGGGCACACAGGAGAAGTGTCTATCTGCTTCTCCACCCTTCCCCCTCTCCTTCCTCTTTGTCTCTCTTTTCTCCCCCCATAGCCAAGGCTCTATTGGAGCAAAGTTGGCCCAGGCGCTGAGGAAGGCTCCATGACCTCTACCTCAGGTGCTAGAATGGCTATAGTTGCAATGGAACAATGCCCCTGATGGGTCGAGCATCGCCCCCTGGTGGGCTTGCCAGGTGGATCTCTGTCGGGCACATGCAGGAATCTGTCTCTCTGCCTCCCTGCTTCTCACTTCAGGAAAAAACACGCACACACACACAAACATGCACACATACAAAAAAAAATTAGAAAGAACATTATACCACATTTGTCCAAGTTCAGACAGGAACCAAAGACCGCACAGGGCTTTTCAATGGAGGAAGGGAGGGATTTAATATGTAAAGTTGGTTCCGAGGGTATCGGAGAATGGTGATCCAAGAAATGGAACAGAGATAATAATTGCGGCAGGCAAGGACTGTTTCTGTCGATTGCAGGGACAAAAGGAAGGAGTCAGAGCTCACAAGACCTGGACGCTCACCGAGGAGGCCCTGAGCTCAGATTCAGACCTCTGAAGAGCTGAAGCCAGTGGCTCATGATAGGTCTTCTGAGGCGTATGGCGGGGCTTAGGTTGGAAGTGCCAGAAAGAGCCAGAACCTATACCAACTGTCAAAGCCAGGGTAAGGGGGCCTTTGATGGGGTGGCACCACCAGAAACGGGTCAACAGGAAGCAAGCATAAATATCACATTCCTTCTCCCTCCTCCGGCCTTCACTCCTGGCCCTTGTATCACAGAGAAAAGTGTGGGTTCAAGCTGAGAGACCATGCCTGGTATGGAGCGTGGGGACTTACGAGGGCGTTCATAATGGGTTATCCAATCTTGTCTCCAAGATCAGTAACTTTTCTATAAAAGTGCCTCCTATGCCATTAGAGAGGGGTTGGGTCCCTCTCATGAGCCACTACTCTGTTGTTAATACCTAGTGCCCACCCCCTCATGTCCATGCTACAGTCTCTTCCATGGCCCATCATCACCTAAAATATTAGTCTGTTGCTGCTTGATCAACACGCTTCTTTCTTGGTCTTTTAATCTTAAAAACAATAATAATAATGATTTCTATCATTGTTTGTCACCAAACACAGTAGTGTTTCTGTGCAAGATGAATACATCTTTGGAATACACTGAAACCCTAGCCCAGGGGCCTTAAGGCTGCTTTGGCTGGTTACCAGGTGGACAGGTGGACGGGAGGGGGAGGGGCAACGCCTGTATGCAAGGGGCGGCTTGCACGCATGTGTACAATGAGGCTGCTATTACAAGGGGAAGCACAGCACAAAACTAGGCCAAAAAAATGTAAACAACAGACAGAGCTCCAACCAGAACTTGATAGAGGAGTTTTGCGTTCCTTTTTTTTTTGCATTCATGTTTTGGGTCAGATCCTTTAATGTTATATGAAAACAAAACCATAGCCTGTGAACCCACTTACTAAACAAATAGCAGCTGTGGTAAAACATCTGTTTGGGGGAAAAGGAAATAACCAACTGATAAAATCAAGTGAGGGCGAGGCGAGCAGCACTTTCATGAATACGTGGATGTTCGGCATATGGAGCAGTCTACAGAAGACGATCAATCATTCTATTAAAAAAACAAAGTGTGACGCAGGTCACATTATGATCTTCGCACCCTGCCACAGCCAGTCTCTGAAAAAGATTTCTGAAAATGATATGCAAATACTTCCCAGGAATGAGAGCAGCCATTGAAATCTCCTTTACAAAAAAAAAAAAAAAAGTTAAGTTTTAAAATAAAAAATAGCATCATATCTAAAAATAAGTACATGGTGTATACTGCCACCAATAGTAGAATGCTTGGCATAATGCAATCGTCTGGGCTAAATAAAATAGTAATGATAACAACGGGACAGAAAAATTGTATGGGAACCTTGGGAAAGACGCCTGCTCTATTTTGCACGGATCTGCCCTAGAGTTCATCAGAGCCAAAGGGACTTGCTTTCTGATGATTGATCTCAAGAGGACCTCGAATGAAAAATTTCAACAGACCGACAAAAGAGAAAAGGAAATGAGAGACTGAGTAGCATCCTATGCACCAGCAAGGGAAACAAACAAAAATCCATAAACAGAGCTGAAATTAAAAACAAAGCTAAACAGGAAACAGAACCACTTTCTGAAGAAGCTGTTGCTATCTTCATCATCACAGGAACACTGATTTTTTTATGTGTGTTTGTAATACTTGGCTGCCTCTGGTCTTCTTCTTTCTCTTTGATACACAGAGTTTAAGCTGAAACCAAAGAACGACATAATACATTATCCACCACCCCTCACTACCAAAAAAAAAAAAAAAAAAAAAAAAATCGCATCACTAGCATAAAGCAAATCTGAGAGCAGTAATAAATGTCAGAGCAATAAATGCAAAGGCAGGAACGAGGTTCCTTGTTTTGGTTTTTTTACACCTTTCTGTACTTAAAAGTGAAATACCTAGCTGTTATCTGGGTGCCAGCAGAGCAACCCCATTGTAGATTCAATAATACAAGAGGCTTCTTATCAGCAGCTAGGGTGACTGATTAGAGCTGTGATATGTTTAGACAATGCACTGTATTTAACTGAATTTACAGACGCCCCAACTCAGATGTGGGTAGTCAACGCCAGAGACTAATAGGAAATTAAACATGTACAATGGACTAACTCCATTTGCTCTCCCGTGGTGTGATGTGTTTAGTTGACTTACTCCGAGTCACACTTTGTCTTTTTCTCTATGAATTCCCTGAGATATGTTTCAAATTGGCCAGAGATTAAATCTTCCTTTCAATTTTTTTGTTACCATTTTATGGCCACTCTCCCTTTATTATTGGACACTCTTTCTTTTGCAGAGAGATAAGCTAAACGAGATGACCACCGGGACAGCCCCCCAACCCAATTATCCGGGAGTCAGCAAGGAATGCAAGAGTTCAGGATTCCATAATATTAATATTAATATTAAAACACGAGAGGAACAAAAATCAGCCACTTCTTTGAAAGCAATGGTGTATCCAACTCATTTGAAATTTAAATTTTAATGTGCCTGGTATGTAACACACACGTACACACAAAGAGATGATGTATACACACAGGTCAGTTTGAGAATTACTTTAACTCTTCATTGTTTCACAGATTTGCTCAGGAAAAACAGCCATTATGAGTCATGTGTCTATACTCATGTGCAAGACAACTGTTGAGGGGGAAAGGAAGGATGTCATCATGTTCCTGTACTTCTCATTGAGTTGACAGAGAAAGGGTGGATCAGTAGATTTCATTTGAAAGGGGACCATTCGCAGAGAATTTCCCTCATTCTAATAGAACAACTAAATCCATAATGGTGTTGTTGTCCTTAGGACACGATGAAGAATTTCAATGTTCATGAAAGCATCTTACCTAGAAAGTCTAAGAGAAATCTCTCATCTATTCTAACCAGGTATAGACTTCCTGGGTGGGTTGAAGATGGCTCCATCTCCATGCCAATCACACTTCCATGACCCTGTCCTTGAGAAAAGTGGATGGGATGATGCCCCCAAACTGGTGACAAAGACTAACATAAATACAGCTGGACCATGGTGCCCTTTGATGTAGATCTGCCAAAATAGTTCTGCGTCAACCTAATTTAAAAGTGAGAAAATGCAGAGCAAACACAATGGTCCAGAAGGATGGCTGGAGTGGGGTGGTCACCTGGCAGTACACATACTTCAAAGTCGAAAGATTTGAAACCGGACAGAAAGATGATACAGCATAAACTCTAATGCACATATTCATGCCTGCTTATGAAATACCAACCCCTGGACCCTGTCACAGGACAGCCCCAATTTGACACATCAGGGAACTCAGCACAGGAATCATGGTCTCAAGATGAGCATTAACCTTGAGAAGGATCTCTTCCATGTTCAACATTCTCAACTGCTACTTTTCCTGAGAGTGTACTATTTTATCAGAATCTCGCATCAAATGAGACATAACCGCTAAGAAATAGAAAAGCAACATGTGACTATGTTGACAATGAAAAGTGCCTGTAGATCAGAGTCCTTTCAATCAATTTTTTAATGGACTTCTTTTTAAAGCACCAAAGAAAAGCATTAAAAGTGCAGGTAACCCCCCAAAAGCACTAACAAACAGAATTGGCATAATTACCATCTTAAAAGATTATTGCCCAAGTGAACCAGATCAAAATTGCACTCCACAGACAGAACAGAGAGGTATGATATCAAGAAGTACAAATGACATTGAAAATCAAGTTATAATTAAATAACTATTAGTAAAATGGGCCTCACGGTAAGCATTTCTTTATATATCTGAGAAGTCCAATAAATGTTACTTCTCATCATCAGTTCTGATTGGAATTTGCAATATGAGACACAGACAAATCTTTGAGCAGTCTTTAATTAGTATCACTGATGAAATATTTATTCTTTTAATTCAAATTTAGAAACCCAATACAGCCATGTTTGCATCTTTTATCAACTTAAATATTATCCTCCTTTATTGCTCGTCACGAGGGCAGCATCTGAACTTATTCTCTTGAGACAATGAACATTCCCTACATGCCTAGTTGCCTTGGTCTCATGGCTTTGAGAACAAATATTTAATATAGGTGTTCGGGTCCCAAATTCATTTCATTCCTTTTTTTGAGAGATCATGCAGTAGGTTTCCTCTAAGTGTTGAGAGACAAAAGGAAGCTATTTTTAGAGCTCCTAAAACCTACATAGGGAATCATAAATTCACCCAATCATAACTTAAATCCTCTCTGGAAATTCTGGTGTTCAAGTCACAGGAACCTGAACCAGATGAGTCAGGACAACACAACTGGGCCCCTTGCTCATGGAATGTGTGGGGTACTCTAGCGCCCAGACACTGAACTCAGAGGCTGGTGTGCTATTTTCGGCGCTACAACTGATAAACTGCCTCCTTTAATTTAGCCCATCTCCCCACCCAGAGGGACAGTTACAGAGTTCCCAAGTCTGACGGTTCACAGGGACTGGAGCTCATTTAAAAGAGGTGGAAATCACCAAGCGTAGTATTAAAATCTAATGAAGCAATTAGATTGCATCTTGTTATAAAATCCCTTTTACCAATTTTCTCTAGTGCACAAAACACCTCTGAAATTCATATATCCAGAATAAACCAAGAGAAAAACAAACGAGGAGAGACTGTGTCTTCTGAAAGACACACAAATAAATGACATAGATCTCATCTGTGTTGTTCAGAGGAGTCTCCGGTACATGAAATTCTTTGCTCGATAATGGTTTTAAATTCTCTTTCCCTTTCTCTTTTGCATTTTGCAATCCACAGTGAAAGCTACCTCTCTGTAACAAATCCAGCACAAATGGGTGTTTGTAAAGTGTAGATCATTAGGTGTCTGTACGAGCTGTCCTTGTTAATATGTTACACGCACTTTGTGACAGCATCCACCTCTGTCACAGAGCACTTTCACGGTTACATTTACCCATGAGATCATTACACATTAGATTACAAACTGTTCCAGGGTGTGGACTGTTCTAGCTTTTGTTTAGGATTGTACACTTACAGCCTAGCACAATGTCTAGCACATGCACACACAAACAAAAAAGGACACAGATCTTTTTCTCAAAGAAGCCACCATTTATTGTGGTCTCGAGAAAGCCTTGGATGGAGTCACATCTTATCTACCCTAGAGAGCTCAATTCATCCTTGCTGTAGCTTCTACAACAGAGCCCTGAATTCCAGGTGGACACAGTCTACAACCCTGACATCCCTATATCTACCCAGAAATAACAAAAGCAGTCAGGACTATCTAGTTCACGAAAAAAGTGTGAAGTAGATACCTAAGTATTTTAATCAGATTCAACAAAACAGAATCCTCAGAGTCATTAAATAATCTTAGCCAAAAACCTCTTGAGAAGTAAAGAGTCTTCTGATAATCTGCCATGAAGAGACTGGAGATGTAGATATAAAAATAGCATGACTGTTGACACATGAGCTAACATATATGATGTGCACGTTGGCGTTTCCTGTCAAAATCTCCATTAGGAGTTAATTCTGTCAAACAAAATCTTGACCTACAATTCTATTTGGTGGTGGCTGTCAGCTTGGATTTTGCACGTTTTAGTATTATTTAAAAGTACTTTTCCATATTTAATATATGATGGCTTACTGTAACTTTCCAGTGGCATTTATCACCTCTCAAGAGTGATCAGTCTGCACGGAAGTGAAGTTCACTGTCACAGAAGGGCCTAGCCCTCATTTATTTTCCTATATAGGTACAGAGAGAAGTGTACAATAGCAGATATGCCTTCGATTTGGAGGTTACACATTTAGCAACAGAAATATAAGTTATTAAAATAGACTTGTAAGCTTTCAAAGCATTAAGTGCTCTTAGAGTCAAGTCTAGATAATTGCACAAAACTCAATGTGCATATTTTCCTTTGCTCTGGGTTCCAAACTGATCCTAAGGCTGCTGCTATGTCCCCAACCAGCATTCCTATTGTTGGCAGAATTTAACATGAAATTTAGGGGAAAAAATATAAGCTTATAATATCCCCGTCATCCAACTTTATCCCTGCCCAATTTCCCCAACTCTGTAATAGGTTAAGTCCATGCAGCTTAAAGAGTGCTCGAAGATAGTTAAAAAATATTTAGAGGAGTGTGTGTGGTAAAACCATCTTAATATTTTTCCCCCTCTTCAGTGTGATAAAACCATCTTAATATTTTTCCCCCTCTGTATCTTTGAACTGATGATTTGAACAGGTTCAGATCTTAAACGTTGTAGAAGGAGGGATGTGGCGATAGAGAGAAAACATCAGTGCTGAAAGCTCTGAACTGGATCCACCCCCATCGCACCCCATTTCTGTCCCTGACTAGCTATGTGACTCTGTGTGGGATGCCCACATGCCACGCTCCAAGCCTCAACTTCCTTATCTGTAAGGAGATGAGAAGAGTGTCACTAAAACATCTATCTGTCATTTGTTGAGCACTTACCATGTTCAAAGCTAAATCATAAGTGGTTTATCAGTTTTAACTCATTTATACATTACAACATCCCCTTGAGGGGGAAAACACACACAAAACAGAAGTACATTGTGGTTAAGTAATTGCCCAAGTTCATTCAGCCAAAAATGGCAGAACCGGGATCTAGCTACTGTACCACTTCTGAAAGGCATGGCTAAGATTCTGAAAAAAAGGGCCTTGGACAGTGCTTGACCCACAGTAGGTCTTCAATATAGATGGTAGGCTCTCCTCTCTCTCTGACTCTCTGTTTTCTGTTTCCTTTTCATATAAATCATAGTTTGATTCTCTTTGAAGAGCCTGAGGACTAATTCAGTAGTTATAACAGATCCTAGCAGGGAGTCACTGGAAAAAAAAATCTTGTAAAAGTATGTATATTAAGCCTGCTAACAAATATAACACACATAAGTATGTGTGCACACACGTGAAATTTTAAGTAAGCAGCCAAAGAAAGTCCATGGGATACCCACTGTTGATGAGTTCATGATCAATATTGATGGAACAGGGATTCAGGTCACAAACACTCTACTGGATTTAGGGCCTGGATGGGAGAAGATCAGACAAGAATAAAACTTACTGTTTGCCCTCAAGGGCCCAGAGTCCACTGGGGGGACCCAGTGTAATATGTTAATAACTCACTGTCACAATATTTTGCACAATGCTAGAGATATGTAAAAAAAAAATCCTATGGAAATGGAGACTAAAAAAACAACAATTAATTCTGCCTGAGGATTCAGGAAGTCTTCACCAAGTGAAAGTGGTTTCTTTTCGGTGTTGCACTTCCCTGGGCAAAGATAAGGGTGAGGAGTGGGCATTCCAGGTGAAGAGAATGACTGAGCCGAGACATGAAGGCACGGAATGCAGGCTGGGCTCAGGCCATCGTGAGTAAAGGACATGGTGGCTAAAACACATGGTGTCTGGAGAAGCTTCGGGAAACCCAGTAGGATGCAGTTGCCAATGGCTGCTTCTGCAACTGCTAGGGGGTCTAGGGTTTGTTCTGCACAGTGCAAAGGGGGATGGGAAGAGAAGGCACTGCGGACATCAGGACCAGAGGCGGTAATTTCTGTAGCCCAGGTGAGAAAGGAAAGGGACCTGCACTAAAGTGGTGGCAAAGTGGACAGGCAGAGACGGAGTGAAGGGGCTTGCTGCAGGGAGAAGCCAATCAACCTAGCAGCTCAGAGGAGTAAGGGGGGAGGGAAAGGTGAACTCCAGGATGTGTCCAATGGCAGTAGTCTATAAACTTGATGCTCTGAAGACTTACACTTGCTCAAAAAGGAAGGAAGGAAGGAAGGAGGAAAGGAGGGAGGGAGGCAGGGGAGGAGGGAAGGAGGAAGGGAGGGAATGAGGAAGGAAGGAAGGAAAAAGGAAGAAGGAGGGAGGGAGGGTGGGAGGGAGGGAGGGAGGGAAAGGCTTGCCTTTGAGGAAAAGGCAAGGATATATTTTTTCAATTGCTGGATGCCATGAAATTGAAGACGAGTCGATATCTTGAACTACAATGAAAGGCACCAAAAAGAGCTTATTGGGGGCCCTTTCCCAATTCCCAAAACATATACATGACACTGTAACACTTTCTTTCTCTGTCCTTCTGTCTCCCACCCCCTTTTCCTGTTTCCCTTCCCCCTTCTGTGTGGTCTGCCCCTGCACAAACATACTGGCGAGCTCAGCCCTACAAGGCAGGAAGAGTCCATGGAATCTGCTGCCCCATTCCACTCACGTGGACATGAGAGTCACAAGCACTACGTTGTGCACAACTCAGAATCCCATCATCAAAGTTCTGGTTCTCCCAAAACTGCTTCGTGGAACTTATTGAACCTAAATGGCTCAGCGATGTTTCCCTCCGAGCCCGCAGCAGCTCTGTGGAACAACTTACTTACGGGGAAGTGGAGGAGACACCATTAAGTTTTCTATGCAAATACTGCTTAGAAAAGCCATTAATGGGAACCATGAAGGGGGAAAGCCAACTAAATATTTGGGCTAGAGCAAGCAGGATGGCCCAGATGGTCTTCAGGGACCTTGTCCCCTGCTGGTAATTTTCTTAGAACCATTACCAGGGAAGAAATCCTAACTTTTCGAATTTAACTGTATGTAATGCTTTCCGTGGTATCCTAGAGAAATTTCAGGGGGAATTTTTCTTTGGTTTGTAAAATGATTCCCTCTGGACTGTGGGAGAAGTCTTTTGGAAATTTCTGGATTGCTCTTGGGGATTTTTCCTGAAATCAATTCTTCTTTGGAAATAGTTTGGTTATTAATTTAGAAAGAAATATATTAGAAATTTATTTGTATAAAATTGGTAGCATACCCCCAAGTTCCTATTTAAAGGATTCATAAAACTACTGTCATACTGGTAGCTTCTTATAATGGTGGAAGTGTTTCTACTAACTGTTATAAATGCAGTAAGAAGTAATTATTTTAAAAAACACAGAATGAGTTTTTGACAATTCTCATTACCCAATTTGTTTTTGGCAGAAGAGCTAGAAAGTGATTCCTTTTTATTTGTAAAAGTATATTATTTGTGATTCTGGGAACTAGACTAAAAATGATGTGGAAAGCACCTTAAAATGACAATGAGACCCTTTTGAGGCTCATAATAACTGTTTAGATGGAACGTTTATTGGGCTCAATCATCACGTCGCTCATTTATTTTGAAGCGTGTGCCTCTCTGCGCATCCCCACTGCAACGGAAATTATCTTGTACTGTTCACGTCTTCCCTGGTAAATTTTGGGTTGCATTAATAACGGTGACTATTCCCAGCAGTGATATTCAAACCCCTTTGTAACATTCTCCTCGGTCATCTCTCCTGCAGCCTAAGTTCAAACAGTAACAACATCAGCGGCACGCTTTTGAACGATGATGGAGAGGAAGGCACACACTGTTTTTACTTTGCGGGGAACCCTCTCTTATTATGCTCCTAAGTGTTTATTGCATTACTAACCTTTTTCTTTTTAAAACAAACAGGTTTCCTTCTGTTATTTTCCCGGCTTTGTTATAAGACTCACGCGAGTCTTCCCTGGGCTTGCTAGCAGTCCTTAGGCTGTCTCCTAGGGCCACACTGTCCAGGCAGCACTGCATGTGAAGTCCCTTCTCCCCAATTCCACACACCCTGCTTTGCAAAAACACACCATTTGCAGATCAAAGAGAGACGATTTATGCCTTCACCCAGCTGACATACGATTAAATTAAAACAGATCAGCAGCGCGGTGCCTGGGCAGGTGGCTCCCAACACCACTGTTGGCCTCCAAACGATTAAATCCTGGCGGAGATGGAAGGCCTTCCGCTCCCATTCCCACAGTTACAGATCACACAGTGACAAATGAGATGTTACTGTTCTTGTAAAGCAAGGCTACAATCTGTCAAAATCCAACATAATTTGTGACCCTCTGTGACATCCTCTCTCTCTCTCTTTCTCTCTCTCTCTTTTTATTTGACATTTGAATACAGCGATTGTACTACAGTCAACTCTATTTAAGTGCATACAGTTAATTCCTTCTAAAGGAGCAGAGCCTGTTAGCTCCAGCATGGTAGCTCTGTATACATCTGGCGAGTGGACTCCAGCGACCCTTTGTGTTAAGTGTATACCATTAACAATGAATTCTGATTTTTTCCCGAGTTATATAATTTGATATCTTGACAGCCCAGACACTTAAAGCACTACTATTTGTTTTAAATGGCTTTATTTTATTGTTTAAATGTCAGTATCAAAATAAAGTAATGCATACAGTCTTGTCAGTTTTAGCGCAGAGGGGGAAAGTGTTCCTGTTGAGAAGACTTTTAAAAGAGTTGGTTCTAAAAATGGACTCAGAAGTCAATTGCGATGTCTCTTGGCGGAATCCTTAAATGACTCATGAAACATATTTATACTGCATTTTCTGTTTAGCTGGTGCATTTAATCAGGCACCGAAGCATAAAGAGCAGAGGAAGCACAGCGTCTTAACTTACTGAACTTGACATCGTTGCCAGGTTTAAAAAAATATACTGACTCTGGAAAATAATTGAGAAATGCTTGATAAAACCCATAGCCAAGATAAATGAACAGACATCTCGATGTGCTTTAATTTTAGTACAATCGGCTCAGTTATTAGAGTGGCTTCATCTTAAGCAAAGAAAATAAAAAAGATTCAAGAGACGGTGGAGGGTGATTGCTAATGTTTTTAAGTAGAGAGTGGCAGGAAACATTGATTCTTTAAGTCCCTACTCTGCTCAGGCCAGTGTGGGGTTGGCGAGCATGTCACACTTCAGAACGGGCATTGACTTTCAACTTCAAAGCAGTTCAAGATCTTTCCCCAAAGACTTCTGTTGACCACAAAATCTTTAGGCAGGCTCACGCCAGCCTGTAGGGAAATCACTCTGAAATAACTTTGTTTACCAAGAGTAAAAGTATAACAAGACTCTTTGAGCACTTCTTTTTTTAGGGTTATACTTTAAGGTTCCTCGGTATCTCATGGTTCCTACTGCGGAGCTTACTCTGTGGCCTACCTTCGCGGGCATGCTCATGTTATGCTGCTCAACCCCGTGCAGTTCCCAAACTTTGTGCTTGTTTGCCCACATTTTTAAGTGTCCCGCAAACTGTACCACTTGATGTAAGATCCCCGTGAACGACCCACCTTCAGAATCCCACTGGCCCACACAGCAGACCCCAGTTGATGGCACTTCCAAGTCATCAGCTGGGACAGAAAAGTCACCTCCATTTTTGGCACATGGCATCATGACAAAGACTCATCTAATACAATGGACCTTTATATCCTCTCCAGGCTTTAACGCCTGTCGTCACCAAATGGCTACCCCCTGCATGGAACGGGTACACGTGATCCCTAAGACCAATAGGCCCTGCCTGTGAAGGACAGGGTCTCAGCCTTAGTCTGAACACATCATAGGAGTCATGCATTTGCAATCTAGACCTAGGAAGGGGCATTTCACCCCCATAAAAAGGCTCTGGGGACTATGGGCAGCAGCAGCTCCATTTTGTCAGTAGTTACAAATGGGGCAAGTGCCACTACAATGACCATAGAAGAAGGCCTACTGGCTTTGGGCTCAATGCTAGAAAGGAACACGGAGCTACCCCAAGCTTCCGGGTGTCAGTGCCGTTTGCTATCACTAGTAGCCTATAGGGAGGTTGGGAGTCGGGTACTTTGTGTGCTGCTCTGAACAAGATGGGGAACAAACATGACAGAGACAGTGCAGATTTGGCAAATGTCCTCTTTGCAAGAGTTCCTACCCAAGTAAAAAAGGGTCACATGAAAAATTTTAGGAAGGTTGATTTCTTTTTTTCTTTTCCCCCACTTACTAGGTCCCTACATTGTCTTTAAGTGCAACCAGGAGACATTTGTTTTTGACTCCCTGGCCTGCCTTCGGTAACAGATGACTGGGACTCCTATGGAGCTCATCTGTCCTTCATGTCTATGCACGCCTCTGCAGACTTTACATTCTGCCATGAACATGGACCTCATCACTGCTTCCCTGTCCTCTCCCTTCTCTTGCTATCCTGCTTTTGATGTAGGTTCTCTACTAGACACAGGAGAGGCAGGGCAGGCTTCCACCTTTGCCTGTAAGCAGATGGGAGGAAGGAGTCAGGTGGCAGACACATTATTAACTTTAAAAACGTCCCTCTCCTGCCAAGAGCAGAATAAAGGTTTCCCAAAACCTCCCAGAGATACACACAGCTCCACCCCCACGGGAATCTCCTGTCACCTCTGTTTTTGGGGGCCTTTTTTTCTTCTTTTTCTTCTGTATAGGGAATATAAGACTCTCAGTGTAGGTAGAGAGCTTTTCCAATAAACCTTCTGTTCTGCATCTGTCAAATGACACTGTCACAATATGCAACTCACCCCATCTGTTTCTTTTCGACTTTTCCAGCGTTTGCTCTAGGGTGTCGATTATATCGTAGCATCCTTCCCTTCCCTCCCTCTACCAGTGCCCCTGTGCTGCATGAGACTGGCTAGCTGAAACTCACCTCCTCTCACTTAACTTATCTAGCCACACACCAGAAGAGCAGATGAGTGGCTGATGTTAACCGAACCTAAGGCTACCAGCAGCATTGGTGGCTGAAGTTTATAAATAGGTAACACTATTTATAAAGCATCGACACAATGTTTCGTGCCCTGTAACATAAAGCCCAAACCCTGGTATTTTCAAAACCTGCCCCCCCCTTTGCCCAATGGCTACATAAATAGCAACATGAACACAGTATCATGAGCTGCTTTGTCAAGCTAATCATGTGTGTACAGAAATGAAACCCTTTCTACTAATTGCTGATCTGCCTTAAAAGAAATGAGGGTAGGGAAGACTTACAATGTGAGGAGAGATAGTATCACATAGCAGAGTTCAGAAGAATCCAAATGATTGGAACATTCAGCAATGATCTCACGTTTGTGGTCCTCAAGTCTGACAACGGCATTTTGATAACAGGAATTCTAGACTCTTGGCCTGAGCCTCCCCCACCCAGCACTTGCTACCCTGAAGAGATTAATATTATCTCTCTATTTAAGTAACCCACATAGATATCCAAAATTAGACTACAAAGCAAGAGCCTCTTTGGCTAGAATAAAACAGTTTTTAACATCAATTTATAAATATTCTGAAAATTCAAGTCACTTGGCCTCAGCTGGATGTCTAATGCATTACAAGATTTTGTGATACCCAAACCTTTGAATGTCAAAAAGATTTAAGTTCAAATCAACATGCATTTATTCTATGGGATAGCAATATGGGAGGTTGATGACATGAATATTTTACAGTAATGTTTCAATATTAAAATCTCCATATTAAGATTCCGGAGTCACATACAAATTATATTTAACCATCAAAAAAATATTCAATGAAGTACTTATTAGAGTATTGGTAATAATAGTCATTAAAATTTTATGATCACTTAAAAGAACACTAAATACAGTTTAGCAAATGCTCTATTTACATATTTTAACAAGACTTACATAGTAATATCAGAATCACATTGCATTGGAGAAAATTAAACTTGCCCTCAGTAAAATAAAATACAATAAAAGAAACAGATATATGATGAATATTCCCTAATAAATTCACTTG
Organism: Rhynchonycteris naso; assembly: GCA_037038555.1. Classification (NCBI taxonomy): domain Eukaryota; kingdom Metazoa; phylum Chordata; class Mammalia; order Chiroptera; family Emballonuridae; genus Rhynchonycteris; species Rhynchonycteris naso. Next base: position 209,301,922 of record CM072995.1, on the reverse strand, counting down.
TTTTCCCAATAGTGGGGGGAGCTACACTGACTCATTCACGCTGCCTTGTTTAAACCAGCTGTAATATTATACAAGATATGCCCAAGGGTCATGGGGTCAATCTATGGATTAAGATCAGAATTAACTAAATAGCTGTATAGGAATTAAGTCCACAACCTTGGCCTTATTTAGTATCATGCCATAGTTTGCTCAGCTAAACACTTACACATAATTTTGCACACATATAAGTACCCCACCTAATTTTACACATGCATAAGTAAGCAGTATGTGCACAAGTATTCCATGTGTGTACATATATGACTCACTTTCATTTAAAATATTTTGTAATACTTACACAAATTCAAGTCCTTAAATATTTTGAAATAGAGACTATTTAGTTGATTTTTTTTTCACAGCATTTTAGGACACACAGGAGAAGAATTTTTAAAATCATGACCCTTGCAATTGGCACAAATGGAGCGTAGAACATAAAACTAAAAGTAATTGTGGGATTCCTTTTTTTGCTTTATATGCTTAAGGTCCAGAATTGTCACTGTCATTCAGTGACCTTGAGTAAACACTAAGCCATTAAAAATTCTCCAAGAGAGATGGCTATATGTAGGTGTTTTGGGGAAGATGGGTGGTTTGGGGTCAAGGACCAAGCCTTCTGAGAACAGCTATGCCATTGAGCGCAGGTCACTTTGGTTTGCTTGGGATGGGTGGCTTACTGGTAAACCCATCGACTCAAAACCTTTATGCTCTGTCAGAATTTGAGACTTCTGGGTAGCAAATTCATTTGGCAAGGCAGGAAGCACCACTGACGACAATGAGAAAAATGCCTTGAAATGTTTTGAAACTGAAATGCTCATTTTGATGTGCATTAGGGAAGCCCTGTATATCTAATGCTGACCCAACAGCACCCAACTGCTTTGTCTCTGGGGCCTACCCAAGGGCTTCAAATATTAAAGAATAATCCCTTTGGATATGAAAAAACTCCAGATACGTGGAGAATATAGTTCTGCATATACGGTAGGAGCCCTCCACTCTATAAACATGGATAGTATCATTTTTCAAAGTCTGGGATCACAAGTCAATGTCAGGGTTTGAATCCCAGCTCTATAACTAATCATCCATGTGAATTCGGACAAGTTGTATAATTCCTATGTTCCCCAATTTTCTCATCTATAAAATGGGTTGAAAAATAGCACCCTTACCCTAGATAGTGTTGTTTTGAGGATGAAACAATTTAATATGCAGAAAACTCTAATTGCCAATGATCTTTTATTATTTAATACACATTAGATCAGTCTATCACAGAACCAGTTGGCTGGTTTAAATGCTATGCTGTCCCCAGAGAATCCCATTGACCTATCTGGTCCTTTATTAATGCATCCATTTAACTGTTCATATTCTCAACAAGAGTCTGCAGAAGGACATACCACTAAAAGGATGGCAAACCAATAAAAAGAATTAATAAGAGCCACTCTTGACAATAAGCATGCATTTGGGTGGGCTGGAATCATTATTTGAATTATGTAAGATAATCCTTTCACTAAGTCTAATTTGTTCCCATTACACTGTGGGCACAAAAGAAATAAGGGATTTAATCACTTATATGTGACCCAGGAAAAGGTTTATGATGTCTTTTATTTGACCTTGAGGGGAAAATAAAAGATATTTCCAAGTACGGACATCCCTGCAAGGTGGTAATATCCCTGCAGCATCCATGGTCCTTCGATCTGTGTCTGTAAGTACCATTTGGAGAATCTGCCTGCTTATACTGCCTCCATTTTCAGAAAAGAGTTCCATACAGAGCCACATATTGAATTGATGAGAGAAAGGGGATTGATCCCGGAACACGTTTGGCTCACCAATCTGAATGCTGCTAGGCCTAGAGACAACCTTATTATCAACCCCAAGTTTGGACTGCAGATGCCAAGGTGCTGAGGTGCTTTGCAACGAAGCCTCCATTGCATTTTGCTTTTCCATCAGCCAATGAATATGAATCAGATCCTCAAAGCAGCCCCTGATATGGAGCCACAGAAGAAACTTAATGTAAGTGGCATATAAGTGATATTTATGTATTAAATGTTGCTTACTTATTCTAGGCTGAAGCACTCAGCACGCTAACCTTGACCTACCCTATCAAGATGGGCAAAAATCCAATTTATTATCCAATTAAAGAATTTTTCTTTTCTTTTATGTTTCATTGGAAAATTATGCCTGTCTACCTCCTGGAACAATTGAAAGAAACCTCCTAGTGATACATGCCTAAAAGACATTTGACAAAGAGGTCCAACGTTGAGGTTCACACATGGTAATTATTCTTGTCAATTCCATACACTCAATCAAAAGAGAGCCATAGGTTTGGGTCTTGTGTTTTGCTACTCAGTGAGGCAAGAGGAGACAGAGAAAGATCTCAGCCACTACAGTGAGGGTGTCGAATGGGAGAGCCACAGTCCTTCGAAGAAAGGATTCCCTCAGGTATTTCTCATCTTGGGTCAGCATCTGAAGCCCCCAGCAATGCCATGAGCACACAATCATCTTGAGGAAGCAGAATGCCCCACTATTCACCAGCCATGGGGGCAGGTCATCAATGACAGGGGACAACATTCCACCCCACCACCGTGTCATCTTGTCATTGCTGCTAGAGTTACAGATTGATGGCATATTGGGATTACCCTGCAGTAGTAAATGGCCCCACTGACCTTTCTGATGAAGTAATTTCTGCTCCTTCTAATAATATTCCCAAATCCATCCAGGCCCTGGTCCAAGTGAATCCAGGCTTTACCATGTTTCTCAAGCCCATCTTTGTTGGCTCCCTGCCACAACTCTCATGGGGATCCTCATTCTTTAACGCTGAAATACCTGCCATGATGGGCTCTCTCAGCTCCAAGCCTGTCCCTTTCTTCCATCATAGACACACAGGCACCTGTGACTTCCCATAAAGCACCAAAGCCTAAACAGATGTGCACCCTCTACAGACTACAGGGTACATATTGGGCCCCAGAATTCGATCAACACCTTCCATGATCTTGACCTTATGTACTTTTCCACCCTTATCTCCAAATTCTGCCATTCATAAAATTACGTTAGCCAGAATGATAGTCCCTGTACCCAGCAAACACCCTTTAAGATACACCTGTGACTTCAGTTACACTTGGGGGACTTTGCTAACACTTGCTTCTGTGAGGAGAGCCCTTCCTTCTGACCTCTACAGTGCTAAGAGCTAATATTCCTTTAAGAACAGTAGAACGTTCGCTTCTAAAGGACTTCGCAGGACACTGCGGTCATCTTCAACCAGTTCAGAAACTGCACTCTGATAGCTACTGTCGACATATCTACATGGGAACTCGGCTGGGCCCTCGTGAATTGTTAGTTTTACTCTTTTTTAGGTGTTCTTTGATCTTTGACAACTAACCCATCAGCTCTGTACTGGCACAGACTTAACACTTGAAATTCCCCGTACATATCAGTGTAACCTACATACACCGTGGAATACTTGTTTGCTGTAATATGAACAGAAATATGTACTTTGCCCTTTGATTAAATACCACCAATGGAAAACAGAGAAAATTATATAAATAATTATATAAATATAATTACATAACATTATATTTATATAGTTAATGAAATTATTTATATATATATATATATATATATATATATATATATATATATATATATATATATATATATATAAATTTCTCCCATAAGATAGTGCACAGAATCATTTCATTAGTCAGCTACACTTTTTATCGGTGTTTTGCTTCTTTTTTTTTTTTTTTTTTTTTTTTTTAATTTTAATATATATTTTATTATTATTAATTCTAATGAGGTGACACCAATAAATCAGGGTACATATGTACAATGAAAACATCTCCAGGTTATCTTATCATTCAATTGTGTTGCATACCCATCACCAAAAGTCAAATTGTCCTCTGTCACCTTCAATCTGGTTTTCTCTGTGTCCCTCCCCTCCTCCCTATCCCACTTTTCCCTCCCTCCCCCCATCCCATAACCAACACTCTCTTGTCCATGTCTCATACCCTCACTTTCATGTCCCACCTATGTATGTAATCGTGCTGTTCTCAGTTTTTCTTTTTTTCTGATTTACTTATTTCACTCCGTATAATGTTATCAAGGTACATCCATTTTGTTATAAATGATCCGATGTCATCGTTTCTTATGGCTGAGTAGTATTCCATAGTATATATGTACCATAGCTTTTTAATCCACTCGTCTTCTGACGGACACTTGGGCTGGTTCCAGATCTTCGCTATTGTGAACAATGCTGCCACGAACATGGGGGCGCATTTCTTCTTTTCGAACAGTGCTATGGTGTTCTTAGGGTATATTCCTAAAAGTGGGATAGCTGGGTCAAAAGGCAGTTCAATTTTTAATTTTCTGAGGAATCTCCAAACTGTTTTCCACAGTGGCTGCACCAGTCTGCATTCCCACCAGCAGTGCAGAAGGGTTCCCTTTTCTCCACATCCTCGCCAGCACTTATTCTGTGTTGTTTTGCTGATAAGTGCCATTCTGACTGGTGTGAGGTGATATCTCATTGTGGTTTTAATTTGCATTTCTCTAATGATTAGTGATGTTGAGCATTTTTTCATATGCCTATTGGCCATCTGTATGTCCTCTTTAGAGAAATTTCTATTCATTTCTTTTGCCCATTTTTTGATTGGGTTGTTTGTCTTCCTGGTGTTGCGTTTTATAAGTTCTTTATAAATTTTAGTTATTAACCCCTTATCAGATGTGCTGTCGAATATGTTCTCCCATTGTGTGGTTTGTCTTCTTATTCTGTTCCTATTGTCTTTAGCTGTGCAAAAACTTTTTAGTTTGATATAGTCCCATTTGTTTATCTTGCCTTTTATTTCAGTTGCCCATGAAGATAAATCGGCAAATATACCGCTGCTACAGATGTCGGAGAGCTTGCTGCCTATGTTTTCTTCTAAGATGCTTATGGTTTCACGGCTTACATTTAAGTCTTTTATCCATTTTGAGTTTGTTTTTGTGAATGGTGTAAGTTGATGGTCTAGTTTCATTTTTTTGCAGGTAGATGTCCAATTTTCCCAACACCATTTGTTAAAGAGGCTGTCTTTACTCCATTGTATGTTCTTTCCTCCTTTGTCAAATATCAGTTGTCCATAAAGCTGTGGGTTTATTTCTGGGTTCTCTGTTCTGTTCCATTGATCTATGTGCCTGTTCTTATGCCAGTACCAGACTGTCTTGAGTATAATGGCCTTATAGTAAACCTTGATATCAGGAAGCGTGATACCTCCTGCTTTATTTTTTCTTTTTAAGATTGCTGAGGCTATTCGTGTTCTTTTTTGGTTCCATATAAATTTTTGGAATATGTGTTCTATATCTTTGAAGTATGTCATTGGTATTTTAATTGGTATTGCATTGAATTTATAAATTGCTTTAGGTAATATAGACATTTTAATGATGTTTATTCTTCCTAGCCATGAGCACGGTATATGCTTCCACTTGTTTGTATCTTCCTTGATTTCTTTTATCAATGTTCTATAATTTTCCGAGTACAAGTCCTTAACCTCCTTGGTTAAATTTACTCCTAGGTACTTTATTTTTTTGGCTGCAATAGTGAAGGGGATTGTTTCCTTAATTTCTTTTGCTGATATTTCATTGTTGGTGTATAGAAATGCCTCTGATTTCTGAGTATTAATTTTATATCCTGCCACCTTGCTGAATTCATTTATAAGGTCCAGTAGTCTTTTGACTGAGACTTTAGGGTTTTCAATATACAATATCATATCATCTGCAAATAGTGACAGTTTTACTTCTTCTTTTCCAATTTGTATGCCTTTTATTTCTTCTTCTTGTCTGATTGCTGTAGCTAGGACTTCCAGAACTATGTTGAATAAGAGTGGTGAAAGTGGGCAACCCTGCCTGGTTCCTGATCTTAAGGGGATTGCTTTTAATCTTTGTCCATTTAGTATGATGTTTGCTGTCGGTTTATCGTAGATGGCCTTTATCATGTTAAGGAATGATCCCTGTATTCCCACTTTACTGAGAGTTTTGAGCATGAATGGGTGCTGGATTTTATCAAATGCCTTTTCTGCATCTATTGAAATTATCATGTGATTTTTGTCCTTCCTTTTGTTTATATGGTGAATCACATTGATTGATTTGCGAATATTGAACCAGCCTTGCCTCTCCAGAATAAATCCCACTTGATCGTGGTGTATGATTTTTTTCATATATTGCTGGATCCGGTTGGCTAATATTTTGTTGAGAATTTTAGCATCTAAATTCATCAGGGATATAGGCCTATAATTTTCTTTCTTTGTGTTGTCTTTGCCCGGTTTTGGGATCAGAATTATGCTCGCCTCATAAAAGGAGTTTGGAAGTCTTCCTTCCTCTTGAATTTTTTGAAATAGCTTGAGGAGAATAGGAATTAGTTCTTCTTTGAATTTTTGATAGAATTCACTTGTGAAGCCATCAGGCCCAGGACTTTTCTTTTTTGGGAGTTTTTTGATAACTGTTTCTATCTCATTTGTTGTAATTGGTCTGTTTAGGTGTTCTGATTCTTCCAGATTGATTTTTGGAAGGTTATATGATTCAAGAAATTTGTCCATTTCACCAAGATTGTCTAATTTTTTGGCATATAGTTCTTCATAGTATTTTCTTACAATGCTTTGTATTTCTGTTGTGTCAGTTGTTATTTCTCCACTGTCCTTTCTAATTTTATTTATTTGAGTCCTCTCTCTTTTTTTCTTGGTGAGTCTAGTTAAAGGTTCATCAATCTTGTTTACCTTTTCAAAGAACCAGCTTCTTGTTTCATTGATCCTCTGTATTGTTTCCTTAGCCTCTATGTCATTTATTTCTGCTCTGACCTTTATTATTTCCTTCCTTCTACTTGTCTTGGGTTTTATTTGTTGTTGTTTTTCTAGTTCTTTTAGATGCAGAGTTAGGTTGCTTATTTGAGCTTTTTCTAGCTTCTTATGATATGCCTGTAGTGCAATAAACTTCCCTCTCAGAACTGCTTTTGCTGTGTCCCATAAATTTTGAGTTGATGTATGCTCATTATCATTTGTTTCTAGAAACTTTTTTATTTCTTCTTTGATCTCATTGTTAATCCATTCATTATTTAATAACATGCTATTTAGTTTCCAAGTGTTTGAGTATTTTTCAGTTTTTCTTTTGTGGTTAATTTCTAGTTTCATGGCATTGTGATCAGAGAAAATGCTTGATATGATTTCAATCTTCTTAAATTTATTGAGACCATTTTTGTGTCCTAACATGTGGTCTATCCTAGAAACCGTACCATGAGCGCTTGAGAAGAATGTATATTCTACTGCTTTAGGGTGAAAAGTTCTGAAGATATCTATTAAATCAAGTTGATCTAGTGTATCCTTTAAGTCTGCTGTTTCTTTATTAATTTTCTTTCTTGAGGATCTATCCAGTGTTGTTAGAGGGGTATTGAAATCCCCTACTATGATAGTATTGCTGTTAATCTCGTCCTTTATATCCATCAAAGTTTGCTTTATGTATGTCGGGGCTCCTATATTTGGTGCATAGATATTTACAATAGTTATATCTTCCTGTTGAATTGTTCCCTTTATCATTATGTAGTGTCCTCCTTTATCTCTTACTACAGCCTTTGTTTTAAAGTCCATTTTGTCTGATATAAGTATTGCTACCCCTGCTTTTTTTTCATTTCCATTTGCATGAAATATTTTTTTCCATCCTTTTACCTTCAGTCTATGAGCATCTTTTGTTTTAAGGTGTGTCTCTTGTAGACAGCATATGTATGGGTCCTGTTTCTTTATCCATGCAGCTACCCTATGTCTTTTGATTGGATCATTTAATCCATTTACATTTAAGGTTATTATTGATATGTAGTTGTTTATTGCCATTTTATTCTTTAAAGCTGTATTCTTCTTTTGCTCTATTCATTCCTCCCTTTAAACTGTTCACAAGAGGCCCCTTAGTATCTCTTGCAGAATTGGTTTGGTTTTTATGAATTCCTTGAGGCTTTCTTTTTCTGGGAAGCTCTTTATTTCTCCTTCAATTTTAAACGTTAGCCTTGCTGGATAAAGTAGTCTTGGTTGTAGGTTCTTGTTCTGCATTACTTTGATTATTTCTTGCCATTCCCTTCTGGCCTCAAGTGTTTCTGTTGAGAAGTCTGATGTCATCCTTATGGGGGCTCCTTTGTAGGTGATAGCCTTTTTTTCTCTAGCAGCTTTTAAAATTTTTTCTTTATCCATTAGCTTTGGTATTTTAACTATGATGTGTCTTGGTGTAGATCTTTTTGGGTTTCTCTTTAATGGAGTTCTGTGTGCTTCTTGAATGTGTGGAGTGTTTCCCAGCCTTAATTTAGGAAAGTTTTCTGCTATGATTTGATTGAACAAAGTTTCCATTTCCTGTCCTCTCTCCTCTTCTTCAGGCACCCCTATGATGCGAATGTTGTTTCTCTTCATGTTGTCACAAAGCTCCCTTAGAGTTTCCTCACATTTTTTAAGTCTCTTTTCCTTTTTCTTCTCTGCTTCTGTGCCTTTGTTTATTGTGTCCTCTAACTCGCTTATTCGTTCCTCAGCGTCATCCATCCTGCTTTTAATTCCTTCCATTGTGGTCTTCAGTTCTGATACTGTATTTGTCATTTCTGTCTGATTCTTTTTTATTATTTCAATTTCATTTTTTATACTTGTTATCTCTTTATTTAGGTGTTCATAATGACTATCCATTGTTGCTCTAATTTCTTTGAACATCCTAACTATCATTATTCTAAATTCTGCTTCCGGTAATTTGGCTATATCTGGTTCATTCAGGTCCTTCTCTGGGGATTTCTCTTGATTCATTTGGTTTGCATTCCTCTGCCTGCCCATTTTTTCTGTGTATAAGCAAGTTGTGGCCACTGGAGTCCAGTAGGTGTTGCCTTTGTGTTCTCTAGGTGTGGTCTATCTACAGGCCCCCCACCCCCTCTGCCGGTGCCTAGGGTGGTTGGGTATGAGCGTTGCCAGCGCGGGCCCACTGTGGCTTTTGCTGTGATTTCTGCCTCTCTTCCGTGGGAGGGGCTGTCACTGAAGCCACAAGATCAGCACCAAGGGTAGAGGTGAGCACCTTTCCTCAGCTGCGGACCCAGCCTATTTCCGGACTTCCGCCCAGAACCAGCAGTCGGAGCCTGCTCGCTACAGTTCCGCGGGTTAGGCGGGGCTTTTGACGTGCTCTCAGCTGTAAGCCTTTGCCCGTCCGGAGCTTTAGCCCCGCCCTCGAGGCCAGGGCCCTTTGCGCAGGGTCGGAAACCAAGGTTTATTGGGGTGGGCGTGTTTGCTGGCTTCTGCCGAGCTGCGTACTTCCGCTCGTCCCGGACTCTACCCCGCCCCCGTGTTCGGAGCCCGCTCGTGCACGTATGAATGCTATTCGCGTTTTCTCCGGCCGGATGGGGATAATAGCGTGGGCTCAGCTGCGAGCCTCCACCCGTCTCGGGGTCCACCCCGTTCTCATGCTCGGAGCCCGCTCGCGCACGTATACTGGCCAACCGCGGTTTCTCCGGCCGGGGGCGAGGGGACTGGTAGTGTCAGCTCAGCCGCGAGCCCCTGCCCGTCCCTGGTCCTAGCCCGGTCCCCACGGTCAGGGTCGGCTTGCGCAGGGCCTGCCTGTTCCTGGCCTCCCGCTTTGTCCCCGTAAGTGGGATTAAAGGCTGGCCCGCAGCTTCCGGACCGCTCTCGCGCTTCCCCTCCTACCCTCTGGGCTAGACCGATCTCCCACCGGCTTGGCCTCCGCCCACGCCGACAGAACCGCGTTTCAGCGTCCTGCCGCCCCAAAACCTTAAGCAGCCCTCAGCAGAGTAGGAAGGGACCTAATACTCCACACTGTAGGCCTGGGAGCTCCCTCACTTGTTTCACATCTCAAATCTGTCCAAACGCCTCTTCTAGGCTCTGGGACTGCAGGCTGGGGCTTGGTTCCTGGGACCCAGGTCCCTCCCTCTCCGCCAAACTTTCCTCCCGCCACACGGGTCTCTCCGGGCTGCCGTTTGCTCCGGGGAGCTGGGCAGCCCTTTTCGCGTTTTCGCTATTCCTACCAGTCTCAATGTGGCTTCTTCTGTGTTCCTTGGTTGAAGAGTCCACTTAGTTTAGTTCAAAGTTGGTTTATCCAGGTGATGGTTCTTAAAATTGCGTTGTAATCCACTTTGGTTCTGGGAGTTGGAAGTTGGTACGTCCGCCTACTTCGTCGCCATCTTGCTCCTCTCCGGTGTTTTGCTTCTTGTCAACTCATTGATAAGGTCAGAATTTTCATAAAGAAGAAATTTAGAGGTACATGAATCACTCTAGTTACAGGTTTCTTTTTTTTTTCTTCAAAACACCCTACACTGACTTGAGCTTTTTGAAGTCTCCAAATAAATAAATTACCAATTTATTTAAAAGGAAAAAAAAATGTATTTCTAGATGTGATTGGCACTTTTTAAAGATATGGAAATAAAGAGAGACGGGAGAGGGCTGTGTGAACTAATCTGAATGTTTCTTACAGAGGATGCCATTCTTTTAAGAATATTTTTCTTTCACTAGGAGTTTGAAATATTTATTTTTATAGTTACAGTTCAATGCAATGTATGACTAACCCTAGCATCAGTCAGAATCATTGAGTTCTACTTTTTAAAAACGGGGAATGGGAAAGATCTTGTTTGCGGCCTTAAGTAGTTGGTATTACCCATCTGGATGATTTATCCGGCTAAATTCCTCCAGCCTGTGAACAAGACATCCACATGTCCAGACCAGACAGTTTGTGTGTGCAATACTGCCCACCCCACTCTTCTGGCAGAGCAGGCAGGGTGCCAAGAACAAGCTCTGCATACTGGGTGACTAAGGAAATGGAAGAGTTACTTTGACAACTCTTGACAGTGTGGGAAGGGACAAAAGACAAGTTAAAACAAGTCAGAGGCTTGCAAGATAACTAGACAATGTGGCCAGGAAAATGCATCCATGTTGCGTTAAACTAATGACCTTTCTAGGAGGCATGACTTCTGAATGATGCTAAAGTCAGTAGTAACAAAATATGCGATATATACAGAGGATTTGTTATTGTTGTGTGCAGGTTGGGATGGGCATACATAATCTTGTGTGTAGCAAAATGCACAGAAACACCGAAGAATATATAACAAAAGCAGGTCTACACAGAGAGTAAATATTTATGGTGCTGGAGCTGTGTATCTATGTAGCTGAAATGTACTGTTCTAGCAGGATCGTCCTCTAAACTCAAATTCTAATAGCCAAGTCCATATTCTCACATTGACACTATTTGGAAAAAATCTGAAACACTCTCCTTTCCCCCAAAACATGCCAGACCAATATCATTTCCACTAAGACCCAGGAAAAAAGCCTTAGGGGCATAAAACCCCATGACCACCACATTCTAGCCCTGGTCTCTTTGTCCCATAAATCATAGGCAGAAGCGTGTTGAACACTAAAAATATGAATAGGAATAAATTCCTAGAACTGTGAATAGAAACTCACCCTCACTTATTTCCAGCAATACCGTGCATTTCTGTTTCTGTGGTCACTTATCATTGCAAAGATAAAAAAGTGTTCAGATACTTAACAGTATCTAATAATAGGAGATAGTATGGAACTGAAATAATTCCAGCCCTCTAAGAAACCTGTCAAAATTTCCCAGAGGTAAAAAACAATGACCTGTAGTAGACTGTGGTCATGACTTAGGGGTCCAAGTGCTGACTCTAAAAACTGCCTAGAGATATTGGATGACAGGTGATCAAGACATCATTTTTACACCCTATCTGGACCAGATAATACACTCTGAACTGAATATTCAGCACACCCACCTACAACGCCACATGGAAATTCACAGAGACACAAGAGAAAAAAGACTAACATTCTTTTTTTCTGTTGAGTCTCTCCTGAAATAGATAGCTGACACACCTCTCACCACTAAGCCACTGCTCTCAAATAAATTATCTGCATCCCTGAAACGTTTACCCATATTTCAGCCGCATTGTGTCAATGGTTGTGAGTTATCTCGATGGGGGCACCCCAATCTTACCTGAAACCCAGCCCACCTGAACTAAGCCCATGATGACTCCATGCTCAGAATGTGTCAGAGGGAAACAGACTCATGGGACAGAGAAGCACTCAACAAGTACGGGCTCAGTGAATCGCTTTCCGTACCAGTTCAAATCCCAGCTCCCACATTTGAAAATCAGGTGAACATCAGCAAGCCTTTTAATTTATGTGTCTTAGGATTCTCACATGTAAATTAAAATCATAATGACATCTCCTGCATAAGGTTGCTTTAAGAATCAAATGAGCATATATATATAAAGGGATTGGAAGAGTGAATGGCACGGGGAATAACTATTATTTTTAGTTATCATTGTATCTCTTGGAGTTACTGTTCTCATTCATTATCCCTCTTTCTCTCTCCCTCCCTCTTTCTCTTACCCACCACAGTTAAGACTGTGGGAACACTAGTCCATGTTCATTACTTCTTCATCCACCCATGCAACCCTCAATGTGAAACTACCTAATTTCTGATCTCTGCCCACACCACGCTAACAAACTGGTTCTTGCCAAAGTCAGCTTGTGGCCAAGCCCAGAGGTCGCTCTCTGTTCTGTTAAAGGACCGTTCTAAGGCTCTCCACACTTTTCTTAACCTCTCCTTCCTTAAAACTCCATGTCTGTGGCCTCTGCATGCCACGGTCTCCTGGCTTGCTCCCCCTCTCGGATCTTCTCAGTCCCCTGTACAGTCCTCCTCTCTGACCCATGACTTAGTATCAGCAACCCTGGGATTCTGTCCTGAACTCACTCTTGTTCTTAGCTTCTAAACCAACTTCCCCAAGGTTTCCACTGTCATCTGGACATTGACAGTTCCCACCATTTCATCTTCAGCCCCTGTGTCCTCTTCCGGGACTCCGTTCCTCTTCACCCCCAAAGCCTCCTGCTCATCTTGGGTTCTCCAGGGCAGTGAGATGCGGCAGCACTGACCCAGTAGCCCAAGTCAGAGATGCTTGGGTCTGTCCCCGTCCCTCAGCCCACTCACCATTTCTGTCCTCGCCACTACTTACTAGCTCCTGACTGTTCCCTGCTCCCCGCACAGGGCCAATCTCTTTATAACTGGCATTGCGGGATGCCTCGTCCCTCGACCACAATACAGTCTGCATCTTTTTATGAATGAGGATGTATTCATACTGGCCCCCATTTAAACCCTTCACTGGGGAAAGAGATAATATCAAGAGAATTAAACAGCTCCATTCTCTGAGAAAGGGAAGCACATCGGCAAAAGCGCTGGTGGGTGTGGAAGTGAAAGGAATCTCAAGAGTAAGTGACCATACTACCTCTCAGTTTATAATGGTGGCAGAGGGGATGCTGGCCACATGTCACCATGGACCTTAGACTCTAAAATATGTATATATGTATACAGATATCAGCAAATTCAGAGTGATATTTTTTCTTATCAAGAACTATAAAACAGCCTGTCCAGGCAGTGATGCAGTGGATAGAGCACTGACCTGGGATGATGAGGGCCCAGGTTCAAAACCCTGAGGTCACTGGCTTGAGCACGGGCTCATCTAGTTTGAGCACAGGCTCACCAGCTCAAGGGATCACTGGCTTAAGCATGGGACCATATACATGACCCCATGGTCTCTGGCTTAAAGCCCAAGGTCGCTTGCTTGAGCCCAAGGTCGCTGGCTTGAGCAAGGGTCATTCACTCCGCTGCAGTCCCCCAGTCAATGAACAACTAAAGTGTCACAACGAAGAACTAATGCTTGTCATCTCTCTCCTTTCCTGTCTGTCTGTCCCTGTCTCTCATAAAAAAGATAAAACAAATAAACAAACAAAAAACTATAAAATGAACCATATAACTTGACCCAGTTTTCCCCCTTATAAAGTTATCTTAACAAAAGGACCAAGACTTAACTCCTTGTGGATGCATATAATAATGACAATGTCTCAAATCCATAAAAAAACAACTAGTTTGTGGCTATGAATTTCCCAATGTCATCTGGAAACCTGGAAATCCCTGCATTTCTAGGTGCCATTCATTTCTATGCATCAGTTTCCTTATCATTCATAATCCTTCCTCTCTCCCTCAGGCTTCCTATGTGTTATCTAACCCTGAGTTTCTTTCTTTTTCTTTTTGGTCACATTGTATCTGGTTCTTGCTTTCTCAGATGCCAAGTCAGCTGGTCAACACATTCCATTTCTACCTAGTACTATTTAGATTCTGCTCCATCTCACCAGAATATTTTTTTGTTTTGTTTTTTTGACAGCTAGGTGACAACTAAAAAAAAAAAAGTAATACTCTACTTGGGTGTAAAGGTTAAGAAATAAACACAGGAAACATATCTCTATAAAGGTACAAAAACTCTTACTTTGGTTAGATAAATTAAGTCCCTTTTTCCAAGTACCAGTGGATATATCAGTGTTGTTTTATTAAACATAAAAATAGGAAAGTACAATGTTTTTCCCCCGAAGATACAGTTTAGTTGCCAAATAATTTTGTTGCTCGTTGGGTGTGTATGGAGAAAAGACAGGACTGTGATAAGCAGATTGAAGACACAGAACGTTAAGTCAGAGCGGAATAACACTGGAAGATAAGTAAAATTTTCCGGTTGGACTCACTAGCTCTGATATCTAAGGCACCCCCTGGGGACGATTTGGCTCTTATGTAAAAATGCTAACTTTTTTGCACCAGAGCAGAGTCTAATCAAGTGTGTAAATGCCATGATACAGCAAATGGCAGAGGAGAAGAAATGTTCCTCTTGTGGGTTCCTGACGTCTTTACCACTGGGTAGTAACTCAGGCACCACACAGAATAGGGATCATGAAACAGTTCTGCAAAACCTAGAAACAGAAATACCCTGCTCTATGCAAAGGTTAGAATGTGGTGATTCTTTCTGTAGGTGCCCTCGGGGTGGAGACTTAGGGAAAAGCCCAAGTCCTGACACATGCACAGGGCTCAAAGTCAGAAAAGATAAAGAGCCAGTTTAAGGTTCCTGTGGCTGCCAACTGTTGGCTTCAAACACTACTTGGATAATGTTATGTTAGATCATCGTCATGAGTTAATTCTTTTGAAAAAAAGAAAGCCACGCATACCCACAAGAATGAAAACTCTGACACCACTATGATAAGCAAAATCCTGGTGAAGTCACTGGAAACACTGGAGAAATAACCGACACTTAGCACATAATGCATTTCTACCTTTATGTGAGAATAATGAGATGGAAAACTAGTAAGAGAGGTTTCTATGAAAACTATTTGCTTCATGACACCCATTCTTGTGAATTTTGCTGTGTAAATCATCAGATTTTTTCATTCTCTGTGATCAGAGAGTCTTTGATGCCCTAAATCACAATAATAATTATCTGCTTGAATATTTTCCCCCTTCCAACACAGAATGATGACTGGTTTATCATCAGACTTTGGAAGTAATGTCTACCTGCTCCTCAAACTTCATTGTGGCAGTTTTTTTTTTGAAAATGGTTAGTAAAACTAACACACATGCACTCACACACGACTAAATCATACAGGAAAAGGCTTCTAACCCTGCCAAACTTCAGCTGGGAACAAATTTTTATATCCAGCTAATAAACCTGCTGAAAACAGGGGTTGATAATGGATACCCTCCCAAGTCCTTAACCAGAGCACGCACGCAGTAATAAAGGGAATTAATGCAGTCAATTTGTACCACTGTTCTCAGAACAAAAACCCCTATTTCAACCACAGTCTTTTCAACAGCTGATTGGCAGTCCTGTCCATTTCCCCTCGACAGTGTTGTCAGGACTCTTCAACGGGATAATGAGCCTGTCACCATATTCAAATAGCCCCATGACAGCAAGTTTTGTGAGTGTGACGTCCATGGCAAAGGGTTCTGTCAAAAAAGCACCTTTCAGAGAATGAAAAGAAAGTGCTTTCCTGATGATAAACCTAATTTCTCCACCGATAAAAGAGGGAGATTTTTTTCATCAGATTTTTGTCAGTGTTATGTTGCATTCATCTCTTCAAAGGTTCCTGTTTTACTTAAAAAAAAAAAATACACACACACACACACATTTAGATTTCGCAGTGACGAGGGGAATAGATGATGATGAAACATGTTTTCTGTTTAAAGAAGCTGAGTTCAGTAGGGTACCAGAGAAGGAAAGGAGAAAAACCTTGACATTTTTGTGGTCACATATAAAAACAAGCAAGAAGAGGAGGGAGGCTAACCTGTGGCTGGTCGTCTAATGAATGTCCACCCCTAATGTCCTGTAGGGACTGTGTGACACCCTTACAGGAAGGGGCTGTGTGTAAACTGCCTCCCCTCCAGTCACTTCCTCAGTGCATCAGGGAATCAGTGACGAGTTCACCACAGAGAAAACACCCCAAGTTCAAGACTGGAGGAGTTCTAGCACCTTGGTGAATTGTATTGGCCGGCTGAATCCTGGGTAAATGGGTTTTTATCCCACTTCACCACATTTGAGAATGTTGTGCATAACTGAGATGTTAAAAAGTACTATGACTAAGGGGAAGAAAATAGTTTTTCTTCAGTTATGAAGAATTATTTCATAAAAAGCCCAGTTCTCTGGCTTTTTATAAAACCCTGGCTGACTAGCTCAGTTGTTTAGAGTGTCATCCCCGAAACACTAAGGTTACAGGTTTGATTCCCAGTCAGGATACATACAGCAAGTGACCAATGAGTGTACAACTAAGTGAAACAAGAAGTGAATGCTTCTCTCTCTCCCTTTCTCCTTCTATCTCTGTAAAGTAAATCAACATTTATAAAAAACCCAAATATCTAGTGATTTTCAATCTTTTCATCTCATGACACACATAAATTACTAAAATGCAGCAACATGCAAAAACTATACTATATATTTAACCGATATAACAAAATACAGGTATAATTTCAATTGATAAACAGAAAAAAAAAATACCTTCCCTTTTTGCTCCAAAGTGACTTTTTAAAAAAATCAGATGCCTATACTTGTATATAGGATTTCTGGTACCAAGAATTAACCAATCAGATGCAGCTTTATTATCTGACGTGACCATAAGATGGGCTGCACAGCTATTGTTGTGTTGGCTGTTGCCAATATTTTATTTGACAATCTAAGGGAAAAGAGGTCAATGCCCCTGACTAAATCAGTCAGGTATTGCGTGTTTTAAAAATTTGTATGGCAGACCGGTTGAAAATCGCTTTTCTAGAGATTAACTCTGCCCCTCACCCACCTGCATCAACAAAAATCTCAGTGTGTTCAGCCTTGACAAAGAACCCAGTTTAGGTATTTTCTCAGAAGGAGTATATGTCAGATATGTACATGTGTATATGTACTTGTGTATAAAATTCACATTACATACTGTATATATGCATCATACATGTATATAAAATTCATGTATATAGAGATGTAGTGTGTATGCACATAAAATTCACATACATGTATGTGTGCGCATTATAAACATACATGTAATGGATGTGTGCATATGTACATATATAATGTATGTATGCATACACATGTAGACACAGTAGAAAGAATGTCAACATGTTACTTTTCTTGCATGTTTGTGTATCAGAGTTTAATAAAATTCACACAGATGTGTGCCCAAGGAAAACTGGGAAGCTCTCTGGCTTGGGTCATAGGGATAGCAGGACAGAAAGCCCACAGAGAATTGGCATTCACTAATTTTTGTAGTGCCCTGAACGCCGCTTCCCACACACACAAACACGTGCAGGTGGTCCCAAAGGCTTCAAAGAAGGGAAACCTATGTAAGAATTTAAATCTAATATTGACTTCATCGCAGACTCTATGGCAGAAAAAGAACCTTACATTTTAGAAAGTACACACACATGCCATCATGTGGTTAAATCTATTAATATTCCTACATTAAACTATAGTCAAACATTTCAAAAAGGTATTATAAAACATATGGAGCCTGGTGTCTCAGTCCTTGGATCTGAGCTGATGGTTCACGGATTTAAGTCTCATTTTTAAAGCCATATTTCCTTTAGTCCTCTGATCTGCTGGCTACTTATACCTCTTTATGTGATGATAGCATTTGAGAAAGCCTTTCACAATTCAAACACAGGGGAAATCATTGCAACTGACATTCTCCGAATTTCAAAAAAATACAGACCTACTTATGTTTCATTTTGTTTGAAGTATAGATAAGCCCAAAGGGTCACTTCATTAAAGGAAATGATGACTTCATGTTTTTGTATGTATCATATATATAAATATATATAAAAGTTGGTATTACTAGAGAGTTTTCTTAATTAAAAATGAAGATATTTTGATGGGGGGGGGGCCTCAGTCAATCATTGAAATAGAGGTTGTTCTAAATATACCAGGGAGAATTAAAATGCAAAACACAAAAGAGAGGGATTGAAAGTTTTTTAAAAAACATTATTCACCTTTACTAGTCAACAATTACTGAAGCTATTATTGAAGAGTTTTTAGTGGTTTTATTTAAATTTCAGAGAAAGAAAAGGAAGTAAAGAGGAAAGGCAGGCGGTAGTGGAGGAGGATGAGGCCTCCCCAATATAGGTAAATCTAATCCCATAAGAAGATAAAAGTAGCTAATTAAGGATCAGCCATAAGTTTGACTGATTTTAAGTTCGTTGGCTGAAGGGAACTATTATGAAGCCAATAAATAGAGCTGTAGACAGCTGGCTTTGTATAATTCCAGGCTCCTTTGCCTAAATGTTTAAACCATTGATTTATTTGGGATGGGGAAAAAAAAGAAATCTCAAACTAAGCCATCCCCAACATACAAAGCAAATTCCAGAATCCTGAAGACTTTCATTGTCTCTGAAAGTCATTGTCACCACCCTAATCCCCTCATTAAAGCGACAGAAATGCTGGGCCGGCATTAAAATGAATGCAAACCATTTGCAGCCCTCTCCTGCTCACGCACCTCCAAATGAAGGCAGGCACATTGCATAATCCAGGCCGCAAGAGCTCCTGACAGGTGGATGATTTATGCTCATAGTCAGAGGAATCGGAGGGCCTGCGGAGGAGACAGCATGAGCCAGGCATTGGCGAGACAGATGCTCTCAGTGGGCTTGCCGGGGCTGGCAGGCTCCAGCCAGCTCAGGTGCAACCTGGACACTTTAAGTGCTGAACCCGTCTTGCTTGGATTCCAACATGCCGGTGTGCCTTTTACAATCTTATACACAGTGTACACAGTGAATAACCGGCCAACCCCAAGCAAGCACCTGTACATGGGCGCAGACCCCTTGTGCACGTCGATGGTGCGTGCACATTGATGGCTCACACGTCAATGGTGCGCACATGGGGCCCCAGCCCAGAACTGAAACCCCCCCACCCCCTATGTCTGTCCCAAGGAGTATGATAATGCAGATGCGAATATTATGTCGTTCATGCATCTCCAGTCCTGGAAACTATTTAGCCCAGGTAGGGTGAGCAAAGAGTGACAAGATTCCCTAACAATTAGATCAATACTAAAGATTGTACTGTGGGATTAGGAGAATCACACTTCAGCAGAAAAACCAACACTCCTGTCAATTATATTAATTATTTTTCAGATACATGATCCGCTCTCCTGGCATTTTATCCTGAAAAGGCATTTGAATAGTTGAGAGGAAAACGACGAAGGGGTGGTTAAAAGGGAAGGCTTTGAAACCAATCTGTAAAACAGGTTTGCATATTTTGTTTATTTTTTTTTTCCAGAATTTCTCTCAATAGCCCCAAACAATAACATTCTGGCACAGATGATGGTATTGGTTAAAAGGGTAGATAAACCTAATTACAGCTATCGATGACAAATTACTGCTAGGCGGATCTCTAACAGAAGGTATTAGCCAGCAGTTGACTGGTCAGCAGTCTACCATGGATGGGCAGAGAATTCACTCCATAGATCACTATTTTCCTGCTCAGCCCAGGAGCAGAGCTTCCGGCAGCCGTTAAGGGCATGAGCATCTAACTGTACAAGCTTCAGGTTATTATGGATTAATGTGACTTTGCTGCCAACCCCCATACACTGCAGGGTCAAAGGTAAAACTGCAAAGGAGCATTAAAGACACAGCATCCCTTTAATTAGACACCAGGATTCAAAGACGTGTCAATTCCCAGGAAGTCACTTTGCAAAGCAAGAATTACAGTGTTCTTTTTTTTCTTTTTTTTTTTTTTTTGCAGGTGGGGTGGGGTGGGGGCGGTAGGGGAGGTGGGGAGGTTGGCAGGTGTTAGGCTTTTTCAACTCTGCACCCAAAAACAGACATTTTTGAAAGAACAACATGGAATACACCACCAATCATTCCGACTGCCTCTAGACTTCCAGTTCTCCCCGGAGGGGGAAAATAAAAACCTCAAACATTCTGAAGTCTTCACAAACTGTATCCAAATCCTTTTCTAACTTCATTAAGCTCCACTGCTTAAAAATCGTTCATAGCAAGTACTTTAATTAGAAGCGAGCCAGTGCAGAAATCACTCGTGAGGCAGGGCATCCCCCCGGTAACCAGCCAGCCTGGCGGGGACACGATTCTTACTCAACCATGCAACTCAGTGAAGGGACAAACTGGGGGGCTGATCCATTCTCTTCTTCCCGCTCAAAAGATCTGAGGGTGTGGGTGAGTGGTCTCCGGAGAGAGAGAGATCTAAACGGTATTCTGGCCTCATCAGTATTCTGCCTGCTTACCACTGTACGTGCAGAGAAAGAACAGACAACGTGTGAGAGAGAGCAGGTTGTTTGAGAGAAGCAGGGAACTTAGTAATTTGTATCATTTAAAGCCTGTTTTTTCCTTTGTTTCCCCTCCTGTTTCCCCCTTCCCACCTTTGATCTGTACTTTCCCTTTCTCTCTAGGATAAACCTTCCAACCCCAGGACAATGGCACTGAAACCATCAACATACGAACTTCAGCATAAGGAACAAACCAGCACAAATGCGTACACACAGAACTCTGAGAGGCTGCCACTCATTTATGGGGTGCTCTGGACTTAATCCAAGAGGTGAGCCCAGGAGATCAAGTCCCATGCAGGAGTGATCTGCACTCTCTACTTCCTGTCTGGAATAATGGCTTTGAGGCAGAACTGGAGAAGACCAGGGCAGAACTCACAGGCTCCCCGTGACCCTGTGACAACATTAAAAACCAATCTGTTGTGGGTTTAAAGACCTATAAACACGAACACCAAAAACCAAAAACAGAACAGTTTTTAAAGGCTCACGTACTTGTAGAAGTGGAGAACCTTTCTTCACTCATGACACATATATTGTTTATCTCAGAAAGCTAGAACTGCATGAACACATTAGCATAGACAAAAAAAAAAAAAAGAGGTGTAGATGCCACAAATTATACTTGGGGAAAAGTTAGCGATGATCTGGAAGAAAAGTGATTCATTCTAGGGAGTCAAGGTCATTTGTTTCTGGTCCATGACAGACTCTCCTGCTGTCCCCCCACAACCCGCATAGGGGTCTCTGTGATTCTGGCAGGTTCTGCTGACCCCACCTGTCACCTTCAGCTCTCCTGAGCACGGGAAAGGGTCTTAGGCTGGAGTCACACTGAGCTAGAGTGGGGACCTCTGATCCCCGCGAGTCAGAGTGAACAGCAGTGTCAGTACAACCCAGGCCCGCTGTGAACACAGTGCTCACTCGGTCATTTTGGAGGGAAAACATTTTTTAAAAAAAACATTCCGAGAAGATGACATTTGAGACCGAGCAGAACTGAGCTGTGTTTGGCTTAGCTGGGCAGTGTCCTAACACCTGGACAACAAAACAGGAATGACAGTGATGATGATGAGAACAATTGCTCACATTTACTGAGGACTAAACATTTCTCGGACGTTGTGCTAAGTATTTTAAAGACATACTCACCTTGAATCCTCACACCAAACTGTAGAATATGCAGTATCATCATCATCATCACCACTTTATAGATAAGGAGAAGGAGGCTAAGAAACACTAAGAAACCTGGTAGCAACTGTCAAATGAACAGCAACACAGGACTTGCTATTGGTGAATTCCATGACCTTAATTATACATGATGCAGAATAGCGTGTTTATAACATGATTCCAAACACATTATCTTTCCTCAGCAAATACATATATCAAGCCCGTGCCTTTGCAAGATATCATACTACCTACTGGACTTTGGCCATGAGAGGAAGCCACCAATTCATAATTTTCTCCTCCACTTCCCATAGGCCTGAATTTCTTAAAAATATCCAGCCACTGAGAAAAACAAAAGTAATTAAAAAAATAGAATAAGGTACAGTGCCTTAGCACTTCTTGTTACAAGACTTACACCTGTGATCTCTCCCACGGTGATGGAAAGGAGACAGAAGCAAAGACCCTGCAACTAACCTCTGCTTCCCTGGCCCATTAGCTGTTTTCCGAAGTGCAAATGACTCCGGTCTCCCAGGACGGTTTAAGAGTTCAGCTGACTATAGCACTGTCTCCTTCTGGGCTTCTATTTAAATCAATGCATTAAACAAAGCTGCTTGTTAAGAGTCTGTAACTGCAAGTTAAGGAAGAAAGGTGAGAAAGGGAAGAACTCCTAGCTGCTTAAGATTGGGAAGTTTCAAAGAGGCCAGTTCCTGAATGACATTTAAATAGAAGCTGAATCACTTGTAAAAAGTTAAGGGATTTTGTTCTCACTACTTGAGCAAAACTTTTTGATCCCATTTCCCCTGCCAGAGCGCATAACCAGAGTTGGAGATCTGTGAGAAAACCAGAAGATTTCTCAAACGCATCTCAGGCACACAGCATTTAAACTGAATATCTGTCCCTTTTACTCTCATTCGCCAAGCTTTATTTTGCTACACGATCCCCTCCAGACCCTAAGAACGACTTCCGGGGAGACCTCAGACTAACCCAGAGTTGTGGAGAAAATGCATTGGCTCACAGACCACAAATTTGGACCTGTCGGATGCAGAGCATGGGAGCAATGTTACAAATTGAAAATGAAATCATTGGACAATGATCTGAACTGCCTCTCGGGGACAGATGCTATAGTCTCTGTCGCTGTTCTGCAGCCGCCGACCGGCTACGTGGGAGGGGTGCTGTCAGAAATATGAGCAGCCCCAACGTGTTTCAAACCCTTTCTCAAAACGCACAGAAACAGCCCACCCAGGAACTTTAGGAAGTAATATGCTGGTTCTGCAGAGAGCACTATTTTCAGAAATCAAAGCACACATGCCTGTGGTTGCCTAGCCCTTTTGTTTCAGAGTACATACACAAAGGAAGGATTCTGGAATTCCAGCAGCTCTGGTACCAAAGCCATTCCCTGAAATGAAGGTCTCTTTGCGCATAAAGGTATGTCACTGAGACCAGGGGCTTCCTCACTGCTGACATGACAGCTCACCTCATAACATTCTGGTAAGATTCGCTCATGAAGAGGAAAACCAAAACTTCATTAGGAGTCTAAAATCCAGTCTGTGGGCTTCAGAGTCTGCAAAGTCCAGACTGAATCCTGGCTTTACCATTTACATGTTGTCTGATCTTTGGCAAGTTATTGATAGTTGTTTAAAATAGGTCTTAGTTTTGGCATTTCTATTCACCAAGTTATTAACCATCGATGGAGAAAGTGGATAAAATCAGTCATTCATTTTTATTTATTTTTTACTTTTATTGGGAGGCAGGAGGCACTCAGGATATACCAATTGCTATATACTTAGGGTTTTCAATATAAATCCAATACAACATGACTGCTGACATACAAGTATATCTTGGTGACACACACCAATAAAGGAAAATGTAGAAATCATTACTGTGTGATGGTAGCCTCTGAATTCCTTCTGAAATCATTACTGATTACAAAATTATTCTTGCAACTGAAATTTTCATAAGGTACCTAAAAGCAAGAAATAAGGGGGGGGGGATCATGTAATAGTGTATTGAGCACCTACTATGTGTGTGATCACTATGCTAGGTATCATGGAGGACTAAAATATAAACAGAGTCCTCATTCCCAGGTTATTTATGCTTTCCTCTGTGATACATACAGAATACTAAAAATTAATGCTAACAGTATTTTCTGAATGCTGGCTGATTACTGGGCCAATCATAGTACATCTATTATCTCATTTAAACCTCAAAACAACCTTCTGCTGAAGTTATCACTGCAACCCCCATTGTACAAATAAGGCTTAAAAAGTGTAATGTAACTCATTTAAGGTAACACAGCAAGTAATGTTTGGATTGACTCCCTTTCTGCACTGCCCAGTTAGTCACCAGCCACGTGGGACCATTTAACGAAAATTAAAAATTCAATGCGTCAGTTGTAGTGGATTGCACATTTGCAGGATTCCAATCAATAGCCACAGATTACCATCGGATCAGAGGGAGCAAGCTTTCTACCATTTTAGCCGACTCTCCTCTGTGGCAAACATGAAGTTAAAATGCTCACTTATATGAAACAATATGAATGCTGGTGAAATTCAGAAAGGGAGGAAATCGATACGGGTAGAAGTAACGAGGCTTACGATAAACACCATGAGGGCAGAAGCTTGTCTGTCATGTTCGCTTTTAATCTCTGGCACTTAATAAACTGTGCGGTATGGAGTCACACCACATAATATTCACTGAATGGATGGATCAAGGCTGGGTGAATCATTTAGAGATGGGCTGGACCAATTTGTACCATTTGTATCCTTAAGTAGCTACAAAGCATCTTTAGGAGCAAATACCTGACCCCTGCTTGTGATGTTATAAAAACAGAAAGTATTTGTTGAATAATAGTTAAGAAATATTTACACAGATTAGACCATGAGGCAAGAATTCACTTTCCTACCAAATATATCCAAATTAGGCACAAATTGATAAAAACCGATAACTGGCTGAGGTCACGGTCATTGCTGTTTAACTGGTTCAAATATACTAATGATCAGGATGACGTTGATACTAAAGAGATTGAATATGTCTGGAGATGTGTCTAAGAGAGCAGGGAGGTGAGAGCCCAGGGGTGGGGGAGTGATACTGATGGAGGTCCTAGGCTTGAGAATCACCAAATAGCCACTCAGCACAGTTGGGAAGAAACTTTGCTTTCAGAAGACATTTTAGAGCAACTTATATTTTTTTAATGGGGGAGGGAGAGGGGAATGGGAGGAAGAGGAAGTTGTGTGCTCCCAAAATAAATTATGTGTGAGGGAGAGCTGAGTTGGGGGGAATTAACTGGACAGTCCAGAGAGGAGCCACTAAAGAGAGGCTCAGGTATCTGAGAAGCTGGCCAGGCAAAGTGGATGTAATTCCCCAAGAGAACAGGTAGCATGTTGAGCAAACTGAGAAACAGGACTGGAGATCAGCACAGCTCTAAGCACAAACGTAGGTTAAGTTAAACTAGGAAACATCCTAATCTCATCCATACCTATGCAACTCTGTCAATTCCCGACATCCCTGACAGACTTACACCCTCTAATGAAGTCCAGGCATCTTAAAATGATGATTATGCAGCCTATGTAGAAAAGACTGAATAGTTGAAAATGGAATCGTGGAGAAAAACAGGGAAGGAATTCTGATCCCAGATACATGTCATCTTTGGACAAGCAGGTACACCAAATGGCCACAGCTAAGAAACTCTCCCTCTGGCTTTTGCCTCAGGTCTCCTTTTATCACCACAGTCATCTATAAAATAAGCGGTGTGTTACAACTGGGGCTTTAACATAGTAGAAATCCAAACACTCCTGTCGAAGGACTCTAACGCTTTCTGCTTCCCCAAACATACCCACATTGTGCTCTTTCAGTGGCATGGTTCAGACTCATGTCAACCTTAATAAAGCATTTAGCTGATGTCAGGTGAAAACAACTGTATGATGTGGAGAACTGGCTGAAATTTGTCATACCTGAGCATCCCTTTCTGTTGTACCTGCGCTGAGCAGTCAACCTGGGTCCCTTAGTGAAGTGGAAGTGGCAGGCCTCAGATATTAGTAGCCACAAAGCCACACTGGCTCCCCAAAAGCACAATCTGCCATTCACCTAAGTCTGGTCAGCCACGAAGCCCAAGGATAGACTCCCCACCAGTACCATCAGGCTCAGGGAATTTGGCGAGCACCAGGCACCTCAGACTTCTGCCAGCTAATTGGCTTTGGGGAAGCCGCTGACCTACTCTCCACTGAGTGGTTTTTGCGAACCTGGAACCCAGCCTGCCTCTCATCATTGATCAACCTTGGCCAAGCCAGCTGGCTTGTTCCTTTGCAGACAGCTTGCCCTAGGGGAGCTGGTTGGTGGCTCTACAACCTACTAAGCGAGAGAGAGACACACACAAAACTATAGAACTGTCTCTTAAGAAATGACCAGTGTTCACTTTCATGTTAGGGCAAGCTTAGGAATGCACAGAATCACATAAGATACCCAACATAGCAATGGATGGAGTGGAGTCATAACAGCAAAGGCAACTCACGTGTTAGAAATGGTGGCCACATGAAATAAAACCAGGAGGCACTGCATTAAATGAGCCTTAGTCATATGTCTACCTGAATTCCTTCATATTAAATTAAAGAACAATGTTATAAACACGGCATCACATTGACACATGAGTGAATTGATGAAAATGAGCAAAAATTTGTTGTCTGGAGATCATGGGAAAAAATTCCACATCGGAGTCCTCTGTGGCTGGGGGAGGTGCCCCCATCACTTACTGGGTTGTCATGGGACTCTGGGGGCATGAGCAAATGTGGGAGCAGGTTTTGTCCCCCTAAGGGTGGAATCCGTTGGCAATTCTTTTTAATAATCCAAAAGGAATCAAAATGTGTAGCCTATTTGATAACTGCCGGCTTCCCATTTCAAGTTCACAAATGGACATGACAAATGGGGACAATCAAAGAAATGATTAACTTTTAATAGCATTCCAATTAAAGCAGGAGGAAGGGAGGCTAAAGAACTGTGTCCACTTCAATTTTTCCGTCCTCTCCAGCACAAACGTGGCAAGTGCAGGTTTATTCGGTGCTGTCTTTGGTAAGTTGACGCGAGACATTGTCTACTTTGACGAATGCAATTGTTTTCACTGAGAAATATATACACATAAGCTCATTTCAGAGAGGCAGACATATACAGAGAGCATGTGATGGTCTAAGACCCACAGGGATTATATACAGAATTATGGACACATCCTTAAAACATGAGGACACTGATTTTCCCCATTTATAAAACAGGTAAGATTGTAACACCCCAGTGGTATACAATGGACACAGCCTCAAAACAACTTTGAATCCACAAAGACAAAACTGCTAAGGAATCTGGTTCTGGAGTTCACTTTCTAAAAAGCAGAGGCTTACTTTGCCACCAGACAAAATGTGCCTCTCTGCTCCAATTCAGACCGGAATAAAACGTCAGCCAGTTTCACAAACACACCTCCAGTAATCAGGTTCTCAGGGATGAAAACAGCTTGAGTGTTGCTGAGGTTTATTCACACCACTTCTAACAAGCAAGTTCTTCCAAAGTTAACGTTGGGAGCCCAAGAATCTCAGAGCGGGGTGGTACCATCAAAGATATTCTAGTCTGATCTCTGTATGACACTTGGACTTGTTCTCACACCTCTCACAGCGATGGGAAACTTACTGCCTTCTGAGACCATCTATTCTATTTCTGGAATGTAATTGAAAAACTCAAAGCAAAAAAGTGAGAACTCATAAAGAAAAAAAGAAAGAAATGTTCTTTACTTAAGTAATCTTTTAGAAGCTTAGTATCTCATCCTACCCATAGCCTCAGAAGAATCCCAAGCTAAATATATACTGGAATATTCCTAAGGTTCATAAAGAAAAACTACATTAAATAAACAGAGCATGGGTTTGCCACAAAGTCCAGACTCAACTGTGCGAGTCACCATGAGAACCGTGGCAAGTCACACTCTGCAAGCCTCCATCTCCTCTGAGAAATGGAGAAACATCCACCCCTGGGAGTCCTGGCAAGGATTCACACACACACACAAAAATAATAAAACTCCAACCAAGGCACATAGGATGTATCTTAATACATATGAGCTCTCAAAAGTACGTTATTACTTTTACCTGAAAAATCTTTGCTGTTTGTTTTGAGACATTTCCTGTCAACAAACTAGGACCAAAAAAAACCCAAAACAAAACAAAACAAAAAACATAAAAACCATGCACCAGTATGGTTTTCTTTCATAAAAAACATGAAAGAAATTGTGTGTGTGCATGTGCGTGTGTGTGTGTGTGTGTGTGTGTGTGTGTGTCACCTTAAATATATTCTCCAAAGGCTTAGTGTCAAGACAGAACTCACAAAGAAGGCGCTCTTTGTGATTGCTTATATTGTAACTTGGGGGTTTTGTTTAACACTCTGCATTAATGAGGGAGCTTCTTAGGATGATATTACAACAGAGAGAGCAAGAAACACCAGGGAGGTCAATGCAGTTCTACTAACTGTCATCTAACACAGAAATATTTTCCTTGAATACCATTAAAGCTTTCTCCAGGTCTTTGTTCTGCTTTTTGAAGGCAGTAAGAACCCAAATTTCCCTACCGATAATTTCTGTTTTCGACTTGGCAACATAATTATATTAGGCTTCAGGGAAAAAAAAGGAAGCTCACTCTGGCAATGTCTTTTTCAGAGGTTTGTACAAAAGACATTTTGTTAGGATAAATTTACTAAGCAGGTTCTTTAAGTAAGCAGAAACATATATGCTTGTAACTAAATGACCCGATTGCTTTAACTATAAATATATACTTTTTTTTTAAGAGACCCTACCTGGAAAATGCTATACCCGTTATATGGACATTTTATTAAAATTAAAGCTATGAAACAGAAGGGTAATTAGACAAGTGAGCTGCTCTTTACTTCTGCTAATAGAGAAAGCCCAGAGGACTCAGAGTCACTATACTGCCATATAGAAATCAAGACCCAAGCTACGGATGCAGCAAAAACAGTTGGGAATCATTTGTCTTTCTGTCCTAGGGGCTCAAGACAACTAATTGTGGAGAGATGTCATTGCAGCTAAATGAAAAAATCTGTGCTGTCTGAGGTACAAATGCTCCTCGACTTACGATGGGGTTGTGTCTTGATAAACCCATGGTTAAGTTGAAAACGTAAGCCCTGGTCAGGTAGCTCAGTTAATTAGAAGGTTTTCCCAATACACCACAGTCATGGGTTCGATCCCCAGTCAGGGCACATACAAAATCAACCAATGAATGCATTGATAAGTAGAAAAACAAATCAATGTTTGTCTCCCTCTATCACTGCCTCTCTCTCTAAAGTCAATAAGTAAAAATTAAAAATATCATTAGTTGAAATGTTTTTAATACAGCTAACTTACTGAACATCACAGCATAGCCTCGCTTACCTTCAACATGCTCAGAACACTTATGTTAGCCCATGCCGGGAAGAATCACCTGATGTGATGAGGACACTGTCAAATATCATGGTTGACCCTCGTCATGATATAGCTGACCCAAAGCTGAGCTGATTACTACTGCCCAACATCATGAGAAACCATCCTACTGCGTATATAGTGCTAGCCCAGGAAAAGGTCAAAATTGAAAATTCAAAGTATGAATTCTACTGAATCCATATCATTTCTGCACCATTGGAAGGTTGAAAAATCCTAAATTGAACAATTGTAAATGGGGACCATATATATATATATGTGTGTGTGTGTGTGTGTGTGTGTATGTGTGTGTGTGTACACACACACAGATGGTGCCTTCCCTAAACTAAACAATAGGCCCTGCGAATTGTGACTAGTTGACTCAGGATAAACAGGGCCTGTGGCAAAGAATCCCTAATGTGGAAGAAGAGGAGTGCCTACCTCTTCCATTCACCCATCATTTCTTACACCCAAAGATTTCCCAAACATTGGGTCAGAGCAAAAATATGAGGGCCTTCCATTCTAGAGAGGCAGGCCATTCCTGGTGGAATCAAGATGCTATGTCAAGACAAAGGGTTTAGCCATGGCGTAGGTGACAGGACCTTCTTCAGATACTGGAGATCCAGCAAGGAGTGAAAAGAAAAGATCCTTTGACACCCTTCAACTTTTTTAGGTTCACTTCTTCCCCAGGAACCTGTGCAGAGACAGACACTACCTCGGCATGACCGAAACGAATGGACCTAAATGTCTTGTTCTGGGTGGAGTTGTAAACTTTGCCCCTCTGACCTCCACAGCATCTGAAACACCACATCTTCTCCAAGTCGCTATAAGCCCAGGACTCTACCTGCCCCATTATCCTGTAAGATCAATTGGCCCCAACCATGACCTGCACCTTCACTGGCCTATCAAACCCAGATGGGACACCTGGTTTCCTAAGGAAAGGTCCCTGCTTATGCATGTCATATGGGTACCTTAGGGACACCATCCCTTTGTCAAACCCATAAGCTCTGCTGCTTCCTGGGAGCACCAGGACTCTCTTCCATTTGCTTTACTCCTAAAGGAATAGCCCGGGTCACAGCTGGCCTGCTGTGCTGAGATGGCTGGCAACTGACCCACGGATGGATCAGGAAAGACTTGTTTGGCCAAAGCCGTGGCACAGTTTCATAGATAAACAGGAAGGACCAGGGAACATGACATACCTGACATCTAATCCCATCCCCACTTTTTCTGCAATGGGTCAGTGCGGGAGCCATGAATACTCTCTGAACTTTGGGTCCCTCACCTGATTCATGAGACTCTGAACCCAGGGCCCCACCTCTTTCCACGGGGCATGGTTTTAAGTGAACAAAACCTTAATGACCCATGCTGTTTCCACACTGAATGTGACTATTGTCCAATGCTCTTTCCCAACCTATGCCTCGCTTTTATCCTGAACTCAGCATACTGTGTACACCACCTCGCTGGAACCCCCAGGCTTGTGTTTCTTAGACTTTTAAAAACTGGGAGAAAATACCAACCACCCCTGTAACAGAAGCTTCCTTTAAAGACGTCAGCTCAAATATGGAAAGCGAATGTGGTTGTCAGTGAAACACAGAACTGTGCTGTTTTGCTGTGGATCAAGGATGCATTGTTCTCCCCCGCCCCCAGGAAGTATTTACAAGGCATTGAAAAGTGTTTAAACTTGCCCTTCTGTCCTCTCACTTAGGTTGATATTTTTTATTTTAAAAATGTAACAACAAAACTGCAGATAAATCTGACTAGCGCCAGTACAACAATCCATGATGGGATTTCTGATGCCCACAGAGTGAAACCCTATGGACAGAAGTTCAGTATATTGACAAAGGAAGGTAGCAATGGTGAGCAAAGACAGAGAAGGTTTCCAAACACAGGCACAGATGCATAATCAGGACTTCAGTTCCTAAGCATTTCATTATCTATAGATCGCTCTACTATTTCTTTAACTCTTAGGTCTATTAATTAAGTCTCATGTCTATTAACATTGACAAAAATAACAAACATACTTCCTGCTTTTTCCAGAAAGATAAAACATGTTCCAAGAATTATTAAGAAAATATTTACAAAATAGCACAATTCACAAGTCAGGTCTTTTAAATCATAGTTCCTATTGTATTTCCAACCTCACAGATATTGTCATCGTCGTAATTATCAACATCATAATCATACACATCTTTGTGTCATATAGTGGTATAATATTTCTGTAGATATATCATTTTTAATAAAACTTATCCTACAATGGAAGGGATGAGAAAAATGCAACCTAACTGCTCCCCTGTGCTTAGGGACATGGAGACAGAGTTGAGTGGACCTGCCCCAAATCTCAGTGCTAGGGAGTGAAAAAAAAATCAAAATGAAAAACTAAAGCACAATATTTTTCCAGACAAAATGAGGGAAGCATGGCTCATATTTATTGAGCTGTACTAAAGCTTATTGCCAGCTTCTAATTTTTTTTCCTACTATACCCTGATATCAAAATTTCATCAGTAAAATTTAATGTACCTACGAGGTTAATAGAATCCTTATATATTTTTCTTGCATATTTTATAAGGTGTGTGATTTGCCCGTTTTCTTGGTAGACAAAGGAATGCGTTCTCCTGTCTGAAGCTAAACCAGTAATTAAAGACATTCTTCACCTATAATATTGGTGGTGAACCCTCCTGCTTGGGGTGAAACCCCTTTTTCCTCTTTATACTATTGTCTCTCTTTGCTTCACATAAAGTTGGATATTAAAGACTAAATTTCCTTATGGAGTTTCTGAGCAAATATTTACTTACTGATGTGCTTCTATGAAAAGTTTGGAAAGGGCACCTGAGGTCACTGATACTGCCCAAGGATAACAAATGTTGCATGAATTGGTGTTAGTCCAGTCAGTGGACATGCTATGTGACAACTAGATTCTAGCTCACCATGCCAGGCCCTGTGTCTACATCAGCTCTCTTGGTTTTCACCGAAATCTCACAAGGCAAGTTCTATCATCAGTCCTATATTCACAAATAATGAGGCCCACAGGTCTTAGGGGTTATACAACTTGCCTCAGGACCAGGAGGCGGTTGAGCTACGTCCTGGAGTCTGGGTCCACCAAACCCTGACTGTCTCCAGCAACAATAGCCAACATTGATCTGGCCCTCACTCCAAGCCACACTGGACACTAAGTGCTTATCCTATTGTATTCACACTTTATTTGCAAACAGTATTATTGCCACAATCATTTTACTGATGATGACAGTAAAGATTAGAAATAAAATGTTAAGGACCCTTTTTTATTTCTTAAGGTAATGTAAAAAAACACTTTTTTTTTGCCTTATATAATTAAATTGGTCCTCGATACTTTGTGGGACTCTTATGTGCAAGAACCAAAAATAACAAAAACAAAACAACTTGAGCTGTCAAGGTGAAACGCCTCAGAGCAATAAACAGCAAAAAGCCCTTCAGCCTTGGACAAGCAAATTCTATACCGAAATAAAATAATTATCGCTTTCATAAAATGTTTTTGTTCGCCACCAGCAGAGAGAAAACCAAACCAGTTAGCCCTGCAAAGACCCAAGGGGAGAGAGATCAAAATAAAAGTAAATCCTGAGCAGATTTACAGGGGCAATTCAATTCGGTCTCATTTTTCCCTTCAAATCAACAACACCTACAAAAACTGAAAGGTGCATGTTGAGACCACATATCCCATAACGGATGGGTTCCCTCTGACATACAGTACTGGAGTGTGTGGGGAAAATAATGCTGGCCAATTACATGTGAGGCTGACCAGTACAGTTGAGTCCAGAACCAAAAAAGGAAGGGGGGACGGTAGAGCGTCGGCCAGGCATGTGGAAGTCCTAGGTTCGATTCCTGGCCAGGCACACAGGAGAAGTGCCCATCTGCTTCTCCACCCTTCCCCCTCTCCTTTCTCTTTGTCTCTCTCTTCCCCTCCCACAGCCAAGGTTCCACTGGAGCAAAATTGGCCCAGGCACTGAGGACGGCTCCATGGCTTCCACTTCAGGTACTAGAATGGCTCCGTCCACAATGGAGCAATGCCCCAGATGGGCAGAGTAATACCCCATAGTGGGCAAATCCTGGTCTGGAGCATGCAGGAGTCTGTCTCTCTGCCTCCCTGCTTCTCACTTTGGAAAAATACAAAAACAAACAAACAAACAAAAAAACAAAAAGGAAGGTGGGAGACTTTCCAGGAGCAGAGTGGTGTAAGTGTTCAGACCTGAACAATCATTTTTGACGTATCCTTCTTGAAGTCTTAGTATAGTGTGGTTTTTGTTGTTTCTGCATACAATTGTTCCACTGCTGCAACCGGTATCTCTTTTTTTGGTTCAAAAATTCTAACGTTAGCGTGAGCTATGGTTGCCCAGTAGATAAAGCATTGACCTAGAACACTGAGGTCGTCAGTGCCCCGGGCTCTCCTCAAGAAGGCATGTATGGGAGTTGATGCATTCTGCTCCTCCCCCCCCCTCTCTCTCCTGTCTCTCTAAAAATGAATAAATAAAATCTAAAACAAATTATAAGGTTAAAATCAGATGTCATTTTTCAGATACCATTCTGGTGCTGGTTCATAAGGAGGCATATCTAGTTAAGAATTTAATTATGTGCAATATGATGCAACTGAACTTGTTCACTCACTAAGCAATCCCTTCCCTCTTCCACACCACGTCATTAATAGAAATGGTGATAGAGAAAACTAAAGATTGTTATTTTTAAAAGTGTGAATCTCATCTCTCTATAAACCACCCTTTGAATAAAAAAGAAAACACAAAAAAACTTCACTTCCCTCGGGCAGCATTTTATCTAAGATGCATTTGGTGGCTAGTTGAATAAAAATACCTGTTCAAGGAAAAAAGACGGATCCCATCAAAGCTGTTGAAATCTGATTTCATTTCAGATTCCAGAACGAACGTCGTTTTTGTTTAAATAGATTTCGTCTGTCAATTTCCAGACCTGCTGTGCCATCAGCCTGTATGGACTGCTGTGGTCAACATGGGGGTTGTCGCAGCAAATTGTATTAGGGACTGGTAATTGAATTGAACAGGTTTACATTTGAATAGATTTACTGCATCATGATCTCTGACATTCTGTGTGGGCCTGAAATCCCTCTCCATCCATAAAGATACGTTTAAGACAGTCTCATTCTCTCCAGACTGAGAAGCCAAGTCTTAAGCCAAGGAGATGGCCACACATAATTGAGCATTTATATGCAGGGTGAAATGTTGTATTTCACTGCACTTGTTTAAGTGCAAAGGAAGAGAAATACTCCATACTGACTCACAACTATTCTGTCCTTTCTCTTTGAGGGCAGGGGCTAAGAGCACCGGTAGCTGCCCATCAGACGGCGTCAGGAGTAAAGGACAATAAATTATTATATGACTGTATCAGCCTCAGCAGAAATTTCCTTGAAAACTGACCCTCTAAAGGTTTGATAACATCATCTGAAGAGGTGTGAATTATAGATAAGCACTGTACCCATTTACGTTCACCAACAGTGTTTAATTAAACACAGTTCACAGCTCTCCGGTCACTTTAAACACCCTTCAAGGCTGCTCCTGCTTAGAAAACAATGTGGGGAAAATCATTTAGGGGAAAAATATTTTTTCTACTTCCTCCTTAAACCTGGAAGGGCACACAATTGAGTAAAGTATAGTGGTAAAGTCAAATTTATCAAAAACTTTCCATCTACCTGGGAATGGGTGCCTGTTGCAATGTACTCCAGTTTTTGAAAATAAAATTGAAATCTAGAACACAACATTGTAAAAGTAGTTCATTAATATATTACTTGTATAGCATTTTTAAAAGAATGATTTGCTTTCAGGAAAGAATGAATCCTCAATACATAACTCTTAATTAAGCCTTTTTCAATGCCCATAGTTTTAGTTTCAGTGTCTATAGCTCTTAGTGGTACGATGAAAGCTGAAAATTCACCATCATTAACTATTACATACTGAAGTGTGTTCTGTTCTATTCTGCTATAAATTTGAAGGTAATTACTAAGAAGATGTTTTTCAGCTTATATATTTATGTTTATATTTTAATGTAAAATTTTAATTTAATATACACATAGGTTTTATACAAAATATGTTTATATATAAATTAAAGCCTACTAATAGGTAATTTTTTATTTTATTATTTTTTTACTTGGCAGTATATTTTGGTCATCTTTTCTAAAGGCTTTCATTATAAAGTTAGATACTTGTTTTTTTTTTGTTTTGTGTGTGTGTGTGTGTTTATAGCTTTTTTTCCAGTTGAAGACAAAAGAAGAATTTGAGAGTCTTTTTGTGTTCCTATCAAAGAAGGAGTTAGTTCTTAGTGGACAAAAGGCAGGGAACACAGCATGAATCTCACATATTCAAATATAATTGACCCTCTCCTCTTCCTAGCTGATAGCCAACATCCTGGAACTAGGATAAATCAGGAAAAGTTATGAGATTGGTAACATCATACCTAATCGAAGCCTGGTTTGCTCTTGGAAAACAAACTTGGATCTCTTTGGATTTGGAAGTTAAAAAACCAGTAATCTTTAGTTACAATAAACTATACAAATTCATAGAGCCAATCCTGGGAACAAGGCATATTCTATGACTTCACAAAAATTACACAGTTAAATAGTTACTTTACTTAATTTTCATCCAAACTTTAATGACCACATTTTCATTCTGTTACTTTTTAAAATTATCATATTTATTTTACATCTGGCGACTTTTCTGAAGAGAAGGAAATAGTAAAACCTAAATGCAGTATGCAAAATGGACATTTATCAAAGCATGCACACGTATGAATGAATATACATTAAAAAAAACACAAAAAACAGGTAGCCCCAGCTAGTTAGCTGTATTGGTTAGAGTATCATCCCAAAATGCAGAGGTTGTGGGTTTGACCCCCCATTACGGCACATATGGGAAGCAACCAATGAGTGTACAACTAAGTGGAGTAACAAATGAATGTTTCTCTCTCTCTCTCTCTCCCTCTGTCTCTCTAAAATCAATCAATAATTTAAAAATTATTTGAAATATTTTAATAATGTTTTTAATAAAAAACTAAATCTAGGGCTTCCAAAGAAAATAGCAATTTTTCTCTGAGCTAACATGTTGGTTTTACCAGACATGCTGAGACACCAACATTTAGGGACCTCTAATATGGGTGGAGGCTGAGGGAAGTCTAGAATCTAACTAGTTGGTTTCCATTCCGGGCAATCAGTTTAGCACAGAATATACATTCAGTTATTATTGTGTGTGTTGTTGTTATCCCCAACTAAGAGCAACAATTTTCATATCATTACTATATGCTCTTTGTAACAGAAAATAAGTCCAAAAATTAAGATTAGAAGAGAATACAGAGTGCTTTAAATCTAAGATTAATTAAGAAAAAGAAAAAAGGTAACTATAAGAAGTGATGGATGTTAATTAGCTACATTGTCACAATTACGTTACAAAATACATATATACCAAAACAGCAACTTAAACACATTAAATAGATACTTTGTCAACTATACCTCAATAAAGATGGGGGATGGATCTCTCAGTGAACCTACTCAGGAGAAGAAATGCAGAAAGACAGTAACAGTAGCCTCCTGGTTGTTCACCCTCTGCCAACTGGAACTTGAAGGATGGAAAGAACCAGAATCACCCAAACGTACCTGGTGGATTGAGCCGCACATCAGACACGTCCTACCTTGTCCCTTCCTGTGATGTCAGCAGATAGCAACGGATTGTTAGGAAGATCAGATAAAGAAGGAGCATTTGGTCATCAGATGCAGGATACTTACAGTGACCCCATCCTTTTCTGATCACTCGAACGTGACAATTCCTTGTGTGTACCCCCCATTCCCAACCTACAGCACGGGGCTGCGGGCAAGGGGCCTTACC
This sequence comes from Rhynchonycteris naso, assembly GCA_037038555.1. NCBI lineage: Eukaryota > Metazoa > Chordata > Mammalia > Chiroptera > Emballonuridae > Rhynchonycteris > Rhynchonycteris naso. The sequence continues at coordinate 209,264,843 of CM072995.1, read as the reverse complement.
TTCCTTCAGCATGCCCACTTTTAAACACTTCATGAAGCGGCAAGCTTGGCAGGATTTACGTCGACGCTTTGTGATTTCACATTCATTCGTGGCGGGGCAGCTATATTCTATGTTACCTACAACACAGGGTGGGAAGAAAAGGAGTTGTTAGATGGGCAAGACCAGGAGATACGAGCACCCTGGAGTCAATGTCAAAGCTGTGATCCCTTTCCCCTTCACTAAAAAAAAAGAAAAGACACATGGGCTTCATGGGGGATGTCACAAAAGTCATGAGGATGTGACGTTCTTCTAAATATTCTGTATAAAATTAGCTTTCAAGTCATGATGCTTCATTCATCCGGGCAAAGATCTAGTTTTCCAGGATCTTAGGATCCAGAAATGTAGGAAAAAAACAATTTCAAAGCAGATTATTTCCGTAAAACCACCAACATCCAAACTGTCTTCCTGTAGTGACAAGCCTGGATTTCTTCTGGTGACTAATGCTGAGACGCACCAGGCTTACTGTGTCCCTGACCTAAACTTGGCTGTGGAAATAGTCCCCAGGTTCATTTGGGACCTTGTAGGTGGCTCCTAGAAAACAGTGGCTGAAGTCACCTGCTTCCTATTGCCACACTAATCACAGTCTTACAAAACAATTTAATGCTCAGTAGGTAAATGCTTCTTCTTGGTCAATGGTGGTCATCACCATTGTCACCATCATTGTTATCATGCTGATTATACTACTTGCATAAAGAAATCAAAACACTACAGCCTCATGAAAGTGTTACAAGAATAAATAGCTATAAAATTATCTCTCTTTTTTTCCCAATAGAAGCGGGGAGGCAGTCAGACTCCTGCATGCATCTGACTAGGATCCGCCAGGCATGCCCACCAGGGGGTGATGCTCTGCCCATCTGGGGCATTGCTCCGCTACAATCTAGCCATTCTAGTGCCTGAGGTGGAGGCCATGGAGCCATCCTCAGCGCTGGGAAAACTTTGCTCCCATGGAGCCTTGGCTATAGGAGGGAAAGGAAGAGGGGGAGAGAAAGGAGAGAGTGAAGGGTGGAGAAGAAGATGGGCGTTATTCCTGTGTACCCTGGCCGGGAATTGAACCTGGGACTTCCACATGCTGGGCTGATGCTCTACCACTGAACCAAGAGGCCAGGACCCAAAAATTATCTTTTTTAAGATTAGAGTTTACAGCCCTCTCAGTAGTACCTACACATTGCAACTGATCTGTAGCCAGAAGACGGTCCAAACTTTCACGTGAATTTTTCCCCCAATTAGTGGCAATGACAGTAGTGTGGGGTATACCCTGGATCTGCCCACATCTTTGTAAAGAAGCTTATTTCAAATAAAGCCTCTCTTGCCCATCAGCTCCATCACACAGCGCTGGACAGTCTTCCGTTCCTTCCTAACCCTTTCTCCTGGTGATTAAGTGCATTAGTATCTTAATAGAAATGCATTCTGTTTATTGCCCTCTTGGGAAGGGGGAGGTCATCACACCAAATGCATAAATTGTTATCAGAGACAGTCCGAGAATAATTGCAGTTTTGCTGCTCTATGTCAGCAGTACCCAGGGTCCGACCAATTCCCCTGAAACATGTGCAGTCTATAATTAGCATAGAGTCAGCCTGGGACAGCGGCATTGATGAAATATTTCAGAGTTAATCACACTTTGTAAACACTGATTTATATTGACTACCTTTCCCCAGACTGATGTCTCCTCAGTAAATATCACATTAGCGGACTGCAGGATTGGACAGACTCAAGACCTCGGCCACTATGAATTCAACAGTAAGTAATACCTAACCATGTTCAACCACTGAAAATGAGTACAGCTTGCATGATTTTTTAAAGTGGGGGGCCTGTGCATTATAACTGGAGATTAGTCTATCCAAATAGTTTGACTAAATTAGCATTCTAATTCAGGGCATTTATAACAATAAAATCAACTAGTGTTCAACATAAGAGGTTACGTAATAAGGGTGATATTAATTGCATCAACAGAAGCACACTCATCACCTTCTTCAGAAACATTATTGATGCTATAATCATAGAAAACCAAGAATAAGTCAAAAGGAACTAGGCTGGCAGGGTCACATCAGAGAATAAAGGGACTTAGAATACAAACTTTAGGCAAACCTTTTTTCACTGCAGAGTTTCTTTAACCATCACTGAAAATTTATTTGGCATCAAGAGAATGTTGCCAGGAGTATCCTAGGGGTTAATTACTAATCTACTGCTAGAACCTTCCATCTACGTGGCCTTTCTTATACTTATTTAGAAAGAACCCAGCCTGGACGGATAGCTCAGCTGGTTAGAGCATCGTCTCGAAGTGCAGGGTTTGCTGGTTCGATCCCTGGTCAGGGCACATACAGGCATAGATCGATGTTCCTGTCTCTTTCTCTCTCTTTCTCAAATCAATAAAATAAAGATTTAAAAAATAAAATTAAATTAAAATAAAAAGAAAATCAGGTCTCTGATTCCGCAGGAAGAGCCGAACAATGACTAGTGAGAAAAAAAAAAAAAAAAAAGTTTTTCAAACAGCATTTCTTTCCTTGTCTATGCCTGAAAAGTCAGTAGGAAGGCAAACATTGTTCACTCTCCAGTATGCCAGCGATGTGAGCCCTGGTCCCACGCTTTGAATCCAATGCTGGAAACTTCTACTGGGATGACCCACCATCTGCCCCGCCTCCCACTCCAAATAATCACCTTTCCTCTTTCTCTTTGAAACACAGCCTCATCCTTCACAATAGCATACTTCCGATAGGAACCTAAATAAGGCAAGCATGAGCTCACACCTGGACTTATGACCGTGATCTCCACCCTGGGCATCCTGCCTCCATTCGGTCCCCATCTAATCCGTGCTGCATAGCACTATCATATTCCCCTTCCTATGACTGCTTTGATCATTCACTACCCTGATTTTAAAAAAAGAAAAATCAATAGCTTCCTCCGGCCTCCGAAATGAAATATAGACTAAATATAGATTAAAAATAGACTAGGGAATGAAGTCCCCACGAGTCTAACGATCACCTACTATTCCACTATTCCAGCAATATAACAATTATTACCTTTACTGATGCGGCCATCGGACTTCTTCTTTTTTTTTAATCTTATGGGGATGACACTGGTGAACATAATTATACAGTTTTCATGCACCCAATTCTATAACACATCTCTGTATTCTATATTGTGTGTTCACTCTGTTCCCCAAGTCAAGTCTCTGTCCATCATATTTTGTTACCCCTCCCCTGTTCTACCTCCCATGACCCCTTGGAAACCTCCATACCGTTTTCCGTCTCCATGAGGGGTCTTTTGACTTCCTTTTGGCTCTATCCCTCCACTTCCCTCACCCGACCTCCCCACCCATTGCCCGACAGCTTTTTTGCTGTGTCCTTCAGACTTCCCTTTGAGAATGATCTATCTTTGCCTCTCTTTTCTTCTTAAAATTACTTCCAACTCTCAGTGTTCAACTCAAATTCCAGTCAAATCTTTCATGAAAATGTCTCAGCCCATTCTAGCAGAAAATGATTTCTTGGTTCTCATATCTTTTCAGGTACTCTCATCATATCCAGACAGGCCATACTTTGTTACATGTTGTCACATGCATATTACCCAGTAGATGGTAGGTAGGGATCCTGGAGGCAGGAACCATTTCTTAGGCAGTATAGAAATCTTCCACACACACACACAAAAAGTAGCATATAAGTAATACTCTTAGAATAACTTAATATTTTCTTGATATCTCAAGGTCATTTTTATAAGCATCCATAATAGTGCTGGAAGGCAGTAATGTCCACAAGGTTAAGTGAGTTGGACATCCTATTAGGAAGCAATATTAAGGACCCTAGGGCCTGACCAGGTGGTGGCGCAGTGGATAGAGCGTCGGACTGGGATGCAGAAGACCCAGGCTCAAGACCGCGAGCTCACCAGCTTGAGCGCGGGCCCAGCTGGCTTGAGCAAAAGCTCACCAGCTTGGAACCAAGGTCGCTGGCTCCAGCAAGGGGTTGCTCGGTCTGCTGAAGGCCCGCGGTCAAGGCACATGTGAGGAAGCAATCAATGAACAACTATGGTGTAGCAACGGCAATGAAAAACTAATGATTGATGCTTTTCACCTCTCTCCGTTCCTGTCTGTCTGTCCCTATCTATCCCTCTCTCTGATTCTCACTCTGTCCCTGTAAAAAAAAAAAAAAAAAAAAAAAAAAGGACACTAGGAAAATCATCTTCTAAATCAGAAAAAAGTAGAAGAAAAATTAGTTTATTAGCCAAACCTGGAAAAGTAGCTTTGACAAAAATGGAAATGTATGGCATAACAGGTAGAGATTATCAAGAAGAATAAATAAATAAAATGCAAAGGTTTCTGGGTAGTTAAAGATGAAAAGGGAAAAATAAAACTATAAGAAGCTTTAAAGAGAATAAAAATGCATCTTGATATGAACGGAATAAGAATACAAGGAAATAGAAAATACAGATAGAGGAGTTACTTTTTATCTAACTGTTTTTTTTTTTTTATACAAAATAGGTCCTTTCAAGAATTGTAGACACATTGGAGAATATAGTTAGGAGTTATTCAACAATAACAAATAAATATATATATATTTTTTTATTTAGTGAGAGGAGGCTAGGCAGAGACAGACTCCCACATGCACCCCAAAAAGGATCCACCGAGCAAGTCCACTAGGGGCCTATGATCTGCCCTTCTGGGATGTTGCTCCGTTGCTCAGCAACCAAATTCTTCTTAGCCCCTGAGGCAGAGGCCATGGAGCCATGCTCAGTGCCTGGAGCTAACTTGCTCCAGTTGAGTCATGCCTGTAGGAGAGGTAGAGGGGAAGAGAGAGAGGCAAGAGGGGGGAGGGGTGGAAAAGCAGATGGGAGATTTTCCTGTGTGCCCTTACTGGGAATTGAACCTGTGACACCCACATGCTGGGCCTACACTCTACTACTGGGCCAACCAGCCAGAGGCAATAATAGCTCTAAATCTATGACTGACTCTTCTATGAATGATTGTATACAGAGTTTTAAATTTCTTCTAAAAACAGGATTGTCAAATTGCCACACAGAAGTTTTAGACCACATACAAAATCCTATTCTAGTTTCCCCTCTCACCATTACTTTCCATGATTCTTCAATGACAAAGAGAAATATAAAGGCAAGAATATTTCTAATAGTGCCTTGGAATGAATTCTTGATGAGGAACTCTGTCTTCATTGCTGAACTCCCCATGCCTACAGATGAGCCTAGAATTTTGTGCCGTGGCCTGGGCTGTGCAAGACAGACCTGGTTCCTGGTCTTGAGGGGTCCACATCACAGAAGAGGCAAAGTGTGTCAACAAATAACAAAACAACTGAGTGTTTGGGGTGATGGCTCTGGATTCAGGACATGCACACATGCTCACACACATGCATTTCCACAAATGCAGAGTTTACGCCCAGGGAAGTCTGTGCATTCTTCCCACAGGTGCCAATGCTTGAACTACACTGTGAAAAATGAATATATAACTATAGGCGGGTGAAGGCATGTTCCCGAAGCCACAGGAAACATAACGTTTTTGTAAGGATGTCATTGTGAATAGATGGAAGACACAGTGGTCCAGAGTGTTTGCATAAATCATATATTTTCAGCTTCGGTGTATAGGGAATGTTTACAATGAAATCAGGCATCCTTCAGCCAGATGTCCTGTTTCAGTAAACTTGTCTCAGTCACACACAGATGATAACTTTGCTTTCACTAAGTAACACTGGTTTCTATCTGGAAAAACAAATCAACAACATTCTAAACCACTCATCTGCTAAAGGAAAACCTCTCTCATTTCCCTGCCCTCCCATCGAGTTGCTTAGTTCCTTGTTGTTGACTATACTCACCCACCCAACAACATCTTTGATCCACACTAGAATCCACAGAGATGCCGCCCTTGAGAAACCTTTCCGGTTGCTTTTCATACTCAAGAAAACATTCATCCAAAAAAATAAAATAAAATAAAATGTGCTTGCCCCAAGCACCTGAGTAACAATGTTCCATCTCTTTTGGTACAGGATCAAAGACCTGACTCCCTGCAGACCTGATGATCTCTATGGGACACTTGTTTTCTTCGCTTCAGGAAGGCAGAAACTAGACAAAAACATCATTTCCAATGGCAGCCATGGGCACCTGGAATGCTCACAGTGGACGGACGCTCAGGACAAGGCAGAAGTGACTGTTCTCATTTGAGACAGAGTGTTCTTGGATTATTGTGTGCTCGTTTCTGGGACACATTTGGTAGATGGCACCAGGGACTCAACTGGGCAGATGACAGGGTGGGAATTTTCCCAGTTTTGTCAAGAGCTGGGGGCAGGAGCTGTGCTGAAAGGGAAGCAAACCAGCATTGAAGCTGTGGGGTTTGCGGCAGGCTGAGAGAATGATGGAGTCATTGACAATATCTCCTGGCAGTTTTGCAGAATACCCTGGGCTCTGATTCCCTTATTCCAGAGTCTTCTGTACAATCAGTTTGCAGGTTATGTAATTTTTTCACTTCCTGCTGAACAGAACCTTGCAGCTAGCTGGTGGACAGAATAGAACTCCAGTGTGGAGAGCCCGTCAGTCACTGGTATGGTCCTGTGAGCCACTGAACGGACTTTTACAATTTGGCAGTGGATGGCTGAATTACGTCAATGAGCACAGCATCACAAACTAAAAATATACGTCAAATCTTTTCTCCCAACTCCTACCACGCACACACACTGTATGGTACCTTCCGGCTTAACACAGTTCCTCAGACTTGCTCTCTTTTTCAGACCTACAGACACCACAATTATAGAACCCATTTGAAAGTATCTGCATGTTTCCCCCACTGTTTTAATTTTACTAACAGAACCAACTGGCCTGTGATGACCCACAGGGCACTCCAAGTGGAGTTCAACATTCAGGGATGTAAAAACTATGGAACTTGCTTCAGTCCACAATCACAGAGTGTTAAAAACAGGCAATAACCTGTAGTATTTTTGTTTTCAACACTCCAAATGAAAGAAGGAAGGAAGGGAGGGGGGGGGAGGGGGGAGGGGAGGGGAGGATAACCTCTATTACTGGATAGTAAAGGTTCTTCCATGGAGACATAAAGTCCCTTTCTCTCCTTTTTCTTTCTATCTATAGCTGGGATTATACTAGATGGATAATAATGGATAACATATCTGTAGCCCCAAAAGAGTCATAACACTATTAATGTGCATTTAAGGTGAGTGCTGTTTGTTTCAAAGAATATGCCCAAAGTTAGACTTCAGAACAAGTCAGCTAGAGACCCTGGATCTGCTTGCTCCCAGAGGGAGGCTTCAAACACTTTTTGAAGCTTTCTTTAGACCTGCTGCTGGAACCACTTTACAAACTGTAATGCAGGGAGGAGAGGAGTCAAATTATACTTACTTCATTTCTACCAAAAACATCTGACTTCCCTCTTTATCACAAAGTGTGATACCAAACAATCTCTGTCCATCATTAAAATTTCAATCTACCTAACAATTGCAACGCTCTCCAGATTGTTGAAGATGTTTAGAGAATCTGCCTTCGGCTCTAAAAGGTGATGTCCAAAATGACACCACAGAATGACAGTGCTGGACTCCTAAAGGGACCCCAAAGCACCTGTTACGGGCAGGTTGTGATTCGATGGGCAGGTTGTGGCATGCCGCGGTGGGGGACAGGGCTGCCCCATCACTCAATAACAGTCCTGGCTGGCTCCAAGGAGAGCCACTGCACACACAGGCGCATGCTGGAGGCTTCCTCAGCTTTTTGCTGCTCCTCTACCTCCTAAAAAATGAGGCAAGAGACAGGTGAGTCTAGCAAAGGTCTTTTGATAGTTGGCTCTTGAAGTTTCTACGGAATTAGATTCTGATCATCACAGATGCTGTACATAAGAGCCACCCTAGTAAGCAGGCTCGGGTATGCCACATTTTCCCATTGAGACACAGGCCTGGCTCACCAATGGTAATAGATGATAATTTGCCCGTAGGGAGAAGAGACCAGGAAAAAACCCACCAGTAGACACACTTATAAACTCTGAGCAATGTCTAGTGGCTGGAGACCAAGGACACATACTCTGGCTATGGCTGGGTAGCTCAGCTGGCTAGAGCATCATCCATATATGCCAAGGGTGCAGGCTTGAACCCCCATCAGGGCACATACAAGAATCAACCAATGAATGCATAAATAAGTGGAACAACAAATTGCTGTTTCTCTCTCCCTCTAAAATCAATAAATACATTTAAAAATATTGTTAAAAAGCCCACCCACTCTGGTTTCAGCATCCAGTGAACCATGCTGGGGGGCACTACAGAGGCTACAGGGGTACTACTACCAGCAACCACCCTGTGGCATATAGCTAACCACAAGATAATATTCCCCGTTGTACTGAACAAAAAAAGAAAAGGGTTCAGTGGGAAAGCAATGCTGTGAAATGTGGTGAGATTATATAGCATTGATTTTTTTCAGTTTCAACAAAACATATCCTGCCTCAGTTTCTCCCAAATTTGTAAACCCAGTCATTCCTCTACTGCTTTAATTCTATAACCATTAAATAAACATGAGGCACTGTACATGTTTGTCTCAAAAAAAAAATAAAATAAAAAAGATGGAAAACATTCTTGTCTGTTCATCCTTAGCATCCTGCCTGGCAGATGGTTCAGGACAGCACCTGAGTCTGAAGGAAGGAAAAGGGCCAGAGAAGAGAAAGGAGAGACCCCGCCTCATACTCCAGCTCTGCCATGCATTAGCCAGGTGAAATCGAATTAGTTCCTTCACCTCTGTTGCTCAATTACAGAAGACAAGTAATCATATTTGCTTTCTACTCTGTAAGCATTACATGAATATTGGTATTAAAATCATATATACTTGCAATCTCCCTTCTGAGAAGAAGGGAGGGGGGAACACTGTGAAACTGCATCATTTATTAAACACTTGGATTCTAATACCGAAATCTGGAGTTTGGGAATCAAATAAAAACCACCTTCCATAGAGTGATATGAGGGTATGCCAGTGAATATGCCATTTACCCAGAGAAACTGAAAGTGGACTCTCCATTGTCAACAATGCCGGCATAGACAGCTATATTTTACAGGCACTAAAAGAAAAAGTATAATAACTACAGACATTTTTTTAAAGTACTAAATGTCTAAGAAGCTAATATCTGAAGACATCACCCACATTCCCTCATGAACATTTCCTGTCTCTCCACCAAAGCTCATAAACTGCCTACCCCTGGGGGTAATCAAATTAGAATTGAGAATCAAGCATGGGCAAAGCTCTTCACAATCTCACCCCAGCCTCCTATTTGCAGTCCCAGGTCAATGTTCACCCCTTGTCTGACATCTACTCTGAACTACTCCAACTTCACCGCAGGGTCCACAAGACTGAGTTGGGGGTCCACGCTGGATTAACTAGTTCATCTCATGCATGGTCAGGCCAGTCCTGCTCTTACCTATTAACATACTTTATTATATGTGTCTACTGACTTACCAACCTCCTGTCCCAACAGTCCCCGAGGGCAGAAACTTACTCCCCTGGGAGTCCCCTGTCTCCATCAGGATGTCCAGTCGAGTCAGTGAACCACTGGGAACACTCATTCCCTGTCAGCTTTACATCTTTGAACCCTTATTCTGCAGATGAAAGAATTAAGACACAGAGGAAAGAGGTCACTTACTCAGCATCACATGGTTAACCAGAACCGGAGCCAGGATTTGAACCCAGGCACTCTGGATCCAAAGTCTGTGCTGTGTCTGATGGTTGCCAGAGGGGAGGGGCATTGGGGTTTGGCTTAAAAAGGGAAAGGGATGAGTATTACAAACTGGTAGTCACAAAATAGCCACAGGGACGTAAAGTACAGCACAGGGGATATAGTCAATACTGTACTAACCATGTACGGGACCAGGTGGGTACTGGAAATATCGGGCGGGGGGGAACCTATTATAAAGTATATATAAATGCCTAACCACTAGCTTTCACCTGAAATGAACACAAAATAATATAGTATTTCCACAGTAATTGAAAAATAAACTTTGAAAATAAATAAAATCGGTGCCCTTCCCTGTGATGCCGTGCTACCCAACTCGAACCTTTTCAAAGTAACAGACTGTTGCTGGGCATAGAAATAAAATAATTGGACTTCCCGCCTCCTGAGAGGTGCCCTGTGTGGCCACTGAAGTAGCTCCTGCCGCTGGTTGGAAAGGAAATGTGGATCCCTGTGTGAGGCAGGGGAGGGAGGAACTTGGCATTGTCTTTGCTGTTGTCAGGTGCCCAGTGCAGGGGCAGCTGGGGAGAGGATAGGGTTGCTCTCAAGAGAATGGTATCTCTCAACACCTCCAAGGGAAATCCCTCAACTTACCTCTGAGCCCCTGAGGTTCGTGGCCAAAGGCATTTCATGGAAGCCAGACAGACCCGTCACCAAAGCAACAGGCATCCGCTTGTAAACAATACATTATAAAGATCCCAAAATACATATAATGCTATTGTTTGTGATAGGGGGACAAAATAAAGTCATCCATCTTGAGAAAGGTATGTTCTGAAATACATTGAAAAGAGAATAATAGTTCTAATAAAAATACACTCACCTATGGGAATGATGGAGACTATAAATACCACTCATCAAAGTCCCACAGAAATTCAATGTTTTTAGCTTTTCTTTTTTCTTTTTCTTTTTTTCTTTTTTTTTTTTTTTTTGTATTTTTCTAAAGTTAGAAGCAGGGAGGCAGAGAGAGACAGACCTGCATGCACCTGACCAGGATATGCTCGGCATGCCCACTAGGGGGCAATGCTCTGCCTGTCTGGGGCATTGCTCTACTGCAACCAGAGTCATTCTAGTGCCTGAGGCAGAGGCCATGGAGCCGTCCTCAGTGCCCAGGCCAACTTTGCTCTAATGGAGCCTTGGCTGTGGGAGGGGAAGAGAGAGAGAGAAAGGAGAAGGGGAAGAGTGGAGAAGCAGATAGGCGCTACTCCTGTGTGCCTTGGCTGGGAATTGAACCCGGGACTTCCACATGCCGGGCCGACACTCTACTATTGAGCTAACTGGCCAGGGCTGTTTTTATCTTTGACATGATGATAGCATCTTGCAAAACACACTGTTGTCCTGCAGTATGAGACAGTCCCCTATGCGACCCCTATAGCCACTTCATTGTCGCGTTTAAGTTCCTATAATGTAAGGATCCTGTCACAGGCGTCTTCGTACAAGAGCTCAAAGGTGACCTATCACAAGAGAGGTGTTGTATCTGAGCTAATCCTAACCCCTCCAAATTCGTTGTGCTTGGTACCCAACACTCAACTTTTCAATATTCCTTTTCTGCTCATAAATTTTGAGTTTCCTAATACTTTTTAAAACATATGACTAAAAAAAAGGCTTAACAAAATACTTATGGTGAAATAAAGAAATGCTAATTAAATCTCATGCAGCCACTATCTCTGGATAGAAAACATTTCCATGTGCACATATTGTAGTGACCATTCCAAAATGGAACAATAAGTACATATGATAAGTGACAGAGGCATTTCGATCATGTCTGGTGTGAAATGACCATCTAACTCTTAACCAGTAGCTTGCCTTCATACCAATCTTGAGATTTTCACTGTATCATAAACAAGTAACAACAAGTCCATTCTTTCCTAACACTGCCCCTATGTGCTTCTGTCCTTGAATGCTCTCAGTGTGCCCAGAACTTTGTCAGGAAAGACAGAGGGATATCAGATCCTTGCTTCAAGGTCAAGTTCATCTATTCAACAAGTATCTACCTGCATCCTCCAAGGTCTGAAGGCGTTGGGGAAGCTTGGGCTGAGTAATGGTGACTGACAAGATAAGATGCTGAAGTTAGACTGGGTTCAAGTCCTGATTCCCCCATGTTCTGTATGAGTTGGAGAGAGCATTTACATCTGAAGTTGCTTTCTTTGTACATGGAATAAATGGGGATGGGTCATAACAATGGATACTTAAGGTGGTTGCTGTGAAAATCAAGTCAGATCGTGCATTTCAGGTAGAGGCAGAGTGTCTGATGTAGACGTGAGTGTTGATTACCAACAATGGCTACAGCACTGTGACCATACTCAGGGGACAGATCTGGGACACAGGACAAGAGCTGAGAGGGATGTGAGAAGTGCCCAGGGGTCGATTCTCAGCACCAAAGAAAGGAAATGCTATGGGAGACAGAGAACTTCTTCCACCCTGGTGCTAGGAAGTCTGAAAGGCATAACAGGCCTGTTAAACCAACAGGCACATTAGCAGGGGCACACGCGAGCCAACATTCACGGAAGAGTAATTGCTCACTGCCCACGAGGGTCAGGGGACCCAGGCAGGGCTGCTGGCTGCATTTGGGAGTAACACAAAACCAGTACACAGGACGGCCACCACAGCTCCTAAGGTCTGGCCCTCGTGCTTGAAGATCTCCCTCTTCAAATAAAACCCCTGCATCTAAACCTTCCACTCGGATAGAGATGACAAGAAAGAGCCCAGCATTTCTCAGGGAGGAAGGGCATGGTGGACACCTCTGCCAGGGACTGTGGGGGCTTCCGGTCTGATGCTGCAGGGGAGGGAGGGAAGGCAGCCTCTTCCACTGGATATTTCTTTCTCTCACTTTGCACGTGACGCAGGGGCTGACAAGCTCAAAGGCCCAGGGAGTAAATATTTTATGCACAACTTTTTAAACCACATAAGTGAATCCCAATGACTGGGCCTTCATGTTACTGAGAACATCCCCTTATCAGCAACTTCAAAAGAAAGAGAATAAATGCAGTGTGTCTACTTTATCATTCATTCTATGATAGGATCTAAGTTTATCTAGTAATAGATCAGGAAAAAAATGAATCATTCCCCTGGACATTCACAGTAAAGTAACAGAAATTCTATCACGGGCCACTGAACCCCACTGCACTCTTTTTTGCAGCTTCCAAAACTTGAATTTTTAACAATCCATCATGTTTCCCTTCCTTGAGATTCAGAAAAGTGTATTGGGACATAAATTATGAAAACACTATAAAAAAAAAGTGATGACATTCACCTCAAAATGAACTTCAGACTACAGACGTCTCCTCCCCCTTTTTGTTGTTGTTGTTTTTCGTCTAGGGTGAACATTTAATCTACTCTAACTGGATTGAGCCATAACCAATTCTGAGTTGATTTGAGAAAAGGGCCTTATCAAACAATTACTTAAACATATGAATAAACACATGCATTTTTAAAACAATATAAAGTACAAAGTCTATTTCTACAATTTGTTCCCAAATACTGAATATGGCCCTCCTTAGATGTGGGCTGTTCTAACAAGGTAATTGATGGGTTATTTTTCTTACAGAAACAGCCTTACTTATCAGGGCTTGGATCCAGGTTAAGAGAACAAGAAAGAAGGAATAAAAGCTATTAGAATGTTAAGAAGAGGCACAGATAACTTGGCTTGGAAGTCCATTTTGTAATCTAAGAACAGCCTCCAACCCTTTCCTCAAAACAAAGATCAGATAATATGAGGGTGAGTAGGCTGACAGGTCCTCAAAGGGAACTCCCAGTATCAGCCACAACCCACTACTTAAGAAGCCCACCACAAATGTAAAGACCCACCTTGCCCAAAGACAGGGTCCTAGAGGGCATTTACAAAGAATTAACTGCAACTGATCCATGAAGTCCTTCCGTTGTGAGCACATCAATGATGCCAACTTCTTTGCAACAGGTCCTTGCAGGGAGATGTGAGCTGGAGTGCAGGGGCAGGTCTTAGGAGTTGACAAGTTGTAGGCTGGGGCTGGTTAAGACGGGAGAATGTTTCACTAACTAAACCCTTGGAAGAAATGGCAGTGCACGGGCTTTCTTTTCGTAGAGAGTGATTGAATTGAGAACAGGTATTTCTGGATGGCCAGGTGAATCAGGACACAGCTTGGGACCACAGAGGAGTCAGAGACGGCAGTAGATCTGGGGTGGCTCCGCCCACAGCATCACCTGAGATCATCTTCCTCTCTGTGCTACTTCCCGGGCCACGGCTCAGGGGAGCCATGGGAACCTTGATTTTATTTTTTAAGTGCAGAGGAAAATTTTATTTAAAAATAAATGTTTCTAAAAATAAAATATACATGTAAAAATAACCCAGAATAATATTCTTTTATTCTAGATTGTATAATGGAGGCCATAGCAGAGTAGAATCAAAGAAGAATATAGTACTATGACAAGTATAGCAGAAGTTCAGTTGAAGCAGGAAGACAGAACTAAGTCTTAAAAGTTATTTAAAAGCTGGTAGCTTTACTAATTGTAATTATTGTGCTTTAAAGCATTAGTGATATCACTATCTTTTTTTCCAAGTAAGTAAAAGTAAATGTAATATAATGTATTAGACAAACATAAAATGCATACTAGCACTGCTTTCTAACCACTGAGTAATAGCAGAGAGTAAGAGAGACAGTCACTCATTGGGTACATCTACTGTGAGGAAAGTAAATTTTTCTGCCTAGTTTTACAAATGAAATCAAATCTGATAGTGAACTACAGTCGGACATTAAAAAGTTACACTGCAAATTTGTTTCCTCTCGGAATGCCACTGGCATATACCCCTTACCTGGGTCAGGTGCTCATCTAATGTCACCGAAAGAAAATGTACCCTGAGTAAAAGTTAAAATGATGTGTTGACGTTGAATGACTTACAGAATACAATAACATAATATGAGATGTTTAATAAACATGTAAGATGACAGCAGAGATTCTGGGCCTCAAATTTGAGCTCCTAGCCTTAGTCAAATAGCTTAGGTGGTTAGAGCATCATCCCGATTTACAAAGGCTGCTATTTCAATCCCTGGTCAGGGTACATACAGAAACAGATCGATGTTTCTGTCTCTCTCACTCTCTTGCCTATTCTCTCTAGAATCAATAAATAAACTTTTTAAACATACCAATAAAAAATATTCAAGCTTCTAGTATCTCAAAGACAAAAATATGGTGGGGATCATTAAACTTTCTTCTATATTCTTTTCCTCGATTAAAGATCAACCATGCAATTTAATTTCCGCAAATAATCACTCATTTTATGCAACCCAAGATCCAGCTTTTTGTCCGCCACACTCAATACCTACTTTATTTTAACTTACATTGATTTTGTTTCCCGATGAGCTTGCTGAAACACACAAGTATGTTACAGTGAACAGTGAAAAGCACTAGAAATACTCAGAACTCTGAAAAAGTAAAAAAAAATATTCTGAAAACTGAGATAACAGACAAAAAATAATTTTGCTAGAGAGCATGCTTTTATTTTAAACAAACTCTGTGCAAAACTGTCTAGTTCTTCTAGAATAAAAATCTTGGTACTCAAGACGGCTTACAAGAAAGTAAACACAGGGCATTTTGGTCTAGCAGTGATCCCAATGATGGCCAGCCCTCAAATAGAGCCCTCAGCATGGTTTTATAATGCTCCCAGGCTCAGAATTGTTAAAAACTTTAAAATTATTGCATAACTTTAAAAATAAAATAAAGCAGAGTATGTGACAGAAGGTATGTGACCAACAGATCCTAAGATATTTCCTACCTGATATGCTATCTATCCCTAGTACAGAAAAGGTTTGTTGACCAGTAGCTCCAAAACAACCTCAGTAGGTGATGACAAGTTAAGTCAATTGCTAAAATTCAGAACAAACCATGGAAAATGAGACACTCATTTATCCTGAGAAGTGGGTCTGCTAAGATAAAGCTGCAAATTATGCTAATACTTAATACACCCATTCGCATAATATATATTCTCGACCAACAAAGAAAGCCTGCATTACTAAATTTTACTATTGCAATAACCACTGAAGAAGACTGCTAAAAGAGCAGGAGTACAATAATATTTCTCATTTATAATTTGGCAACATTAACACATTTCCAGACACTAGACATAATTGGCATCAAAGGGAAGAAAACCCGCAGAAGTCACACTTGTAACAAAAGCAAGCTCCGAGTCAAAGCAAATGAATTCTAGACAATATTCCTTTTGAAAATATTACCGTGCTATTTAATTGAATACTGCATCTACACTTATGAATCACCGAGACTCCTCAAGTCAATTTAGACATTTTCCATATTATTTTGGATTTTAATTTGGAAGCCTATTAGAGATTTAGAGTTCCCATTTACAAACCAGGGTAATTACTTCCTCTAAACACTAAGTTAAACGGAAGTTAATTTATTGTGTTTCCTGGGAAGGTTCGCGTGATGTGCAGACAATTTGTAAGTGCCTGTTTCCTCCCGTACAGCAAACATTCTATTCTAAGACCAAAGGAGCCCAGAATGGCAAAAAAGATGCAGTATTTAGGAACGGCCCTACAGGACCATCCCACCTCCCTTCAAGAAAGAGTCAGCAAAGCAAGTTAGAGTGTAAAAGACCTCAGCAGCTTCAAACCCATAAGCTGTGCCCATAGCCTTTAGCATATGACTTGCAGGCAAATGTCTCATCTTTAATGTACCCTGTATAAGATGATTGTTTAGGCTCTTGTAAGTGTACCCATAAGACCCTACCAAGAAAATCCCCTACCCGATGGCCCTGGGTTTTAGAAGGCATCTAGGGTGCATGGAATTCAACAAAAGGCTAAGGTGACACACTCGGCTGGAGCCAACCCTCTTTACCCCATCATGGTCTTGAGTACTAGGGACCCTTGTATTTCCTGGCTAAATCGTGAACGCCCCCATTCCAGGACCTTCCCCTTGGTCCACTCTCTGGAAGGTAGTCTGTTCAGAACTCCAGGGCTGGTATGCACATCCTAAGGCTGAGTGCACAGTCAAGGGGCAGCTGGTGGGAGGGGTCACAGGGCCTTGGACATGTGGGCAGGAGTGTCCACACTATGCACAAGACAGGACAGGAAGTAGAAAGAGGAAGAGACAGGGGCTAGCTGGCAGTTAAGAACTGACTGTCCTCATCCTGCCCCTTTCTAAAACAAAACTCCTAGACTCTAAGAATTATAAAAATGCAAAGCTGGCCTTCCGGCCATTATGAAGGTCTAAGTGTCAAATAAGACACAGAATATACTTTACTTAGCAGGTTGTTATCTTGACTGATAAACTTTTAAATATTTTTTTTCTTCTTCTTTTCCAAGTGAGAAGAGGGGAGATAGAGAGAAAGACTCCTGAATGTACCCCAACTGGGGTCTACTCAGTGTCCCCCATCTGGGGCCGATGCTCTGCTCATCTGTGGCCATGCTCACAACTGAGCTATTTTTAGTACCTGAGGTGCAGACTCCACTGTGCCATCCATTGCACCTGAGGCCAATGTGTTCAAACCAATCGAGCCATGGCTGTAGGAAGGAAAGAGGGGGTGGTGGTGAAGAAGCAGATGGGCGCTTCTCCTGTTTGTCCTGACTGCGAATTGAACCTACAGCATTCACACGCCAGGCCGATGCTTTACTGCTGAACCAAGTGGTCAGGGCCTAAACTTTTAGATATTGACATACATGGTATGTGGGAGTCCATGAGGCTCCTGTCTCAGGTCCCATTAATGTTCAACATGGACGTAGTTTACTCCACAGTTACCCACAAATCTCATACTGCAAGGACATCCTCCTCCATCACTGTCTAAATCCCACAGGTGACACTTAACTGGGAATCTGAGAGTGAGTCAAGTTCCAAGATCCTGTTTCTTTTTCTGATTTACCTGGTTTTCTACTCAGAACCACAGGGGCGAGGAAAAAGTCCACTGGTTACCATAAAATTAAATAAAAGCTATCAAATCTCCCATCAGCCCACCTAAATACCTCCTGATATAAAAGGATGAGGACTAAGAAGAAGGGGGTTTATTCTCACAGCAAAAGGGTGAACAACTGGAAGCTGAGGATGGTTAGGTGGCCTCCTATGTGGCATCAAGGACACCTCCTGGTGCCAGACTATTAGAGCCACCAGGTGCTTAAGTTTCCCTGTCCTACTGCCAAAACTAACCAAAGTTGATCCTTTATTAAGTGCTCATTATGGGCTACACACCTTGGCATTCTCTCATTTTAACCCTCAATCTGGGAAACAGAAACACAATAGGAGTTAAGGTCACTGGACTGGGAAGTGGCTGAGACTTGGGGATTTCATTTTATAGGAATCCAAACCCATGCTCTAATGAATATCTAAATATATATCCTTCCTTTTAGAAATGGGGGAAAAAAGAATGCCTTATTTCTAGCACTAGAATGAGCAGTTGAATGCAAAATTAACCATACAAATATATATAAAAATATACATATATAAATAACTTACTTTCCACATTCTTATATAGATATAAAAACGTTCAGGGAGGATAGTGATTTGCGTATTAAATAGTGAAATGTGTATTGAGTTTTTTGGGTATAAAGATATTTTTCTTCTCTTGCTTCCTTAACAAGACTCCAGAGAAAACTTAAGATTAAAAAGAAAAAAAAATTCCCACTCATTTATAAAGTGAGGCCAAAACCGGAATTAGAAAGAAATAATCAGAATAAATTAATAGACCTAGAAAATGACATTAAAATCATTGCTTCCATTGTAACCCTGTTGGATGATAGAGTAGTCAACGTCTTCTAAAAATATTTATGGTCAACAGAAAACAAACCAAACAACCTTGATTTTTACCTAGCTAAGTGCTGACCTAATTCAACAGTTTTTCAATGATAACTTGAAAATAAATAAAATATGCCTTCTGGTTGACTTTCCCTAAAATCTATGATTAATTTCCCAGCCAGAATTTCTCATTCAGCTTTGAAAAAAAACAATTCTCACTACTTTTCTCAAGATGAGCTCTGGGTATATTTCCATTTGTCTCAAAAATGTAAGATGTATTATTCTCAACTTTTAAAATGGATATATATGCATTCCATACTGGATAACTGATCTTGGAAATAAATTATTAGATTAAGAAATTAAGATTCAGAAGATGCACACTTGCCTGTGACAATGCGTTTTGGGGGCACAAGTCCCTCCCTCAAGCCAATGAGAGCAGAAACCACACTTACATAATGTGCTGGCCATTAGGGCAGTGACACAGAGGAAAGACTTGGTCTTCGGGGGAGTTGCATAATCCTGCCTCATTCTCTGGAGAGCTTTGAAGGAGGGAAGGAAGAGGCTAGAGCCCGTCAAAGACAGTTCAGCAGAAATGCTGCCTGAAGGCTTGTGGATGGGTTCTGGGGTCCCTTCAGGATCTGAATAAGCAACCATGAGGATATCAAAAGGTCCGGGCCACTTGTAATGTCTTTGGAGTTCAATGGCTCTCATAATTTGGCCCCGGAAAGGAGGAGCTGTCCCAGTGTTCCTTACAATCACCACCCTAATTATTACATTATAGTACTTTCCTAATGTAATCCTTTCATGTGCCTCACTGCCTTTTCGGGACTAAGCACACACCGTGCTGGACAGCCTGCTGATGCCGAGGGCAGCGGGGCCTCCCTGACTGCCACCCAGCTGCCAGCTACGAGCGCAGCCAGGTGGGCAAGTCCGGATTGTTAATCCGGACAGTAACATCTCTGTCATCTGATCAAAATCCTTGCAAGTTGCTTGCTCCAATGTAGAGCAGAACGGAGCATATACCTCAATGCCAAGAAACCCCTGCGCCTTGCTCTGTTACACTTTTTGTAGCATTTCAGCATCTGAAGGACCGGTCAGGCACTGAATTCCAATTGTTTTACTCCAGCGACTGCTCAGTGAGTAACCGCTGCATAGCTATTAATATCTGTGCTAGATGATTTGTTTAAACAACTTTCAGGAAATTATTTTTCCAAACACTTATTCTTGTCTTAAGAAAATATACTGAGGATTGCCTGACCTGTGGTGGCGCAGTGGATAAAGTGTCGACCTGTGAACACTGAGGTCGCCAGTTCAAAACCCTGCACTGGTCTGGTCAAGGCACATATGGGAGTTGATGCTTCCAGCTCCTCCCCTCTTTCTCTCTTTGTCTCTCTCTCTCTCTCTCTCTCTCTCTCTCTGACTCTGTGTCTCCTCTCTAAAATAAATAAAATAAAAATTTAAATTTTAAAAAAAAGAAAATATACTGAGGACCAAGGAGTTTAATCCTCCCTCACCACCCAAACCTCAAGTATCTGGCTTTCCCTCAAGGATGGAGACATCTGTAGGAGGAATTGACCTCAACTCAACAACCTTTAGAAACAAAGCTTTAATAAAATGTTAATTAAAATATAAAACTCCATCCAGCAAGCTCCCTGGCTCACAGTAGGTTCTCAGAAAATATTTATGGAGAAAGTGGGAGTGTTTTCCACACTGAAAATCTCCTTCCTATGTTGGTATACACAGGATTTGTTCATTTATCCCAAAACATTTGCTTATCTTCATGTAGGATAAACCTGGAGTTGTGTAAACTCAGTTAACAAAATCAAATTACTACAATTTTAAATTTTAGATACTCTGTAACTTCAGTATTCTTTTGTTATCTTTTAATCCTTTTTTTTTCTTTTATTCAGTAGAGGAGGGGAGGCAGAGATAGACTCCCACATACACCCTGACCAGGATCCACCCAGCAAGCCCACTAGGGGGCGATGCTCTGCCCATCCAGGGCATTGCTTTGTTGCTTAGCAACTGAGCTCTTTCTTAGTGCCTGAGGTAGAAGCCATGGAGCCATCCTCAGTGCCCGGGGCGAACTCGTTCTAATTGAGCCATGACTACAGGAGGGGAAGTAAAAGAGAGAGAGAAAAGCAAGAGAGGGAGGGGTGGAGAAGCAGATGGGCACTTCTCCTGTGTGCCCTGACTTGGAATCAAACCTGGGACATCCACATGCCAGGCTGATGTTCAACCACTGAGCCAACCAGCCAGGGTCAAACTTCAGTATTCTAACACTGCTGACAATGGCAGGGAAGAACCCAAAGGCTGGAAGTGTGCTTCATTCCCAAGTTATGCAATTTTATAAACAGGCTGAAGATATTTTTCAAATGCCCCAAAGTGAACGGCAGTGTTGTATACAGACCACCGTTGTTTTCACTTACTTTACAAGTGATCTTACACTTCATCTATAAGCCTTCAATTTTTAGATGAGAAGGAAAATAATAAAGAGTCAGCAGACAAAGGATTTTTATATTAAAAAGAATGCTAGTAAAATACGGCAACAATGACCCAGAAAATGTGACCATAAGCTATGAACATATTTGGGTACTCAGCCCTAACCTGGCTTATGTTAGTTAAAACTATGAAAAAGTTAGGCTTAAATATCCACCCTGTTATATAAGCTTTAGGATGTCTTGAAAAACCATGTACTTGAACCACTTTCTCAGAGTATCCATCAGTGACACATGAAAGAAGCCATGTAATGGACAACACAAAAGCCAGGAGGAGGTGACACAACCGATTCCACTCAGGACAGTCGCCGGAATCCTCAGTGAGACTGATGGAGACCACCTGCCCCCCAACCCCCGTGCTCTTCCAAGGAGGGTAGGCAATGACTGCACGCAAAGAAAAGGTTTCAGTATCACCTGTATGGAAGGGTCAGGGTTTCACGAACAACGTCTCATTTGCACTTTAAAAACTGGTACAGCGCCAAGTCATGAAACTGATTTCAGCTATATTCTGCAAGTGACCGTGAGGTGGCAATCGCCAGTGGACAGTGGTAACCAGCAGCAACATGGTGACAAATACGGGAGGTCCTCACACTTGGGAGAGCATCAGAATCACGTCACGGGCGTGGCAGAACCCACACTGCCGGGCTGCGGGTGGAGGGAACCTGGGATGAGACCTGGGAGTTCACATTTCTAACAAATCTCCCGGTGATGCCGACACAGCCGGTCCACGGACCTCATGTTGAGAAGCACTGGTATAGAACACAGTACAGTACAGGGAAGTGGTTCTTCTCACTACCCCCTTTAATTTTCTTATTGGTTTATTTTAGATAGAGAGGGAGAAAGAAAGAGAAACATCAATTTGTTGTTTCATTTATTTATACATTCATTGGTTGATTCTTGTATGTGCCCTGACTGGGGATCAAACCAGCACCCTTGGTGTATCAAGACAATGCTCTGACCTACTGAGCTACCTGGCCAGGGCAAGGGTAGTGATTCTTAACCTTGGTTGTAGATTAAACATTAACTAGGAAATCTTCAAAATCCACCCTGCTTTGGTCATACAAAAGGCCAATTATTTCTGAATTTGGGGATGTGAGCCCTGGTAACAGTGATTTCTCCAAGTCTCCAGATATGTCCAGTGAGCTGGCAAGATTGAGAACCATGGATATATGGGAAGATACACTTGTATCTATATCTGTTTAAGAAGATACCTTTTGTAAACCAGTGATCAGATGAGAATCCCTGATAGGATGAGGATACTCAACAAAAACAGTTACACTTTTCCTTCCCTGATTTTCTCTAAAACTTCTTCATGAAGGGTCTGAAATACTGAACTATAATTTTCTTTAAGAATACAGATCTGTAGCTTTCAAAATCAGCTGAGTTCTGCATGTGTGGATGACTAAAGAGGCACACAAATTTCAGTCATATTTTTCTATATTTAATATGGAAAATAATATTGTTATTTCTAAATCTGGAGATCTATAAAGGTTTGGGTATGTTTTTCCTAGGATGGAGATGTATTTTATACTTTGGTATAACTGGAAATACTTTTTAAATGCAACGGCGTTAAAAAGATAGAGAAACTATATTTATCATAGAGAGAAGGAAAGTAGTAAATAATTAAAATTGTCTAGAACTGTGGTCCTCAAAGTCTAGCCCCTGGACCAGCAATGTCAAAATCACCTGAAATTTTGTTAAAAATGTAAATTCTTGGGCCCCTACCCCAGTTCTGATGAATCAGAAACTCTGGGGGTAGGTCCCAATGATTTGCATTTTAACAAGGACTCCAGGTGGTTTGATGCAGGTTCAAGTTTGAAAACCACTTGTCTAAAGTAGTTATGTCTTCCATAGATTTAAAAGAAGGACAGAAGAGGTAAAAGCACTGTTGAGCCGGTGGGATTCTGTTCAGTAGCTCAAATAACAGCCGTGATCTTTTTCTTTGAAGCTTTGTACTTAATAGTAAAAGTAGAATTGACAGGGGAGCACACCCATGACCATTTATTTATTCTATAAGTCCTTCGCTATCAATTTTAATCTATTTCTGTTTTGACCTCAATAGAATTAAGACCTTAAAACTTGACCAAAAAGGATAAGAATGAGAGAAACCCACAAACCAACCATCCCGTGAGCTTGGAAGAGGGTTGGGGAGTCCCAGATCCAAACTCACCTTGAATCGTCCTCTTGAAGAATGCCTTGCAGGCTTCACACGATGCTACCCCGTAGTGGTACCCAGAGGCGATGTCCCCACACACCAAACACAGTCTCTTGGGCATTGAGTTGAGCATGTATTCACACTTGGTCTGGGGGTCTTCAACAATGGTGCTGGAGCAATCGTCATACAGTTTCCTGACGGGCCCGCTGCCTCCTAGGATAGGCGCTGAAGGGTAGAGAGGCGGGGAGTCAAGTCCGTTCTGATGGCCGTTCATGGTGGAACTGTAGCTCCCACTTGCGTCGGAAGAGCCACCTGGGCTGTGGTGGTTGACGCTGTCCGTCAGGGAGGCCGGGCTGGAGGGTTCCGTCTTGATGAAGGACGAACAGCTTGAATCAATGTGTCGGTCTTTGTTTGACATTCTGCAGAGAAGCCTGTGATTGAGGGAGAGACAGACAGAGGGGGAAAGAAAAGGTGAGAGAGAGTCAGACAGAGAGACCAAATGAGGGAGAAACAATGAGAAGGCAAAAATAAAATAGAAAAAGTGAAAGGGAATAATGGAAAGAGGGGAAGAAAATAGAAGAATTTATATGTCAAATACATTGCTCTTTGAGAGTGCTGCCTAAGACCTGGGGACATCACATCATTCATTCCCTAGTCAATTCTCTTGTTCTACAAGAAGGTAATCAGTGTAAGATAAGAACATGACAGGGTAACATAAAAGTGCCCAGACTGCCCACAAACAAAAGCTCTAACAGGGCCTTTCCTCCTTTTATTTTACCTTTCTCTGCCAGAACCATTGTCAATATCTATACTGACTCTCTAGTTTCTAAATTTATCCATGAAGGAGGCGTGGTTTGCAAAGTCCCCATTGTATTTCTTTTCCCTCAACGTTGCCCTTCCCCTCTTGGATTCTGAAATCATTTTATTATGAACAGAATCAAACTTTTATTTCCAAGACTGAACAGGAGTCCTCTGTAATTCCTGTTTGTCAGCATGCTTCCATGAGCACAACTGTGTATTTTATTGATTTAAGACACATAGATGTCATATCCTTGGTTACTTACTTTGCTTCTTTATTCAAATAGTTCTATTCCCATAGACACTAGACATTGAGCAATAATAGGAAGACATCAAGTGTAAAATTCTAGCTGATATTTAAGAATTACTTCCTAGAGCCCACAGAACTTAGTGAAATGATCACCAGCATTGATGAATAAAAAGGATTGTGTGTGTGTGTTTATGTGTGTCATTTACCACTGAAGGAGAAATGAGTCAGTAAAAGCCATGTGAGCTTACAGTATACCTGTGCACCCATAAATCTGATACTTCATGTTCAGCAAAATAAGAAGGTACCAAATTTTGTTCAGGAAAAAAAATGAAATGGGTGATGGTCCCTTTTTTCTCCCCATTTTGTGGTCTTTCAACATGATACCTCCTAAAACAAATATGAACATCTATCGTGACAAACTCTCTTATCTAGAAGAAACACATTGCCTGTCTTTCTCGGTTGCACCCTTAAGGCATTTAGTTTCTGAAAAGGTAATTCAATGGACAGATATAATTTGTCCTATTTCCCTTCCACTTAGCCATAGTGCAAAACCCCTTTTAGAAAAGTCTATAAGAACATTCTAGGAGTCCTATATAGAAAGAAGAGGTGACAGTTGAGAAAGGGATAATCACTTCCCAATAGAAAGTTGATTTATGGGAATCCCACAGGGTAAAAGGTCACTCACCAGAATTTGGGGGAGTAGTGACAGTAGAGCCAAATAGATGCAATTATCTCTTTCACACTAAATCTCGTGGCCCTGGCCATTTGGTTCAACAGTAGGGCGTTGGCCTGGCATGTGAAAATCCCAGGTTTGATTTCCGGTCAGGACACACAGAAGAAGCACCCATCTGCTTCCCAACCCTCCCCCTTTTCTTTCTCTCTCTCTTCCCCTTCCACAGCCATGGCTCAGTTGGAGCAAGTTGGCCCCAGGCTCTGAGGATGGCTCAATGGCCTTGCCTCAGGCACTAAAATAGCTTGGATCCTGAGCAACAGAGCTGCTGCCCCAGATGGGCAGAGCATCACTGGGTAGGGGACATGCCAGTTGGATTCCAATCAGGGTGCATGCAGGAGTCTGTCATCTGCCTCCCCACTTCTAACTTAATAACAACAAAAAAAGAAATTCATGATATTGTATCGGTGCACAAATTACATGCTCTCCTCCAGATCCCCTTACCCTCACTGCTCTGTTACTTTTAAATGAAGGTAAATATGGAATTTCCTATTGGGAAATGTTTACTGTTTCAAGAAGACTGTCTCAAGAGAAAGAATATGCCTCTTCACCAACATGTTGCACCCTGGACACTGTGTCCTGCCTTCTCAAATGGAGCAGTATCAGGCGTGAGAAAAGCAAACAGTAAAGAGAAAGCCCCCTGAAGACCTGGCCATTGGCCACCCACCTATGTCATCCTTCCCGCAAGAAGTAGCCAAAGGAAAAAATTGCCCTCAACAGCCTAAATGATGGGACCCTCCCTCCTGTATCTGTGGCTTGTCCCTGTCACTGTTAATGAGCACTGTAATTAATAGCTGGCTTTCCCAGTCTCCCCACTTGCACTCGGGGAGAAGCACTTTTCCTCACGTCAACGTCAAAAAGGAAACGGGTCGGCACTGACTTACAACAGCCCAGCAAATCCCTTTTAATTTAAAGCACTTACCCCAACACACTTCCCTTATTACCTTATAATTACTGGGCTGCTCACACATACATTATGATCGGAGGCTCGAGTTAGGAGTTATTAGGGTACTAAAACATGGTTATCCCCCCTCTCCCCTTTGTGGCACTGAATTTGTCACAGCTATGACAATTAACTCTTTCTCATCTGGCCCGCTGGCACCATTTCTTAATTTTTATGTTAATTTCTATTTTTCTCACAGAAGAGAGTGGCTCTGATATAAAACATGCATGTTTTGTTCAGGCCCCTTCCCCCTGCCCCTTGTCTTGTATCATCTACTCTCAATTCCCTTCGTCCCCCCGCCCCCCGGCCCGGGTGTTCTCTCCCCTGGCCTTTTCCTCCCAGATTTCTAAAATAGGCAGAAGTCTTGATGAAACAAGGAGGCCAGGCATGACCCTCCCATATACATATAGATCAGTTACTTGCTAACTGACTAAATGCTTGTGTGTCAAATGCTTGTTGTTCAAGTGTCTGAATAATTGGGAGGCTCCAGCCAGCCACTCTCTCCTGAGTCTCTGTCCATAACTTTGCAACAACCTCAATGGATGCAAGGGACCTCGGGAAGGTCAGGCTGTCAGGGAGGTCTTTGGGCAGTAGCACTATCTTCTCCTACACAAGATCTGGTCACTTTAGCTATAAATGAACATGAACAAACTGGATTTTTAAAAAAGCCTTTAGTGTAGTGGCTTTTATTTTATCATTTTAATTTTCATTTATTATTTTATGTTTAATTATTTTAAATTGCATATGTTTCCTTTCAGGCATGCACAACCCCCCTTAATTAAGACATTCTGCCCGATGAAAATTGCCCTGTTTCCATTTATCAAGTGCTTCAGGACTTGCAAAACTATTACGACAAGACTTAATCCCTGAGACAACTTTTAAGGGAGGTATATCGTACTTTAGGAAATGGAGCCTCAGCAACTTCCTGAAAATCATACACCTACAAAGTGGAAGACATGGGATTTGAACCCACGCCTGACCCCCAAAGTCCAGTGCAGGCATGTCTCAAAGCCAACAGAGATTATAAAGATGTTCACTGATTTCTTAAAAATGGCTATGCTAGCAAGGGTGCAGGTGTCACACTTGGAGATTTGTTCCATCCACAGCTCAACCGTGAGCAGGAAGGGGTCTCGACAGGGCCACCCCACCAGCTGAGGGTCACTCCTATGGAGTCCCCTCTCCAGTGTGGGAGAGATACCTAAACAGCTTCTCCGGAAGAATGCAGTTGTCTCCTAATGACTACTTAGCTCATTACACCGAGCACTTCCTAGATACCATTCATTACATTATACCCTAAAACTACAGCGGGTCTTAATTCTCTCTCTCTCTCCTCATCTCTGAAATTCTATAGCTCTATTATTCAAGCCTGAAATATTCACAACTATCTATAAATTCAATTGTCAGCTGGTGGGTTTTATTCTAGACTTCACTTCAATCTAAAATTAGAGGCACTAAAATTCACATTAACTCTAAGAGGAATGTAGTGAATAAGACTTTATTTCAAAAGAACACCTTTTTGTCAGAAAGAGCCATTTTCAAGTTGATGGCTTTATCTGTAGCCAAAGAGAATAAGCCCAATTCCACAATGTGCTGTTAATGCAGAAATTTTTGTTCACACTGGATTAATAAAAATCTGAATTTAGCTAAGAATTATGAATAGAAATAACATGCTGAAAATGGTGGAAAATATTGATTTTAAAACCTCAGGATCATTGCTTTTATTTTAAGAGAAATGGTGAGAAGTACAAGGGAGCGAGACTGTGAGTTTTTTTACCAAAAACCTCAGAGTAAACTCGGTGAAAACAAACAGAGGGAAAAAATAGCTATGTCAAGAACAAAAACATTTAGTTTCTGTATGAAAAAGGTACCTTTGATGGGTTTCACAGCCTTCCTGAGACCAGGGAAATTTCAGTGATTTAAAAAAGCATTTTCAACAGTTTGACGTATGTCTCAGATAATTCTGATTGTCACGATTCATCCTATAAGCTTGCTGCCTAGCCATGCCAAAGGGTCAGCAAGGGGAAATTTTGTGTTTGGTGTTAGATACTAATGGGCAAATACAACTTCTTGGTTTCCAGACTATGTAAAAATGTAATTGTTTTAAGTTAGTTAATTGTGTGTCTATGTGTACGAGTACAGGGAGGAAGGGAGAGAAAGAAAGGATAAAAGTCAAAGGTAATCTGTAAGTTAATATTCAATTTATATTATAATTATCAAGTGAGCCTAATTGCTTTCAGGGATTCTAGCTGCTAGATCCAGGTAAATGTGTGACCTTATGTGAACTGCTGTGAAGTTTTGCTCACACGTACATGTGCCCAGAGTGGCCCACACTTCCCAGAGGGGGACATAATATTTGAATGGGTAAATGCTGGTATAACCATCATATTCCATAGGTTTATACATTATTATTCCATTCATCAAAATACACATTCTTAACATACAGCTAGCTGTATTTTACCTTTTGAACTTTATACCAAACTCAGATTTATTTGCTACTTTAGTTTCCTACTAAAAAAAAGTGGTGAAGAAAATTCCCATAAGAAACATGTATGCACAGGTCTTCTTCACTCTTCCTGATTTGTAACACAAGGAAATACTTTTTGGAACTTTAATTATACTCATATCAGCAACAGACACCTTAATAAGTTCAGTGAAAGACATCTAAGCAAGTCACCACTTTATTTTATTCTTTGTCATCCTTAGGAGCCAAAAAAAGAACCCATCATTATAAATCCCAAACACATTATTGATTTATATCCAAAAGTTGTGGGCAAGTTTACAAATACAGGAAGAGAAAGAAGAGGGAAAGGGAAGGAGAGAGAAAGAGAAAGAGTAGGTCCCTCAGTGACTTAGTAAAATTATAGGACAAATAAAGAAGGTAATGAGGTTCCATGCCTAACTGCTCACCTATTCATGATAGGAATAAATCTAAGAGCATAATAGGTCAGTCTTCTATCATCTATAATCACCACGTTAAGTATATAAATAATGGTGTTTAAAAAATTTTTTTAAAAAGCTTTTACTAGCTTTTTTGTTTTCTTTTAATGCTTTTGGAAAAAACAAAACAAAACCATCCAAGACTAATGAAGCCCAGGCTTCAGAGCCCAGGACCCTGGCTGTTCCTTTGCAGCCCAAGTTTCAACTTCGAGCAGTGACTCTCCAAGAGCTATTTTCCCCTGGCTCCCCTAAGTGCACTCTGGTAAAAGTGGCATGAACCACTTAGGAACAAAATGGGCACCAGCTGCTATTGTCAGAGAGTGGGGACACCAAAGAAAGGGAAAGCCAGCAAATGAAGTGTCATGTCAGAAACCAACTATGCAACGTGTGATTTGAGCAAACATGACTACTTCACAGAGACAGGGTGTCATTATGGCATCACAGTAATTCGCTGCTTTGACAACTGTTGGCGCTACCGTATCATCATTGCATTAAGGCACCCGGGCCTAGTTGAGGAAGGAAGGGAAAGGATTTATGCTTTTAATAAGAAATATCTTAAGGTCTGCCTGGTTAACCCAAATGGAAAGAGATCATTCATGGTGAAGAAAGAATTAAAAATCCGGATCCACCCACTCAGGAAGATTAAATGCACGGGCACACAGAGGCATGCACACACCCTTGGGTAGAATTTTAAGCCTCTTTTTAAATATGCGTCAAGGCCCATCTATTGAAATAGATTTCTGCAGAACAGGATCAAAATGACTTAGAGATGCTGCTTCTGGTGTCTTTGTACCAATGACTTGTGCATTTTATCCTAAAGACTCTTTCCAACTGACTCCACTGAAGAAGGGGAAGCAAACCCCTCCCCGCCCACTGGTGCCTGAATGGCTAATGAGGGATGTAGCTAAGGAGGGCGGGGTCAAACTGGCAGCTAAAAACAACAGATCGTAGCATCTATCTAAGTGTTCCCAACTCTGTCAAAAGCTGTGCATGACACCAAAACAGAAAATTGGGGACAAATAAACAGCAGGCTGGCATCTCATGCCTGGCCAGTCCTTGAAAGGAAAGAACCCAGAAATACAGGGAGGGTCAAAAGGAGGTTTATTGTTGAGAGTTCATGAAACATGAGAGTGTATTCTCATATCGTTGTTGATCAATTACTGTCTTATATTCCATTCGAAAAACTGTACCATTTCCTACCTAATGACCAGACCACAACTACACAGGACCTCTCCTAGACCCTATCTGCCTTTAGGGTTCTAGAGCTCAATGATCATTTCTTCATGGATTTTGTTTGTGACCAAAGGTTGGTTGACTGTCCTGGTTTAGTCACTAAAAATCCCGTGTCCTGGGAACCCATGGGTCTCAGGCAAACCAGGACGATTGGCCATTGCATCTGATGCATGCAGAGATCTATAGAAGCTCATTACTCCACCCATACCATTGTACCTGAAGCAAAGGAAGGTGAATGGAGAACATCTGTTTCAGCAAGGAAAGCCCAGAAAGGGAGCAAGAGCCATGCCCCAACAAAAGCACAGCAACCTAACAAGCCCAGGGGTGCAACAGAAAACACCTGCAAAGACCTTTACTATGCCCCACACCCAAGGCCACTGCTGATCGCCTTGTTAAGCTCTCCTGACTACTTCTGATGTAGAAAACTACCGTTGTTTACGTGTGATCCCGCCTGCTTCCTGGCTGATAAACTTTATCAATGGGGTACAAAACCACTCCTGGGACTCCATGATGTGTTGTTGCATTTTACGATGGTCGATGCTTTCTGCATGTAAGGATCTGATCTGAAACACTGGTGCTTCATCGTGTAACGAATCCTCAGCTTGTTTTCTTGGGCCCACTTCCATCTGGGGGTGAGCATCCCTTGCTTAGAGCTCTAAACAAGGGAAGTGAGCTGCCTGCCAGATCAATAAAACTATTAAATGCATAATAATGCCGGGTAATTGCATACATGATGTTTTGCATAATTAACTGTCTTCACTGTTCTTTACCATAATGGGCACTCATGTTAGATAGAGCAGCTATAACTCTATAAAATATAAACAGTTTATATGCACCAGGATTCTGCTTAAAACTCTTGTTAGTTATGTACATCAGCTTTGAAGGGAGAGCTCTCTTCCACTGCTAAGTTCAAATCAATTCTTACCACATTACTTTATAACTAACATGATATTTAACTGATGGTGGCTATTGGCTGTTATACAGAATGTGTTCAAGGACTGTAACAGGAGGGGGAAAAGTACCATTTGCTTTAAACAAACTTCTGCCATGTAATCAATATTATCGAGGCAAATTAAGTGTCTTAACAAGAGTGTATATTTCCCCTAATGCAACTTAATTAACTATATCCTCACAACTGCACAACTTCCATGACACCAGAGGATGCTGGAAGAGAATGTCAAGGGATGCCTAGTCAAAAACTCAGATGTACAACAGACGTAAACCAAGCATTTTCTCTCTGAACCCTAAAAATATTCCTTCCCTTACACAAGTGACTCTCCTTGGACCAAAAGCCTAAAGACCAAAAGGGGCTTTGGAATAGTACACCCTACATAAACTGACTTGGGTAGTAAATGCCCAAGTGTTGATCACATCACTGTCCCCAGGCCACAGTGCAATGGTCCTGGGCAAACAGTGCTAGAAAAGAAGGTTAGTATGGGGGGGGGGAGCAAAAATTTACATGGGAGAAATCATCAAAATGAAGCTTATACTATATGCTGAGTTGTAACATTTATTCGGTGAGCGGACCTTATCTGCAGTAAGCTTCCCAGAAAAAAGTAATAGTCTCCAACTTCTACAAATCTCCGGTCTTTCAAACAGAAATATGGATCAATAAAGTTTGCTTGAGTTCAGACTATTCTGTTTTCAAGCCATCAAGGAGTACATCGATGTGGGGTGGGGAGAGCCAACATGACAGGAGGGAACTGACAGCTAAATGAAGACCTTCTCCCATCATCTTGCTGGAGGAGACATAGGCATCCAACTCATGGGAAGTCTACATGCGCTCTTTACAAATTACAACCAAATACAGACACATAACACACAATCTCTGTGGTGTCCGGAGTTCACAAATCAAACTCAGGTCAATGAAACATCAGGCTGCCTGAATTCCCCTTTCCTCCTCTGTTTGCTACAGAACACCAGTAGGAGTGAGGATTCGAGAGCATAGTATTGACATCACCCTTTACTCATTGAGAAAATGTTTTTTCAAAAGCAGTTACGATGACCAGTAAACCAGGGGCCCTTGACTGAGACATGTCAGTTCCCTCGGAACAGAACTTGAACACGTATCCTAAAACTGGGTGGAATACAGTGGTGAGAAAAATCTAAGTGCTGAGAAGGAATCGTTGGTGAAATGAAGGTTGCTTCGAGCATGGATGAACATTTCTACAGCAGAGAGAGAGTCACAGTTCAGCCAGAAATGATAAACCCCTTCTTTGCCCGCTGGACAGTGGTTAGTTAAACTATATTTATACTTTTAACTTAAGAGCTTAGTCTGTACCGGTTAACATCTGGATGCAAATGCAGCTGACGTGGGGTGATCAGCAGAGGTTATGATTCTATTCTCTGGGTATCAGGTGCTGTTCAGCTGAAGCAGGAATTGGGGAGGCATGGAGGAGGGGAGTCAGCCAATTATGAATCCTAAGACTTTTTCCTCTGATCTGTCTCTCTCTCTCTCTCTTAAAGCATTTCAATGAGCTAGCTGCCCAAAGCAAAGGCAAAGCTTAAACACACGAGCCACTATTTGCAGGCCAGGGGAAACAGCATAACACACACATTTAATTCAAGCTATGGAAATGATGAAGGATTTGCTCCGTGCCTGAACAGGTTTTATGAAAAAGGATTATTCAGAGTGAGACGGCACCCAGCAAAGCCAGTGGAAGCCATGGACAAGCCAGGAGTTCAGGTCTGAAAGAGTTGCTTATTGGCCCTGGCCGGATGCTCAGTTGGTTAGAGCATCATCCCAATAGGACAAGGTTGCAGGTTTCATCCTGGGTCAGGGCACACATATAAGAATCAAACAGTGATGCCTGACCTGTGGTGGCGCAGTGGATAAAGCGTCGACCTGGGAACACTGAGGTCACCAGTTCAAAACCCTGCACTGGTCTGGTCAAGGCACATATGGGAGTTGATGCTTCCAGCTCCTCCCTCCTTTCTCTCCGTCTCTCTCTCTCTCTCTCTCTCTCTCTCTCTCTCTCTCTTTCTGTGTGTGTCTCCTCTCTAAAATGAATAAAATAAATTTTAAAAAAAGAAAGAATCAAACAGTGAATGCATAAATAAGTGAAATAACAAATCAATCCCTCTCTGTCTCTCTCTCTCTCTCAAATCAACGAAAATAAGAAAGATTTGCTTGTGATTTGTCAAAGGTCCCAAAACAAACACTCAAGAAAAAATTGCTACATCTTTGCAATTCTGAAACAATGATTAAAGAAACATGAAGTACCCCACTAGCGTCACCATAGTTCACATGATTTTTCCTCTTCCTTCCCAGGAGACATTGACTCCTGAACAGTGCTGGGTGGAGGAGCAGACAGGGCCAGCTCCAGATCTGGCGCTGTGGGACCCGAGACAAGTCAGGGCACCACTCTGACCCTCAGTGTCTTCATCTATACAATGAGAGGATTCACCTACACATCGTTTTTTTGTCTTTTGTTTCTTTTTAAACTATATTTTACTCAGATGAAGACCACACTGGTCTGTGATTAGATGAGACCAGAGAGCAGGGGCTGCTGTAGTAAATCGCACTCCCCAGACTCCCATCTCCTGAGGGGCAACTGTACTCAGCAAACATTCAGGACCTGAGCAGTGTGTGTGTCTGTGTGTGCGCACATGCAAAGGAATGATTAAGGAAACAACTTGCTGCATAACAGCAAAGCTGCAGCAACCACGTGTAAATGGAGGAATCCTCCCTGTGGCGACACACTGGACAAACTGAGCGGTGATCATTTGGCAGGGAGCTAGGGAGCAGGCCCCTTGGTTTTGCCTAGAAATGGTTCTGCTTGTGCTCATTACATGGTTTTGGTGGGAGGTGCGGCAGAATGGGCAATTCCCCGCAATCAGTGCTTAAGTGAATGTTTGTCCCTGAGCATGACACCATGCTGCCAGCGAGCAGTAGGGGGCCCGTGAGTTGTTACATTTGATTTGAGTGCCGGTAGGAGGCCTCATTTCTACCAACTGTTAGTGGCTTGCTCAGAGAATTTTCTCTTCATTTCTGAAGTGATTTTTCCCCTTCTCTTCTATTTCCTTTCCCTTGCTATGGCTTCAGCCCAAAGGCCACGTGGATTTGCAAACGGCAGACCGCGGGACTCATCGCCTGAGTGTCTCAGACCGGAGGGCCTGGACAGAATGGGTCAAGGCAGTGTGTTCTAGCCTCTCCCTTAGAGTGTCTGTCTGCATCGGAGCTCTGAGCTCTGCGTTCCTAAATCATCACAAGGTCAACACAGACACAGACTGGTTCTGCCTCATAGCAGCCCACCAAAGCCCCTTCTCCTTAACAATAATGATTTGGGTAATCAGGCTTCTTGGAGTGCCTCTGACAACAACTTCTGACAACGAAAAGCATCTTTACACGTAACAGAAAGCATATGGATGAGTGAAAAGTGTGGAAGAGAAAAAAAAAAAGAAAAGAAAGAAGAAGAAGAAAGAAACATTCCTCAGAGATATTAGGAAAAAAATCAGGCAGAAGGGGAAAGTAATTAAAACCAAAGTGCTAAAACTGTAATTAAGAAGGAAAATGGCATTAAGGGGAGGCAGGGGATCCGGCTTCTCTCATCACAACAAGGTACTGGGTAAAAATAAAATAGAAGCAGGTTTCAGTGAGCAGGAAAGCCATGTCTTTAACCAGATCAAATTCTTGAAATTGGCTGTCAAGACAGCACAGCGGTGATTTATACGCGTCTATCAAGTGTACGACCAGGAGAGACAGCAAGACCAGAGGCGAGCGGCTGTCGCTTCCATTCTCAAAGAACCTTTAATTTCTCCAGCACCATCTGTTACCAAATCTAATTCCCATCCCCCCCTTAATCTGGTTTAGTTCCATAATACTAATTCTCCCCCGACCCCTAGGAACACAAACCACTAGCACCAAAACACACACACACACACACACACACACACACACACACAGGCTTTGGTTCTCGGTGAGAAATTGAATATTGTAGAGTTAAGGTGTTAGGGCGCTGGTGATTTGCACAACGACGTCATGGTCTCCTCTGTGAAAATATATTCCTGGTAAAGGGATTTGTTTTCCACGAACACAGAGCTATGAAATTGTTCCTATTTGGGATAAAAAAAAAAAAAAAAAAAGCAGCTATAAAAGTAGTCCAGGGACATAAAAGCAGAGGTTGTCATAAAATCCAATTGTTGTCAAGTTTAGTCACTTTCAGAACTGGCTAGAAAATCACTTTGTCATGGTTTTCACCCAGAGAAAGTCTGAAATTGTCATTTTGTTAAGGGAACTCAAAAGAGGGATGTATATATTCAGAGCAGGGTGTGTGTGTAGGGGGGAACCCAGGAGAAAGGGGAATGGGAAAAAATCATATAGGATGTGCAGTGAAGAGATGTATGTGCTGGGTAAACAGACATGTGCCTTCTCAGTCTAAGATTCTATTAGCACATTTTTGTACCCATCCTTTCTAGGCTGTGCCAGTATGACAACGGGCATTCACAGTCACGAGGCTGTGGGGCTGTAAAATAGTAAAGTGCTGTTTGCATCAGAGGGAAAGCAAACCTTGCTCAGTAAAGACTTAGTGTCTCATGTAGGTTAGTGCTGCCTAGCTCTCAATAGTGTGGTCTCTAAAGGCAACAGTAAATACTGATCCACAGATATACATTACAGAAAAGAGAAAAAGGTGTTAGAAAGCTGGGTGAGAAGTCTTGACTACACATTTAGTCAACTGGCTCACTACCTAATTCTTCTGTGAAAGTTAGAAGAGTTACCCTGTTGTTGTCTAAAGCAGCCGGGTTACATCATGTCCGTCCCTCATGTTCAGTAAATGATTAGAGAGACTGTGATCAAAATACTTCCTTTTACGCTGGGCATGATTATCACCCATATATGCATTTCTTTGTAGAGAACACTTGAACATGTTAACTTTGTCACTGAACTGGTTGTCTCTTTTTATCCAACCTAAAAATAGACTAATTCTGTTGTATAATGTTATGTACTCTCAGGAAAGAATCTCTTGTTGGACTGATGAAATTTTATGGTTAACTAGTTATAAAGATATTTCCAACTAGTAGTAACCATAAAAGACTGGTTTGTAGAAAAATTAGAAAAGACAATAAACTGTTCAAAACACGGTTACAGAGAAGAAAGCTTGAGACTAAATTATAGACATATATGAACATATTGTATATGTATACACACACATCACCTATTAAAACATCAATGGATGTCATACATAAATATAAGTGATCAAAGATAATAAAGATGATAAATATAATGTAACACTGGTAAAGTTTTCGATATGCATTAATGAATATGCTAATTCTGATATCCCTAAGTCATGTATAGCAATTATTGTTGTACAATTTTTAGAGTTTCTATTACAGTTATAAATTTAAAAGAATTTTTTATTTCTTCACACTTATAAAAATGGGTAAAATTCATAAGACTGAGAACACCAAATACTGATGAGGATGTGGAGCCCCTGAACCCATATTTCTTGCTGGTAAGGTAGAGAATGGTATCACCATTTGGAAAAAAAATACTTTGAATGTTTCTTATAAAGTTAAAACAGACACCGTATCATAAAAATTCACTCCTGGATGTAAAAATAAAAACATATGTCCACAAAAGAACTATCTATATACAATGCTTTATTCATAATACCCCTAAGCAAAAAAAAAAAAATCAGATAAACAAATTATGATACACACACACACACAATGGCACCCTAGTCAACAACAAAAAAGTCATGAACTGTGATAAATGCAATAACATGGCAGAATATCAAAGATGCGCTGGTGAGCATAAACAAGATAGATAAAAAAGAGCAACATACTCTAAGATTCTCTTTATGTGATGTTCTAGAACAGGGTAAACTACTATTCAGGGAGAGAAGTCACTTGTAGTTGTCTAGGGCAAGAACTGTGGACAAGGGGCATTAAGAAAAAGGGTGCTTGGGTGTGCAGTATTGATCACTTATGTCAAAAATCACCTCACGCCTGACCAGGCGGTGGCGCAGTGGATAGAGCAGGGGTCCCCAAACTTTTTACACAGGGGGCCAGTTCACCGTCCCTCAGACCGTTGGAGGGCCGGACTATAAAAAAACTATGAACAAATCCCTATACACACTGCACATATCTTATTTTAAAGTAAAAAAACAAAACAGGAACAAATACAATATTTAAAATAAAGAACAAGTAAATTTAAATAAACAAACTGACCAGTATTTCAATGGGAACTATGAGTGCGGATGCATCCTGTGCTCCTCTCACTGACCACCAATGAAAGAGGTGCCCCAAAACTACGGCCGGCAGGCGTAGTTTGGGGACCCCTGGGATAGAGCGTCAGACTGGGATGCGGAAGGGCCCAGGTTCAAGACCCCAAGGTCGCCAGCTTGAGCACGGGCTCATCTGGTTTGAGCAAAAGCTCACCAGCTTGAGTCCAAGGTCGCTGCCTCGAGCAAGGGGTTACTCGGTCTGCTGAAGGCCCGCGGTCGAGGCACATATGAGAAAGCAATCAATGAACAACTAAGGTGTCAAAACGAAAAACTGATGATTGATGCTTCTCATCTCTCATCGTTCCTGTATGTCTGTCCCTCTCTCTGACTCTCTCTCTCTGTCTCTGTAAAACAAAAAAAATCATCTCACTGTGCTTCGACAATACATGTTTTGTTGTATGTAAACTTTATCTCAATAAGAGTGATTTAAAAAGGAAATTTTGAACAGTAAGTTAAATACAATAGCTTTGTGTAACCAAAACTTTTCATGGATTCTGATACCCTGTGCCAGGTCTTGGATAACCAGATCTAGACTATATTTTACCAACAGCTGGTGCCACATTTCATTTACACACAGGAACACAGTGGGTCAGGCAAGTGAGACAGGTGACTTATTCAAGGACACTGAGAAGCAGCGGGAGAACCTAGTTCATTCCAGGTTCCCTTAGGCTCAATCTGTGTCTAAGTTATTCATGAGGCAAAGAATAAAATCAAAATTAGAACTGTAGTGAAGAATAGTCTACCGGTCTGAATGACAAGCACATTTCTGTATCTTGTTTCTAAAAACTTATAAAATACTTGTTACTGTACATCCAAAATTATTCCACATTTGCTATTTTTAAACCACAAAACGTGGCCCATTATAAAACGGCTTTTGCAAATATGCAACAAATGAGTGTTGATATGTCACTGCACCTAATCCAGGGGGAAATGAAACATTTTGGGGGTTTAGTTTGGCTGTTTATATTTTCAAAAAAGAAGTACGTATTTTAAGAGATGGAATAAGGAGAAATTTCTGATTTTTTAAAATACGGTTTAGACATAATTATAAACAAAGTCAAAATTGTTGGGGGAGGAAGTTACAACATAGAAAACCTAGTTAAAATGTATGCTTCCAAGGAAAGAAAATTTGCACAGTTCACTAAATTTGCAAATTCTTTCATTACCAGTTTACATGCTGCTGCTCAGGCAGGAAGGTCTCCATGACTTCCCTTAGGGGAAAGAAATGGATCGCAGAGCACATTTCTTTCCCTCTCCATCGTTTGTACCCACGAAGCTTACAGCACTTAATACAAGCACAGGAAAAACAACAGGCCTAGACAGCTAATTCCTATCTTCCTGAAAAGATGACTCTGTAGGAACATGAAACTGTGTATTCCTGAAGACAAGTCTGGCCAAGTTTAAAATCTGTCACTGTCAACAGAGTCCAAAGCTTGTGTCTGACGAGGCCAGCCTCTTACACCCCAAATCTCACTCTTCCCAGCCCCATACCTCACAGACACGCACTGCTTATCTGGTAATAATGACTGGTAATAATTCCCCACCCCAGCCAGCTTGCCCTTCTCTCTAGAATACATCTTCCTTCCCTTTTGCCCCAGCACGGGGCTAGCTTGTACTCATTAGTTAAACATTTAATTGAGTTATTACATCTTTGGTAAGTCTTTCCTGAGACTTTGTTCCCCTTCAAGTTGCCATAATTCCATGAGCCTATTCCTGAAATGACACTTAACATCCTGCTTTTATTTTTATTATGCATTATTTTTTTGAGACAGATAGACAGACAGGAAGAAAGATATATGAGAAGCATCAATTCTTCGTTGAAGTACCTTAGTTGTTTAGTGATTGTTTTCTCATATTTACCTCCAGTCGAGCCAGTGACCCCTCGCTCAAGCCACCAACCTTGGGCTTGAGCCAGCATCCTTAGGCTCAAGCCAGCAACCTTTGGGATCAAGCCAGTGAACATGGGTAACGTCTATGAACCCATGCTCAAGCCAACGACCCTGCATTCAAGCTGGTGAGCCCAGCCCACACTCGAGCTGGATGAGCCTGTGCTCAAGCCAGAAACCTCGAGTTTCAAACCCGGGTCCTCTGCATCCCAGGTCAATGCACCACTGCCTAGTCAGGCATATTTTTTTTATCTTTTATGTATTTATTTTTATTTTAAATTTTCAATTACCATTGATGTTTATTATCATTTTGTATTAGCTTCAGTTGTACAGCATAGTGGTAAGACAGTCATAAGCAATTCCCCCTAATATTTCCAGTAGCCACCTGTCCCCATACACAGTCACTGCAATATCATTGACTATACTCCCTAAGCTGTACTGTACATCCCTATGACTGTACTGTAACTTCCCATCTGTGCTCCTCAATCCCTCCACCTTTCTCATCCAGCCCCCAACCCTCCTCCCCTCTGACAATCAACGGTCTGTTATCTGTTTCTCTTTTATTCACTCATTTATTTGGTTCTTTAGGTTCCATATATAAGTGAAATCATATGCCATTTGTCTTTGTCTGAATTATTTCACTTAGCAAAATACCCTCTAGGTCAATCTATGCTATTACAAATGGTAAGATTACATCCTTTTTTATAGCCGAGTAATATTTCAGTGTTTAAATCCACAGCTTTTTAATCCACTCATCTATAGCATTAATGGATCATGTTACGGAAGCACTTGTACTGCTTCCATAGCCTGGCTCTTGTACATGACGCTGCCATGAACCAGGGGCGCATATATTCACTTGAAATAGCTTACGACGTGTTTTAGTGTCCACACTTATAGTTCTGCCCTCCTCTTCAGGAGGACCATGTATTGTTTTCTATTTTTAAATTTAACCCGTTGTCTGGGTTGTTGAATGAGAAAACATACCATGAATTCACAGATAAACAAAAAGGCTATGGACTTGATTAAATTGTTGTTCATGACAGCCCCAAGAATCTGTGAGACAAAGCTTTATGCATAGAATGGCTATTTTTCTTCCTCCAAAGGTCACAGAGAACCTGCTAAGAGATTTTATCTAAAACATAAGGAAACGAAACAAAAAGCCCTGCAGGGTGAAGTAGTAAATGATTACAAGGTTTTTTAATGACGTGCCAGTCACTGAGGTCACCAACATTCTCATTCACTAACTGTGGTCTCTGATATGCGACCCATAAACCTCAGTTGCTGAATCTGTTCAATGGGAGGTATATCTCAGAGTGAATTGTGGGAAGTTCAAATAAAAGCCATTTGCAAAGATAGCAATGAATTCAAAAGGTTGTCAGTGAACCAGAAGGAAAAAAAAAAAGACTAGTTTAGAATAAAGAAGGATGACCCAAAAGTGGGAACACAGAGTAGGCTCTGAGAACAAAGGAGTGTGTGATCCCCCAAAACGATAGGGAATGTTGAGTCTGCTATAGTGTCCAAAAATAGGTTGGGGCAGGATAGTGGAAGGTTTGCCATAAAGTGGTATTTAGATTAGATATTATTTTGTAAGGGATGGGAATCGACTGTAGATTTCAAAGGAGAAAAGACACATAACCTAGTCTGTGGTTTTATTAAACACAGTTTTGCTTACAATAGTGTCCATGTGTTCATTCATTCATCTCTATTACATTTTAGGCATATAACCTGATAAAACACATAGACCCGATCTCGGAACCTGTGGTGTTTTAAGCCCAGCTCGGAAGCTATTCTATCCATCCAGATAAACAATGAGGAAGATGTGAACTAAGATGGTGAGAGAGTGAGGAAAAAAAAGGAGATAAATACTATAGGCATCGTCAAAAGAAGTTTCTGCGCCCCTAGTGATGCAGAAATAATCTTTAAGAATCAGTCAAGCTAAAATGTCTTTGACAAAGCATCGCATCATTTTTTCCCCTGAAGTATAATATAAAAACTAACACCTTGTGATAGAACTGTTCTTTATCTTGACTGTGGTGGGAGTCAAAGAAATCTACATGTATAGTAATATGAGGGAGGACTCCACAGACGGAAATGCATGTAAGACTTGTGAGATTTGAATAAATGCCAATTTCCTGGTTGTGATAACGTATGACAATTTTGCAGAAAACTGGGTTAAAGGTGCAGGATTTCTCTGTATTATTTCATACAACTGCCTGTGAGCCTACAATTATCTCAAAATAAAAAGATTTTTTAACAATGATCATTTTTTCTTGAAGACACTGGCTGAAGCCAATTAGACTTTGTGTTCTTAGTATTTTTCATTATGCTGAACTGATATCAGCTACTTAATAAACATTCCACTCAAGAAATGTTTGTTGAATGAATAAAGCAATAAACTGCAAGGCATTATGTCAATTGAGGACATCATTATTTTTTACTACTGTTGTTATCAACCTGATCACCTAGGTTTTTATGTCTGGCTTACATTCGTCTGATGTTACATTAAATACCCAAACTTGGACTCTAGCAAAAGTTAGTCAAAGTCATAAAGGTGATGGCATAAATGATCCTCTATTCTGCCACTTAAGATGGTGCATTCTCAAGATAGTGTTCTTAAAAAATATTGATATGATTTCCTATATCTCAAAAAGATACCTGGAATTGTTTTATTTTTTCTCTTTACTGGTGGGGAAAATATTACAGTCACATACTGGTTCTCAAGACAACCTTGTGAGAAAAGTTTTATCTCTGTTTTATAGATGAGGAAACAGAGCTATGATAGAGCCAGTACTTGAACTTGAATTTTCTGTCTTAATTTTGTACTCTGAATTATAAAATGCTATGTCATAAAGGCTTAATAACAATACTTTATAACAGCCAACAATGTAGTCATACCTTGACTACTACCATCTTTTTAAAGTTTTATTTGTCAGTGCTTTAATTTTCTTACACAACTGCATACTCAGTAAGTGCTATGATGTGTCTGTGATGGCTATTTGAACCCATGGCAACAAAAATGGGACCTAAATAAAACAAAGAGGGGGGAAAAAGTAGCTTAGTCCTTAAGTGACCAAGAACAAAGAATAATAGTGCTGAAAAGTCAACGTCACCGAGCAACTTTGAAAATACTATTTGTAACATAAAAAGCAGAAGGCTAAAGGATGATTATTATTTAATTGGTATAAGATTATAGCTTTCCAATAAGAGAGAACTGACTTCTTTCACAATGTGCAGCTAGACATAAGGCAGAACTTCCCAGTCAAATAGTTGCTCTAATTAATCAGCTATATAATTATGTATGTTAATTTATATTAATTCCCTGTGTATCAGTTATCTGATCTTTAAAAGGGTGGCACTCATTAATGAGTATAATATCTAATGCACAGGAACATTGGGACTCAAAAGAGAAAACAGATATGAAAACTTTTGAAAAGCTTAGCCAGTTGCGCAGATCCAAAGTGCTACAATAGTGCTCTCTTTGGTAGCACATATACTAAAGTGCTACAATAGAGTTTTGGGTCTAAAATGGCTACAGAGTAGGTGGAAGCTACACACACCTCTTTCAGGAGCCAAATTAAATTAACACCTAAATTATATAGCAATCAACCTGAATGACCAACTGAAGGATGGCTGAACAGGATTATTTGAGCCAAGCTTGAGAAGAAGCTACACAGAGACTGATTAAGAAGGCAGAGATGCAGAGAGGACTAGCTCCTGCAACCAGGAGTGGGAGCTGAAAAGCCAAAGGGGTATCTCAACTGTAAAAATACCCCCTGAGGAGAGGAGGATCTCAGTCCCAGCCCACAGTCTCCAAACCAGAACACCAGGGCTGGGGAGAAGAGCCTGCAGAGCACATGACAGAAAAAATTGGCAGGACTCTGCTGGAACGGGGAGGGAGTCTGCTAGAACCCCAGAACCCCAGGATTTCTCCTGGTTGTCCTGACGAACTGAGCTTGAGCCCTCTGGAGGGGCCAGTGAGTGGTGGTCAGCTTGAGCCCCCTCTATAGCCTTTCTCTATAAGACTGGAGGAAGTCCAGGCAGCCTTGGGGTGCAGGGCTGGAGGAGCTGACAGGTGGATATGGACATCCAGGAGCCTGGAGTTTTTGCTGATCCTCTCCCAGCTCTGAGCTTCAGAAAGCCAATCCTTGAACACATCTGGGCCCTCCCACACACACCCAGGCCCAGAAGACCGCAGCAACAAACAGTGAATAGTGTGGTAACTTCAGACGGGTAGCCAGAGGCAGATTCATGTTGGTTGAGGCCCTGGGTGCAGAAGAAAATATTGGG
The DNA here is from genome assembly GCA_037038555.1 of Rhynchonycteris naso. Lineage (NCBI taxonomy): Eukaryota > Metazoa > Chordata > Mammalia > Chiroptera > Emballonuridae > Rhynchonycteris > Rhynchonycteris naso. Next base: position 209,221,458 of record CM072995.1, on the reverse strand, counting down.
CCCCTTACATTAGAAAAGAAGTATAAAGTTGGGGTTTTGTGGGGCCTTTCAGAAGTTGGGGCCCAGAGCTCATGCCCAGTGCACCCACCATTAAATCCACCTCTGCAGGTAGCCCATGGCCAGTTATACACAATGTCTGATATTGACTTGCACCAGAGCTCTGGCCAATGGGGCCCAAAACTGACAAATACAGTTGTGGGCTCCAGAACACATCAGAACTCAACCCAAATAACCACACAAACAGCACAAAGGAAAACTCTAGCAGACACCAGACCCTGCCAGGAACAACTCTGTCTTCGCGTAGCCCCTGATAATATTCTTACAGCCAAGGTAAACAAAGCAAAAGTAAAGACAGAGGACTACATCAAACTGAAAAGCTTTTGCACAGCAATAGAAACCATCAAAAAATGAGAAGGGAACCCACTGAATGAGAGAACATATTTCCCAATGATACATCTGATAAGAGGTGAATTTCCAAAATACATAAAGAACTTATACAGCACAACACCAATAAGACAAGCAACCTAATTAAAAATGGGCAAAAGACCTGAACAGACACTTTTCCAAAGAGGACATACAGATGACCAACAGACATATGATAAAAAAAAATGTTCAAATCACTAATCATCAGAGAAATGCAAATTAAAAACACAATGAGATAGCACTCACACTTGCTACAATGGCTATCATCAACAAATCAACAAACAAGTGCTAGCAAGGATGTGGAGAGAAGGGAATACTCATGCATTGTTGGTATGAATGCAGACTGGTGCAGCCACGGTGATAAAACAGTATGGAGTGTCCTCAAATAATTCAGAATGAAACTGCCTTTTGACTCAGTGATCTCACTTACAGGAATATATCCTAAGAAATCCAAAACACTGATTCGAAAAAATATATGTACTTTTTTATTCATTGCAGTATTATTTACAATAGCCAAGGTCTGTAAATAGCCCAAGTTCTAGCAGTACATGAGTGGATAAAAAGCTGTGTGACATTTATACAATGGAGTACTACTCGACCGTTAAAAAAGAAAAATCTTACCTTTTGCAACAGTATGAATGAACCTGGAGATTATTACACTAAGTGGAATAAGCCAATCAGAGAAAGATAAATAGCATATGATATCACTTACATGTGGAATCTAATGAACAAAATATCTGACAAGCAAAATAGAAATAGAGGTTTGATGCAGGGAACAGACTGACAGCTGTCGGGGGGAAGGGTTTTGAGGGATGGATGAAAGAAGGTCATGGGATTAGCCAAAAATCTATATATGCACATAACACATAGACACAGACAACAGTGTGGTGACAGCCAGAGGGAAGGGGGGGGGTGAGGAATAGATGGAGGTGGGCAAAGGGGGTTGAATGAGAATGCAAAGAGACTCTGCTTGGGGCCACAGGCACACAATGCAGTGTGCTGATGATGTTTTGTTGAGTTGTACACTTGAAACCTGTACCCCAATAAATTCAATAAAAGATAAATTTAAAAAATATAGAAAGTGGTATGATAAATTTGTAGGACAAAACAACCTTAGTTTTTGGAATAATCAAATTTGAAAGTAAATCTGTACCTCGTTTTGAAATATAAATCTATGCTTCTCTGATGTTTCCCAACAAAAAATTAATCAACTTTTGAGATTTGTTGTGATTGATGTATGTTTAAACGCTTTGATATTGCATTCTCAATTCTACTGATTTTCTTACTATACCAACAGTAGTTCACAATATCACACAAAATGACCTCCCTAACTTCTCAGTATCTGAGATGGAGATTATGCTAGTTGTTTGTGTCAGATATCTAAATGTATGAATTCACAAATCCTTAGTGAGTATTTACTATGAGCAAGAAATGGCACTGAGCTCTGAAGAATAATGAACTCTTTGTCCAAAGGAGAATGTGGTGAGTTTCACAGGTCAACAAATCCATGCTAAAAATCAAGGTTCTGTGGAAGTTATGCAAGACACTAATGAGGTTAGAGCCCTCCGTCATGTTCCATGTAGATAACAGTTAATTTAACACAGGCCTGGGGAAAAAACGTAGCTAGAGATAACCTCGGGAACGGCCAAACAACATTCAACTGTCTTGGTTACTAACCACAAGGAGAACAAGACTAGATAGTGTGGATAAACCAATCTGGTCTCACTTCTGGGGTGAAAGGTGAACTCTGTGACTAGTCAGTCTTTACACAAGGACCAACATTAGTTACAAGGGTTCCCAGCCTCAGAAGCTGCTGGGTCTACAGTTCTCAGAGACCCAAATCCCTGCCCCCTCTACCTGCCCTGAAGGTGAGGCTGTTCTATGGCAGTTAATCGGTCCAGTTTCCCGAAGGCAAACAGGACAGGGTTATGTCTTGATCTTATCCAAAGCGTAGTTGGGAACATTGAGGGGAAGCTAGAAAAGAAAAAGACAAAAAGCAACTGCACTCCATCTCATGAACTGCTTGGCCAATGCTAATAGCAATTAACTACTTATATATCTAAGATTTTTGGCCCCGCCTGACCTGTGGTGGCGCAGTGGATAAAGCGTCGACCTGGGAACACTGAGGTCGCCAGTTCAAAACCCTGCACTGGTCTGGTCAAGGCACATATGGGAGTTGATGCTTCTAGCTCCTCCCCCATTTCTCTCTCTCTCTCTCTCTCTCTCTCTCTCTCTCTCTGTCTCCTCTCTAAAATGAATAAATAAAAATAAATTTAAAAAAAAAATGTTAAAAAAAAAAAAGGTTAATAACCAAAATTTAAAAAAAAAAAAAAAAAAAAAAAGATTTTTGGCCCCTCTTGGAGCATATACATGGTCACACAAACTCCAGGTTCATAACTCAGCCTGTTTGTTTACTGGGAAACCACAAATATCCAGTGAGTGATGGTCAGTGCATAGGCATGGACTTCACAGAATAGGGAACTAAGGTTTATAGTGAGAAATAAATGGGGGTGAGGGGTGACCAGAGAAAGAAATGGGAAACGAGGCAACCAGTTTGTTCTCATCACTCCAGATACATCTGTACACGACTGGAGTCATGATTCTCTCTCACGCCGAAGGAACCAAAGAGTGGGTGGCTCGGGGAATATTAATTGAGGCTTAGAAAAAAATAGATCTCCTAAGAGAAATGGCTACTCCTGTCCCAACCTTCCTCTATGTGTACATATTTCTCCCCATTCTCCAGAATTTGGCAGACAGATTAGAAGCCCAGATAACACTGACTGATGCTGGGGAGTCCATTCAGTCATCTACCTTTCCATCCATGAAAGTTGAAGTCCATGGAGCTGAGGGCTGCATGCTGAGGTCACAGCACATACGTAAGGTCATCTGCTCACTTACTTGCACTGATGTATCAAACACACTTTCACACCAAATCTGGGCAATCTGCTAAAATATTTGTTCCAAGAAAACAAATAATGATAACCCAATGATGGTGTGTGATTGGTGTACTGTACTGAGTAGAAGGGGTTGCTACCCAAGTAGTTTTACGAAATATGAAAGCAAAAGGTTGATATGATGGGTTGTGAGGGCACAAATGCTCTAAAAGTGAGGAAATATGGCAACAGGGTGCTGTACATCACCAACGGGACAATTATTTATCTCAAAAGTTGGCATTCTTAGACTTCCGACATACAGTGTATGAAATTCATATATTCAAAGAAGACATCATAATAACCTGCTAGCGGCTGGTGATGGATATGTTTTTAATCCAAATGACCACAATCTTCAGTCTGCCTGTCATGGAGGGCCAGGAAAAAATGGAATTTCCCTTCCATAACTCTTGATTTTGAAAGTGAAAAAACCCAGAAGCATGATAAGTGGCTCATTCCAATGGACAAATGGACAGGGAGCTGGGACAACGCATGTGAATAAAAGTCACCGTTCCTTAACTAATGCCATTGTCACTTGTTACCCTTAAAAGAAAATGAAGCAAGGAATGATTTCTGACTTTTTTTTTTAAGTCTGGAAAGCCCAAGTTCAAACCACAACAAAAGCTAGAATTTCTTCTAACCCATCCGAGTTCATTTACAAATTACTTCTAGCTAGAAAAAGTTGGCCGGTGGCGGGGGTGGGGGTGTTTGGGCAGGACGGTGTAATATTTGTCTATTAACTAAAACTTATTGCACAAACACAGCAACAGGAGTTGATGCACTAGTGCTTTATTGACGGGGAAACCTCGTCTCTAGATTTTTTCCTTTGAGGTTTAAAGGAATTCCTCTTTCTCATTTACGGTCTATGAGAAGAGGTATACAACCTATATTTTTTTACTTTATATAAATCTACTCAGTCAATCAGCCAGGTCTGAAATTTAATGGATATATCAGTCACCGCTGGTCCAGGGAGAGAGAAAAAGGCACCAACACCTACCACCCCATCTCTGCTTCTTATATTCCACACCCTACACCCTCTTCACATTTATTTTTCTTAAATGACCAGCTCAGATGCCCATCAACTGCAACCCAGAAGTCTTTCGAAGCTGTGTTTTTTTAAAGGGAGGAATCTGAGTAAAAATAAACAAATGAAAATATAGGAAGACCCTCCAGCTATTTCAGTTGTTAAAAATCTCCCTCTTCCCACCTCCCACTGACAGTATGGCAATGTTATTACATATTCAGCGAATTTACAGTAACAAGATGTTCCCCTGACAAATTAATCACTTTCCAGGCATTTTATCATATAAATAAAATATCACCACAGGAGACTAAAATCAGTTCAGCCAGTTGACTTCACCCTTCCTCAGGAAACTCACCTGAAATAGACTGAGAACCACATTCCAGACACACACACACTCACTCTCTCTTACAAAATAAGAGCTAGTTATAAGGCTTCTAGAGGTTCTAATGTCAGAAGCCAGGTCCCAGTTTTACTGAATTGGCACCAAAGAGAGGTTACACCTATGCTCTTTAAGAGAGAAATTGAGGACAAGGGAGCTTGCCTCCTCAAGCATGTCTGCCCTCACCGTCACCTGCTAGAATCTACACTTTCTCCTTTGTAGTTCTCCGTCTGTATTTCCTCTCATAACAATAAGTAAACACTTCATATGTTATGGTTCTAGCCATTCCCTCTCATTCTGGGCAGGAAAGGAAACATGCAAGGGATGGTTTTCTGTCTTTGATTGGCGTTCTCCCTTTGCTAATTTCAGAAAGTGAATACAGCAATTATAAGCAGTGGCAGGCTGATAAGATGTTGCACACATGCAGGAGGAGCCGGTTCAAGTCAAGCTGCCCTGACTAATCCTTATTGTGACTCACTTCAACTTCAGAATCTGTTCGGTTGAATTCAGAAGCCAATTTGGCTTTGAGTAGTGAAATCTCAGATTTGTACGTGTCCTTCTAGTGCGACTAACAACCCCATTATTAAGAGCAAAGAGGGAGGGGGCAGGAAATATTTATTAGGTGCCCACACTCGCCAAGCAGTTTTTGTGTGCTCTTTTATTAGGTCGTTAAACTTAACTTAACGTAACCATATACGTTTCTCTGGCTCCCAAACCCATAATCTCCATCATAGTATTTTATGTCCCAAAACAAAGTGCATTATTATTTAAACTTTCACCCACTGAACCCTTACACCAGGGCTCTGAGATGAACTGTAGAACATCCTGCCAGATCTTGACAGAAAAATGGGAGCTGAAAGGCTCTGGTAGATTTCTCTTAACCACTCCATCCTTCTGGACACATGATGATGCTCCTTCTGTTTGCACTAGAAGCAGACCTGTCTCCTCTCTTGCCAGGTGCTCTCTCCCGCCAAATACGACCAAGTCCTAATCTATAGATTTTAAGAAAAATCAAGCATTCTGCCTGGGTCAACCTTGATACTCCAAAACAAAAGAGGACCAGGCCATGCTAACTGTCTTAAACTGACTGTGCTTAAGTCAATACAGTTCTGTTTATTAGGCTTGCTTTGGGGAAAACCATAAATAGTCACCTTTCCTTATGGGCCCATAAACATACCTGGGATTCCATCCCTGTTCTTCCCCATGAATGAGGTAATGAAGTTCTTTATGGGAGGCTATTAAAAGGCAACATGAATACTACTCTTTCCTACTTATCCCATATAAATAATATCATAATGGCAATTAAGAGCAGTATTTAAAGCAGCTAGCCTTCCTTAAATTTGACTAAACCATCAATGGCAAATTTCAAGAAGGACCACTAAAAGGAGATTTACTTTAGGGATATATAATATGCTACACAAAGGCTTTTAACACTTATTTTAACTTTTTTATTCTAATTAAATCATTAGACTTACCAACTGACTGCATAATTACAAAGTCAGCTTTCTGAGAAAGCATATAGTAACGTTAATTTCCTTCTGGGTATTTTCTTGACAAATTGTGAAATTCCTCTTGCAGAATTCCTGACAAATATTTGGGCACTTAACTTTAAATACAACTTTAAATAAGACTTTCAGTGAAAACGCCGGTCAAATGAAAATAAAATTAACATTTAGAAGATAGATTTTTGTGTTTTACAAGAGAGGGTGGAGGAAGAAGTCTGTAAAAAGATAAAAGATGTCTACAGCAAGTACAATGTGTTGATATAGGTTAATTTACTAAGTTTTCATTGCCATTTTATAGAAATAATCAAATTCTGTCAAAATAAATATATAAAATTTATTTATTGATTTTAGCAAGAAAGAAAGGGAGAGGGAGAGAGAGAGAGACAGACAGACAGACAGACAGACAGAAACATTGACTTGTTCCTATATGTGCCCTGAACAGGGTTCAAACCAGCTTCAAGATGATGCTCTAATCAACCGAGCTATGTAGTCATCATGATTTTAGGAAAAAGTGATTACATACTCCAGGCAAAATTGATACAAGCAGCCAAGGTCAGTTGGCTCAGTGGTAGAGCATCAGACAGGTGTGTGGAAGTTCCAGGTTCAATTCATGGTCAGGGTACAAAGGAGGAGAGGGACCATCTGCTTCTCCACCCTTCCCCCTCTCCTTTTTCTCTCTCTATATCTCTCCTCCCCTCCAGCAGCTATGGCTCGAATACTTTGAGCAAGCTGGCCCCAGGCGCTGAGGTTGGCTCCATGTTCTCTGCCTCAGGTGCTAAAATAGCTCTGTTGCTGAGCAATGGAGCAACAACCCCAGATGGTCAGAGCATCACCTGGTAGGAGCTTAATGGGTGAATCCTGATTGGGGCACATGAGGGAGTCTCTCTCTGTCTCCCTGCTTCTTCTCATTTAAGAAAAAAACTGATACAAGTACATGATCTGATGAAGTTATAAGCATGGGTATTATTCCAATAATTGACAGCCAGCCCTATCCAAATTAGATCAGAGGCATCCTAACACCCTAACATCAGAATAAAAAAGTAGATAAAACAATGCTCAAAACACTTGCTTGCAAGTCTTCAATAAAAACAATAAAATAAGCAGAGCGAGGCATGATGAATAAAAGTAATTTAAGGCAACACAAGACACTTACATCTCCTTCTATAGATAAATTTAAATTTTCCTCATTTTATTACTTTGCATATTTACGAAGTTTCCAAATATCTCTGCATGTACCCTGAAGTTGCCAATTAAACATCGAGTCAACTCCTGTTCTTGTAGTTAGCCACAACCACTAACAAGTGCACATGACTTCTAATTAATTCATGTCACTGTCAACTTTGTCCTTCTTTGCCTGTCAAGAGTGGTCATTTCATCAGCAGCAAAGAGCATTGAAGTGACTCTAGGAGGAAGAGACTGTTTCCCAGGAAAAGGTTATGTAGCAGTTCAATAAAAGTTCTTGTTCCTAATCCTGGAAAAATATACTCTAACCTCTATGGTGGCAGGGGTGTTCCATGTGGGGCTGGGAGAGAAGGGGCCTGGGAAGCCAGAATGGGAAGTGAGGAACAGAAGAAGATAGAGGGGGTGAACTGGGTGCTGCCTACCACTCCTCGATTTGACTTAATGCCTAAACATTTTATAGAGTCACTCAGCGTAAGGCAAATCTCTTTTTATTTAGTGTTGGGAAATTATTTCAGATGCAGATAAGAGGGAATTATCCCAGCTATTTCATGGGAAGGAACTGGTTATAAATAAATTTTCTTGAAACCAAAGGTATGTTATTTGAACTAATTAGGAAGTGGGTGACTGGTTATATTCTGAATTAGCAATAGGGTTCATTCTCCTGCATATTTTGCACCAGATATGCCGTGCTTATTTTAGTGAATGGAGCTTTATGAGCTAAAACAAACAAACAAACAAACCCAAAATCAACTGGACCCTTTAAATTTATTTTGCAATCCAATTGAGTCTGGTGGGACAGCCTGAACACACTCTACAGAATCTAGTCCAATGCACAAAACAGATATTCACAAACATACAGGTTTGTCAGTTACAACATACATAGGTTAGACATCCTATATAACATTATCCATATGTTTGTGTTAATCTACTAAGTAAGAACAAGAAGAATGTATAAAGCACCATAAATGAATTTAAATGAAGCCCCTAGTGACACCCCAAAAGTCATATTACCCTCTAAATGATTCTCAGGAAGGAAAACAAGTCTAGATACTACCAATTCCATTCATAGTTCTAAACTTTCATTTATAATTTAGAACCCTTTTATAAAAACTGAACTTCGATGACAAAGATAGCCTGGTAAACCTAGTTTGCTAGCTGCAAAATGATATCCACGCCTTTTTAAAAGCATTTCACTTAAACTTCCCTTATTCCAATAGTCTGAGTAGAAATGACTTGCCTTCCGTTGGCCATTTTTTAAAGTTATTTCATTTGTACATTAACTGGGTAATTCCTAGAGCACTCGTCCCTGTCCGTGTGGTTTAGCTAGACCCAAAGTGCACAGTCATATACAGATTTCTCTCGTGAAAGGTTTTTGTTTCACATTTATTACATGTAGACATATATGCTAAATTCAGCAAGTTTTGTACAAAGTAGCCATCTAAAGTATTTTTGACTGGGGGCATATACAGATCAAAGTTATTTTTTTCTAATGCTTTCTATCTAACAGAAAAAGACAAAGGACACATAGACATAAATCACAATGCACCAAAAAAGTCAAATATGTTCCCCCCCCAAAAAAAATTGTCTATTTCACAAGGACAAAGAGTTGTTTTACTTCTGCTAAATCAATGCCTAAATATATTGCATTTCATCAGCTTCACTTATGCTAGAAGTCCCCAAGGTCCCCTACCTGAAGCTGGCCATATTTTAAGTGCAAAATAGGCTGAGTGCTATCTAAATCTAGATAAAACTCATTGGGTTGTAATCTGCGCAATGATCTATACATCTAAATCTATATGCAAATCAAATGCTTTGGAGCTTCCCCAGCATTCCAAAGCACCCAAGGGCTCAAGGGGGCAGGAGGCTCTGTCAGACCCTTCCTCCACCCTCCCCTCTCCTGCCTGCCCCTCTCCCTGTTTGTTTATCCTCTCCACCTAAATAATTTACACCGCCTGCCTTTCAGCCCGAATGTTCCTCGGAAGAGGCCCACGATGAGCTACTGCAGTCACCAGATGGACTCCTGAATGCAGCAGGTGGGGCAGATGGCATGGAGCCCTGTCTGAGGCTGCTGGCTCGGCCAGGGCTGCCTTTTCCTCCAGGTACATTGTCATCATCCTGCGCGGAGTGCCGAGCAGAGTGGGGGCAGGGTGGGGAATGGGGGGTGGCAGCTCCTAAGGGACAGCCTCCAGGCTCCCACCCCCCAGGCGCCCCCAATGTTTGCAGCTGTCTCTTTGAGAGTGGTTTTATAAGACTACAGTGAACGTTTCCCAAAGTATTTTGGCATTATGCATTAAAAAAAAAAAAAAAGATGCATCCATTTTTAAAATCCACCTCAGCTCAATAAAAAGTGAAGGAAAGAGGTTTCCAGGAGGCTGATACCAGACAAATCAGAAAGATGATGGGGGGGGGGTTGGGGGGGGACTGTATTTTGACAAATATTTTGCAAACAACGCGAATGAAGTAAAAACACAGGTGAGATGACTCAGATGACTGAAATACTCTTATATAAAGGTAAGCTGCTCTCTGCATCTATCTGGAGCCGGAGAGAAAAACTGTACCTTTCTAGCTCTCTGGTGCAGCAGAAAATACGAGCTATACTCCAGCAGAGACCGTTCTTTCCCTCCTGTTTCTCATTTCCAAAAAGCGTGGCAGGCATTTCCTTTCCAAAGTTTGCAGTTCCACATTAGATAACAACCATCAGAACAAAAATGCATTGCACTATCACCTGAAACTGGAACTTGGCAACATCAGGCTGCCCCTCTATCATGAGACGATCACTCTGTAACTTGTAGCATAAATTTTAAGCAAGCATAAACACTTGACAAAAAATTCCCCATAAACACTTGACAAAAAATTTCCCCAAGCTATTTCTGGCATATGCCTACTGGCCATGGTACCACAATACTATAATTTTAAACCTTCTATGAACTTGTCAGGTGCCAAAATCAACCTCACTACCTAACTCTCACTGGTCGTGTCATTCTAAACTTCTAAAACTGCAAAAAATGCTTGTTTTGATGACCTGGAGCAAAAATGTCTGCATCTTCAAGATAAATTAAGGAGTGAATGGAGCACTTGAATAAAACACATCCACTAGTGAGATGCTATGGAGACGGCATCACTTTGAAGTCTGTCTTCTGATCCTCCTTGAGCAAATTGAAATCCCAGGTTTTTGGGAACGTTCCCAGGCAGTTTCGCAGGAATCCTGGACAAAGAGAGTAACTGGGAGATGATCTCAAGATGAAGGGCAAGGCTCCCTTATAAAAACTACCTTCCAAGAGCCATTTACTTTGATGAGAACATATTTACTAAGTCAGACCTTTCTCTCCACAGTCAAGCCCTGGAAATCTTTTGAGTTCAGATAAATCCTCTTTGCTTTCTCTATGATCTGGGAGATTTATATTTATATTTCTTACATGATCATTTCCCCTTTTCATTTCCAGTCAGAAAAACAAATCATATCCAAGTAATTTGGAGTGTGTTAAGGTACAATGACAACTTTGGTGATCAAATCTTCAAAGGTGTCACAAGAAAGCATTGTCGGATGCACTATTTAGCTGGGGGAGTTCATTTTAGAACAGATTTGACCCCCTAATCACACACGGGCGGTATTCAGTTCTAAATGTATATAATTCCTAGTTCTGTTCATGATGCTAAGTTCACCTCAGCTTCAAAAAGTCAAAGCTAGAAAATCGGCATGGAAACTTCTGTTCACTCAGGTTTTATGTAAAACCTCTGCTAAATTCCAGAAATCATTTTCTGAAGATGAACCCGAGTTTAGATACAAAACGTCCCATTTTTAAAGTTTTTTTTTAATACACTAAAGATAATTTTATATTTTTATCATTGATGTCAGGACCTTAGTACCTAGGACAGTGTTTGCACAGAGTCCAATAGTTCTGAATGAATGACCAAGAGAATGCAGTTTAATGCAGTAAATGGGTTACTTTAATGATTTTAAAACTTGCAAAAAAATGCCTGAAATCTTTTTTTTTTTACTTTATTTTTAATTTCTTTTTATTTTATTTATTTTAGAGAGGAGACAGAGAGAGAGAGAGAGAGAGAGAGAGAGAGAGAGAAAGGGGGGAGGAGCTGGAAGCATCAACTCCCATATGTGCCTTGCCAGACCAGTGCAGGGTTTTGAACTGGCGACCTCAGTGTTCCCAGGTCGACGCCTTATCCACTGCGCCACCACAGGTCAGGCTGAAATCTTTTTGATGCATCATGTGACATTAGTATAATCAACCAATTTGATCCTAGAGAGTTGGTTATAAAAAGTACACTTCAAAACTCAATTTTAAATTAATACATTCTAAATTTGATTTCATTAATTATATCATTCACTTATTTTTCTACAACCTAATTAATGTGCATGACTGAAGGTACTTAATAATACCAAACAGAAGGGTATGGACATGTCTTGGAAACACATTATAAGGCAAATGGTAATAAATTAACATTTAAAGATAGTAACTGTGAAATTAAAACATAATTTTAAGAATTTATATATTTCATAATGACTTGGATATTCTTGGTGTATTTAATATGCTAAGAGTGTCATAATTAAACTGACAGAAAATATTCTAAAATGAGAGAAGTAGCAAAGTCCACTAAAAAAGCCAATTTGAAAATAAAAAATCCAGTAAATATAAATAAAGTGTGAAGAAATGGGTAAATAATTTCTATTTAAGCCCTGGATTAAAAAAAATAATAATACAGATAATATTGGTTATAAGATGCTGCTGAGCCTGACCAGGCAGTGGCGCAATGGATAGAGCATCGGACTGGGATGCGGAAGACCCAGGTTCGAGACTCCAAGGTCACCAGCTTAAGTGCAGGCCCATCTGGCTTGAGTAAAAGCTCGTCAGCTTGGACCCAAGGTCGCTGGCTCCAGCAAGGGGTGGCTCGGTCTGCTGAAGGCCCACGGTCAAGGCACATGTGAGAAAGCAATCAATGAACAACTATGGTGTCACAATGGCAATGAAAAACTGATGACTGATGCTTCTCATCTCTTTCTGTTCCTGTCTGTCTGTCCCTATCTATCCCTCTTTCTGACTCTCTCTCTTGAAAAAAAAAAAAAAAAGATGCTGCTGAAAGAGAATGATAAAATTTTGATTTTTGACATTTCAAAATGATTCTGTCAGTAAAGCTTCTATGAGATTCTCAAACTAATTCATCTTATGTAAATGTCTATAGCTGCACATATTTTTTGAAGTATCAAAATTTAATGTGATAATATTATATACAAATGCAAAATAAACCTATATTTGCTGTGCATGTGTTTAAAAAAGTTTATGTGTGTGTGTGTCTAGTTGTGTATATGTGTGTGTGTGTGGATAAAACACATAATTTCTCTAACTGACTGAACTGTTATTTCATAATGTCAGATCCCTTTCTGGATGTGAACATATCTCAAAGTTTCAAAATATGTGTTAGCCTAAACCTAATAAAGAAAAGATAGTTATACAAATTTTAATCTGATGTAGAATATATACTACAGTTAGTATAATTTAAAGAGACACATCTTTTTAAATGTTACTTTTCCTTTCCTAAACACAATATGATAAAGTGACTCAAATTCCACAAATTCTATGCAATGCCCAACTTGTGAAATTCACGCAGTGTCCTATAACTACTGTGATTGTTGTTGTTGGTTTTCTTGTCTCCTATGCAGGTAGCACTAATAGATAGAAGCCATTGGGGATGGATGCTATCATCGTTTAAGCAATGGCTATTTTACTTATTTGCAGTATGCTTCATGAAATATAAATGAAGTGGCACAGTTGAGCACACAGAAATAATCTGAGAATAAATGAACAAACAATATTTTTTTTTTTTGTAGAGATAGGAAGCACAGGCCACTGAATGTCATTTGTAAGTATCTTTGCAATATGTTAACCAGTATCCTGGTTCAAGATTCACCCAGAACGCTCCTGTTCTGTTCTGTTTCCCCTTCTAAATGTCTGAGATGGATTTTCTAAATATATTTTGAGTTTATAGTTTAAAGAGAAAGAGAGAGAGAAAATATAAGTACAAGGCTTCACATGCCTTCTCAGCACCCGAACAGAGCCGTTTGCATAGTCCATTGAACACCGTTTAGTAAACAAGGCGTGTACAGGACCAGGGCAGCTTCTGTCTTCCAGCCCTGACATCCTTTTCAAAGCAAGGTGGGGGTTCTGTTTTTAGTACACACATTAGTTCAGTGTTAATCCTGTTTTATGTTGTTCACACCTGCTGTGGACTGCCAGCCTGCTGATGGACCGGGTCTCACGCTGCTGCAGAGACATCCACTAAACAAGAAGCTGGACAAAAGCTCCTGTACGGAGCCAGAGACAAAGCCTGACCAGGGTCCAGCAGACCCTCGTGTGCAAAGAAGGCTCCAATGTCCCGAGTCAGCTACCCAGGAATCAATGCATCTGATTGTTATTTTTGGAAAGGAAGACTGAACCCCATTGGCTTATTTATAGTCCCCAGCCTCTCATGATTGGGGAGGTAAAATTAATGCCTATACAATTTTTAAAAAGCCATTCTAATCAGGTGTCTATGCCAGCTACTCTGTGTCTTTAGCAAAAGAATCGGTACCTCAAACAAACCTAATTATTGAGTGAAACACGCTATAGTTCACCTCTCTGTTCCTAGAATCTTATATCCAAAATAAACAGAGATACAAAATATAAATTCTTCCATCAGTGGCCAACATGAGACCAGGACAGTGACTTGTGTGCTAAGACCCCTCTCTCTCTCTGTGTTCCCCAGCCCCCAACCCAACCCTACACTGCATGTGCCTAATAGCTAACATAAAAAGGAATGACTTCTTTTTTGATCTTAGTACAGGCAATAAATCAAATTCAGTGCCACAGACAGGGAGGAGTGGGCTACTCAGGGAAAAGTCCAGACTGACAGTGGGGCCCATCAGAGGCTTTTATTCAGTCAAGTCGCCGGACAAGATGCCATCTTCCTCTCTGACACAGGATGTAAGCTGCCTTGTGCTTACCCAGAGCGAGACAAACTTACCCAGTCCTGAGGTGACCCCACGTTAAGATGCACTTGGCGGTGACATTTCCAGTAGGGGCACCTGAGCCCTGCCCTCCTGTCTAATGACAGAGCCAGTCTTCCTCCTATCTGGGAGCTGGATTCGGCAGGCAGGTGGGCACAACACATTCTTATTGGGCAGCACAGCACGCAGCTCCAATATGACCCACATCTGGGGGTCAGGTGGGAGGGAAGCTCAGGGGTCATTTTTATTACAGCTCCCGAAGCACCTTCCCGACTGCAATCAAATCATGGGTCCCCCTGACAACTCAGGGCGTCTGCACCTGCCGAACCCACAGTGGTACCCAGACATAATGCTTCTCCAGGGGGAAGCATGGAGAGCCCTCCCTAGCACACAAAGGTGCTGTTAACAAACGGAAGTGGGGATGAAACACCGGAGGGGCTGGCATCATTTTTCCAATTTGTTTTCCAACTCTTTACCCTTTGCAGTGTGCACTTCAGGGAGGGTCGGTCCTCGCGTCTACTCCCTGCTTAGGCCATAAACATCCCCAAAAGAGAAAAAATTCAGCTGGATGCTCATAAGCAGTTTAGCTACAACAGGTGACGGTCCAGACAAAGGCACTCCTTTCCAACGTGCATATTACTGTATAGGTGAGAACTCTGATAGTGTTAAAGGAAAAATAAATTAGCTGTTAAGAATGGTAGTACAATATACTTGGCATAACTAGAGATAGAATGCATGTGTCTCCTGAAACCTCACACAGCCCATCATAAAAAATAAAAGAAAAAGTTGTCGCTTTCAATTTGTTTATGGACTATGAACAGCATAGGGATAAATTCAATTATTATGTTAAAGCACATAAAATTGCTGATTTTTTACCATTTTCTGACCTACAAAAATGGCATTTTTATGTGGTTTGACCTAATATAATTAAATCCTATTACTCACTTCGATGCAAAAACAAAAGAAAAAAGAAAGAAAGAAAAAGCCTGGTTCTGTCAGGCTTTTTTTCAAGATTCCCAACTTGACATTCCTACCAATTTTCCCTCAGAAAGCCCTCTTCAGTTCCCTCCGGTTCTCTTTCATTACTACCACTATGAAAGGGTTTCTCAGGTATATTTCCAGACTTTCACATGTTAAGATTTGGAGGTACCCCAAGTCCCAGTCGTCAAGATTTCATCGGAAAGCAAGTTTCACACGTGAGAATGCACATGTAGTCAATGGAGTGGTGACTGTCACACTCGCTGTTCTGAGAAGCGGCCCGGCCATCTCGTGCTAGCCAATGTGCAAAGGCTCCCCTTGCCATGCCAAGACTGCATCAGGATGGAATCGGATGGCAAACCTCACATCCGAAGCTCCTTCACTAAAGGGCTTAGAACACGGGTGCTCTTTTCCACAGTGACTTTGTAAGTTTGCTCAGGACACAAACATTTCAGTCCATCAGCAGCGCTAGGGGCTTGCAGATCCAGTGGTATCTCACGTTTTGCATGTAGCACGGACAGTGTGATGAATACCCTCAGATAAGGAGAAGCAGCAGCAGCCATGCTTCATTCGCCAGGTCAAAGTGTTCTACCTGCTGCTGTCTCCCCCAACCCCCCAAACCCCCACCCCAGGCAAGCTCACTTCTGAAGTTAAGACTTCCAGTGCTTTCCTCGGGCAGGAATTTATTTTCCTTTTGAATCTTAAACCGTTACATTTCCAGTGATGCATTTTTATGTTTACCATTGACATCTTCTTAGGAAGAGAATGAATCCTGAGCACAAGGACTCAAAGCATAAGGGTTGCCTGCAGTAAGTCCTTACACCTAAATGGAGCTTCGTTGTTTTTAGTTAAAATTTAATAAACCTTAAACTGGTGACCTTTCTTCTACAGAAAGGCCCAGAGTTGCAAAAAGCGAACTTTCCAATGAAATATATTTTAAGGAACGGAGTCCCGAACAAAGGGCTATTTAAAGCTGAATGCTTTGTCAATTTATCAGCTTGTGAACATTCTGTTCCTGAATTCCCCGTGCTGCTGAATGCATAGAACTGTGGTGCCTTGCTTAATCGAATACTATTGATTCGAGTGTGTCACAGTGATCTCATTGAGAGTAATCAATAGTAATCCAAAATCAATCAATCTGCTCTTGCACTATCATTTATCAAATCTGAATATGCCAAATTATTTGTAGGCATCAAATTACAAAGAGGAAAAAATGGTAGAGAAAGTTCAGGCATGATACTAACGAGCAAAACCAATGTCTCTCTTCTCTCTCTCTCTCTTTTTATTTTAAGGGAAGGTGCTTTCAAAATGGACTAACTTGGACAGACACGTTTATCTTCCCATCAGAGTCTCCTAAACTTATAACAAATCTCATTCCATTCCTGGGGGGCGGGGGAATAGGATTTCTTGTATAGAAGTTTGCTGGTGCAGCAAAAACGACATCAACTTAGGGGTACCCTCAACTTCCTCCAAAACAGCACACCAGCCTTTTACAAGCCTGTCACCCACCTGCTGGAAAATGAGGAGACTGTATTGACACAGGACGGAACTGTATCTTCTAGCATCAGAAATGCTTAATAGAACTAGAGTGGGTAAAGGAATACTTTATTTCTCCAGAGGACTAGAGCATCGACGCACCTGCTTATCAAAGAAGCTACTGTTGACACGAAAGGCTCTTTTATCAACATATTCACCTGTAATTTAGCCCAGGTAATAAATCCTCCTATGCATTTCAGTGCACTCCAAAAGAACCCCTCCTATTTAACATGAATGAAATAATAAATAAATAAATAAATAAATAAATGATACAGTGTGTCTAAAACATTTACTTTTGCTAATGTGAAAAGTGTTGGCATTTTACTTCATGCCTGATAAGCTGATGCCAAGAGAAGTGATTATTCTTTTCTTATTCAAAGCCTATCAGCATTTCAAAAAGCGCTCTCACTCTTATCTGGTATATGAACAGCACAGTTACTGAAAACACCGTGTCCCTGCTCCTCTCTCTTTCTGCCTGGCTATCTGATCAACCCTCAGCTAACTAACTGAATATTTACACACAATCAAACCTAAGTTGGGTCTTCCCTGCAACACAGCCCGGTTCAGGTCCAATGTCGGTTTTCCCATTCCATGGTGACGTGAACTTAACAAAAATGTCAGCAGAAAGAGTACCCCAAACTGACAACAATCAAGAAAACACTATAAAAGCACTCAACTAGAATTCATAACAAACAGAAAATAAAAGAAGGAACACAAATATATGAAAGCTGAAGGTAGTCTCTTTGGAATTAGGGTTGTGGGGGGGAGGGGGGATTAACCTGTGTATGCAAATGGGGACAAAAATCATGCACTTACCTTTCCCAAAGTAAATGAGCCTTTAGCAAAACAAGCGGATAAAACAGATTTTTAAAAAATGCTGATGGCATGGAGAAAGGTTCAGTCAAGTTTTTCAGGACTTAGAAGCAATCTCCCCCCTGCTTCAGGTCATCTTAATGTGGAGGCAAAGAGGTTCTATAACATGAGCCAATACAATGGACAATATCACCAAACTTACCCCACACTCTGAAGACAAAATAGAAAGCAAGGCTGTCACATAGGGTCACCACATTCTCAGGACAGATTTTCTAATCATTAAAACCCTCATAAATGCTCTAGCCATTAAAGTCGTGTTCACTATAAGGAAATTAAAAAATAATAAATAATAAATACAATTTGAGTGCGGGACCTCATTATTTTTCTCATTGTTCAGACTCGAACAATTGAACAACAATTCCACCTAAATGTAAGAAAAAAGGAGTCACCTTCCAGTTTACCGTCCGTAGATGACCTGCTCTCCATTTCTATTTGTTAAAAAATGTTTCAACCAGTTCATGGTTCCTGTGAACTGAGAGACAGAACTCATCGCATCGGGGTAGGTTTTTGGAGCATGAAAGACAACAATGGCATTTCTAGAACATCAGAGGATTCTGAAATTTACGTGAACAACTGAATAATAAATTCCCAGGAAAGAACCTCTGTTGGGCTTCCATGCAGAAACTATCCATTTGCTCCTCACCTTTCGTTGCTGAATGGCTAGCAGGGAACAGGCAAAGGTGGCCACAGGCTCCCACATGAGCCCAGCTCCTGATTTTGTCTAGACTCCAAGAACAGCATGAACCTTGCCTTAGATGTGTGGAGCGATAGGATGAATTAGCCAAGTGTGTAGTTCAGCACAACTCAGCTGATGGGTGCTTCTCCATCTGTGACACTATGATCCCATGACTGATGGGCAGGTCTCATGTAAGTCTATGGCTAACAGGGATGCTTCTGTCACTTCCTGGGACCCAGCACCAACTGTATACAGTCACTTTCTCAGAGGAAAAGGACGCAATTCTTATCCACAATTCAGGGTGGATAAAAGTAGGCTTAGAGTTGTGAGTATGCAAAAGTTGATTCTTGCATTATTATTTATTATTGTATTACTTATTTGTATTATTGGTCTTCTTCTTATTCCTATTATTGTTCTTATTTCATACCCTTACTTATGATTTATTTTTTAGGTAATGATATCTGGTAATTTAACCTACCATTACCCAGTCCTGTATGTATATATGTATGTATCTTTCCAGATCTTTGGTTATGAACAGTTGGTTACAACGATAATATTCCTCTTCATACTAGCTGATCTGTTTTAATAAATTCAAAAATGGGGGAAAAAGCATTATCAGAGTATTTCTTTATTCTATAGAAAATGAATACAATTTAACATGGCCACCTTACATTTTTTGGAGAAGTTAAAGTACTATGGTAATCTGGGATTATGGAGGGCAAAGGGAAATTGACTGAACAATCTCACATTTGAATTATTTTCTCAGACCCCAGTCTATATAATTTTTAATATGGCCAGACATTTTTGTTAATTCTAAATGCAATTTCAGAACTTCTTTTCAAAGCAAGATGAACTTGGATAAACATAAAATGCAATAACATTTTAACTGAAAAGTATACCTTTTAAAACATTTCAATTCACAGTGTAAGTATTAAAAGGCAGTAAGTATATTTTTTTCCAAGGGTCTATTAATTAAATGGTCTAAAGTCATGATACTTGAGTAAAATCTCCCTAGAACAGATGAAAAAGAAATGACCATGTTCAAAGAGACCATTCTTATTGTGGAGGGGAAAAAACAAACTTAGTGGGACTCTGCCTATTTTCTGTGCATATGTTTTCACTTTACTTTAAAAAAAATTTTATTTTGCATATCAAATAAGACATACACAATGAACATGCAAAATAGTTTTCCTCCTTTTCTGAAAATATAGCCCAAGTGCAACAGAAGAGAGATGTTCCCAGTTAAGCATAGGCTAACAATCTCCTTGAGACTGCATTCTTAAGTCTGCATTTACCTCACAAATAAGAACAACTCAGGTTTGTCATTTCAGCTATAAAGATTTGAACAAGGTTAAGTTATACTCTTTAAAAAAACTCACTATAATCTATGCTGTCTCTATGGCTTCCACAGTTATTGAAGAGAAGCAAGCAAGCAGAGCTGGTACCAATCACACTCCCAGTAGCCATCAGTCTCTGATAGACTACGAGGATGTATCGGTCGCGTCCCCTTTATTTAGGACCATATTAACCCACTGTTTGTGGGGAAGGTGTATGATGAAGCGAAGTTAAATTGACTCCTCTGTGATACGCCTGACAGCCCTCGGGATGCCCAATATTAATTTGTTTTCTTTGGCTACGTAAGTGCTGCCAAAGCGTATTATACATAATGTGTACTTCCAATCAAAATGATGGAAAATATAGATGCTATTTTGTTTCACTCAAAGGAATTCCATAAGACACAGAAGAATGTGTATGACAAAGACTGCCTTTTAAAATTTAAATATAAATTTACTTTTAAGGTGTCTTTTTTTTTTAACAATGTAATCTAATGTTAGGTAGGCTCTCTGAGTTCAATACCTTAAATAAGTATTTAATAGATTTTCAATACCAAAAGCATGTGTTTTCCTTTATTATGCTGTATGAAAGAATTCCATAGGTTATATTTCTAGTGGCTAGTGCTGCGTATTATATATCTATATGGCTCACAAAAATTAGGGGATATTTTATAGCTTCATATTCATTTTGAAATATCCCCTAATTTTTGTGAGCAGTAAATATTCAAATGCACATGTAGATCCATGCCAGTATATTAAAATAGACTTGAATTGATCAGTGAGAAGCCAATGTGTTTAAAATTGTGCCTTTTCTTTTATTTCTTTGCCTTGGTGAGTTATCTTTCATATATACATGCATTGCCATAAATTAAAAAGGCATAACAATTGAAGAAATCAAAACATAAAAAGCAAGTTTCCTCCAAACATTTAAAAAGATTATTTTAATTAAATTTGGGGGGGGATGAATAGATCTACCTACAGACAACACACACAAAATCTAAATCTTTTCAGTATGATGGTTTTCTATAACTGATTAGAAAATATATTCAGGAAATACTGAGAAATATTGTTCAACTCAGAGGAAAGAAAATTTTGCCCCTCTGGAAAGACAAAGTAGAGAGGAAAGACGTGTTTGCTAAAACTCTGAATAACAATCATTTTATTAGCTCGGGCACCCTAGACCTTACACAGTGGAAATCTAAAATGAACTCAAAACAAGTAAAAGATTCCAGATGAATACTTCAAAAGGAAAAAGACTGCCCCTTATAACCTTAGATAATAAAGGAGCTAACTTTGGATCTGGTGGATTGGCTGAAAGAAACAGCAGGATTTTTTTTTAAACACAGAAAGAGTAAATTTGTTAAAGGGTTATACAAACAAATTAAGGTAGGAAATCAATCGAGGAATTTAAATAAGAATATGCACTAGAACAAGAATCAGAATAGACAGAGCACTGGGTGTTTTCTCTGAGCCCTCCTTCAGTCACTAAACAAAATCACAGACTTCTAAAATCACCTCTTGGAAAAAAATTTTTTTTAATTCTGAAATCTATGAGGTATTTAATATAAGTAATAACTTATTCATTTTCTATATTTCCTTTCAGCAGAAAAAATTAGCTAGTAACATATTTACATAGTGCCGAAAAATAAAATTCCCATTTTGCATTTGTTTGAAAGCTGTCATGTTCACATTCAAATATATTTGTCAGATCCAATTGTAGAAAGAAAAAAACAACAAAACAATGTAGCCACAAGCTTATTCAAAACTGTTTCTTAGATTTGGGCCCAAATCATTAAAACATGCATTTAATATTAGTAGCTTATTTTCTATTGTACAAATTATTTATGATTACTAGATATTGAATTTAGAAATGATACAAATTAAAACCTTATAAAATCAAGAAACAAGTTTACTTAGTACATTACCTGGTAACAAGTCTTCTATACAACAGTTAAAAACAAATTGACTTTAATAATCAGCCCTGATAAATGCCTGAAATTGTAACACCAGGTTAAAATCATGCCTGGGAAATTTAACTGGCAACGAACTGATTAGAAAAATAGTTGAGATCCACTTTGTTGCAGAAATGTACATGAATACTCTTAGCAGCATCCCTAGAGTCTATATGTACACCTCTTCCCATCTATATGCGTATTCCACACACACACAAGCACACACGTATGTGTATCCTATGTGCCAAGTAGGATTTTAAAGGACCTTATAAGTATTTGTTTATTTCAAGCGGTATAGACCAAGTGTATCCTTAGATACACGGCAGTGAAAATCACAATCAGGGGCAACACATACAAATGCAATGAGAAGAAGGTCACGCAGCAGAGATGCTTAGCGCTGTCCCTGCGCCATCAAATATACACATAAGTATGATTGGAGAAAGAGAACCTAAATATTTCACTGTCAGAGAATGTGGAAGACGGCCATTCATTTCTATCTCCTGTGCTTTAGTACAATGACAATTTAATACAAGGCCAGTGGATGTAAAAGAGATAAAAACTGAGCAAACTGAGCCAGTATAATCAAAGATTTTTCTCCAGAGAGCTGGCGAGGGCCGGAGCTCATGTGCACTTAGAACAAATCAACACGGTATTGTTTTTCTCTTTCATGAATTTGCTACGAAGCAACAATCAGAGCGAAGCTGGTCGACTACACGACCTGAAAGTTCTATTGGGGAACCTTGGATGCTCTTCTCTTATTTCTAAACGCTTGATAGCTGACGCTAAAAAAGTTTATTTCATCTTAATTGGTTCCATAGAAACCACGGCTATTAATTGCCACTGGTGTGACATAATATCAAGCCAAAGCCCAGATTTTAATTTACTTTACGTAATAATATCAGCAAAACCTTCAGAGCTGACCAGCACTTCAGGAGGAATACAAAAGAATATTTTGTGTTAGCTACCAGGTTAAAACAAATGTGGAGGAATTTTTCACAAGAGATCCATTCTTGACATTGGGCATTATGTCTACCTTCCAAAAACAAACAAACAAAAAAAACCCTGATCTCTTCTTTGTCTGTAGTTCTGGCTGGAGTGGGTTCTTGTGAAAGTATTGTTCAACAGACTCATAGAGAAGTTACCTGCCCTTTGTGATGAATAGCACCATGAACCTAAAATTAATTGCAAAAGTATGGCCCGGCTAATGAGATAATCCTTATCTTTTTTCAGCATGGGAAGCACAGGTATTTTTTTCTGCTGGCTCAATATTTGATGTCTTTAAAAAAAAAAAAAAAAAAAAAAGCCTAAAGTATTATTAACTAAGTAAAAATCTGATTAAAAGACCTCAGGGACACAAATGACCATAAATGATAAGATCTAGAAAAATTTGGAGTTAAACCTGATTTCCTGCATTATTTTCTCTTTAAACCTTCATTTCTTCTCTTTTACATTTTGACAGATACAAAATATATATGTATATATATTCTTTTTTCCAGATCCTATTTAGCATTTTTGAAAGCTGAATTACAATATCATTCTTTATAAAATGGCCAATATAGTTTCCAGCTCAGATTAAATCAAATAAATTTATCAAAGGCCATCAATTTAGATTTAAAAAAAAGAAGAACAATGACACATTATTGGGGAGAAAACACTAGAAAAATGATCATCCATGCAAGAGAATTAATGGATATCCACAAGGGCTTTGCTAATAACATGGGTTAATTACTGCTGCAACTCATGAGGCTCAGTAAATAAAACAGCAAAGCCACAAACACATGAAGATGAGAAACCGTCCCTATCAGAAGCCACCAACACCCTCACCCTTGCCTCTGCCCAGGCATTGGGAAGCTGTTTCCCAGACCTTGCTGTAAAAGGAGGATTTCTAAACTTAGCACCAAATGTGCAGGGTGATACATAAAAACTGTGACACAAAGGACTGGTTACACATGGGGGTCCCATCACTGACTCACCACTCCCATTCCAACCTCGACTGCTGTAACTCATAGTCACTTTCTTTTTCTTTTCTTACTCCAAGGAGAAATCATATATTATATAACACTCACGGTCTGGCTATCTAGACTATCTATAGCTCTGGCTATATATACAAATAGCAGTGGTTATTTCATGTTTGGGAAAAACGGAATGAATCTGTCTGCTTTAGTGACGGGAGGGACATGATTACTAGACTACAGCTCTCCCGACCCCCGGCCACCACCAGTGTAGCTGGTTGTCACTGCCAGCAAGTTACAAAGAAATCATCTGAAAACCCCACCTACCCCACCTTACCTTTAAGGCTGCAGGTGTTTTTCAACAGATTTATAGAGAGAAAATGGGAAGAAAAGTAACCTGAGCTCCATGTCTGGAGTTTAAGTCATCTGAGAAAAATAAACTTAAAGTGTCTGTTTCTAGTTCTCAAAGATCACATTTAAAGTGGCTCAGGCAAGCTCCTATCTTTAAAAATAAAAGAAATGCATCTCTCTGATTCAGGCTTATTGGTACTAATGTTATTGTATACATTTTCCCTTCCTGCCTGTATTTATCTCATCTATTCTAGTATTACTTTGGGATAGTTGTATTTCAATTTACTTTAGCTTTTAATAAAGAGAGATGAGGCAGAGAAAAAAATAAATAAAACCCTGAAACAGAAAGATTGGACCATACAAAATAAAACTTGCAGAGTTCCAATCTTAAAAGCCAAATTTGTTTAATTTTTCAACGTCTGAATTTCAATTGATCAAGCTGAAATCCACTGGACTGCTTCCTCCTTGCCTTTCCCATTTTGGAGTGTTTCAATTGCCTTTTTCTTTTTCCAACAGCTGTGACAACTGTTAAAACAGTCAGCAAAATTAAGTCCGCTCTATAATCCTGTAGTCAATGTTACATTTTAATCAGAGGTTGAAAGGGATTCACATGATGAGCACACTCATTTAGAATGATTAGACAGACACATATGTCAAAATGAGCAGAGATATTATTTTCATCTATTTATGCTATCAGTTATTACTGCTGGTAAATGTGAAAGAAGCTTTCAAGTATTAGGTTCTTTAAGGTGCTGGCACATTTCCTAAAATTAAAAAATAAATAAATAAATCACAGAGTGATAGGTTAACATTTTAGGCTCTCCTCATGATGGTCAATGAATTGTATGAAGCTTTTGCAACAGTCTCCGAAGCAGAAACTGTCCAATATTTCCCTCTGTCACTGCATTACTGGTTTCATTTCTATGTATACACACACGTGATGGGGTTTAACCCAGCACAAGTACGATGAATATTAATAACATGTATAAATTCCGTGGTTTATTAATTGAGACAGAGAGGCAGATGCGTTGCTTAGCGTTAGATCTGCCTGTCCAGTGAACCACGTAACGATCAGAACTGCACCCAGACAAGAAATCTGTATTAAACGAAGAAGAAAAAGAAGAAGAAGAAGAAGAAGAAGAAGAAGAAGAAGAAGAAGAAGAAGAAGAAGAAGAAAGAAGAAAGAAGAAAGAAAGAAGAAGAAGACTTTAATTGAGCCAAAAAGAAAGCTAGTTTGAATCTTGCGCCAAAGCCAAAGGGACATGTGCCCTGATTTCATTTAAATGCATCTGCTTTAAGAGGCTTATCTAAACTAATTATTCAAATTAGCTATAAGAAGTTAAATTCAAGGAAACTACTTTTTTTAAAAAAAGAGAAGTCTCTAGAGGATTTTTTTAAAGTTTGTTTTGGTTATTTATTTAAGAGGGAAAGTTCAGGATCTGGGTGAGCTTGGCTAAGGCGTTCTTCCTGACAAGAGGACATTTTAAACTCTCCAATTCTCCAGCCCCAGGTGCACTAACCTTCCAACTCCACTGGAGGTTGGGGGGGGGGGCAGCCCTACCTTTGTTTATTTTCCAGTTTCAATATTAAATCTGTTTCTGCCTTTGAGTGTTCCAAATTGAGGTACGCACAGCCTTTCAGTCTTTTGGTTCCTTCTAAGTCCATTTCTTGGCTCCTATCCCCAGTGTGAGTGTGTATGTGAGTGTGTGGGTGGGTGTGAGCATGCATACATATCCTCACGCTCACTCTCGTCCACACACAGGCGGCCACGGAGACTGCAAGTCACTTTCATTTCTTACTTAATTACAAAACAGTGCACTAGGCAGTCACTAAGGACAGCTAGTGGACATCCACCTATAATGCACTACCTCAACTCTCGGAGTTTTACATTTTCTTCACCATCTACAGAGCGAAACACTTGCCAAAAGCATTGTTTTTCAGAATTATAACAGTTGGTATTACAGTAATGGGAAGGCAAAACTACAGAAAGAAGAACCAGGGACCCCCCCACCCGCCCATGTTATACTAATATTTTATCCTAACAGTGGATTGAAATTAAGTTTATGACCTACTCATTTACACATGAATGCCTGATTTACTTGTCCTCACCCCCCCTCTCTTCTCCCCCATTTTTAGTAACCCAAATATATAGATCCATGTGCAAAAAGATAATCCTCTCTATGAATTAAACTGCATGAAAGAACAAAAGTACTTTTTCTGTATTTTCTGGACCCGACACATGAAACAAATCCCCAATCTCAACCCTGTCATTTCAAGGGGAGAATTGAAAAAGTCACTACTGTTTCTTCTTTAGTTTCCTTTTTTTTCTTTTTCCCCTCCCCTTAAATATTTATAATGTGTGAAAATCTCATGTTACTTAATGGACCGAATTGTCAGTAAGTGCTGACTTAACGCTAACATGCAAATAACATTATCTGAGCCCTAAATTGCAAAGGGCTAGTTTTTAAATTATTCTCTGGAGGAGCATTAGTAAATGTGCAATTTTGCCTCTAACTCTGCCCGGTGAGAAATGACAAGGAGCTGAAAATACCTGTCAAACTGCACATACATAAGAAGCCCTCAATAGTCTAAATCATTCTGAATATTGTATTTTTAAAACATCTTTCCCCAGAAAATGGGTCCTAGTCAAAGATGAATTTTAACAGTTCACTAAGCATTTGTGCCAAGTGCCTATTCTTAGCACCTGAATAAGAAGTGACTGTCGCACAGCTGTTTTACTGACAGTCCCCGAGCTTAGCCTCAAAGGTAACATTGTAGTCAGAGAACAATTCTCAGACTTACTGAATTAGGAGATCACCAGTCCACACAAAAGACACCAGACAGACACAAACAAGCACGCGTGCACAGAAAAACACCCAGGGCATTACCTGAATCAGTGTGCAAAGATACAGTCTGTCCACCCACTGTCCCCCACCTGGCCCCACCATTAACACGCACCCTGCCCCATGCCGAGTTTAAAAAGGAAAGAAAAAAGGTACCTACTCTTCCTCGTAGTGCAGAGGAAAAGATTCGGGGAGGCAAAGTTCTACCGAATCCATGTGCGGCCGGCAACCATTATGTGCGCACCCCCAGCAATAAATCAAAGTTTCCTTGACAGAGCGCTGCACAATTAACACAAATGTTCTCCTGGTGACAAGTCTATAGGCACGGCCAGTGGGGACCAAAGCTCTCACACGCTCCTAATCAAGGACTTAAAGCCCCGATTGGAGCTTATTAATATGAAGTAGGGCTTTACATATGCAGTCCCACCGGCCCAGCCTGGCAGCCGATTGGGGGGCCTCTGCCCAATCAGGAGGGAGGCGACGAAAGGCTGCCGGAGCGCGCCGCCGGGCAGGTAGGCAGGGTGCAGAAGGCGAGGGTACGCGCAAAGTGGAAGACGGACGGAACCAGGACGAGCCCAGGCGCTCCAGACCAGGCGCTCCGGGACGCGCCCTCTCCTCCCCTCCCCTTCTTTGCTTTTTTTTTCTTCTTCTTCTCTTCTCTCTTTCTCCCTGCGAAGCTGCAAAACAAACCTAACTAATTTAACTCTCTAAGCACTGGAGGCATTGGGTTTCTAACCTCAGCTCCGGTTTTTTTGTTTGTTTGTTTTTTGTATTTTTGTTTTTGCCTTGCAACGAAGAGCTCACGCAGACTCCGTTAATTTGGGAAAGGATTCTGTGGAAGGTAGAGAATGAAGTTTGTCCTGGCGTTGTCTGTGTTTAAAATCCACGGGGCAAGTTTGCTACGGTTGTGATTTCTCGTGCATTTGTTATTGTGTCTTTTCCTGTTTTCCTGATATTATAGACAGATGGACATATATCTAGTGGGCGTTTTACAGAGTCAAAAGACATTCTTCTCAATTGTTGGGGCATGTGAACGGGGAGATTGCATCTCTGAGGAGGAATTCAGTTTTTCACAACTCCAGAAGAGTGCCTCTAGACAATTGGAGAGAATACATTATCTGCTTAAACCTTTCTTTACCTGCTGTTGTCTCTGCCTCTTAGCACAGCTTTTCCTAACCGCAGGACAAATTGACCCTCTCCCTTTTAGGTTTGGGAGGCTGCGGCCAGTAGGGTAAATAAACACTACACTGAATCTATCTCAGTGCATTTGGACAAAATGAAGCCTGTGCTTTTGGCACCAACAGTCTGCACTCCAAGTGTCCTTAATCATACAGTTATCTCAATACAAGCTTCCAAACTGGGAAACATACACAAATAGACATATGATTTTACCCAAAACTTTCAGCTTTCCAATAAATGGCAGTTCACATACTTGTTCCTATACCTAACACACCCTGACTGTTTTAAAAGGTCAGCTCAGAAACATTTTGTAAATTATCACAGTCCAATCAGTATAAGGACTACTTCCAAACAGAAAATGATTTACAAAACTAAGAATTCTCAATCAAAAGCGTTTGTTTGTTTTTTTCCCAAAGAGGATATAGGAAGAGAAGGATGTTTTTCCTCCGATAGCATGTAGTGTAATGCCATACAGCAAAGAGTTTTCTTAGGTCCCATTTTAAAATACAGAATTTTTGTACAAGCAAATGTACTAGAAAGAGGTACTCGCTATTTATAGCAAAGAGATAAGTGCTACTTTATGGAGAGTCGAAGACCCACAATTTTGATATAATTCATCCCTGCTGCTTACCAACCTTTTGTATTGTGAGTCTTACATGATATAAATAGTATAATCTTTGGGATCAAAATAAATTAATTCAGATACTCAGGGTGCATTAAATTCACTAAATCAGAACTCAACTCTTTTTCCCAACCCTCTCAAATTTTCTAGGTCTATAAAAAAATACTAAAATAGAACAGCCATAATAAGATCCAGAATATAAAAATGACAGACAGGATTTGTTCCCTCTGACCCCCCCCCCCCGCCCCCACAGAAGAGAGTAATTTTCCTAGCATATCTATGACTTGGGCCT
Source organism: Rhynchonycteris naso (assembly GCA_037038555.1). Classification (NCBI taxonomy): domain Eukaryota; kingdom Metazoa; phylum Chordata; class Mammalia; order Chiroptera; family Emballonuridae; genus Rhynchonycteris; species Rhynchonycteris naso. The sequence goes on along the minus strand of CM072995.1, from coordinate 209,192,430 downwards.
GGTTCCTTTTATTTTTGGTCTAAATGCAGATAAGTTTCTACATGGAAACTCACATAGCAAAAACTGTGTCTGAGAATACTGTATAAAAGCAGGTAGTAGGAGCTTAATTACCAGTAGCATTATGCTGTCTATATTGTCAAATGTGAACTGAGCAATTAAGATGTAAATTTGGCTGTGAGTAGTGAATTACAAGAGCTTTAAGATGTGCAAGAAAATCCAAGCATTCTGCAGACACCCAGGGAAAAAAGAATTTGCCTATTTGGTCTAAAATGAGGCACAGATTCATGTTATAATTTAAAAATAAGTAAATAAGAGGCATTAGAGAAAGCAACATAATTTTTCCAAAATACAACAGAAGGAGTAGGAAAGCTAACAGTGCATGAGAGATGCAGTTTTAAAAATACCTTGGATTCAAAGAGTACTATCTTGATTTCTGAATAAACTAAGATTCTCAGGTAGTGAATAGATCCAATTGCACATATTTTAAAAAGATATGCAAAAACAAGTTTGCTTCTTATTTTGTCCAGAGAGCATTTAAAAAAAATAAATAAAAATTATTTTAGGTGCTCAGTGCATTCAGATTTTGCACCTGTGCAGAATCCTGCACCATTGTCAGTTTCTTTGCATTAGCATGCTGTGACAGAACCTGTTTATTATGCCTCTGAAATGGCTTTTTAAAGACAAGTTTTGTAGTCAATTATTTACCGATGGATCATAAGTCACCACATTGCATAAGGAGGTTTTCTTTTTTATTTATTTCCTAGAATCTTCTTTTCCCTTGGGTACTTACTTGACCTGTTATGAACCATTTGATGGTGCTAGTATCTATTTTTAAACATATTTAGACTCACATTCATGTGTACGCCTTTCATCTGTGCTCACAGAGACCCATGTACAAACATGCACGGTGGAGTCCCCAGTCATCTGTCCCTGAACATATTTCATCTGTGCAAGGTGCAGTGCTAAGTTAGCTGCTTTCTGAATGACCAGAAGGATGCTAGGTGTCTGGAGCTGTGTGTTTCCCCCTCGGGATCAATGTGTCACCTCTACAAGTCAAGAACCTAAGATTGCATCTCCTGTCTTGAATCCGCTTGAACCAATTGAAATTTTGAAATAATATCTACGGCACTAAACTTGCCAGACAGTTTCCAGAATATTTTATAAACACACAGCTTCGTTATCTCGAGAACCTTCTCTTGTCACAAGAGTTTATCGCCTCAAAGGAGGAACGAGTGGATCATCACAGCAAATAAACACACTGTGAGCAATGTTTGGCATAAACCTTCAAGAATCTCGATGCAAAGGATTTGGGAAGGGGAAAAGAAACAAACAGATAAACAGCTTAGGATAAACACATATTGTTAATCAGTCTATACACTTCACAATCTTACCACAAGGAGTCTACCCAAAGCAAGATAAATGGGATCAAACAAAAGGACTTCTTAGGATTGTTTCACAAAGAATATTAATAAATTAGTTAATATCAGTCTATTATGCATCATGCCATGAGTCCAAGCATAGTTTCAATCTCTTCTTTTTTAAAACATTTTTTTTTATTTTTATTTATTGAAAGGGAGAAATGGAGGGAGGGAGGGAGGAAGGGAGAGAGAGAAAGAACCATTGCTTTGTTCCACTTATATATGCATTCATTGGTTTATTCTTGCATATGCCCTGCCTGGGGATCAAACCTGTAACCTTGACTTATTGGAACGACACTCTAACCAACTGAACTACCCAGCCAGGGCTTAATCTCTCTTTTAAACAATATCCAAAAGATTTCATTCTCAGGCCCCAACTCACACACAGACACCAAGCAAAAGAGACACATTTTCCATTTGAAAAAACAGAATGGCAACAAACAAAACTGAATGGAAAACAAAAGGTAGATTCCTGCTATCAGACCAGAACTTTCATTGTATTTTAATCAGAATCATTTCCTAAAACAGTCTAACAATGCATTCTTATGTTGCTAAGAGGAAATAAGAAATGATTTAGTCTTGCTAATTATTGCATATTAATAGCTATTTTTAGTCCCTGCCTTTCTTTTCTGAAAATTAACAGGACTAATCTGTATTAAAATGTTTATAGATGACACACACTTTTTGAAGCAAATTTTGATTTGGCATTGTGCATTTGCCGTTTGTGAAATATTCAAAACTAAACCAAGGCACTGCAAATGTAGATTTTTTCAAATAGCTACCTATGCCAGTCTTTCCCCAAGACCCTACCACCTTTAACAAACTGTTTAACTTTTTGAACTATCTTCCCTGCTGCCTTGGATACATTGTGTGTAATATAATATACCACATAACCAAAGGCACACCCAGACTATTATAAACTATCTCTTTAACTCCAGAAGCAAACCCACAATGAGCATCCCTGGAAAAAAGAACGTTGAAGGACTGGCAGGAGACCTAAGCCTCAGTATCCTGTCGGTTCCCATGTGAGCTATGTGGCCTTAAACAGGTCGCCTCACTTACCTGTCCCTAGTCTCCTCACTGGCTCCTGGGATTTCATTTATGCTGGAAATCTGCTAAGAGCACACCTTGCACTCTGAGATCAGGAAGGTTTCTTTCCAAGTCAGTCTGACTACTTTTCTCTTACTACCAAACCTCTATCAATTCATCATACCCCATTTTCTGTCGCCTTTTATTTCCAGGGCACAGGCATTGATATTTAAATGATTGTCTCGATTGTCAAGAAGCAATCATTCCTCCTGCAGGTGATCGCTTATACAGAAGCACTAATAAAATCCTTCCCTTTGGACAAACCTCTTGTCCTGTAAAGCCAACCCATTTCCAAATTATTGAGTCTGTGTAAAAAAACGCTCCATTCTGTGGGGTGGGGGGGATTACATCACCCCCATAAAAGACCAAACTTTTTTTCTAGTGTTGTTTGTGAACATGAGGGAAGGAAGAAAAAAAAAAGTAGAATCAAAGGAAGACAGAGACTAATAGAGGCTTCTGTTTAATTAATTCCGGATTGTTTCACTTTCATTTTGTCAAGCTAATAATATACATGGTAAAATGTCAGTAAAAATTAAATGATAAACCACGGTAGCTCCAATGGGAAAACTGACTTTAGTTATATTGTATTTCCCAAATACTTACTGTGGTAAAATGCCACCTGCATTTTATAGTGTTCTACAAGCTTTCTATAATCTGCATGGCATGTATTTACAGAGCAATTGTTAACATTTTGAGATTATACATTAATAAATGAGTTGCAGTTATAGTCTTTCCTGAATGTTAAGCACCACGAGCTAAATGCAGAAAACATTCAAGGTCAATGTCCCATTTTAGACCTTTTCAGGCAGCTGTAATATTATGATAATCAAGCTTAAAATATTCCTATAGAAAGAGTAAATTAGCCTTTTCACTTGAAAGATGATTATGATAAACAATAAACCTAAGAGAGAACAAAATCCCTATTTTTAAAAGCCATAAATTGTTGACTCAATCATGTGTGTGATCATCCTGTCCAAAGTAAAGGTCGGCTGAACTCTGAGAAGGTGGGGGGACGGGAGACAGAGAAGGAGAGGAGGAGAACAAAAATGACAGATTTCAAGAATAAGCAAGACTGGCTTTGATACCAAAAAAATGATCAACTTATCCATATTAAACCCCCCCCCACATATGACATACATTTGAAACTAAAATATATATATATACAGTACATCCATGAAACATCAAAAAAGCACAACGGATTGTTTTTCCTTATGTATATAATGTTCAGTACTATTTGAAAGTTCTCTCTTCCTTTAACACTTTTGTGCAAATTCTCAAAGGACTGGTAAAAAAAAAAAAGAAAAGAAAAGAAGAAGGAAGAGATATATATATATATATATATATATATATATAGATAGATAGATAGATAGATAGATAGATATAGATATAGATATAGATATATATATATATTTAGCATCTGGTGTCCATATAAACAGGCTTAAAGAGGTTATTACATTTTATTTTTTTTGATGTTAGAACTTTCAGACACACTTCTAAGGTTCTTTTCATAAATGAATATATTTGATAAAAACCTGCTTCCCCAACCAAGGGAATTAATTAGAGATGGGTGTGTATTGCCATGCCCGGCAAAAGTCATGAGACCAGCAGGCCTGCTAGGAAGGGGGGACAACCGACCCTGGAGTCGGGCATGTGGTGTTAGGAAGGAGGCATTGGACTAGAGTCACATCACCCATCTGGTCTGAGTCTCAGTGCCCTCCTCTGTTAAATGGGCACAACAATCTGACAATCTTGTAACACTATGAAGGGGAGGAATCAAATTAAGCCAATTTAGCACAGTGTCTGGTCCTAGTTGGGGGAACCACATGACCCAGTGCACCAAGGACATGCCGGCTTAGGCCAGTTTCCTCACCTAATAATAGACAGTATATGCTCCTTATATTCTCACAAGTATCTCAGTTTGGATTTAAAATTAAAAAAAAATACTGTCATTCTACCCATAGTGAACCTTCCGTACATATTTGCCATATTCTTTTTAAATTCATTAAATAAAAGATGAGCTATGAAGAAATGGTACTGTCAACCCATTGGCCTTCATCTCTGACTAGGAGATCAAGGTATTAATATATATATATATATATCAAAAAATAAAGTGTCAGTGAAAATACCAATGACTTATACCATAAGATGGTATGAAACGTTTGTTGTAATACTGCCACATCTACAATGTCTCAATGAAATGATAGGAAGAAAAGAAAGGATGTCCCCATAAAGCTCCCATCATACTTTGCACGTGAGCATGAGGAAGGCAGACTTGGGAAAGAGCGGCCAGCTCCCCAGAGTATCAATTGTACACTGTTTGCCAAGAATGAGGGGGAGAGAGACATGACTCTTACTTCCCTGCCCTTCCTCCAAGACTAAGGTGACCAGACCCGATTTTTAACAATTTGTCCCGCATCCCACGGCATTTTAAAACAGTCCCGATTTTTGGAAAGAATGCACGAAAAGCTAGGGAACAGTGGGAGATCAGGAAGGGAATATATGGTTTTCAGCGGGGAGACCCTGCCTCGACCTGGAAGCTCCATATAGACCAAATTTTTAATCAAGAACCCCCCACCACCCGGTCAATGGTGTCCCACTTTACCAATTTTAAAATCTGGTCACCTTATCCAAGAGCCTCCGGCCCATGTCCCTCTACCCAGCCATTCAGTCAATATCATGGTTGATGTTATTACCACTTTACCAATTTTAAAATCTGGTCACCTTATCCAAGAGCCTCCGGCCCATGTCCCTCTACCCAGCCATTCAGTCAATATCATGGTTGATGTTATTACCACCCCAAGCACCCGCTCTGTCATCCTGGAGTGCCTTTGATCAGATAGCCTTCAAACTCAATTCATTCACAAGGCTTTGCTCTGGTCATATGGAATGGCCACTAATCTATGGCAGAACAGAAAGTCTAGACAATGTGAACTGCAGGCTGGGAATGACACTCAGGGGGATGTGAGCCCAACTCATTTATCTTTCAGGTGAGAAAAGTAAGGCTCAGAGTGGTTAAGAACCAGGTGGTAGAAAACTCTTATTAGAAAACAGTGCATCTCTCCCCTTCAAAGTGCTGAGTCATAAACTACAGATGTTAATCTCACAATTGTTCACATGCACCAGTGCAGAGAACTCAAGCTGAGGACTGACCCTTGGAGGACAAAGGTCCCAAGGAAGAGCCAAAGGACATATGAGCCCAGGAGATAAACACCTAAGTGTACAACAAATTGTTCTCTACTTCTCCAAATGTTAAGAAAGACAGAGAATTGCCTATTAAAAACAAAGTGGGGAAGTATTAGAGACAAATTCTCTCTTTTCTCCATAGCCAATTAGATGCCCTTTTCTAAGCATATTTTGACTTACCATTATTTTTTAAATCTAATTTTTATTACATGGGCACTCCTTTCCCTTCCCTGACCCGCTACCCAACTGTGATTGGCGGGGCCACACCAGACCTGACATGGTCTCTAGAACCAGACTGAACTTGGTAATGATTCTCGCCAATGTGAGAGGGACGTAGTAAGTATGTTGAATAAGTGAATGGAAGGGAGGAACTAATGACAAATGTTATAGCTCAGGTTATTATTATTCATTTGCAGGGAGGCTGACAAATTTAGACATTATAACTCAATTGAATTGTTAAGATAATATAGGGAAATTTTAAAAGATAACATGATTTTGTAAAAGAGAAGAGAGAGTCAGGCCTGCTTATACTAAGGCATAACTTAACTTCCACTCATTCTTTTATTTATTTATTCCACTGAATACTGAATACTTTCAGAAGGAAGGTGGATTTCTCCTCCTATTTTGGAAAGAAAAATTTTATTGATTTTTTTAAAGAGAAAGGTAAAAAGGGAGAGAGAGAGAGAGAGAAACATCAACTTGTTGGACTTGTTGGACTTGTTTTGCTTATTCATGACATCACTGCTTGTTTTTTACATGTGCCCTGACCAAGGATTGAACCTGCAATCTCGACACATTGGGATGTCACTCTAAACAAATGAACTACACAATTGAAACCTATGGATTTCTCCTCTCATAAAAGAGGAAGAAAGGAATTAATTAATCTGCAGAAAAAGACAAAACTCTCTCCTTTAGCCTCTCTCTGTTTCTCCGTCCTGCTTGTAATTCTTTAACTAAGTCCTGCACGAACCTGGTTGATGGTTTTGATCCAAGACAAAATACTGGTGAGGACACATCACATCTGGGAGAGCCCTGGAACATCTCTGGAAAACCACAAATTGATGTCTGCTCTGACTCAGTTCCTGGGATGAACACACAGGAGTGAAAACTGAAAATACAGAGGTCTCAGTGCCCTTTCTCTGTCAAGAATTTTACTCGGGAAGGTTTGGTTTAGCACTGCCATTGATTCGTCTCTTTTCCCTGAGTTTCACAGGAAGGCCACCATCATCCACTTCTCCCATGTCTAAGCCAAGGAACAAAGAGGCTTAAGGAGTACCAAAACCACTCTTCATTGGAACAGAAGCATTGGCAATTTTAAAAATTTGAAATTAAATTTAAAAATCATCATATTGGCCTGGAATTTTCCCAAGATTGCCTCATGAATAAAAAAGAACTACAATCGAGTCATATCAAGTAACAGCTTTATAAACCTCAGTGTTCTCTTAAAAATGATTCTATTTCATCTTTTTCCTCTTTCCAGAACACTGTGGAAGGGACTGTAGTGCATAGAGCCAGGTGCTCTGGGGCCTGGGTGTCTCATTGGGACAAAGATCTTGGAAGGAAACATGGCCACAATGTGCTTTCTCTATTAGCAAAAATGATTAAATGAGACAATATTAGCTTTAATGGGTGCTCTCTGTGGTTAGAGCTTGCCAGTTTGGCCCCACCATTGGCCTCATCTCCATCGACTGAGCAGTTAGTCCTATTCAATTATTCAATCCCCATCAATACTTTGAGATGCACATAATAGAAATGTAAACATTTTGTTTATTTTTACCAGACATAATTCCTGGGCTCTTACTGGGGGGAGAGAGTTACTCTTTATAAATAAACCATGTGACTTATAGACCCAGACAACAGTGAAGGGACTGCAGGAGGGAGCGGGAGGTGGGGGGAGGTGGAGGAGGAGGTGGTGGGGGGCAGGGATAGATGCCAATGGAAAGAGACTTGACTTGAAGTGGTGAAAACACAATACAACAGACAGATGAGGTATTGTAGAATTGCGCACCTGAAACCTGTGTAATTTTATTAACCAATATCACTCCAATAAATTAAATGAAAAATTTATAAAGTAAATAAAAATAAAAATAAATAAATAAACCATGTTGTGTTGGAAAGGGTTCCTTTCTTTGTAAGTCTGGCTACAATGCTTAGCACACAATCCACAGGGTAGACAGACCCTTCTTCCAGGACTTCCAGGCTAGCTGAGATGTTTCCTCCTCTGTGAGCCTCCTCCAGGGTCCCCGGTGGGACAAGGGTTTCCATAATGCTTTGCACTAACAGGTCTACCTGGTTTGTATCAAGGTACATTGTATTTTGTCTCTGTGCTCTTCCTTTAGGAAGCACCCTGATGGTCTTTAGCCACCTGGGCTGTGCCTAGTATTATAATCTGGACAGTGTAGGCTCTTGGTAAATATTGCCCAAGAAATTGCTAGTTTGGGCAATATATATATTATATTCATGCTGCCTAAATTATTTTTTTGTTTTGCAAATGAGTTTCAATATTTCTCCAAAGAAATCCGGTCAGGATTTTAATAGGGCTAATATATTCACTTTTTCATAATTAGCAACTCACTAAATGAAATTGTCTTCAGATGTATATGGAAAAAAGAGTTGTCATTGTTGAATCCCTCACTCAATGGATAAGAAAATGTTGGCTATAGTTTTCAGTGTTCTTGTACAATGATGGCAAAAGCCGGCCCTCTCCCTACCCTGCCACCCATGATAGAACTTCTAGAACAATTGTTTATTTACTATTGAATATGTAAAATCATATCCATAATGAATCTTAGACCGCTTAGGTGGCCCTGGGTGGTCTCAGTTAACTGAATGATTGACTCAAGAGTTTGAGTTCCTGGGCCAGTGGCTCTCAGGGATACAGCTGTACAATGACAAAAGCCAAACCTATAAAATAAACTGCTTGTGACTTCTACAACTAATTCACAGGCAGAAGTATGATTCTTAAGCTTTTAAACTCTAAATTTGGTTCTTTTATTTAAAATTAGCATATTCTCACTTGTTTTACTCAGCTGTTTATACTTCCAAATTTGAAGTAAAAAACCTTAAAATCGTGGAAGACCAGTTTGGTAGTAGAAGAGTTTCAGGGTGGGTCACTCCTTGTTTTGAGTCTGGCATCTGCTGGTGACTGGTAGATTAAACCTTCTATATTTCAATTTCCTCATTTTTAAAGTGCTGCTGATTCTAACCTCATATTGTTGTTAAGAGGATTAAATGAAACAGTCTGTATTTGAGTGGTCTCAACATTTGAAAAGTTCCGATTCCCAGGACATACCACAGCCAACGCATTTATAATCTCCAGCATCAGGATTTTTTAAATCTCCCCCAGGGGAATTCAGTAAGCTGCCAAAGTTGAGATTTTAGAGTCACTGCAAATTGCTTTAGCCTGGAACCTGGCTCATTATTTTACCATTACTGAACCGCACACATAGACTTGGACATTGAATGACCTGGGTTCAAACCTGGTTCTCCAGCTAGCTGGTTATGTGATTCTGGGCAACTACCAGAATTGCTTTGTCTCAGTGTGATCATCTGTTAAGAACAATAGTGGACAAGAGGTAAAAGAGGGTGAAAACACAGCTGTCCTACTTACTTCATAAGGTTGTTGTGAAAACAAATGGGGTCGCATAAACCTGAGCCCATCACGGAAGATGCAAATATAAGGAAAGATAATTCTTACACAGAGCTCACAAAAAAACTATTTCCACCCTGCAGAAATGTCAGTGGCCCCTGTGACCTGTCAAGTCACGAAATGCAAGTGGCTTCTAAGTCTCCTTTCACTAATTCCATCAACAAAACATAGCATTTCTGTTGTTGTGGAGTCCATCATGCTCATATCTCAATACCCAACACAAATCATGAATGAGGTCACCTGGCTATACCTTATAGGGACTTCTGAAATCTACTGGAGCTTGCATGTCACCCAAACCCACTCAATTAGCCTCTCTGAGGTTGGGGGTCCACACTGGTATTTTCAAAAGAGGTCCACTGGAAATTACCCACTGTAGCCAAAGTTGAAAAGGAGAGTAAGAGAGTGAAAATAAGCTTTGGGGGGTGGCTTACAGTAAACCAGAAAGCATTTGCGGGCCTCAGCTTTTGTGTGATATAATGCTGAGAAGCCAAATTGTCACAGACCCGTCAGTTTATGAAATTTAAAACATGCAATGCTGCCAAGCATCCATGTGAACAGAGTGACCCTCAAAGTGCCGATCACCTGGATGCTGAGTATACTTTAAAAATGTTCCAACACCATGCTTCAGAATAAACATGGATGTAAAATGGTTCGACGAGAAATTAACACAGTACCATCAACTGCTTTTCAGTTTCTTGTATTATTTGGCACTGGATGGATGGTTTTATAATGAATGTGGATGATTTTTCTAATAGAAAATAAGAGTTAAACAAAATTTAGGGTGAAGGGGAGTGGTTAAAGGGGGACAAAGTCCTAATGGAGATACAAGATCTGAGAGGCAAAAAAAAAAACAAAAAAACCCACAAACATTTATGTTAAAAATTTTAGAAGTGTCAATCTCCTGGAAGATTCCTGAACACATACACCAATATTTCACATCCTTCTGTTCTGCCCTGTTTCTTTTGCTTAACAAAATCGTCCTTATCCTTAATGTTTAGGTCACAGTAGGGGGTCAGAAGAGTCTTGTGACAGGATGGAGAATCCCGCATCTCACTATGGTCACCCTTAACCAAATGCTCTTGACATTTTCCTTCTATGTGTCTGACTCCCCCATGACTATCAGCTTCTTGAAAAGAAACTGCATCCCACTCATCTTTAGAACTAATCCCGGCTCTTAGGACAAGTGCACAAAAGATGGTCTCTAAAGACTCATTAAACTGAATTAAAGAGCCTCCTGGCCATGGGAAGTAGGCAGGAATCCTAAGGAGGCAAGAATAAGATGTCATACAGCCTTAGCTTTATTTTATTTTTATTTTTTTAATAACAGCAAAGAAGATTCCTGTACCTAACTGTCTTGGGTGATCTTTCGCACTTTCAACTTGAGGTTAAGTGACAGAGCCGCCCAAGGGCTCCTGCCCAGTAGATGTCACTGGTAAGGTCTTTGAAATGCTAATGTGTGATTGTCTAGGGATAGCACCGAGTAGTTCTCAAAGACAAGTGCCCCTGTTACCTGGAAACTGTTTAGAGTACATTCTCAGTCCCCACTCGGAGCAATCCCTCTGGTGAAAGCCAGAAACCTATGTTTTATCAGATCGTCCAGGTCATGTTAATGAGCGTTCAAATTTGAGACCCACCTATCCAAACTCAAGGATTTCAAAAAGAATGAAAAGGAAAATGAAAGAAACAGTGTTCAACTTCTTTTCAAAGTGAATTTCCCTAATGTGGCTTTCCTACATGGGCCAGGGAAGCCCAAACTCTGATCAGCAAGTATTTCAGAACAAACCAAAGCACAGCTAAATTTTAAAATTTGCCCTGATGTACCGTCAGGAGAATGCATTTTAAGATGCAAATGAAAAACCTGTCTCTTTTCTACAGTCTGTTTTGCCAGATGCCTTCATTCCTCACCATTTTCCGCAGTGATGGTCTCATAAATGCAGCCACAGGCACATCTCAACTCCCAGGGCTGACCCCTAACCTCTAGGATGTTAGCCCCTCCCCTGACTCTTGAATCACTGACACCCTATTATTCCATGTTTAATAGGCCTGACCTATGCAATATTTTTTTTATCTGGCTCCCATCCTATCTCTAAATTCTCTATTTTGAATGACTACCTATTTTGTGATGGGAAGGTGGCTATATAATAAAATGCAAACAATGAAAAGGCTAAATCAGTTTACAATAAAAGTCTATTTGTCAAACAGTGTGGAGATGTGCCCAATTTAGTCTGGGCAGCCCATGCAGCTCTTGATAAGGGAGTTAGAAACGTCGTTGTTCGCTAAAGGAAAATAAAGGCATGGGCACCACAGATATATTTTCCTTTCAAAAGTATTTGTTGTAACTTGTAGCTAATTAAATACCCTCATACAAGAGATGTACACACAGCAAAATCCGAGCAATATTTTTCCTAAGGGATTGTAAATAAGGGGAGAGGGAGACATTAGCTTCCCACATACCAGTCTTCATGTTACATTTACATTTCTATACAGCTTCCTCAGCCTGACCAAAGAAAAAAGAGAAGGAACACTAGGGGAGGTCGTTTTTGTTCAGTTTTGGACTAGAGAGATTTCTAAGCCCTGCAAAGGAACGTGCATACCATTAAAATAAAAAGAAGAAGAAGAGGAAAAAAGAAGTAATAAATTCTATCCTAACCGCTTGTAAAAAATAATGCTTTACACATACCTTTGTATATAACCAACAGAGTAACAAAAAGTGACCAAGAACTTAAAGGGCTCACATTTAATGCTCACTATCTTGCCGGTTTCCGGAGTTTGCGGGGCCGAGGTGTACTTGTATTAAACTTGACATTTATTGGAGCAGCTTTGAACTCACCATGTCACATTTATCAATATGGGATTTTATATATATTGACATTCTTTTATTTTTCCACCTTCTGAACTTAACTATTTCTCGGGGAAGAATTTAAAGTGTTAATTTATGGTTGATGCTTTTTTTTTTTTTAATCATCTAAGACATTGATTCTCAAATGGAACTGGTACTGAGTTACAACAGTCCCTAACCTGTGTCATCTCTCTTCTTTTACAAACTCATTCTCATATAAGAAGACCGTCCAACATAATAGAGTAGCTTTGGATGTAAACATCGAATGTTGTCTCAACAGAGGAGTCCTGCATGAATAGAGAACTAAAATCTCTTTGGGGTTCATGCTATTTATCTGATACTTCTTTTTTTATATCTGTTCACAATCATTCACTACACATGTGGACCCCTCAGGCTAAAATACCATCTCAACCCATCTGCATACCCCCACAAGTCTCTTTTTCACCTGGGAACTCAGAAAGATCACCTCTTCCTGGAGGCATCCTTTATCACACATTATCTTGTGTTCTCATATCAGTTTTTATGTAATTTTATTGCTCCCATTAAAGTGTGAGCTCTTTGAAGGCAGGAGCCCTGTCTTTTTCATCTTGAATGCTTGGAACACAACTCAGGGCCTGACAGAGAGTAGACATTTGATTGCTGTTGATTGAATAAATGAGTGAATGAATACAAGAATAACCAGGCACCGACCTTCTGAGTTTTGGACAGTTATGAGAAAGATTAATTTATCGTCATCAGAAAATACTACCTTTTTGCATATAAGTGCTTGGAGAAAAACCTGTAAGTTTCTAAAACCTATTGGTTCTATACTTAAGTCATCCCTAGGTTCTCAAAGTTCAAATCCAACTGCCTGAGTCTCCTAACTAGCAGCTTAACTGGTCTCCCCCCACCCCTTCATTTTTCTGTTTCTTTGTGATCCATTTTATACTCAGTTCAAGCACTTCGTGTTTATCATTTCTCCAGGACAAAAACCAAGAATTTTTGAACCTGAAATTTAGGTCTGTTCACAGTCTGATCCACATCTTTCTTCCTACCTTATCTCCCACAATTCTGCTCCAAGCAACCCTCAGTGGAGCAATCCCCATTGAACTTGAACATAGTGAAACGTACTCCTATTTCCAGGATTTCTGCTCCAATTTATCCCACCATTGTATATTGAAAGCACCCATTTATAAGACTCTTTCATAGATGTGATATGTCTTTACTAAGAAAGTCAGAGCTTTAAAAAAAACATGGCCAAATCCACTTGGGTGAGGGAAGGAAGGGGGTAGGTATTCTGGGCTAAGTCTTAAAAGATGATTGAGGGAGGAAGGCCTTGAAGTAAGTCACAGAGTCTTTAATGAAAAGAAAAAGAGCATAGGATTTTATATTTTTTAATAGGCTGGAAATTCCTTGAGGACAGGAGCCTCCTAGTTTATTGAAATAGCACCAATAGTAACTATCAAAGCTATCAAAGCCTGTTTATCACTGCTGCTGGACAATAAATATTTTAATTGAGTGAAAGGCAGGGAGGCAAAGAGACAGACCCTGCATGTGTCCCAACCGGAATCCACCTGGCAACCCCTGTCTCGAGCTGGGGATGCTGTTCTGTTGCTTAGCAACCAAGCTATTTTAGCACCTGAGGTGAGGCCATGGAGCCATCCTCAGCGCCGAGGGTCAACTTGCTCATTTGAGCCATGACTGCAGGAGAGGGAGATAGAGATAGATAGGAGGAGAGAGAGAGAGAGAGAGAGAGAGAGAGAGAGAGAGAGAGAGAGAAGGGAGAGAGGAAGGAGTGGAGAAACAAATGGTCACTTCTCCAGTGTGCCCTGACTGGAAATCAAACCCGGGACTTCCACATGCCAGTTCAATGCTCTACCGCTAAGCCAACTGGTCAGGGCCAATAAATATTTTTTAATGAGTCTTTATCCACTCCTGTACTTATTCCCTCCAAATCTTTAATATGGTATCTTGCATATAGTAGGTCCTCAATAAATACCAGTTAAATAAATATACGATTTCTTTATCTTTCAGTTCCTTGAAAAATGCAAAAGTGGGGAATAGGACAGAGTGAACAAAATTTCAGTTCTTAGGGGGTAAAGATTCTTAAGAAGAAAACTGAATGGTTATGAACACAAAATAGGCTTAGTTTGTTTACACAGCAAAAATAAACTGTTAATTAAAACTAGTTAAAATGTTGTATTTACATTGCCCTCTGGTGTTGGACTCTTCCAGACAACAAAACACAAACTTCAGAGTTTAGGGAGATTTTTTTTTTTTTTTTACCTCTAGAAAAGAGGGTTCTACCTTTCCTGACAATGCAAAATGAGTACATCTCTGAAAGAGAGGTGCAGTGTGTTTCAACTTTGCTTCAGCATTTAAAGATTGAATTTTTAAATCCAACAAGGTTTGGAACCTCCAGTATATTTGCTTAATGGAGTAAATCCTTCCTTTCATCGAAGTCACAGCCTTGCCCTGGAAAGTCATTAGAGACCAATGTAATGATGCTGCCAACTATACTAGGGGTATTTGTATAGAAGGTGTGTGTTAAAACCCAGGATGAAATGACTGCACCAGTAGCAGACCATGAACATCTATCTCTTCGCCAAATTTGCTATGTAGGAGAAAAGTTGTTGAGTAGAAAATAAAAGTTACCACACAGGCAAAAATCTATTCATTGGCTATCAATGGTACAAGCGTGCCAATGTTGCTGAAATAGAACATTAAACCATCCTCAAAGTACCCTCAACACCATGGTGAGAACCCTGGAATAAATCACTCAGCCATAAAATCATTTTTCTGCCTGTAGCACAGAATTCAGTAAATCTTTTATACTAAAAATACAAAGTCTTCAGGGTAGTTTAGAGAGTGGGTTGATGTTTTCTAAAAGCAAAGAGCATATTGGGAGGAAATCTTAATGCCCCAGAAACATAAACTGGAAACAGATCTTGGCATGATTCCTTGTAGGGGTTCATCCAGCAAGCTGTTAGTCACTGAATACTCTCACCATCATTGTGTCGCGATTGTCATCATTATGGTCATCATCACTGGTAGCAGCATTGCCAGCATGGTCATTGTTGTTCAGTATCACAAGTTTATAAAGTGTTAGATCTGTGCTCAGCATTTTCCACAATTTAGTGGCCTAATATCTCAATTTTACTGATTAGGACATGGAGGCTCTGTAACTGCCGACAACTTCCATTGTGGGTAACCGGCAGAAACGATTCCAACCTTACTCTCACGGGACAGGGGCACTACCCATGCTCTTTACCACGACTTGCCCTGAGGGGCGACACCTTCCTTGATTGCCACTGCTCTGAGTATGGTGCTGCATGGAGTGTGGTTCTGTTAATTCATTTGCTGCATCCCTCTTTTTATCTAAGGCGTTAATTGGGAGGAAAGTTTGAAAGGGTTAAGTGCTTTAAGAGAGCCAAGCTAAATAGATCAAGCTGGGGTGGACCAGGAACTAGAGGGAGTAAGGGCTGCATTGTCTACTCATGCCTCTCTTAAGTTGTGTCTGAACACACAGCAGTGAAGAATGCCAACCTTCAGGGCATCAAGTCAATGTATTTATTTATACCATAGCTGGCAAGCATTTATCACATTGTTGTTAGCATTGCAGTAGGCGCTAAACAAAATATTTACACCCAAGAGAAAGGCAAGCCTACACATCCATTCCTTAGAAAGGAAACATCAGCTGCACAATGTTCACAGAGTAACTCATTTGATGTTCCGATCAAGTCTTTGACCTCATCTGAGTCTAGTCCTGCATACCTGGATACACACACACACACACACACACACACACACACACACACACCTCAACACACTCCTGAAAACAAAGGTTCAACAATGTCAGAAATTCACAGATGTTAAAGACTTTCAAAATATGCACCAATTAAAAACAACAACAACAACAACAGAGTTTAAGCAATGCACTCATATAGGACTTATAGAGGTTATTTCCATAAGTCACCATCTTTAATCCTGGCAATGCATGCTGTGTTACCTAAGAGTTGTCTGTTTCTGGCTACAAATGTTTCTCACCTTACATCTGTTCTCCTAGCAACATTGCTGGCCCAGAGCCACTGGGAGCTCCATCAGCCTTAGTGGTGGCACTGGACTAGGTTTTCTCTAGTACTCATTCATTTTGCTCTCCAGGTAAGACCACACACATCTATTTGTCACTCTCTAAGCAGGTTTTAATCTGGGTTCCATGTTCGCAAATGTCTACATTCCTGCTCTATTTACCGAAGTTTACAACTTACTTTGCTAGGGTCACAGAGAGGGTCTCCAGTTCATCCCAAAGTCGTGGGCTGGGTTAGCAGAGGACTCGGCACTGGCCCTTTATTTTCCTTTAACCACCAGGTATCAATTAGAGGTATGTCTGTTAACACTATTACTCTCTCCTTGTTCCCCTTCTTCTTGTGAATTTTTGCTTTTCCTTTGTTCCTTTATTTAAGAACTATTTTTCTAGGACCTGCTCTGTTTCAGACACTGCACAGTATAAAATTCTTTTCTCTCTTCATATGGGGGCTGGGACCTCCCCACAACTTTTCCTCTGCCCAATATTTCACTAAAATAGTCATACAGGCTGGGTTGTCTATGGGTTAGGAAGTTGCTAAGTTCCCAAGTCAGCTCTGCCCCTCCCTACATGTTCCTCCCTGGGAAAGTTACTTAAGCTCTCTGTTTATATTGTGGCGATTCAAATTTCTATCCCAACCTTCCTGATAAGGCAGTTACCTGTGCATTAATGCTCATTCTGTAAGTTATAAAGTAGTCTACCAATAGAAGGGGTATCATTACTTCATGTAGGGTTTTAAATAGGTTTTCAGGTAGAGTTTGTGTCAAAGAAAAACGGAAAACATTTGCTGAGCACTTACTATGTCTCGAGCACTGCGCTGCATGCTTTATGTAGAGATATATTTTGTTCCCAGTCAGAAAAGTTCAAAGCCTTCCTTTGTTGTGCAATTATCTAATTTAATGCAAGTAATTATATTTATACATATAGATAGATAGATAGATAGATAGATAGATAGATAGGTGTTATGATTCTATTTTATGAAAAACTGAAAAGAAGAAAATGAAGCTTAGTTATTAACTGAGCCAAGAACACCCAGCAGATAAGTGACAGAAGCAGGATATGACCCCAGGAATTTCTGTCGCCAGAGGCTGCGATGACATGTGCTCTCCCCGGATGACAGGAATGTAAGATAGGCCGAGGCTAGTCTGGAGAGAAGGAAAATAATACCAACCTGATAAAACATTGATAATTGGAGGCAAAATGCTGCAACTGGAAAACGTAACTGCAGGTAGACAGTGTTTTACATCCCAGTTTGGTAGCCACACTTATAAATTGCACAAGAATCAGAGCCAACATTTTAAAAGAACTCTTTGCTTAACGTTCTTAATTTTTTCAGTGTGTTCTGTTGTTTTCTTCTTTCTTTTCTTGCCTCATAATAGAATAGGAACTGTGTCAAGTTTGAAAACATAGACAGATTTATTAATGTTTAAAGATACCACTTGGAACACAATGCCATTTATTTACATTCTGTTGCTGACAACCGGCCTGGGGTAAACTAGCTACCAAAGAATCAAAACTCATACTGATTCTCCCCCCACCACACAGACCTTGGAGATCATAGAGAGCTGTCAAATTCTGGGTAAGCAAAAATCGGTCCCTAATTCCAAAACCTGCCTAGTTATCAAATAAATAAAACTGTGTGCACCCATACCTACACACCAACACATACACACCATTCTACTATGTTTTGTGTCATACCTGTTTGCATAAAATGATGAACTGTCTCCTTAAAACAGCCCAACTTTACGGTTTTTTTCTTCAACTTATTCAAAAGCCCTCAGATGATTAGAAGTCGTTATCAGCGCCACCTAGCACAGCGACCACATCTAAGAGCTCATAGAACAAACTCCATGGCAATAATCCATTTGATAGGCATTCCATTGTCTGTGGGGTGCTTAATAGGGGATGGTCACATGAGGAACTCAGAGCCCGGGAACTTTGGCTGGGGCCTCCCACACAACCAAGCACAC
Source organism: Rhynchonycteris naso (assembly GCA_037038555.1). NCBI lineage: Eukaryota > Metazoa > Chordata > Mammalia > Chiroptera > Emballonuridae > Rhynchonycteris > Rhynchonycteris naso. The sequence continues at coordinate 209,174,219 of CM072995.1, read as the reverse complement.
CAGAGGACTTTGGGAGAAGAACAATCATCCGTCAGCCAGTGAGATTTCACCACGTCATAACTGCTCACCCACCCTAGAGGACCCCTTTAAATACCTCTCACACAGTCAAATTAGGGCAACTCGCCTAGCCTCTGAACCTCATGGCTGGGGGACCTCGTTGGGCAGGATGCACGGTACTTAATAAAGCCTTTGCTATTACCACACTTTGTGACTCCCAGCCCTCCTGTTCCTTCTTTCTCGGCAGGGAAAAATACCTTACATTTTGGTGCCGAAAACCCAGGAAGAGTCAGAAGCCTCCTGGGGCCACTCCTCTCCCCGTCCCCTCTGAGAAAGAAGCAGGATCTCAGAATCTCTGACCATCAACCCACTTTGGCACATGGTGCGGTAAGTCCCCTGCCTCCAAACTTTCCTCAGTTCTTTCCGCCGAGACTCCCTGTCAGAAACCATAGCTAAGTCACGGAAGCCTTTTCCATCAGAGTGCGTGTGTGCCCTGGAGATGTTCGAGCACATCCACTTTCCTTATCTGTCCGTGGCCAGAGCTTGAGTTTTGGGGTGCCAGTTCTCATCTCTGACCACCCCAAGAACTGAGACTGGCCATCGGAACACAGGAATCCCAAAACACTCTGGGAGTTGCCTTATCCGAAATCTCTCCCTCCCCAAAGAAGAGGAAACTGTTCCTTTTCTCTGCTGTGGCCAGGCCACAGAACCCACTGGATAATCGGACCAGGTAGCCTCCTGAAGGGACCTTCAGTTTTAACACCCTCACCAATTTAACTATCGCCAAGGTGGTTGGGAGATTGGAGATCCCTTTACACTCAGGGCCTCTAATTATTCGCATGCCCGTCCTTCATCTCTGTGCCACCTGTTATACTGCGTAGGCCTTTTTCTTTGGCCAGAGAAAACCTCTGCTTCGTAATCTTTCCTTCTCCATGGATTCTATCCCCAAGAATGCCCCTCTCTCGCCCCATTCTCTGGTCCCTCTGTGGACCTCTTTTACTCAGGTATCTTTCCTCCAGAGAGCCTCCTCCCCCTCCCTTTGCTAAATCCTGTTTCTCATTCACTTGCAAATACCAGTCTTTCTCTTCCTTTTCTGGCAAGGGGCCCCTTCCTTCTACACTGTGTTCTTAAACCCCTCCTCTGTCAGGCCATTCTCCGCCTACCATTGGCTCTTATATCGGTTTGCAGGATGCCCAACCCCAATCTGCTTTCAGGAAGTTCTGACCCTGTCAGCCTGCTGTATCCAGTATTTCCAGCTGGATCTGAGGGCTGCGCTCCCTAAGAGCCCTCCTCCTTTTATTCTCAACGCCCAAACCCCTATCTGGGACCTGTGAACATGGCATTTAACATTTTCAATGATTGCAGCTAGTAGGAAAAGGCCAAGGCTGTTCGCCAGGCCCCATGCAGCAGAAGATAACGCTCCAAACCCAGGCACAGGAAGTGCCCAGCCCAAGTCTGGATCCCACCAGCAGCTTGCTTTAAGTGTGGCAAGCAGGACTACTGCACCCAACAGGGCCCCTGCCTGCGGCTGCCCACCGAGCCCTGCCCTAACTGCAAGCAGCCTGGTCACTGGCAAAGCAGTTGCCCCTTTGGGCAGCAGGCTCATCCTCAACGTCTCTACGTGGAGAACAAGCTGCCCAAATGGGAGGACAATCCAGCCACATGGGCCCATCACTCAGACTCCTAGAACACAGCCTGGACTCGGAGAACCCAGGGTATGCTGCAACTATTGGGTAAGTCCATCTCATTTCTTGTGGACATGGAAGCTACCTTCTCTGTTTTGCCACCACACTCTAGACCTCTAATTCCCTCACAGGTCTCGGTTATGGGAATGGATGGAACCCCTTCTTTTCCCCTTCTCACTCCACCCCTGACATACATTTTGAACAGAGTCCCCATTTTCACATTCGTTCTTAGTTATGCCATCATGCCCTGTACCTCTTCTGGGTTGAGACATTCTACACAGTCTCAGAACCACTATCCAGGTGACAGCATCTTCCCACTTACTCCTGCCATTCCTCACTACCAAGGACTCCCCCATAATCAATGCTACCCTCATTTCTAACCATGTCTCTCACCTCAAGCTTGCTCCCATGCAGGATTGCTGGCAGTTTGGAACCACTGGGCCCTCCTTTTCTGTGGCTCACCAAAAGGATGGGCCCTGCAGACCCTCCTGTTGCCTACCAGGAACCTGCCACCAGAGTGAGCTGAAACAGGGAGCAATGCTGTTCAGTAGGACTGGCCTGATGAAGGAAGCTTCAGTCTCCTCAACCATCTACGAGAGAAACAAAACAAGAATCTCTTCTCCTACAACCCGCTTAACTCCTGATGGCAGCCACCCATTCTCACCTAGGCTGCCCCTATCCTAAATCTTCTAATTATCAATGTATAACTCATATTTGCTCTTCTCTTTTTTTAAATTCTTACAGAACCGCATCGCGAAGTTTCTCAACTCACAGCCAAACAGATATTCCTCCTGACACCCCTCAAAGCCACCACCAGCCGACCTTCCCTCCCCACAACACCCCTAACTAGCAGGAAGTAGTCCAACAAATATACGGTGCCCCTTTTCTATTTAACAAAAAAGGCTGGAATGTGGGGTGGCTAATGAGGGACAGTCACATGAGGAACTCAGAGCCCGGGAACTTTGGCTGGGGCCTCCCACACAACCAAGCACACCAAAGGACTTTGGGAGAAGAACAATCATCCGTCAGCCAGTGAGATTTCACCACGTCATAACTGCTCACCCACCCTAGAGGACCCCTTTAAATACCTCTCACACAGTCAAATTAGGGCGACTCGCCTAGCCTCTAAACCCCACGGCTGGGGGACCTCGTCGGGCGGGATGCACAGTACTTAATAAAGCCTTTGCTATTACCATACTTTGTGGCTCCCGGCCCTCCTGTTCCTTCTTTCTCGGCGGGGAAAAATACCTTACATTGTCCTTCACTCAGATCTCCACAAACACGTGGCGTTAAACTCCCGACATCCCTGTCCCCACAGATTCTCATTTCGTCTTTCCCCCGGATTTGAGAGATAAATAAATCGTGATCGGTTTCCCATTTTATCGATTCTGACATCAAGATTCTGAGAGGCTATTTAAATTACCATGGAAACGTATCAATTAGTCAGGTGACAAGAGGCCAACTCTAGAGTGGTAATCGCAACTCTGCCAGGGTTCCACTCTCTGTTTGTCAATCCCCTGCCTTTTTGGCTGCCCTGGAGGGCAAGACCACGTGATGAAAACCAAGGCACTGTGAATATACCTGTTGTCCCAGTGCTGGGGGTCCTCCCAAGATCACTCAGACAGCTTTGTCCCTCTGCACTACTCCTTCAGGCCATCAGCAGACTGTCATAAAATAGCTAATTCTCCCCCAACAACCGCACCACCCCCACCCACAGTTTCTCTCCCTTTCACCAGATGACCCCGATACAGGAATGTAGCAGAACTGGATGTATGGGTACAATGATAGCATTGCCTTTTTCACTAGGTATTGTGATTCCGTCAAGTAATTTGTTAGCACTTAACACCACAGTATCTCTGGGTAACCTCTCTCTGATTCTGGTTCTGTTACAAACAATCTGTGTGACTTTGGGCCAACCCTTCAGCCTCTTCAAGGCTCAGTTGGCTGATTTTACCATGAATGAGACAAACCGATTTATTCCAAGACTCTATTCAAATACCATGAATCTCTAAAAGTGGTATTTGGTATAATTCAAGGAACTCGGGAGATCACAAAACATGATTAATGAGCAGAGCGCAATAAATTTTTGCTCTTATTTTGTGTAAAATGTTGCCTAATCCATCAACCCCATTTTGCTTGCTTCCTACTACTAAATGAGAAAGAAGAACTGTCTAACATTAATTCTATGATGTTGATAAAATGCATTTCAAATAATAAATACTACTGAAATAGAGTCGTTACTCTTAAAATAAAAATCATAAATGTGCATGTTCCGTTGAGATGGTATTGCGATATAATTATAGCCTAATAATAGGCAGGCACCTGCTTCAGTCAAATCTCTTATCCAACCCTTTTCCTTCTGAATGGGTAAAGGTTCTTTATTTGCAAATTAGTTTAGAAGAGGAGAGGCTTTTTGAAGTAAAGGGTATTGCTGAAATCTGCCATAAAGCAGAAAGTCTGAATTCACCTGGACATGCATGTCCTTAGTCAAGATCTGCTCAAACAGGAGACAAGGATCACATTTTTAAATTCACTTTACCCAATGACCCTAATGTGACTGCAACCTCATTGTTGTTTATCCAGAATTATCAGAACAAGGAAAACATACAAAACAGTCAAATGTTTTACCAACTGCAGAAGTAATCACTTTCCCAGTAACTTCAAAGAATGCAACCTGGGTCCTGTGTGTCTCTCTTTCTCTTTTTTACCATCGGTACCTTACCAAGAGTCTGAATAGGAAGAAAACTGTTCACCTAGGCTGGTCACCCCCTAATGTGGGGTCTCCACACTTCTTCTGCAACGAGCTCTGTCTAAACACCCAGGGTCCTCTTGGTTTTTCTCAGGTGCTTGCTCAGGGTCCACAGGTAAGGTCATGAACTCTGTGCCAATTCACAATTCCCATTTATGGGGAATACCAGTCACCCTATACATATAAGGATCTGGAAGGATGTGGCAAGCTCAGCCAAAGTTTCAAGCTCACTAGAAAAATGTTAGTATTTAGGCAGGCGATTCAGGTCACAGCAAGGAGGGCGAATCCCTGTGTGAATGAAGTGGACTTCGCGAACTAGGAATGACCATAAGATGAGGTATTCAAATGTGGTCCGCTGGAGTGCGCCATGTCACCTTACAGACAAGGACAGAATGGCACGCTGACCCACCCCATCATGTCTGAGCTTATGAGGTGGCATTCTTCAGCTGCCTATTTTCAAAATAAGTGGGCACCTGCTTCAGTGAATCTCTCATCCATTCCTTTTACTTCTGAACAGGGACAGCCTCTTTATTCCAGCCTGTTCTCCGGCACTGTAGCCAAGTGGTGTCTAGCAGCGGTCTGTTTACAGGGGCCCCGCATAGCTAAGGTATATATATATGGTGCCTGGTGCCATTCTGTGCCCTCGGGCAAACAGGTTCTGCCCATCAGTGGCCCCCATTGTTTGTTGTGTCTCTCAGGTTCCCATAGGACCTTCCTGATGGCACCTGTTAGAGCGGTGGTGGCTAAGCAGTTCTGCCTTTGCCTGGCTGACATTGGACCTCCTGGGTCCTCGACTTGACTCTGGACGGGATAGAAAGCCCGATGTTTGGCAGCAAGTGCCCCCAGGGAGCACACCGTGTGGGGGTCTACAGGAACACAGGATGCTCTTCAGAACCCTGAGCAGGGGGCCCGGAGCTGTGGACCCTGCAGTGGGCTTCGCTGTCATCAGCTGTCTGACAGCAGCTGTTTAATGTCATTCCAAATGATCCGCCTGAATGAGGTAGTCATTCCTGCAGTAAGCTTTAATTTAGTAAAACATGTAGTTGAGCAGTGTTTATTCTGGATGTTCTTTTCATTCAAGAAAAGTTCGCAGTGCCTGTGTTCCCCACACTGACAACAGAGGAAAAACCATCACTGGGAAATTGAAATTGTGCAAACGAGAACACTAGATACACGTATCAGTATTTTCCCATCGAAATCAAATGCTGATGGGTAAAGGGAGGTTTATAGCACCAAAAAGCAAGTCTGCTAAAGTTAACAGAACTTTCCCATCTTCCTTCACCGTTACTGAGTCTGCCTTCATCATTACCAAACTGAAATTGCACCTTTCCTCCAAGGAGCACTTCTTAAATTAGGGAATGCAAATAGCTAGGTAGGGGAAAACAAACCGCATTTAATACATTGTATGTTTTAAATATTTGGGTAATAGAGCTCAGATAAACAAAGAGGATCACAAATCAGTTTCCCCCTCCCTCCCTCCCTCCCTCCCTCCCTTTCTTCCTTCCTACCTACCTTCCTTCCTTCCTCTACGGATTACCATCAACCACAATTTGCAAAGAAACCTCTTTCCAAGGCCAACTGCTGGGGCTGCCTCCGTCTCCCACAGCTCTGCAGTTCTCCTGCAGACAATAGAGGGCGCTGACGCTTCTAATCTGGCAGCCCATCGCTCCAGAGAACACCTCGCTCCTCTGCTGTTTTCTGGCCTCCCAGCTCGCCTACTTCCAGCCCACAAGCATTCCTCTCCCTCTCTTTCTCTCTCTCTCTCTCTCTCTCTCTCTCCTTTATTCTCTCTTTCTTAGTCTCCCTTCTCCTTCCAGTTTCCAAAGCACCGTTTTAAAAACCTGTTCTGTAGTGACTGCCTGTGATCATCTTCTCACACCTCTTAGCTTTTCCTAGGAGGCAGAGCTGTTCTCAGAGCACGTCTCCTTCTTTACTGCCTGTCATTCTAGCCTCATTTCAATGTCATGCAATCAGAGATTGTTCTATGTGGGGCATCTTGGTTTCAAAATAATGAAGGTTCCATAGACTAGGACCCCTTTTTAAAAAAATATAGGTCCCAACAGCCTGCTGTCCGTGACACAGTAGCTACTGAATGTCCCAGACCAATCCACTTAATAGGCACCAGGCCTCCATCTATAGAAGAACATACTGTAGACAGAGTTCTTTACTAAAAAGAGCCATTTACTTTTTATTTTCTTTTTTAACTCAAAGCTGTAACAACATCAACTGTTTCATTGGACTAAGATAAGAGGTGCCAACTGTTTTCCTGAAACTTGTTCAGGAAAGAGGAAAAGGCTGCCCCACACAACACACAACACCTGAGGAGCAGGGGGGCTCTGCGTTTAACTATTTCCTCACCAGAAAAGCAAAAGTCACCTGACCAGGTAAGACTCGACTGTTTGACATCGAATAGCCCCTAACAACATAACACCCCACTGAGTAGCACGCTGGGCTGTGTCATTGCCATCTACCCTTTCAAAATGCTTACCCATGTTTCTCATTGCTATTCGGAGAGACAGACTCATCTGTGACCCAGGAGTCAGGACTTCTGGCCCTCCAGAGTGACAGCATCTCCAACACCAAGGAGGAAATGAGTTATTCTTAGGCTCCTTACAAGCCTAAGAGGAAACAGGGCAGCATGTGTCCCTAGATCCAGCAAAAGACTTTGGAAACTCTGACTTCAGCTGCAGCCTGCCAGGCATGCAAGGCAGTTGCCGTCTCGGAAATAGAGCTGCCATCACGAACAATGAGCATTTGAGCTTCAGCAAAAGACCGGATGGCAAAATCTTAGTGATTGCGGCTGGTCACCGTATTCATTTTTCTTTTTAAAGTTTCAGTGATAGAACTTAGAGAAATTCTGCCAATGTTGTTTGATGACTGTGATCTCCTAGTGGGTAAGGTAGCTACTGACACGGGGTGGAGGAAATTTTGCCTCAGACCCGCTGTGCACACCCCTGGCAAGTTCTCTCTCCTGTTTCTTTCATCTACGCTTTATGCTTTTCCATTTCTCCCCTCCCTGCCTGAGCATCAGGGCCTGGAAGACCCGAGGGGACCATAAGTAAAAAATGTGACTAAAATAGCTGCTACCTCTCCATTGAGAACATTGCGAGAGAAGGCCTCCCTGATGACCGCCCCCAGATGCCCTCCAATGAAATGGAAACTTGAATTTTCTTTGTTAATCTTGTGCTTTAGACAGTTTATTGTATGTGGTAGAAGACTATTATGTTGATGATCTTTTTTTCTTCTTCTTCTTCTTCTTTTTTTTTGAAGAAGCTGTGCCCATGCTGTGGCAGAGTTCTCTGGCAGCCAACAGCGCCTTTGATTAGATGGCTACTTCATAAATTACAAGCCACCAGAGTCAAGAGTCATTATGCAGAACGGGCTCTGCCATCTGGTCATCCACTCTCGACATGATCAAGGCAGTCATCTTTGCTCTGTGGCTTGGTGACTTCAAGGAGCCTCCTGTCACAGTGAAAGGAAACAGGCACGTTCTCATGCCAAACTCACTTGGCCTTTTAACCCTAGAGTGTCCAGGCATTAAGAAAGGCTATTACTCTCCCCATTTAACAGATGGGGAAACTGAGAAAGAAAAAAGTGTACTGTTTTGTTTATACATAGGCTTTAAAAATCAAGAAACAAAAAATAAGAATGTAAGATTTTTATCTATCATGTTTCTCATTTCAACTGTCCTCTCTTTTTCCCTGCTTGCTCTCTAAGAAATTTCACGTATATTTCATGTCCATTTTCTGAAAGGCTCTGTCTATGGACGTTCCAAGTGCATGGAACAGGAGAGAAAAGATTTCTCTTTGCAACAATTCATCCCTGCTGCCTCTAAGAAAAATCATAAAAGATTTTTAGCGAGGTTGATAAAACGCCAGACAGGAGCTAATTCTTTACCTTTATGTATGCTTCTTTTCCTGATGCAAATAGGAGAAGCAAACCTCTCTTTAACCCCAGCAAGCAGTTTGGGACACCATGCTAGAGGGCTCATTCTCTGCGGAAAGAGCGCTGGGCTTTAACACTTGGATGGACAAAATCAAAGAACGGTTAGCCCAGTGGGACTGGGTATAACAGGAAGTCCTAACTCCTCTAGACTTTCCCCTTTCTTCCCTTATATATGTCTTTCTTCTATTGTAGTGTTGGAGAAGCACAGTAGCACAGCGATTAAGAGAATGTATCCTGTAACTAATGTCTGGGCTTCGTCCATGCCCCTTATTAGCTGTCCAGCTTTGGGCACATTATTTAGCACTGATGTGTTTCTGTTTCTTCTCCTAGAAAATGAGTGTGAGACAATAACTGTTTCACTGGATTAGTGGAAGTATGAGAGAATGAAAATGTTACGGTACTTAGAGCAAAACTGTGTCTCTGAGAATCTTGTGCTGTCTTCCACTACATTGTATTTTCATTGACAGGTTGAAAATAAGTTCAAGGTAAGAGTAAGAACCAGAGTTAAGTTTGCCTGACCAGGCAGAGGCACAGTGGACAGAGTATCAGCCTAGGATGCTGAGGACCCAGGTTCAAAACCCTGAGGTCACCGGTTTGAGCACGGGCTCACCTGCTTGAGCGCAGGGTCCCTTGGCTGGAGCGTGGGATCATAGAGATGACTCCAGGGTCACTGTCTTAAGCCCAAAGGTCACTTGGCTTGAGCCCAAGGTTGCTGGCTTGAGTAAGGGGTCACTGGCTCGGCTATAGCCACCTGGTCAAGGTACATATGAGAAAGCAATCAATGAACAACTAAGGTGCCACAATGAAGAATTGATGCTTCATCCCTCTCCCTTCCTATCTGCTATCTGTCCCTATCTCTGTTCTCTCTGTCTCTTTCTCTAGCTAAAAAAAAAAAAAAATTACACCAGGATGATTTTTATTCACAAAAAGTGTTTAACTTTGCTGTCTTCACAACCTGCAGGCAAACGAGAACTGAACTCAGAAGACCACACATACACCCCACCCATGCATACCCCATAGGTACACGAGAAGTCTCTATGCACCCATAAGCAGGTGTCTTGCATTAAGCATTTAAATATGCACACCAGTGCTTACAGATACTTTTCCTTTTTGCAAAGACAGGACAATCCAATTGGAAGCTTTCAGTGAATGCTTAGAGACTTTTTTTGACCTTGTCTATAATATTACACTCTCTGGGTTATCAAAGAAGGTTGAGGTACATGAAGTATGGCAAGAGAAAACCATGGAAGCGTACTTTAAGAGTCCACATTAACTCTTACTGACATTCTCCTTTAAATAAGTAAAAAAAATATCTGTAAAGGAGTTTAAGAAAGTAATGCTACTACTGCTTATAGACTTCTTCTCTTCTTAAGTCTAAGTTCCATTACAAGAAAATAACACTGAGGAACAAAAATTTTTGTTGCATCCACAGAAACACTTGTTCTTACCTAATTCGAGTGTCTGATCTCAAATCTGACATTAGTTTTTCTCTGTAAGCTACAGTTTTTTTGCAATTCAAGATTTTAGGTTTTCAATTTATTGTAAAATTTTCAACATTTAGTTTAACATAATGAAATAGAATGCCTTCTTGGACATCATCTTTGTGAAAATATAATTTATATAATGCGGTAAATACACTAAAAGATATGATTGCTTCAGAATTTGTCTACAATTTTGAAATAGAACATATTAAAACATTTATTTTAATCCTAAAATTTGCACAAAGCTTATATAAATTCTATTCAGGCAAAAATTTGCATTTGTACCTCTTGCATTTGTGTACTTATTGAGGACAATCATGTTTGATGCTCCCGCAGTAGTCTGCTCATCACTAACAGCTCCAAGATTTTCGGAAAACTTATCAAGGTGACTGACTGTTCAGGAAGTGAATCTTAATGCTCATGTTACATCCAATGTCGCAAAAGGCAACAGCATCCTTTGAACCAGAAGTTCATAGTTTTCTGCTTTTTTGTTGCCAAGGAAGTTCTTTGGAACTGCCAAAAAAGACTGCCATGCTGTTTTCTCCTCCTTATTCATCTTCCTGGCAAATTTTTCATCACATATGAGGGTTTGAATTTGAGGTCCATCGAATACACCTGCTTTTATCTTCTCAAAAGACAAGGCAGGAAAAGCAGAAATAATATGTTGAAAGCATTCACTTTCTCCATTTAAAGCCTAAACAAACTTCTGCATTAAGCCATGTTTGATGTGAAGTGGGGGGAAAATGATCCTATTTCAATTAACTACAGGTTCATTCACGGTATTTGCACCCCTACTTCCAGAGCTTCACGTTTCGGCCACTCCTTCTGTGTCCAGTGTTTCTCCCAAGCTCGGCTGTCCCACAAACACAGAAAGCAAGGATGCTTTGTGAAACCTCTCTGTTGTCCTAGCAGGAAATTTACCATTTTAAGATCCACACAAACGATCCAGTTATGCTCCTCATACTTCAGAAAGTTGAGGACAATTTTTATGTCATTATAATCTTCTCACAGATGAGTTGAATAACTGATTAGAACCACTGCATAAACATTACCATTGTGTAGAACACATTTCAGACTTTGTTTAGAGCTGTCAAGAAATAGTCGCCATTCTGTTGAACTGTAAGTGGTAACACCTAGCTGGCTGAGAAGACTACTGATATCATGACAGTAAACAAAGTATTTGTATTTGGATAAAAAGTTCACAAAAATTTGTTCATGCTTCCTGAAATGGGATACTTTAGCTGACCGATGAATTACATTCTTTTCTTGAAGCTTGGATGCTAATAACTCAGCTGCTTCCTTTGATAGGCCCAAATCTCTTACTAAGTCATTCAATGCAGGTTAGCTAATCTGCTGAGGGGTTAATGACTGCTTGGCATCAGAAGGCAACCCTTAAGATTATACAACCATTTCCACATGCATCTTATCAAAATACACTTGATCACCATGTTCATTTTCTTCGTCCTTAGAAGAAATAAAACCATTGAAAACTGGAACTGGGAGTGTCTCAGAGTGTGGGATAGGTCGTATTGCTGAAGGAATATTAGGATACGTGATCATATGCCATTTTTTCTTGCTGATGCCCTTTGTATGGATCAGACAGAAATAACAGTCACTGCTGTGGTCCTTAGGTTCACACCAAACCATGGGAATACCAAAAGACATTCCTTTGCGTTTTCATTTTGTCCATTCACGAAGCATTTCCTCACAACTATGACACACAATATGAGGAGCCGAATTCTTGTCTTGATCGTCAAGGGGAACTTGAAAATAGGCAATATATGCATGTGTCATAAATGATGAAATATTGTGCTTTTGACATTGAAGTGTGTAACAGCCACATATGTAACAAAAGGTGTCAGGACTATTCTTACATTTACACCTACTCGAAGAAGCCATGATTCAATCTGAAAACAAAGTAACAGGGTGTTTTTATCAGATAATAATTTTTACATTTAAAAACAACTACAATTATGTAAAAGTGATGTTTGTAAAACAATAATTGCCATGTGGTTATGTTCAATCCAAGAGTCATTGCCCTTTAACTCCAATTTAAAAACCAATGCATGCCATTAACTGTAACAAAAAGAAATTAAAATTGTATAAAAACTAGAGCATGCACCAAAAACTAGATTTCAGATTTGGAATCAGCGATGCAGAAATATATAGAAACAGTTCTAAAACCTTATGCAACAGAAAAGGAAAAAAAAATTGTTCCTCAGTGTAATAATGCCAGTGGTTCTCTGCCTATTTTATAACAGTTGTGCAAATACACAAAAGCCTATATATTCTTATATTTGACGTGCTATACAGTCCTTTAACAACATCTATAGGTATAATCTGAATTAACTTAATGCATAGATGCCTGACTGGTGGTGACGCAGTGGATAGAGCATCCACCTGGAATGCTGAGGTCTCAGGTTCGAAACCCCAGGGTCCCCGGCTTGAGTGCAAGATTACTGGCTTGAGTTCAGGATCATCACCATGATCTGAAGGTCACTGGCTTAATAAAGCCTAAAGGTTGCTGGCTTGAGTAAGGGTCACTGGCTCGACTTGAGCCCCCCAGGTCATGGCACATATGAGAAAGCCATCAATGAACAACTACAGTGACACAACTACAAGCTGACACTTCTCATCTCTCTCCTCCTCCCTCCACTCTCTGAAAATCAATAAAAATAAAAAAGTAATTTTAAAAATACACGTAATTTCCTAGCTGCAAAATGGAGGCTATTTGGAGATAGTCAAGATTATGGATCCTGACTTTATATCCAAATAAATGTAAGAAACCCCATTTTCAAAGAACACAGGAGGGAGGGGATGGGCAGGGGCAAGAAAGAAGGTGAGCGTGTATCCTCAGCGTTTCCTTCCGCGCAGGACGCCAATCAGTTCCCAGGGACCTTGCATGCAGCATCAAACCAGGTGTCCTGGGTGTGTGCCGCTCAGCCGTGACTCCACTCTGCAGTGTCTCAGCTCCGTGTGGCCTTCGGGCAGCCTTCTACTGTTGCTCGCAGGCCTTTAGTCAGAGACCATGCCGGCTTTACTGCCTCATTTTTCTTCCCAAACCATAAGAGCTTTCCAAAATAACGTAATGGGACGCAGCCAGACATTTTCAAGGAGAAGTGGGAAAATAATTCCTCCTCGCAAATATTCTGAAACACAGGCATAGAATGAATGTGACCTTGGCACAGCCTATCCCTTTTCTCAAAGGGTCTAGACTCTAGGGAACAACCGAGCCTTCCCCAGGGAGCGCATATGTGTGAATGGACATGCACGCGTTCATACAGGACAGTCCTCTCTTGGGATTCACTTTTATGAAAGGACACAGCTCACACTTTCACCCGAGTACAGTATCTGAACATACTCCCTAAAACATCTCAGCTGTTTTGTCCCTTGCAAAAGTGACAGTCAACCTTCATTGTTCAACATCCTTTGGGGTTTGGGGGGTATCCTTCCTCCTACTCTCCTAGTTTAAGTTTACCAACAACTGTTAAAAAAATATCCTCTGAGCTCCATATAAGGACAATGAATTAGGCCTAACCTATTGCTGTGATAATTCAAAGATGATTATTTGGCCTCTTGCTTCTATCTGGATGTTCATTCTATCCCTAATTTAGAAATCGATTCCTTCTTAGCTAATTGGTAGACCTGGGGTGGCGGGGAGAGAGAAAGAAGTCACGTGGAGCCATTTTGCCATGTTTAAATCAAGTTGGGTAAAAGATTTGGTGGGAAACTTTGAGCATAATGGCTCACATGAACTTTCTCAATGATTTGTGGATTTCTCTCTCAAATATTTCTTCCCTATTTCAACTTCATTATAATGGATAATTGAGAACTGACTACACAGATGGGGAAGGCATCCATTCATCCATTCAACAAATATTTCAAGAGGATGACAAGGACATCAAGTTGGCTAACATGTAACCAGACCTCCTTAAAGAGGCAGATTATGACAGATTATGGAAGAAGGATATCAAATCTATTTTGTTTACATATTTCAGGTATTCTATGCACACCATTACAAAGAACAGTAAGGAGAAGGGATCTATCTGCATAAAGGATATTTTACCGGCTCAAAGCAATTCATGCCCTTATTTCTTCTACTATTTTTTATTTATTCTTTTTTAAAATTTATTAATTGAATTTAGAGAAAGAGAGAAAGGGAGGGAGAGAGATAGACATTTTAGTGAGAGAGAAAGGTAGGGAGAGAGACAGACAGAAACATTGATCTGTTCCTGTATGTGCCCTGACCAGGGATGAAACCCACAACCTTCTAGTATTGGGAAAATGCTCCAACCAAGTGACTTACCTGACCAGTGCTCTTCTATTTTTTAATGAGATAAGATATTCTTAATAAAATTTGACTTTTTTCCCAAAGAGGTAAACTGGTAAATTTTTGATGTTTTGTAAATTTCTAAATTATTATTTCTTTACATTAAATCGCAAAGTGGTAGCAAATGACATGACTTGTCTTCAAAGAAGAAAATTATTGCGAATTTCAAGTCATGGTTTGCCTTCATTCCATCTAGACTAGAACCCTAGATCTTAGAGCCCCCTCAAGACTTAGACAATGCATATTATTTTATGAAAATGGAGCATGTGATTCAATAGAGGACTGAATAGTCAAAGTATTGCATGATACAGCTTTTATACAGAATTTCATGCCCTGAATTACTTGACTATACACACACACACACACACACACACACACACACACACACACACACACACACACACATATATTCATTATGTAGAACAGTATATTATACTGATGGTGGAGAAAGACAAATTCGTTTTTAGCCATATTTTCTTATATTTACCTCACATGGTCCCCACATATCAGGGAAGAGTGATTTTTAACTCAGCCCATGCTATCACCTTAACACCCAATCCCCAAATTCTGTGGACTCCTAGAGCACACAAGGAGCAGATGTTTATAGAATTGAATTGCCCTTCTCTCCTGTAAGTGATTGATGGCCCAGAGAGCAAGATGCAGTATAAATTTTTATGCTGAGGATTTACTTTGTAACATATAATAATGTTAAAAAGCCTTTCAACTTCTTATATGCCATGCAGCTGCTAATTTCAAGGATTCTAGCTGAACAATGAGCACTTTTGCTCATTGGGTGATGGGCCCCTTGAAGTAGCCACTCAGATGCCTCCTGATCATCCATTATAGTTTGTGAGAAATCTGAGAAGACTAACTTGCCCCAGGAACCCAAAGAGTTTCTGATCCCTGAGTGAGGTGCATTGCCATCTCTGATATACCCCAGATAAATCTAGCTCCTGGGAGCCAGATCGTAAGGAAGCCTGTGTACGTTCATATTCACGCCTGAAAAATATAGATCACATCGCTTTCTTGAACTTACAGGCACGTGTGGGAATAGAGGCAATAAAATTCTTACTCTGGTAGTTCATAACATCCATTCTCTCTGCCAACCCCAACCCAAACCCCATCAAAATTGAACTACTAA
Organism: Rhynchonycteris naso; assembly: GCA_037038555.1. Taxonomy (NCBI): domain Eukaryota; kingdom Metazoa; phylum Chordata; class Mammalia; order Chiroptera; family Emballonuridae; genus Rhynchonycteris; species Rhynchonycteris naso. The sequence goes on along the minus strand of CM072995.1, from coordinate 209,158,891 downwards.
AAAAAAAAAAAAAAGTCATACATAAATAGGGGTTTTCTCCCTTGCATTCTAGGGTAGCAGAATGATATATTAAAATAGGCTCAAAGATCCCAGAAATAGGCCATTTCTTGGTCCTGGGATAAAAGAATGGTTTGGAGTAGAGTGAAGGCATAGAGATCATTTTAACTAACAACATAGTCCCCATCACTTATCCACATATTGCCACAACCGGGACACAACAGGAGCTTGAACAAGAAAAATTTGTACTTATCAGAATCAAGAAAACCAGGTTACTCCTCACTAACAGATAAACCCCAACACCACCCAGGGCATTGAGAGACTGCTCCTTCTTTAAAGGTACTTTTAAGGGGACAAGGCAAAGAAAGGGGAAATATGGGTAGGAGTTCCAAAAACTAGGGAATCCACAAATACCTACAGATGCCAGTATTCATTGCAAGAAATTAAAGAGCCCAATAAAGACAACTGAAGTCACAATGTTAAGATGAAGACTCCTTTGTACCCTACCATCGCTTTCAATTGGCGTAACAGTTTTCAAAGGCCATCTCCCTCCTTGTGAAGGCACTGTCCCAGCACCCTGGACACCCAACTGGCTGCCATTGCAACTTTGTGCAATGCTTTGCCCCACACAACTCCCTAATTCCAACTGCAAATCTTGACTCTCGAGAGACTTCCTTCTCCTAAGCAGTAATTCTCTCTGCTTTGGTGGGGAGAGAGGAACGATTTGTTTTTTTGTTACTGGTTATTTATAAGATATCTACTCTAGATTAGTCCTGCTTGAGTGCCACCCTAAATGGCTCCATTCCCAGCAGTACCTTATGTCTGATGGGGGACTGACAACCTCTACTTAGAATGTCTTTCATGGCTCAAAATGAAGTGTAAAACTGTGTGAAAAGCCCATGTTCCAAAACAAACCATCTCTATAATAAGCACTTAAAACACTTTTCGTTAATATATTTCTTTGTGTAGGAAACAAAAGGCTGAATGCTGCCATGTGGCCTTTGACAATTTTTCTCTTTTATGGAGACACTTTCTCAATGATTAGCTGGACCAAACATGATGAAAATGCAAGTCGGGTTCGCAGGTGATGTCACCCCCACAAAACATCTCTTCACGTTGGTATAATCTACGTTGTTTTCAACCCAAACACTGGAAGTTCAATACCAATCTAGAAGCACAGCCAGAATTAGTAAAATACCGACTTGACCCACCTTTCTATCTCAGGTATGAGCAAGTGCCTTTGGTCTGGAGAGATGACCCTGTCTAATCCTTATCTGAATTTGCAATTAAGACTTCAGAGCTGCAGGTATCTGTACACAGTTCCGCTCTCTTAATTTTACATGACTGAACCTAAATCAAATCAGGCTTCACATATACTGGAAAGTAAATGTCTATTATCTCATTGAACTAACAGAGGGCAGTCTTTCTAATGCAGCTGATGCAAGTGCCAGGTTCAGGGGGCCAGGGGTTGTAGAAATGAATAAACAGCATCAGAGAAAATTGAAGGAAGGAAGGGAGGAAGGGAGGGAAGAAGGAAGAGAGAGAGGGAAGGGAGAAAGTGAGGGAGGGAGGGAGGGAGGGAGGGAGGGAGGGAGGAAGGGGATGAGAACGAGGGAGAAGGGGGGGGAGGGAGGGAGGGAGGAAAGAACTCCCCTTTAAAAAACTTGTCATGAAATTATAATTACTCACTTCCTAAATACAAATGAAAAAGCAAGCAAATTCAAATCACTTCTCTGCTGCCTTACCCTCCACCCTGACCCCCCAAATCTAAATGTGCTTGAATTAAAGTATCACTCACTCCCATCAACTGTCCCCTCCAATAGAGGATTGCAAGAGCCTCAGAATGAAACACTTAGGAGTTTTGTTTCTTTCTTTCTTTTTTCAATCTCTTGTGGGCTTCTCTTGTTTTATCGCAAATGAACAATCATATTTGAAGAGGCTCCGTCTGTTTAATGTCATTAGCGATTGTTTCATAAAACCAACAGCCACTCCGGCATTGGGCCACAGCTAATCTTAAATCTAAATGTGGTAGCACTCGGGGAGCCCTGTGGACCGGCTGCCTTTCACCAAGGCAGGTCCCTTAATCTATGGCAAGTCGTGCCTCTTATCTCTCCGCTCCACTCAGGGACTTCTTTGTCCAAACACGAAACCAAACCCAGTTCACTCTGTGCATCTAGAATTATTATTATTTTTGTTTATTTGCTTAATTCCCTGCCAAAAAAAAAAAAATTTAAGCGACTCAAAGTCTACTGTATATTTATTTATTGACTGTAGTATTTTACAAATATTTCCCCAATACTGATAAAGGCAAATTCTTGTTTTATGTCGGCGCCTAAAAGTCAGCTTAATCAGCAATTTGGGAACCCTGAAATGAAGCCACAGTAAGAACAAAAACATGTTCACAGACCTGGGAATGATGGGCCACTTGGAAATTCAAAGACTCCCAGGGGTTAGAGACTCCCAGAAGGATCTGATTATTTCCATACATTAGGCTTATTATTATTATCATTATCATCATCTTGAATAACAATATTATTTAGTGTGCATTTTATCATAGGTGTGGTCCTAAGACTTACTGGGTATTTATTTCTCATGGACTCAGCCAAATAAGCCCTTAGAAGGTAAATCTCCCCATTTTCCCGCAAAGTAACTGAGGCTTGAAGAGGTGAAGAAATTTGTCGAAGGTCATACTGCTAGCACCAGGCAGAACCATCATTTACAACAAGGTCTCAGTGGCCCTTGTCAATCATAGACATTTCTGAGTCCCCTGTCAGACCTGTAGAACAGAGTCCCTAGGGTTAGGGTCCAGGGGTCTGTAAATGTGCATGTACAACAAACTCACTCATTTCTTTTTCTTGTGTTTACTGAAGTTTGAGAGTCCGTACTAGGAAGAAAAAGGAAATACATCAGTAAGGGAGTCACGGAAAACAGATGGTACAGTCAACCTGGGATAACTCCAGAAGGGTTAGACTAATTGAATTACGTAGGGGACCCACAAGAGGTCACATAGGAACCCAGAGGGAGGCGCTACAGAGCTGTTTACTGCCTGGGGCCCACAGGACAGGTGCAGAATGAGAAGATGGAGAGCCAGGTCAGGAGCCTTTCCAGCGAGCAGCAGTGACCTTTGACAAAGGAATGTAGTCAGAACAAGGCTGAAGGGGTTGGTCATTTGGAGGACAATTATTCTATCCTCATGTTCCAAGGGTTTCAGTGCTAAAACCTTTAGTCACCTTGAAAACAAAAAACCTTTACCCGACGTAGTGGGTGAAAAGCAGGGTGCCATTTGATGACACGGTAATGAGTACTTCATTAACTAGCAAGAAGACATCCATAATTTATCCCAGAAGTTACACCACAGGTTCTGACTTATGGTCAGCATTTACATAAAAAGAGAATCAGAGTTCTCCCATCTGTAGGAAGCCTTTTGCTTTATCGACCCTGATCTCCCTAATTCTGCTCTCTCGGGTCAGGTGTGACTCAGACCCAATGCCTCTGGCTGCAGGTGTCTCCTTCTCTATCCATTATTCAGGTCCTGAGGATGCTCTGTACTCAACTGTGGTTATTACATCACCTCTTCTCTTGTCTACACCGAGTTCTCCTTCCCTACACAGAAACACCTCGATGAAGCTCAAATCACTTACAATCACTCAATTTAAGAACCAGAAGGGATCCGCAGGGCCTATAATCCAATTCCTTGTTCTAATAGATAACCGAGGCCCAGTCAAGGGAAAGACACTTAGCCAAGGTCATAATACATAGCAAATCCAACTCAAATTGTTGTTGGATTCATCTCATCATGCTGACTCAGCAAACTACCCCATATTAACAAGGTTTTCCTTTGTTTCTTTGTTCCTTGTATTTTTAAAGTCACATTGGCTTCTAAAAATAAGAAGAAACACACACACAAACACATATACACAAGAGTGGGTACTGACCAATATTTCAAAGATAGTATTTCTGAAATATAAGGACATACAAAAAGAAGGGGAGGGGAGGATTTCTGAGCATAATGTGTAAAATGCCACCCAGAGAGGTTAATCATAATCCAATCACATGCAATATTTATCACACGTTATGGCAACAATGACTTTAAAGCTATTTGAATAACAAGATACTGACTGGGTTATTTTTTATCAGGTATAGCTCCACCATGTCTGGAATTTTCAATATATCTCATGGTATAAAAATATAAGCAATTGTTAAGCCTTTGATTGAAACCCATACAGTTTACTTAAATAGATACATAACTGATACAACCCCGAACAGATAGCCAAGTCACGAGAAAGTGATCACATGCCTGTGGCTGTGTGGATATCTAAATGGCATGGGAGTCTTTCGCTCGTTTTTCTTTCTCGGATGAGTGTTCTCATTGTGATAGCTTGTGTTTATTCTGGGCTTCAAAAATTAAGTAGGCATTTTGTTCCTGGGGCAACATAGGCAGTGAGAATGTGGGCTGCTAAAAAAGAAAAAGGAAAACAAAAAAGAACTGATTAAAATATCAGTTGACTTTGTTCGCAAAAACAGTATTTCCATGAGAGGACTGTAAACCATTAGAGACCTAAACTTGAGATTTTTGGCTACAATGAACATGTTCAAAGTCAAGTGAAAAGTCACCAGAGTCTTTGCACCTACCTAAATTGTTGGGATGCTTTCTTATTGAAGGTGGCCCAGGTTGTGCTCAGCAAATCACATATATTGTCTATAATCCTCCCTCAAACCCTGTATAAAAGAAATTATAGGCCCTGGCCAGCTGGCTCAGTGGTAGAGCATTGGCCTAGCATGTGGATGTTCTGGGATCAATTCCTGGCCAGGGCATACAAGAGAAGCACCCCTCTGCTTCTCCACCCTTCTCCCCTCTCCTTCCTCTCTGCATCTCTCTTTCCCTTCTGCAGCTAAGGCTCCATTGGAGCAAAGGTGGCCCGGGCACTGAGGACGGCTCCATGGCTTCCACCTCAGGTGCTAGAATGACTCCAGTTGCAAAGGAGCAATGCCCCAGATGGGCAGAGCATTGCCCCTTAGTGGGCACACTGGGTGGATCCTGGTCATGCACCTATGGGAATCTGTCTCTGTCTCTCTGCTTCTCACTTCAGAAAAATACCTATCACCCCCCAAAAAAGGGAATTATAAGCCAACTTTCCAGCTGAGGAAATAGCTCAGAACCATTTGAAGAGGAAAGTCAGCCCATAGAGCTAAAAGTGACAGCATCTACACTCAAATTCAGGGATGTCGTGCTCCAGTGTCCAAGCTGTACCCTTGAACTATGTTGCTCTGTTACACAGTCTATAAAATACCCATGCACCATTGCAAAATGGGTGGTTTGAAATGATGCCAGGCAAACAAGTGATGCTATGATATCCTGATAATAACAGGTAATATTCTTTTCTACTATTATTATTTTGTTTTTGGAGCAAGGAGGAACCACTTTTGCTTGTTGACTGCTGCTAACTCCCATATGCAGTAAATATTATGTAAACTAGTTCAGCATGCAAGGAATTTCAGTGTCAGTGATGTGACTACCTTGTCTAGGACCACACTTTATGAAGAACTGAAGCCAAGATTTAAATCCTGTGTTGTCCAGTTTACGGCCAGTGCTGTAAAGACTATTTTAAGCCTCAAAATCTAGAAAGCGACTTGTTTTAAACCATATTTACACCAGAAAATGCTTCCAACAGATGCCTAATATATGCTATTGATATCAGCAGCATGAAGTAGATGCCTTAGGAAACAAAGAGAAATAAAAAGATTAAACACTGTCTCCTGATCTGAAGGCACTTGAAAATCAGTAGGAGAACTGAAAAAAGTGATCAAATCATTATGGCAGAAAATGTTCAATTAGTGTCCCTAAATAAGAACAAATACTATGTGCTTCCATTGCAGATGAAAGACTACCTTCCAACTGAGTGATCAGGATGTCCTATGACGAGGTTCCTGAATAATGGACTTTGACTGCATAGTCTAGGTTGGCAAGACTGTCATCATGGGCAAGAAGGAAAGTGTGACAGTGTCAAATCAGTGGAAGTATGCTGTGTCTGCAGGAAAACATCATGAGACAATATTACGAAGATCATCTGTGGGCATATCAAAAGTCTCAACTTTCAGGCTAAGAAATATGGTCATCGTAGCAAGTCTTGGGGAGCTACAGAAGCTATTATAATCTAGGAAAGAAGCAACCAAGGGTATACACAAGGCATCCTTGTGTACACGGGCCTTGAGTGTTTAAATATCAGTCTAGAAATCAGTTATGAGGCTACTGCCATTGAGTCAGTATTAATGCTGATTACAGCGCTGTGTAGGTCTGAGGGCTAGCAGCGGAGACCGAGAAGAACTGTCAATACCAGGAAGCAAGGCTAAGGATAAATCACCAGTAACTCTCAAGTGACTAGTAGAGGACCATGTCAATCACATACACATCAAAGCTTCTGGTTTACATTCACAAATACGGACATGGAGTGGAGATATGAGTTGGCTTGGAAATTATGATTTAGGGTTTATTCTGCATACAGTTGGTAGGTTGACAATGAAATACTAGAGAGGAAGATAAACTCAGGATGAGCCCACTTTCAAGAAGTGAGGAAAAGAGACAAAGCTACTAACTGAAAACCACTGAGAAGGGAACTAAGGCAAAAGAGCAAAGGGGAGCCAGGCAAGCGGGTAAGCGGGTATTCATGACATAAATGCTGCAGACGTTGAGAGGATGAGGAACACAGGATCACCCGACGTGGCAGAGGGAAAACCATCTCTCAGGAGGCTGGAAGCACGAGGTCAGAGCACAAGCCACCCTGAGAAAGGAGACAGACAGACAGAATCAGTTCATGAACGTAGCTGGGTCTAGGTGGGTTAGTTTTTTTATTAAGCATGCGGGAGCACATGAGAAGAGGCCGTAGCCAGGAAGCGACTGCATTGTCCTGGATTCTTTCACATTAATTAGCATTTATTGACACTTGACTCCATAAATGTGTGCCTCTTTTCACTAGTACATGTGCCAAGCATGTGCCAAGGTCCTTGAGCACTGAAGACAGGTCAGCTCTTGCCTTTTGCTCCCCCCCTCATATAATCTTTGCAAACCATCATTAAAAACCCACTCTTCCTTTGATTGTTTTTCTGCAAACATACATTTCTCAAGCACTTACAATTTGAGAAAAATTAACAACAAAAAAGGAGCAAATAAAAATAACAATAAAGAATAATAGGTAAACATGTTCACTAGAAAGGTCACAATACTCTACATGCATTATCTCCTTGAACCTCTAAAAACCACGTTTTGGATGACAAATCCTTGTTTTATTTCTAGATTGCATTCAATAAATGACTGTGCAGTAATTTCCCTCTTTCTTAGAAAATGGATAATAGATTCACTGTCAAGGACCTGCTATACAGACCTAGTTATTCACCCATTCATCCCCTCCATTCATCTACCCCTTCTTTCATTCATTTACTCATTCATTTATAGTCATTCATTGTTTTACCAAATATGCCTACACTATGCCTGGTAATGGATAAGATAAAACCTAAGCCCTTTATCACCCACTTTGTGATAAATAATATAGATAGATAGATAGATTGATAGAAATATATAGAGAAATATATATAGTTAGATAGATATAGTCAAATAAACCAAACCCCATATTTCAATTAATGGAAATTTTTAAAAGTCCTGATCAATAAGAAAAGAAAAAGGTACTTGCCTTTTACATTAAAATTTTTACTCATCTAATAAAGATGCTCAATCATTCTTTACCACAAAAACACAAATGCTTATAGCAGTATGAAAAAATTCAATTGGAAAATTTAAATTAGGCACATTTCTAATTTAGTGCCTTATTATCTTTGCCATTGCATGTGCATACAGTTATCTAATAAGCAAAATGTGTAGAACAAGGAAGAAGAGCCCTGCCCTCAGGGAATTTATAATATATTCTAATGTATTCTAATGGTGTGTGAAATATACATCTAAAGTCAGAATTTGTCAAAATTTCTTAACTGGAAGATGCTGATTACTATGTCCAAGTATGCATCTAAAATATTCCTGCCATAGGGGAAAAATATGTCTTTATTCACCAATGTTCATATATTGTATATAAAAGCTTCCTTAGGCCCTGCTAGAAAAATAATTAATAGAAATACTTTGATAAAATAATGTGGCACAGCCCTGTTGTTGAGTTTATTTTCTGTATTGCTCTTTATTTTACCTCAATGATGTCATTAGATAAGCAGATGGAAAACTTATTTATAGTATTTGTTTTTAAAGCCGTGATTTTGGGAGGGGGTTGCTTTTTTAAGGTCTAGCTAACAGGGTAAGTTTGAATGTCAGAGCCCAAATTGGGTGGTAAAAATGACACTGCTCTAGCAGTCAAGGGACCTGGGTTTTGGTCTTAGCTCCGTATGACCTTAAGTGAACACCACCTCTGTCAGCTTCTGAGACCATCTCTTTTTATAAAGGAGATGTCATCCCCCCATACACTGATCACAGATCAATAGCAGTGGCAGTTCTATAAACTCCAAAGACTATGGAACCAAGCAGGTACCAGGCTAGTGTAAGCAATCTGGAGTCAGGGACTCCATTGTGAAAGCAGCCCCATCTAAATTCATTCAAATTCTAATAACTGTGCAGACCAACCAAGAAACAAAGCACGTTTGCAGCCTGCAAATTGCCCGTTAGCACAAACTGCATTGGATGACAGCAGTTGTAATTGCTGGTTCTAAACCAGAGGGTCTGTAGTGTTGAACCCCTCTTAGAACTCTCCCCTTTTCAAACCCTTGTTCCCTGGACTCTAAAGTCCCAGAGGAATTCAGCGGTTCAGGCCAAAGTGTCACATGACTAGTTTCTAATAATTCTGACAGTAAAGATACAAACAGAGAAGTAGTTACATTTTCCCTCTCCAACATAATTCTTTGTAACTGTCAAAACATATTCTTTGTCCTTCCTGGACACTTAAAGGTATAATCTTTAGTTTGAAAAGAATGTGTCACTTGACGATGATAGCAGGAAAAAATTTTATAAAGCAGAATGACGCACTGCGTTCTTTTTCCCTTACCAACATCTTCTGGTTTGGGCACTAGATTCCCGCAAAGCTTAATGGATCTGACCCAGGGTTGGATTACCCAGAGACCAGCTAAGAAATGTGCTTGGGTAGCAACCAAGCTAGGACACTAACACCCTTTCTTCCCTTCTTCTCTTTCCTTCTTTCCTTCTTTGCTTCTTTCCTTCTTTCCTCCCTCCCTCCCTCACTCCCTCCCTTTCTTCCTTCCTTCCCTTCCTCCCTCCTTTCCTTCCTTCCTTCCTTCTTTCCTTCCTTCCTTCCTTCCTTCCTTCCTTCCTTCCTTCCTTCCTTCCTTCCTTCCTTCCTTCCTTCGTTCCTTCCTTCCTTCCTTCCTCTTTTTTCTGAAATAAACTGATATTTGATGTTTCAAAAAAAGGGGGAAAACAAAGTAGCCTTAGGTAAAAAAAAAATTTAAGAAAAGGAACGCTGTTAATTTCTTACATTATCTTTTAGTTTGGTCATGTTTTTGTTTGTAATTACCTTAATGTAGGAGACAAAGAGGTGGGCATCCCTTTTAGTGCTCAACCTGGTTTCTAAGGGTCATAACCTGCTCTTGATGAGTAGACCAAAAAAGTCAAACACTTAATTCAGGGTGTAAAAACAATCTTAATCAAGGAAACTACAATTTTAAGCAAAGAAAATTTGCTTTTCTGTATTATTCCTAGTAAAAGAGCGTAAACTGTTTTGCCTCCAAGAGATAAAAAATAGTAACTTGGATGGTTTATCAAGCAGATCAGAAATGCCCCATAAAATCCATGCCTTTTCCACACAGACACAGCTCGTTTTTGGTTTAAAACTTCCACCAGAAAGACAATGATCTAATTTAAGCAACAGATAGTTTTATATACTTCATGACTCGCCCAGATGTAGATGCAATATATTTCTTAGAGAATTCATTTCTACATACCTGACCCCACTGAAGGGTGTTGAACAAGTACATCAGGGACTTCCCTACTTTGGATAAAAATGATAACTGTGGTTAGTTTTAAAAATATGTTAGAGCCCTGGATGGTTGGCACAGTGATCGTGCATCGGCCCCGCATGTGGAAGTCCCAGGTTCAATGTCTGGTCAGGGAACATAGGAGAAGTGACCATCTTCTTCCTCACTTCTCCCCCTTCTCTCTCTCTCTCTCTCTCTCTCTCTCTCTCTCTCTCTCTTTTCCACTCCCACAGCCATGGCTCATTTGAGCAACTTGGTCCCAGGCACTGAGGATAGCACCATGACCTCACCTCAGATGCTAAAATAGTTTGGTTGCCGAGCAACAGAGCAATATCCCCAGATGGACAGATCATCACCCAGTAGGGAGCTCATTGGGTGGATACTGGTCAGGGCACATGTGGGAGTTTATCTCTCTGTCTCCCTGCCTCTCACTTAATGTAAATAAATAAATAAACAAACAAACAAACAAATAAATTTCTATAAGTGGTATTTGATAGATGTAATCAAAATTTAAAAATAAAGAATTAAACAAAGAAGATATTAGGGCATCAGTAAATATCCAAAAGGTAGAAAATAAAACATTCATCAATCTCCAACAGTTCCCTAAATTCTTTCTGAAATGAAAAGGTCAGACTTAGATCTTTTTTGAGAAAACAGCTATAGATCAGCTTGTTTTGAGGCTTAAAAAATAAAATGCACAGTGGGGGGGGGTAAATGGTACAGATAGGCTCATGCATCTTTCTAGCTCATGTGGTACAAGACCCCGATACGTTCCTCAGCACAGATACTGCTCCAGATATAGAATGCCCAAGTATGAAAGGGATTTTCTACATTAAATGTAGGCGTGAGGTGATTCTAACAAGAAAAATAATAAAGCAGGGTTTAGCCTGACCTGTGGTGGCGCAGTGGATAAAGCGTTGACCTGGAAACACTGAGGTCACCAGTTCAAAACCCTGCACTGGTCTGGTCAAGGCACATATGGGAGTTGATGCTTCTAGCTCCTCCCCCCTTTCTCTCTTTCTCTCTCTCTCTCTCTCTCTCTCTCTCTCTCGCTCTCTCTCACTCTGTGTCTCCTCTCTAAAATAAATAAATAAAAAGAAATTTAAAAAAATAAAGCAGGGTTTAATATTAAAGTACAATGTCATTTTCTATATTATTTCATTTAATCTTCATATCAATTCTATAAAAGGGATATTTAGCCATAATTTAGAGATGGAGGCATTCACAGCCTTTAAATAGCATTTACCTGATGAGTGGTCATCAGGATTTGAACCCAAATATAGAGGTCCTGATCTCAGAGCAAGTGCACTTAACCTCTGTGCTACTTTGAAAGAACTTGATCACAAACTGGCTTTCAAGGCAACAGAATGAGTGTCCCATAGCTCCCTCCCCGCCACTCTCCCCCCGCCCAGCTCCCATTTCTTTGTGCTTTGGAAGGTGGCGTTGTCAGAAAGCACAGGTTTAGGTTCCTTTCAAGAGGATGATTCGCCCCAGGTCACAAGTTTGCAGCAGGGACCACAGCGTCGCTCACTAGAGAGCACTGCCCATGTCACAAATGTGAAAGCACACGATGTTCCATTCCATTACAGCCTGCGGGCCACGGGTTAGGAACTGAGGGCACCGGGTCCTATGAAATTCGAAACTTCAGCCTCCTTCACACATCAGTCACGCTGGGCCCTCCTTCTGTTACCCTCGCACTTTATGAATGAAACTCTTGGCGGCTATGCCCTGCCAACCTGTCTCCCCCCACCCCCACCCCCGCCTTTGCAAGGAGCATACTGGACACTCTCTTCAAGGCACTGCTTCGAAACCATTGTTCATAAATGAAGACTCTGAAGGCATGTGAGAAACGGTGATCATCTATTAATGACAAGGGCTAGAATAAAGCACTAAGACGACTGAGTGACAAAAGTATCTGAGAACTGGGAATGGGTATGAACAGGCTCTTACAGGGCACGCCAACACTCAAAAGTGGTGGCATGGTGAATGAGCTCTTTTTTCGTTTTTAATCATTGCTGAAAAAAAAAAAAAGTGACCATAGGAATAATTGCCCTATGTCCAGTTTGCCTTCTGTGTCTGCCGTTCATCTAGTTATTGTGTCATGAGCGGGGCATCTGGGTTCCAAGATCAGTTGCCTCTTAGATTTCTCACTCCTCCTGTGTACATTCGTCTGTATTACCCTGTTAGTTACATTGTAATTATGGTAATGGTCTTTGTTGCTAGCTCTTGGGCTCTGCCACTATAGAATTGTGGCCCAATGGACCACATGACTTGACCGTCCATTAAGAACCTCAACTTCAAATGTTCCCACCCTTCCCCGCACTGGTTCCTTTCCCTGGATTCCTCACACTGGTGACGCACACAGATCGCCACCGAACTGCACAAACCTGACCCATAGCTTCCTTCCTACAGAATTTAAATGCCATGTCTTTTTTTAAAAATATCACCTCCAACTTGTCCCTCATTGCCTTGCCCATTGTAACAACTGAGGGTACTCTCCCCTCTCACCAACACCATTGCAAAAAGCCTGACCTCACTTTAATTCTACCCTGTGAAGTCAGCGTGATCACTTTCAAATGACAAGCTCTTCCTGCCACTCTTTTATAAAAATTCTTCTAATAGCTTGCCGTTACTTTTAGGATGAAGGCCAAACTGGTTCATATGTTTCTAAGGCCCCTCTGATCTGCCCTCAGCCTACAGTTAGGCTGCTTTCTCCTTGCTGTCACCTCTCTCTTCCCTTGCACCCTCATTACTAACTACACTGAGCCACACTAACCGTGATCCATGGCTTTCAGCTCTCCAGTAACCCTCTGTCCTTTGTGCAATATGGCAGACCTTCCCCACACCGCACCCAACATACACTTCCCCTAACTCCTCTGAGTCTCCATCCATCCTTCAAGACTTCCCTCGGGGGATCCAGGGACGCTGGGCCCATCTTACCACACTCGACTACAACTGCCTGTTCTTGGGTCAGTACTCCTTACCTGGGCCTCAGACTCTGAGAACTAATACGGTGTCTTATTCATTGTTATGTATCCCTAGCACAGTCCCCCATATAGCTAATTATAACATCAATAAATGCTGAATGGAAATTTCTAAAGATTAAGACCTATTCCAATAGTCAGTGTGGTAGCACAGACAACATTTAGATACATGAAAAATTCATACAATATACTTATATGCACGTGTATGTATGTATAACTCCTCCCTGTTAGTAGTAAGTCTTCCTGGAATTCAGGAAGTAAAGGGATATTACATGAGTTCCAAATAGGTATTACACCAGAAGGGGAGGGGGCAATTCACTGAATCCTGCTAATGGAGGAATGGGTGATGATCACCGCACCACTGAGGGACGAGGACCCTTGTAGGGGCTGCACCGAGGGGAAAATGTGGAATCACAGTGTTCACAACACCTGGGCAGTGCATGTTCTCAGGAGGTGAAGGCAGAGCTAAGAAGTTCTAAGGTAAACAAGGCCACCTCCAGGCATTCTAACTGCAGCTCTGTTTCCACACCCAGCATCTCTTCACCTCTCGGAGTACATCTATCACTGCTCCGCCTTTTTCTTCCCCTCCGCCCCGCCAGGCATGATCGGCATGATCTACAATAAGGAGCATAATTCACTGGTGCGGCTTGCCCATACAGGCCATAATCGGTGGTGACGTATTTTGTGACATTCCCGTATAAGAGATGACGGACGTAAATAACACCCACTGTATATGACAGGGTAATAGAATGGAAAGCGCCACCAATCTCCTTCTCTGGCAGAGAGGAAGCCACTAGGATCTCAGTCTGAGCAGGATGGCACTTTGGGGGGAAGCTGAACTTCGGTCTGGCAGCTCACCCCCTTCCCCAGTAGAACCCAGATGTCTCGCTATCAGCCCAGCAACACGTGAAGACCTTTTCAACAAGAGCTAATGGCAAGTGTCCACAAATCTCTACTGCCTCAAATTCAACATCTGGAGGGTTTCTTTAGTTTTTATTCTACCTGTTTCATCACAGAGGTTTTCCTTTTAATATGGTTTGGCCACCAAAGACCATTGATAAGAACCGGCAATGTATTTGTTCAAAGGACAACAGACATGGAGTCAATTCTAAGTCTGAATTCTGACTCCATTGCTGAACAATGACAGCAAGTCCTCACATAACAGCTTCCATAGGTTCTTGAAACTGAGAAGAACCGAAGTGCAATGAAACCGGTTTTGCCGCAGAGTCCCTGAGATAAACAAGTTCCTATGGCATCTCATTTCGAGGATAGCTGCTGTATATTACTATTGGACAGTCATGGGGACTCAGTTTCTGGTGTGTGTTTTTTTTTTATTTACGTTGTTGGGGGTGACACTGCTTTGCCAAACCAGACAGATTTCAAGTGTACAATTCAATAAAACACCAGCTGCATAGGGCACTCTGTGCACTCTGCCCCAAGCAGTCTCTTTCCATCTCTGTTTGTCGCTTCTTCACCAACTTCAGGGACTCAGTTTCTCATTCTTGAAAATGGGAATCTTATCTTACTCATTTCTGAAGACCCAGCATCTAACACAATGTGGTTGTCCTATTGCAATGATTCACATCCTCTCTCTCTCTCTCTCTCTCTCTCTCTCTTTCACACACACACACACACACACACTTCAGCATTTGCTCTGCCAAAAGCCCAGACGGGCATGTTTCCTGAGTTCTCAAACTGCAGAAGGACACATGTGCTCTCTAGTCCATTATTCCCCCGCCCCTGATTTAGGAATACAACCAGTCAGACCCACCGTTGTCTGCCGACTTAAATTTGAACAACCGCTTCCTTCCCCCACCTGGTGCCTGTCACTGCAAACTAACTATCAGAAGGACAATGAGCTGAGACCTGTACCCATGAATATGTACCTAGGAGCCACTGGAGGTATCTGGTCTCAGATCTAGGGAAATTATAAAAGTGACCAAGCAGAGAAATGCGTTGGAAGTCGTCACAGATTGACTCCTTGAGAAACAGATTCTGGGATTTGTGCGCTAGTGGTCTGTTAGGGAGCGCTCATAAAATTGTGGGAACAAAACAGGCAGGGCAGGAGCAGCAGTCAGAGGCAGTGGGTGCCACGTGGAACTCCAGAATCCAATGAACCTTCACATGTGTCTCCATTTGAGGCAAAGAAACCAAGCGCCAGATCTACAGAGTCCTAGGTCACCTGGCAGCAGGGCACTGGTCTCTGGTTGCTCTCCTTCGCCTGCCCCACAGGTCAGAGGCTGGGTGATGCTGAGGCAGTTCTGGACCAGGAGACCCTCCCCAGACCCCAACAGACTGCAGACATGCAGGAGAGGTGGCCCATGGGCTGAAATGCACAGCACATCTGCCGCAAAACCTTACTGCTTGGATTAAAAACAATACATCTTCCTCTGCTTTGAGGGACATTTAGTTGGGATTAGACCCATAAAGAAGGAAAAAGCCAGGAATAGCAAAGTGAGAGGCTCATTACTCAAGCCTGATGAACACGATGGAATTGAGACACCCTAAACTTTTGCATGGGACAGTGGTCGGCAAACTCATTAGTCAACAGAGCCAAATATCAACAGTACAATGACTGAAATTTCTTTTGAGAGCCAAATTTTTTAAACTTCAACTATATAGGTAGATACATTGTTATTAACTTAATTAGGGTACTCCTAAACTGGCCTTTGAGCCCACACGTGGTATTTTGTGGAAGAGACATTCCAGGGGCCAAAGAGCCGCATATAGCTCGCAAGCCGCAGTTTGCCAACCATTGGCATAGGATCCTAGGTGTGACAGTGGGTCCTCAGGGGGGCAAAGTGAAGTAGCTAGGTCAATCCATGAACCTTCTTCCCCTCAAAGCTGCTCCATTCAACATGGACAGGACACCATCAGCACAATGCCAGCACACAAATCCGGACTATGCAGAAATCCCTTTTGTAGTAGTTATTCACCTGTTACTGTATTTGAATCTCTGCTGTGATTAAGAGCCTTAAACTTTTGATACAGTTATATTCTGCGAGGGTGATACATTTATCCAATTCACCTTCAAAAGACTTCCACTATCTTTAGGAAGGACTATTAGTTACACTCTTACTTACTTTTTAAACCCTAATGGATTTAAAATTATCTTAACACATCTTCCTAATGATCTAGTCACAAATGTTAAGGTTATTAGAAGTACCTTTGAGGTCAGCAATGGGGAGGTGATACTCATCTAGGCAGATGTTAGAAAAGCATAATAAAAGGTGAGGATTCAATATCTTGAAAATGACTTTGGCCAAGTGGCTTATCTCTCCAGAGACTCAGTATTTTCACCTGTACAAAGGGCACATTAATGTACCACTGGGTAATGTTAAAGATCAATGAATCGCTATATGGACAGGGACTAGCAGCCAACATGTTCTATGTACCTCACTCAGAATAATGTTAGTTTCTTTCACTCTGTCGCCTTCTACATAAACCCACTGAGGAATTTTCTAACAATGAGTCTTAAAATTAAAAAAAAAAAAGATATATGATGTTTCTATAGCTCAGATTTATAGCAAAAAATAAAAAAGTACGTGAAGAGGGCTAAGGCAAAATCAATTGCATGACTCATGAACCACAGTCAGTGATTAAACCTTTAATACGACTTGACAGTTTTAATTTTTATATAAATTCCACCAGGGCCTATCATTCATATTATGGATCCCAAGCTTCACAAATGCAATTTAAAAACAACAAAGTTGCTTTTAGAGGTGTACTGTCAAAACGCTGACATTTTCAAAATTGAAAACGCTTCACGTGTAAGGTTTGGAATGGAAAACTTGGCTATTCTTCTCTTCACCCGACAGAAGTTATAAGGATGGGCCTTGGGAATGCCTGGACATTTTTTAAGTTGAATTATGGACAGGTCAGAACAATTTCTAATGGAATCATACATATTCAGATATAGAATAAAAACTAGCTAGTAATTGATGGAATTTGGTAAAGACTTACTGAGTTAGGCACTGTGCATAAATTATTATTATTATTTTAAAAAAATTTTTCCATTGATATGAGAGAGAGATGAAGAGAGAGAGAAAGAGAAAGAGAGTGAGAAGAATTAACTTGTTGTTCCACTTGGCTGCTTCTTGTATGCGCCCTGATCGCGAATTGATTCCATGACTTTGGCGCACCAGCGTGATGATTTAGACATTCTATCTGTTGAGCCACCCAGCCAGGGCCTATTTCTTTAACTGTCACCAGGCCTCCATGGATTAGTCACCATCATTATCTTCATTTTACCCAAGAGAAAAACTAGTGCAGAGAGAGAGGGAGAGTTGAAAGCTCTTTAATTCCTGCTTACTCCCTTATTCTATATTCTATATTATTTCTATAATACAACAAACCACATTGTGGGAGTGAGGTTTACTGAAGAGAGAATAGGTCTACAAAGAATGGATCTGCAAGGTCCCTCAGCAAGTTAGGAATAAGGCAATGAATGGAACTCAATTCCCAGGCTCAAAGTCTGTTTTCCACACCGTATGTTCTTGCTAGGTTGTGGCTCCAGCATAAGAGAGTAGAATGTCTTCAGCACAAAAAAGCTTTCTATGTTCACAACACAGAACTAGGCATAGTGAATACTGTGACTCATGGGTTTATCAACCACATATATGGGTCCCATAGCTTCCTACTTCAGCACTAAATTCAACTCATGAATTTCAAAATATATAATTTCATGATGCAGTCTAAAACCACTAGCCAAGTTAAAAATAGTAAGTGATATGACTGTCTTGGTCCCACGTAAATAAGAAATATACCTGGTTTGTGGCAATAAGTCTATACAAGAAGAAAGTAGATTACTATTTTAACTTCCCCACTGTTTGCCTAACAGTTCTTTTGTCATTTGGCAAATACTGATTGAGCACCAACTATGTGCCAGTCACTGCTCAGGGCCTGGGATATATCCTTAAACAGCAAAACAGCAAAAAAAACCCTCTTGCCTCAGTCCTACCTAGAGAGTAAGGTATAGAGCAACCAAAGTAAACTCATTTTGTTGTTGCTTTTAAAGAGCCAGGATGAAAACCGTGGATAAAAGACACCCCATTCGCATGCTCCCTTTAATAGCCTTTGAAATTTTTCTTATTTCTCTGTGTCCCGCAATGGAGTCAACCATGCTATTACATGCAGAAGAGTTCCATCAACACATCAGCTAATATAATTGAATGTCTTCTGCATTTCAGATGTTAAACCAGGCATCGCTACAGTTCAAAAGAGCTCACATCTTACCGGACTAATGAAAGCGAGCAGCAGAGAGAAGGCAGCCAGTATACAGACCTCCCAGGTGCACTAAAGCAGGACAGACCACCTTGGCACGTGCAAATACGACCTCCATCTCATTCCTGCTCCTGGAGTGACCACTTTGGAAAGCCCGATTGGCAACCAGATAAGAGAGAAATCCCAGGTGAGCAGCAAGTCCCACTTTCTTGCTCTTTTCCAGATAATTCCAGGGGATCGTTAATGTGCAAAAAGAAACCGGGTTGGCTAGATTCACATTTATGTCCTGCACGGTGGTATTCAGACACATAGTAAGCAAATGCTGGCTATTTCAAGGTGACAAGCCTTTGACTGAAAGTCTGGAGGTCGGTAACTCTCATTGGGGGAGCAGTCACCTGGCCTGGCTGTCACCTCAGCTGACAAAGAGAACATTTTTAGAAAGTAAACCCTAATACACTTTAAACAGCCTGGCTTCCATTTCCAAAATAACAAAGACACCTTGTTTCTCCCAGCTTAAAAAATAAATAAAAATAAAAAAGAGAGAAAGGGATTTCACATTTGTTATTTGTAAGTCTTATTGTGAGCAACTGGTTATGGACCGATTACAAAGGCCTTGGTTGCCAAGCAAACTCAAGAGCACTTAACTATAATCGGGCTGGTAAGATGCCTTTTAAACTGCTTTTCTCTTTGGTTGGAGAGACGGATGTGTACTTGTTACAAGATGACAGAGTAAGTCACTCGTGGTGTCGCCACTTGTGAGTAATGGCGAGACTCCTTCCTTCTGGGGACATTTCCTTTCCGTGTCTGTCTTCCCATGTATATATTAATGCCTAATTTCCATGCTGGTGATCAAAATGCAGGCAAACATGCTCTGCTCTTAGACGGGGAAGAGAGAGAACATTTTAGACACTCTAGAGGAATTTGAGCCTCATCCACGTTCTATCTTAACAGATTGATGTGAGTCAATACGCATTTTTGAAAACTAGCCTGTGTTAACTTAGCCTTCAGCAGCACAATTAGATTACTTTCATTAGAAAGAGCTGCTCAATAACTAGTTCTTCATTTTAAAGAATACAAGTTGTACTCTCAAGATTGCTCTAATTATTTGCAACAACAGTTCAGAACGGGACTAATGATCATCATTAATGAAAGGCCAAATCTCCATTTTATGCCTTTTACCAAACGATGAGATCCTAGCCAAAAATAGCTCTCCAGTGATCATTTCCCACCTTACAGATGAATGAAACAAGACTGCTGGAGAAAGAGATGGGAAATGTGTGGCTGAACATAAGAAAGTATTTCTGGTCAGTTGTAGCAGGAACTCAGTTTTTTGAACCAATGAGAAAGTTGGGAAAATATTTATTTTTCCTTCTTTGTTTCTCCTTTTAAAAATAATTCTACTCAGATGTCCCCGTTTCCTATAACTAATCTCCTGTATAGATATGAAAAAGTGGAATAAAGAAGAAATGAGCCTGACCTGTGGCGGCACAGTATATAAAGTGTTGACGTGGAATGCTAAAGTCTCTGGTTCAAATCCCCAGCTTGCCAGGTCAAATCACACATGGGAAGCAACTACTACTATGAGTTGATACTTCCAGCTCTTCCCCTTCCCCTTTCTCTCTTTCTTTTCTCTCTAAAAATCAGTCAATAAAAGTCTGAAGAAGAAGAAGAAGAAGAAGAAGAAGAAGAAGAAGAAGAAGAAGAAGAAGAGGAGGAGGAGGAGGAGGAGGAGGAGGAGGAAGAGTAGGAGGAGGAGGAAGAGTAGGAGGAGGAGGAAGAGTAGGAGGAGGAGGAAGAGTAGGAGGAGGAGGAGGGGGAGGGGGAGGAAGAGGGGGGGAGAAGAGAAGAAGAAGAAGGAGAAGAAAAGGAAGGGGAGGAGGAAGAAATGAACTCCAATCTTATATTTCTCCTAAGAATAATTTGGGGGGGGGGCTATTAGAGTCTTCTGGGGTGGTGGATGCTGAGGTTTAAGAGAACTGAGAAGATGGACTTGTAGAGTTTAAAGATGACTTTTAAGTGATTCTGATCAAACTTCTGGTTGGGAACTCAGGATTTATCTGCTTGGTTTGCTTGATCATGTGTCTTAATTACACACAAATAGCTCCAACCTCTGTTTTCATAGAACAATACAGTTACTAGGAGAGACCCTCTGTGAGGGATGGACCTAATTATAATTACCCTTTATACACACACACACACACACACACACACACACACACACACACACACACAGATGCTAGTGAATGCTATGCTAATTTATTAGCTGCATAATTACTAATAACAATGTACTTAACAATAGCCTGCTCTTCCTTATAACATCTAGCTCCTTTACAAATGATCTTTTACAAGCCCATTTTTTCCCATCTTTTGTTTTTAGTTGAAATAAATTATAATTTAGCTCATTTTACTTCCTAGGCAATCATAGTCCCTGATCCTGTCTTTTGCATCTGTTGTAGGTCAGTAAGTACACCTCCTTGGGCTCCAAGACTAGTTGCCTATGTGTTCATAGTTTCCTGACCCCAGAAAATCACGCTGTTTTCAATTTCTCACCAAATCCTAACCCAATTCCTCTGAATCCCATTCCAGTGTCTGGAAAATCCTGTGGTGATATCGAGGGTGACAAACTGTATTCTAAGGGACCCTCTGGGACTATGTTCCCGAAGGACTCCTGCCCAAGCTTTGCTCTGACCCTCCTGATGTTTTCTACTTTGCACTCAGTCCAAATCATTTCCTACTACGGATTCATAAAATCTCTTGCACCCTTCCTCAAAGAATTAGAATTAAAAAAGAATATATTTCACTTTAAAACTCAAAAACACACTGTTCTTGGCATTCTTCTGCAATCCTGGAGGTTCCCATCATACTTTGGGGTAATCTCCTTGTTTGGCACCCTGCCTCTTGCTTTTGTTTCTCAATCTCTTAGTTAATACAGTTCTTCCTGAGCTAATTACAACTTCATTAAATGAAGCAAGGCCATGAGAAGCAATGTTTGTCCATTCATCACACCCATGGCCCAGAATTCCTGTCCCCCCATGATATTCATCTGAGAGCTCGGCTTTCATATGTTACATCTTATTTATTCTCTCTCTCTCTCTCATGTATAATGTTTTCTTCTAACCTGTTCAAAATATACACAATGCTATAGTTCATTGGTGTCAAGATTTTTCTTTTTTTAGGTCTAAATAACTTTTGTTTGAGATTAATTAGTTCCTTATAGAGACCTTCATTCTATCTCACTAGGCTAAATCACAATCTCATGAGTGATAATTAAAGAAACCCTTATATACCCTTATTTCTATGAACATAGGAACACATATGTTTATCCCAGAATTTATGGGAAACATATATATATATATATATGTATAAAACAGTATATTTAAATCCTGAGGTTTGATAGAAGAGGGAGTTCATATAACAGGCTCTAAGAATAAAGATTTTCTAGTGAACTGCTCTGTGCTTTCCTCATCTTATCTTCATTGTAATTAAAAAATATATATGTAAAACAGGTGCTTTATCCATGTTTCATGGAGATTACTCCAATTTCTAAAAGATGATTATTTGGCCCTAACTTTCCTTTCTGCCTCCCTCCTCTCTGTCGCCCCAAACCCCCAACAAAAAGCTTACCAGTTGGTTAGTCAGTGTGTTATTAGTTCATGGAAATGCTAGTATTATCTAACAGTAAAAATAAAAATCACGCCCAGGCGAGTCCTGAATTATTCATGCCCTCTGATTTTACATAATTTGGCCATGCCTCTTTTTATTGCTATTTCCGTTTCTATCACTAAACAATTCTCCACTAGGTCCACCTTGGATTCCTGTGAACAAGGAGATAACACTTGCAAAATGTTCCCTTGGAGATGATGTTCTGAGCTGATGTCCAAACATTTGCAGCCAAAGCCTGAACTACGAAAACAGCCAGGAGTACCCTCAGTGCCCGGAATAAAATGTAGAGTATTAACAAGACTTTTTTTTTCTTTTTAATCAAATTTCTTTACAATTTAAAAATCTGTAGTGACACGAAAGCTCTGGCCAGATTGAACCATCACTGGAATGGCCTTTGAAGACTCTCCATTGTCACGTTCTATTTTCATTTATGAGGACACAGACCCAAGACTTCATTTAAAACACAATCAAGGCACTTACTGTGGTTTTGACATTAGAAGTTACTGGTGGAAAACAGCAGACTCTCCATTCAGTGAGCCGCAGGGAGAAAGGAAGGGCTTATCAGAGCAGGTAGGCACAGGACAGGGAGGGCACAGGAGTAGGGATGCAGGCAGCTAAATAACAAGAGCAGTGTGATGAACCCTTAAGAGACTGATAGCTTCACACATCTCAGGCTGGCCCTGGCCTGTGTCTCTCTCATTCAGTAGGCCAGGCCCTCTGAACCGCATAGGCCTCGTGCTCACAGTTGGAGGGCAAAGTGAATTTCGATGTCAATATCAAGACCAAGCCGGGGAAATCAAGAGAAAGTTAAGACAAAACCAGCCAGGAAATACCAAACACCCCAAAATGGTTTTGAGAAATGCCTCTTTGAGCAAGAGAAGGTCCTCTTTTTAAAAAATCATGCTTGATTGTTTTTGCTCATTTTCAAAAATGATATTTAGCAAGTCCTTGGTGTCAGCCACTGGCAGTGTAAATAAAACTCTGTGGCAACATTCTTCGACTGTTCAGTGTTAAATGTGGGAAGGAAAAAAAAGACACAGACAGAAAGTACTGTAACGGACTGACATGTTCTATTTAAAAACTGTTTGTCAGCTGTAGTTAAGTTGACACTGTCAGCATAGCAACAAATCATAACATCTTGTATGTTCTGCTGTGCACTCTGGGCCTTGGTGGCACATGGCACACCTAGATCGTCACAGTGGGAGCTGAGAAATGATGCAATCGGTGGAATGGAACAGAACAAACATGTCTGGACTGCTTGTCCCTAAAGGTCAGCCCTCGGGGAAGTGGACAATGCCTGCTGGGACTCTTCTTCATGTCTACTTAAGAACACTGCTCTTCAGAGATTTTTCAATGGGATATGAGTGGCCCAGTGGCACTAATCAGAGTCCCTCCCCAACCTGCTTTAATTGTTGCAATTTGTGTGGAGACTCAGGGGCTGCAAAGAGGATGTTCTCCACCGGACTTGCCTCCTTGTTGGCTTTATGACAAGGACAGAAAGGGCAATAAGTAACAGGAACTAGAACCAGTATTCCTGGGCTGTGGCAGACAAAGTTATGTGTGTGTCCAACTATACCCATCCCATTGTCCCTAGACCCAAGGCAAGACTGTGTTTCCTAGTCTGGCAGCCAGTATGTCATATGACCAAGCTCCTGTCCGTGAATTATGAGCAACAGTGGCACTTTTACCTCACTTCTGAGAAAGTACCTGGATGTGGAGTTGGCTCTTGTCCCACTGTAGTGACAGAGATCAGTGCAATCTTAGTGGCCATGTTTTGGAGACAGCAAATCTACAGGCACCCTGAGTCTGCTAAACACGTGTCAGGGTCACAGCCAGCCCACCTAGTGCATTTGGCATGGTCTGTCACATGAGAGAGAAATAAAGGTTCATACCTCTCCACACTATTTTGGAGAATGTCTGTTACAGAAGCTCTTACTCCAACTCATTCTGATCTGAAATGTCACCTTATGTAGTAGTAGAAAGTCACTCACCTCTTAGAATGGCTTCGCCATCTTTAAAATGGACACCTTTATATTTGCCTCTTTTTTTAAAACCTAATGCAATATAGACATAAATCATTCTGTAAAATACTGTTATACAAACTATTGTAGAAATTCAAATGAAAGACCAATTCTCTCTAACTGGGGTGATCAAGGAAACTAAAGAGAATTGGAGATGAATCTTAGTAACATGTGGATAGGATTTTAAGTTGCAAAGAGGATGTACAAGAAAGGATAAAAAGCATAATGTAAGATTAAAAATAGATAGTGCATC
The DNA here is from genome assembly GCA_037038555.1 of Rhynchonycteris naso. Taxonomy (NCBI): domain Eukaryota; kingdom Metazoa; phylum Chordata; class Mammalia; order Chiroptera; family Emballonuridae; genus Rhynchonycteris; species Rhynchonycteris naso. The sequence goes on along the minus strand of CM072995.1, from coordinate 209,134,769 downwards.
TTTCAGCAAATAGCAGGAAATGGTTTAGGGATAATAGAGGAATCTAGTAAAGGGGATCATGATAAGAAATTAGGCTAGAAGATAAGTTTGAGGGCAGATGACGGGGGTAAGAAAGACGTGAACACTAGAATAATTAATTTTGATTGGTCTTAGTGGTGGCAATTTTAATTCCCATACCCATGCTACATTGGGGATAGTTATTTGCTTTGAGACACCAATCTGTAGAGCTGCATTGCTTAGGTCCAGGACAGCTGTCTTGTGATCTTGATGGAAAAGCCAAGAGAGTTAGAGAGGTGCCAACCCCGATTCTCAGCACTGTGGAGCACTTGAACCAGTCTGGAAGTGCTAATCTCTAAGATTTCTGTGATAAGAGCTCATTAAATGCTTATTTTTTTAACCAGTGTCAATTGGCATATCTATTACTTGCAGCTGAAAGCATTGTTAACAAGTAAACAATATAAACACTTAACTTGGCATCACAAAGAATGACTTATCTGTGGAGAGATTTGACCTCAGAAAATATGACTTACAAAACCATCTCTGATTTCTCAGACATGTGCCTTTCATGCTCAACACATCGAAGCCATAGATCCTTGCAAAAAAACACACAAACATTCTAAGATATATGTATAAAAGCAATCTAGACATTCCCTTTATAAGAAACTTTTTGTTATTGATACTTTGTACTCATTTTATAAACATAGCGTTTTCATCATAGCACTGTTTCATAAAAATTACGTATGTATTTAAAAGAAAGCCAGCCAGTAGAAGCTTTTGGATGAAAATTTAGAGCTAGAAAAACCCTATTACATCAACTACATCTCCTTCATAGTTTCATAGAGGAAATTCAATAGGTGCAGTATTACATGCCTTGCTAAAAGCTGTGACCTAGAACTCAGCCCTCTCCTTTATTCACACATAGACACACAATCACACACACACAATCACAGTTAGTCCCCTTGCTATCAACTAGATTTTCTTTTATTTCCAATATAACAAATGCATGAAAATTTTATTTTAAAGGCTGACAAGGGAAGGTCAAGTTTTCCTGGCATTACCTCTACTGAGTACATCTTACCAACAGCATCTATGTCTAAATATCACATTTACAATGCAATCTCTGAATAACAGCTAAACCAAAAGAACTTATCTAAGCACACACACCAGGAAGCACATTGTCAATACAATTCATTATTTCTGTGACACTCATGCATCATTTGCTAAATACCTCATGTCATATCATGTCCTATATTTGGCCTCCTTCCCTAGATCTAATCCCAAATTAAGCAAGGGTTTGAAAGTCAATCTGAACATAAGCACAATACCACAAAGTCATACCAATGTAATTTATTCTTTCTCTCTCTCTGGATATTATTCCCTCTGCATGCCCAAGGATTTTGCTCAGCTTAGGTAGCTTCTCCAACATCAAGGTGAAGATGGGTGGGAGCGATAGGGAAAATGCTTTGAATACTCTACAACATTTCATTGGATTAAATACATGCTATTGAAAAGATTCCTTTACCTAAAGTAATTCAGTCATTAAAAAGGGGGCCATGCAGTAGACTGTATTCAGGAGGAAATCTGTCAATGCACCGAACAACGTCGCTCTTTGGTCAGCTCACAGGAAAGCCCATGTGGGTTCCTTAAACCCAGTGGTGCACACAGAGAAAATTCACGGGGCGGCAGCTGCTTCAGACATCATTCTGTAGGAGTGGCAGGGGGCACTCATTCAAACACAGCCTTCCCTTGCTTCCCCCAGTTCAATTCTCACAAAGCACCCCGGCCCCTTAGTGAATAAGAGCCACTTAGTCTGCTGCTGATGGGATAGGATCAATAACCACAAGTCAGCCTGAGCAGCTGGTGGCGCAGTGAATAGAGCATCGGACTGGGATGTGGAAGACCCAGGTTCGAGACTCTGAGGTCTGAGGTCGCCAGCTTGAGTGCAGGCTCACCGGGTTTGAGCAAGGCTCATCAGCTTGAGCCCAAGGTCGCTGGATCAAGCAAGGGGTCATTCAGTCTGCTGTAGCCCCCCAGTCAAGGCACATATGAGAAATCAATCAATGAACAACTAAGGAGCTGCAACAAAGAATTGATGTTTCTCATCTCTCTCCTTTCCTGTCTGTCTGCCCCTATCTGTCCCTCACTCTGACTCTGCCAACAACAACAACAAAAAAAGAAAAATAACCCCAAGTCACTTTCTTTGCAAAATTAGAATCATGTCGGAATTCACAATTTCTACGTTATACAAAAAATTTCCTACACAGATGCCTGAGGCCGCTTTCCCTTTTGACTGGCCTGTATTTATTCTTGATGGCCACCACCAGACCTCTAAATTTTACTACTCTTTCTTTCCCATGGTGTGGGCTAACATCTGAATATTTTTTAAAAAACTTTTTTGGATTTATTGATTTTTAGAGAGAAAGGAAAGGAGAAGGAGAGAGAGAGAGAAAGACAGATAGAAACATTAAACCTATTTCTGTATGTGCCCTGATCGGGGATCAAACTGGCAACCTCTGTCCTTTGGGATGATACTCTAACCAACTGAGCTATCTAGCCAGGAGAGCTTCTGCATATTTTTTATCAAACTTCTTCATTGCTAATCTTAGAAATTGAACATGTCAGTATTTGGGTGGAAAACCGAGAGCCAGAATGAGCCAACTAAGCTGCTCTTAGATTCCTGACTGACTCTCAGACATTATGGGACATAAGAACAAACAAACAAAACAAAACAGTTGTTGATTTCAGACATTACCATTGTCAGGTAACTTGTTATGCAGCATAATATATACTAACAGCTACTCACAGGTTTTGGTTTGTGTTTGTGTTTTGATTTGTTTTCTAATCTTTAAGTAACTTAAGGATAGAAGCCATATCTTACTCATTTTTAAGGTTTAACAGAGTGCCTTAGGGTCTAGGAAATCCAATAACCATTTTCTGAATGAATGATCACTTCCTTCCTGTGTTTATCATTAAAGTAAATTCAATGACAATTACACTCATGGACTTCTGGCTTAACTAAGGATTCTTTTTTTTTTTTATATAGTGTGGTTTAAACCCAGAGAATATAGAAGAGGAGAAAAAAAATCAGAAATGAGATCACCTTTCAAAAGCTCCATTTTTTTAAATGCTCCCACCATTAAGAGTTCAATATAAATTTACAATGAGGCTCAGTGAGCAATTTAGGAAGCCTTGGCCTCCTGCCTTATAAACATTCATGATTACAAATTAAAACTTGGCCTCAGCAGCTAAGACAGGACAGCATGATGGGAAAGTCTAATGGCTGACATAAGTGTAAAATGAAGAAACTCCTCTAGGTCTTGGGTTTTTGGGGACGGTAGGATGATACTCAATGAGACCGAGGGGGAACATTCCTCAAGGTGAGTATTCCTTGGTCACCTGACAGCTTGGAGAGAGTCAAGATCATGCACCTTCCCATCTCGTGTAGGTAGGAACTCTACTCTGCAGCTATCTGCTCTCACGGAGAATTCACTGTCTATCCATTACTCCAGATCCACCAACCCACGTAATTCCAATACATTCCTACTGAGAAAACACCAGTTACAGAAACAGGTAAGATAATCCCATTACCATGTCAAGAAATGAAGATGCAACCCTTTGGAAACCTCTTAGGAGGTGGGCTTGTTTGAGCTGACACTTATTAATAGGGCAACAATTACTATATATATACCGACTAATTCCCTTTACTAGACAGTGACCTCCCTGGGAGAGGGGCATCACTCCAGAGAGAACTGAAAGGGGTCAGTGAATAGGAGGAAGGAGAGCAAAGGTTTTGCCCAGCATGGGTGAAGTTTTATCAAAGGCAAATTCAAGTGCCATGAATGGAAAGGACAGCATTTCACTGGGACACAACTTCTCCGGCTGGCAGACACTGTGACCCTGGGTCCTCTCCTGACTATCCCTTCTCCTGGGAAAAAAAAGGACTCAGGAAACGCTGTCTGCCTGCCCTCCATCCTCCACCTGCTTATGAGGGACCGTAGCACAGTTCAAGAAGCCAAGAGCCAGACTCATCGTTTTGTCACAGAAGAAATAAAAAAGTCACTAAAATATTAAAACAGAAAGAACCGGATGGTGTGGTACAAGGCAGGGCCTCGGGTCCGGTTAATTTCCATTTGAGAAAACAAGCTTTGGTTCTTGCATCACTTGACAAAGACTGCTTACTCGCAAAAACAGGAGGGCTGCCCGCAAGGCATGAAATGAGGCGCTCTTAAGTGCCCTTAAATCATCAGACTCGGAAAATAAATTGACAGCTCTGTTCCTTAATTACATCGGCTTTTCCTTAAAAAGGACAATCAGACTATGTCATACGTTCAATTTGGACACATATTTTAAAAAAACACAAATCCATGTATAAAAAAACTGAGGTGATATTTCCCATTTTAAGAAGGGAAAGACTTTTCTGTCTTCTTTGTCTCAGAAATTCAGTAAAACAGCAAAAAGAATGTACCTTCTCTATCTTTGATCAAAATAAGAGATGTGCTTTTCCCTGACACACTTTACACGAAGTCAGAAAGCTGAGCACAAAGTAGGAGTCGGTCAAGAGATGTGCGGGGGGGTAGGGGTGGGGGTGGGGGGTGGGGTGGGGTGGTGAACAGTAACCTGTGCTAATGGTATGTCAATGGGAAGCAGGCTCTTCATGCGGAAAGCTCAGGAATCAGGGGCCTGGGGTATCAGGTACTGGTGTGAGGTAGGGGGAAGGTGAGGCTAAAAACAGATGGAGTTGGCTGGAATCTGCTCCACCCAGCAGCATCTGTCCATTCCCTATGAGACACAGCAATCACTCCCCCTCCTCACCTTGCCTAGAACTTGACCTCCAGGAATTCTGACCTCGGGAATGTCAGTGGCAGTGGAGTGGAAGGAAGCAAAGGGTGCCTCAGAACACCTCGCTGAAAATGAGGACATCACAGGAAAGCCAGCACCCCCTCACCCCCCTTTCCCAATGGGCTCCCATATGCCCCCAGGCACTTCTCTGTCTCCAAGGCAGGACACTGAAGAATTGTTTGGAAGAAATAGAAGGTTCTAGATAAAAGATTTATAGACACCAGGATTTTGGGATTAACAACAACAAACTGTCTTATAAAATCTCCTTAGAATAACACCAACCCAACCACCATCCCTAACTGTACTTCTCATGATCACCTTGTTAAAGTGTTCCCCTCTGAAATACGAGTGGATAAGCATTTGAACAATTTCCTCTCCTGGGTTATGGGTAAATATACATCCTTTTTAGTTTTCAAAACAATCCCTTACTGGCTGCTATTGTCTTTTCTAGCTCTAATCCAATCCCCTTCCTCTTTCCCCCATGGAACCCCTCTTTCTCAGCTACAGGCTTCCCATGAATCCCAACATCTGGTGGTACCACCAGCCTCTCCACGCTTCCTGATGCTCAGAGCCAATGACTTCTTGGCTGACTCCCCACTGCTTTAAAACTACCAACTCTTTCCTAGCCTCCCCATTTCAAAACCTCAGCATCACTTTAAAAAATAAAACTTAAAAAATAATTTTAGAATAATTTTAAATTTGTAGAAAAGTGGCGAAGATAGTACAAGAAAATTCCCATCCACCTAGTACACCCAATTTCTCTTCTTGTTGCCATTTTACGTTAGTAGGGTCCATTTTGTCACAGCTAATGAATCAATATTGATACGTGATTGTTAACTAAACACCATCATTTATTCAGACTCCCTTAATTTTGACCTAGTCTTTTTTTCCTGTTCTAGGACTCCACCTAGGATAGCACATTCCATTTGGGGATCTGACTCCTTAGGCTACCCTTGGCTGTAACAGTCCCTCACACTTGCCTTGTTTTTGATGACCTTGAGGAGGACTGGTCAAGTATTATATGGAATTCCCTGTGTGAGATTTGCTTATGTTTTTCTCATTATTAGACGGGGCTTCTGGGTTCTGGGTTCTGGGTTCTGGGTTCTGGGGTGTAAGACCACAGACTAAGTGCCTTGTTCATAGCATCATATCAAAGGTGCATACATCCAACATGACCTATCATTGTTGACATCGACCTTGATCACCTGGCTGAGGTCATGTTTACTAAGTTTCGCAACTGTAGAGTTTCCATTTCCCACCTCTCCTCCTTCCTTACTATACTGTTGGGTAGATAGTCTCTACGCAGAGCCCACACTTAAGAAGTGGGGAGCTATGCTCCTCCTTCTCCAGAGAAAATGACACAGATTATTTGAGATTCTTCTCAGCATCAATCTCAGCTCCCTTTATGCCCCTGCTCCTTATTTCCTCCATCGCCCCACAGGTAAGCAGCACAGTGGGGTCCAAGTCAATACTGCAACTAGAAGCTCTGTCTTTTGATTGAAATGAGAGCGACTGAATAATTTCTGGTACCTTAGGGCTTTCTTCCCTCCTGCCTTCCTCTTTTCAACAAATACTGCTTGTCTGCTGTACCCTAGGCACTAGTAGCTTTAGGAGCACAATGGTAGGTCAAGCAGATGTAGTCCCTGTGAGCTCAAAGGCTTGTAAAAACAGCATCCAATTTAGCTGGGGAGTCAGGGAAGGCTTCCCCAAGGTAGTGACTTTTTTTTTTTTTAGGTAGTGACTTTTGAGTAAAAACCTGAATGATGGCCAGAAGTATAAGTCCATACAAAAGGGAGAAAAGAAAGGAAAGAGCATTCTAGATGAAAGGATGGCACGTGCAGACTCTGAGGTATGAGGAAGTAAGCAGAAAGAGCTGCAGCATCACAAGCAAAGAGGCCTCGGGTCAGCCAGGAAGGGCACGCCTATGAGTCCCCTGAGCTACGTGTGTCTACTCACAGTGTCATGGAACAGATTGGGGTTTTAAATAGACTGCTGAATCTGCCAAAGCTAGAATTGATCTCGAACAGTAATACTGGACACCAGATGACCAGTCAGGAGGCCTCACAGTCATCCAGATAAGATGTGAGGGTAGCTTGGCCTCAGGCAGAGGCAGTGGGGACAGAAGATAAAGAACAGATGAAAGAGATAGACACAAACAGGTTACCTTGGGTGAATGGCCTAATTTCTCTGTACCTCAGTTTCTTCATCTGTAAAAAGGAGATTAATATATACTGACTCCATGGAGCTGTGAGGTTACTGAGTTACAATATGCAAAGAATTTAAAGAAATGCCATAGTTAGAGAATGGGACATAGAGAGATAGACTCCTGCATGCACCCTGACTGGGATCCAGCCGGCAACCCCGTCTGGGGCATTCAAATCAACCAAACTGTCTTTAGCGTCCAGGGTTGATGCTCAGACCAACTAAGCTATTCTCAGAGCCTGGGGCCAACACTTGAACCAATCAAGCCACTGGCTGTGGTAGGGGAAGAGGGTGAGAGGCATATGGTCACTTTTCCTATGTGTGCTGACTGGGAATTCAACCGGGATGTCCATACAGCAGGCTGATGCTCTACCACTGAGCCAACCAGCCAGGGCTGAAAATTGGCTATTAATATCAGTTTTATGATTGGAAATAAGTATCAAAATCAGTCACACTATCAATTCTTTCAGACACAAAATGAGGAAGCTTAGCTGTATCATTTCCAAGACCCCCACCAGGCCTGAATGGATCATATTCTACACCATGATTCTTTGCTCATCTGGTAGGGCCAGAAGTTCTTCTCCACGTTGTCCTCAAGAACTTCCTCAGTAAATGCTACCATGTCAGATTTAACCTCTACCATTGCAATCCTCATCATCAGACCCTTTTCAAAAAATATTGACTGTGGATGAAAAAGACGACGGAATGAAGAAGTACAGCCTGACCTGTGGTGGTGCAGTGGATAAAGCGTTCACCTGGAAACACTGAGGTCGCCAGTTCAAAACCCTGCTCTGGTCAAGGCACATATGGGAGTTGATGCTTCTAGCTCCTCCCCCCTTTCTCTCTCTCTCTCTCTCTCTCTCTCTCTCTCTCTCTCTCTCTCACTCTGTGTCTCCTCTCTAAAATAAGTAAATAAAAAGAAATTTTAAAAAAAGAAGTACAAATTGGCAGTTAAAAAATTGTCATGGGGATGTAACATTCAGTATAGGGGAGATAGTTAGTAATAGTATCATAACTACGCATGATGCCAGGTGGGTGCTGGAACTATCAGGGGAACACTTTGTAAAGTAAATGATTGTCTAACCACTATGTACATCTGAAACTAATACAAAATAAGAGGGACTGTAAACTGCCATTGAAAACTAGGATTTTTTTGAAAAAAGAAGAAGTGCATTTCTAAGGAGTTCTGATGAATATAAAACTGATGCTTCATTTGTAAATGTTTCTCATCAGGACCAGCAGGATTTGGACCAGCACCTCTACGCTTTGCGCAGAGACCTCCCTCTTGGTTTTCTGCCGCTGCAGTAGGGGAAGAGAAAATGGTTCAGGATAGACTCCACCCCAGCAGGCGTGGACTGGCCAATGGCTCTGCTCATGTGAGCAGAAACACACCATTGATGTGCTGACTCAGGATCAAAGGGGGCTGATGTGCTGACTCAGGATCAAAGGGAGCCGCTCACCATTGACTCAGCCAGGATTTAAAGGCACTCACGGTGGGTCTGGTGCTACGCTGGGGTTTTTGGGCAGTACCGTGAAGATGGGCCCGCATCTACAGGAGTACAACTGACATAGGGAGGCAGGTGTACAAAGACTGAACATAAGATTGTTCAAAACTAGGAGTGATTTCTCCATGCAGACTGCAGATTTACACCTACAAAAAGCTTGTAAAATCTCAGCCAACAGGACAAAACGTGGCCTCTGCCCATCTTGGGCAGAGCTTATTTTCTCAGTACAAACACAGCTGAGAAGAAGCGACCCAGAAACATGCCAGGCCCTCCTACCAACCTGGGTAAAGTTACCCACACGTGAACCGCAGAGTTTGTCCGTCATTTGGCATTTCAACTTACGGAACCCCAAAACTGGGCAACGTTCTCAAAGAAGGGGTGCCCGCCCAAATCCACATCCATTTGTAAGTAAAAAAAATAAAACACCCTACCCTGTGGAGGGGAGAGGAGGGGAAGTCTCAGTGTCTTTCAAATAAAATTGTGGTAAATCAAGAAAGGAGACAGAAGTGCTTAAAGGTGAGAAAAAAATAAAATAGACCAAAAAAAGGAAAAAAAAAGGTAATCCAGTTGTAAATGAGCTAATATGGCAGGTAAGTAGGAACTAATAAAACAGAGGATTCTCCTGAAAACTTAACACCTCTCCACACAGCTGTCTGCCCAGTCAGGAAAGCATTAGCATCCTGTCACCAAAGCCCCAGCACATCAAGGATATGAAGTCTGAGAGCCACCTGGAACAACAAAGGACCACACTCCCAAGCAGCCAGGAGCACAGGGGCTTTCTCAACAGCCCCTCCCCGGAGCATCTGGGGACAGGAAGCATTTGCAAAAGCAGGAAGAACACAGGTTGGAGGGACAAGGAGGCAATCACAGGACTGGGAAGTGTGAGCCCAAATTCTCCAACTCACTTTTTTTCAAAACAACTGATAAACAGGGAGGAGGGGGAGTCTATGTGGTGGGGTTGCGAAAAGTCAGAAATGCATCCTCTTAATAAGGGTAAGTCATTATAGAGGGCCTTCTGCTTTCAGAAGAAACACGAATGCAGGGGTCTTTAATTACTTTTGGGCCAGAGGCTCCTCTGAGTGCTGACGAAAGCCAGGGACATTCTCCTTGGAAAAGTGCGCATGCTCACGAAATTTAGCATTCAAGTAGCATAGAATTTACGGATTTACATCTCTGCCCACTATCCAGCCCATCCCTGTCTTGGCTCCCTCTTGTCGTGAGGGCCCCTTTGTTAAAGGCTTATCAACTCCTAAATATAGCACAGGTATAAACCCCTGTGCTAAAGAAACATGAGGTTAAGATCTCAGATCAAGAGTTGTAATATGCTGTCAAGTAGAACAGGAACTACAGTAAGCCTCTCGTTTTACTTACTAGGTTGTATCCATTGGCATCTACTTAATTTCACACCAATTCTTGATACTTGGAAACTCATCCCTACCTCAGAAGCAACCCGGCCTACTTATGTTTCTGTTTTGTCCCTATTGCATGCAGTTGAGGCACTCCATCACTAAAAAATAATGTGCAGACAGAAAGCAGAAAGAATATTATTTTTTAATGGTGAGCCAAAACAAGTCTGTTTTGCTCTTGGCAGCTCTGGTCATTGGTATGGTCATTTATTCAGTCAACAAACACTGTATATCAACTCCACATTATAATGGTGGGAGATAGCAGGTTTGAAAAAGAAGAAGTCCCTACCGTTGGAAGATCTGACTGTATGGTGAAGTGATGGGAGAAGTGGTAGAACAGGTGTGTCACAAGGTCCTGTGAGGACACTGGGACACCACTGAGGACAGGTTCTCTCTGCTTGAGGAAGTGGAGAAATTGAGCCACACAGTGGCTGGTGAGATTTCCTCAGGAAGCAGGAAAGTCACTTGGGTCACAAAAGCACTAGCAATGTACATCCTCTCAGGGGAAGGGGCAAGGGAAGTGTGCTTGGAGCACACTAGGTGTCACAACAAGAAAGTCACAAAATGGAGAATGAACTGAGTACTCACTTTGTGCCCCAAATGCCAAAAGCTACTTGAAGGTATCCAATAAAAAGGAGTGGAAAACAAGTAGAAATCATGGGCAAAATTAAAAAACAAAACAAAACAAATGAAATAAACCCTTATATTCCAGACCAGCTACATAATTTGTGGGGCCCAAGGCAAAATGAAAATGTTGATAGAAACAACTTCAGAATTTCAAGATGGCGACAGCCAAACGTTAAACCTTTCTGAGCACTGGGCCCTGTATGTGACTACCCAGGTCACACAGCCATGAATCTGGCTCTGATTACATTAGGGAACAATGTCAGATGTCTTATCTATTTTTATAACCACAGATACATAGCCCACATTTCTCAAAATGGCGCCCATGAAGCCCTTACTATGTTGTAGCCCCTGGACTGGGAGCTTTACTTAATTTTCTCAGCAACTCTACAGAGTAGATGTTATCACCCCCCACTTATTGATTATAAAACCAACATAAGAGAGGTTAACTAATCTACACTAATGGGCAGCCTGATCTTGTACACTGGAATATATTCCAATGCCTCTGCAGCAGGCCACAAATCAGCGAATGTTCAACAGTGATGAGCATGTGGGTATTCTAATTTCTTCGCTATGGGTTCGTCTTTGATGGAGCCATGGAAGTCACCATTTCGGGAAGTCAACCAGATGGTTTGTGCTTTAGGAGTGAATGAATGACTAGAGCATGAAGGATCACCACTCACCATTCCAGTCACACCACCCCAGGGCATCCCAGGACATCCACCTCTAGGAAGAAGCAAAGTGCCAGCAATGCCCAGAATTGTCCCTTTCCAATACAAACATAGCTATAAGGAAAAAAAATTATATAATGTCCCATGAGAAATACTGCATTACTATGGCACACCCACACTATACACGGACAGGATCTATTTTAAAAGAAGCTGTTTGATTATCAGAAACAAAGGCTCAATAGAGTATTCAAGCTCCTCAGCATACCCCCTCCAATGCCCCCATCAACATTGCTGAATAATCTACTGCAATCAGTGAAATTCACTTTTTCCACCAGGAATCAGGATAAGAACTGGCATGATCATAACATTAATTCAACAGTGAGAAACAAAGAATCTAAATATTGACTAAACATCCCTAGAGTTTTAGATTTTTATATACCTTTTTTTTTAGCCTATTTGAACAGATCATCCTTGTTATAGTTTTGGTGATGGCGGTAGGGGTTGGTGATGAGTTCAGGGCCTTCTGTCTTAGCTGCCCTCATACAACCCCCAGGCACACTGTGATTAATAGCTCTGCTAGCCATGCCTATTTAAAAACTATTCCTATGTGGACTAAAAAGGGGCCACATAGTAAACTCGACAAGCTCAGGGGAGGCCGGCATGGCGGCCTTGCAAACTCAGAGACCTAAATTAACCACCTAGGATGATCTGACATTAAAACTTTCTAACTAACAGAGAATCATGGTGGGTACTCATGTCCCAGGCTGGCATCCTCCCTGACAAAGGTCCATCTTTGCCTCAAATGAGTCTGCCTACTGTCGTTTTGCATCTACAATAACGTACCTCTGGAATGTCAGGGTAATTTCCTATTATTTTTCCAGACCCCTCAATGCACCCGGGCAGAGCCTATACAACCCCTCGTTGTTATTACCATGTTAATTATTAATTGTTGACAATTTGATACCCACCAATGTGAGAGAAGTATCCATCTACTCAGTTTGCTCTTTACCCAAGCCCAGAGGTGTCCTTGCTTTGCTCTCTCTGCCTCCCTAGTCCACCACCAGTGGATTTCACATAACCCCCTTACGCCTCTGCCTCTGATCATCAAGTATAAAATAAGGTGCGAAACTGTCATTCTCTGGGGCATTTTCTCAATGCACTGAGATTTTTGCTTTTTGGCAACAGTTGTCAGTTTGGCCCAAATAAACTCAGAAAAATTCTTATTGGTTTAAACGTTGACAGCTACTTTATATCTTTTTTTTTTTTTCTTACCCCACATTCTCCCTGACTTTCTTGGACCCTGATCTTTCTCCTCAGCAGAAATTACCTACTGTTGGAGTTTTCTCCCCCACTCTCAAGCCATGGACTTGGTTCCACAGTGCTTTGTTTTGGCGAGCTTTTGTTAAGTTGGTGATGGGTTTATTAGAATTAAGCAGGGAACTGGCCCCAAAACCCTACACAGGTGACTCACCTCAGGTCACTCCCTTCCTACCACCACCCCCATTCCAAATTCACAGCTGGAAGGCGGGAAGAAAGAAGAACATTCGGCCAACCTGATGATCCACCAGCCCACACCCAGCAAAGCAGGGCCTTCCTTATGCCGATGGTACCCAGGAACGGGGAGCTGCATTTTCAAAATGACAATCTCCTTCATTAATTTATTTTTTTAGCCAACGCTTCTCAACCCTGGGTAGCAATGCCTTGTCAATACCTCATTCAGGTGTTGCATGGGAAAACCTACCAACCTTGGGCCAGCAGCCAAGTTGACTGGTGACTGACACTTAACTGAGCAAAGGTTTGCTCTGTGCCAAGTGGGGCTTCGCTGCATAAACACCAGCAGCACCATGAGGGTGCGGGCTACCATCCTAAGAAAGCAGCTTCTGCCTAGCGTGCTTGGGCTCCTAGAATCAGCCCTTAAACTGAATGCAAAGGGCTGTGATCTGGGTCCTTCCCCCCACTCACCCTCACTGTTTCCTTTTGGAATAAACCCTGGTATTTTCCAGGGGAAAACAACCCACCAGCACACTTGCATCACAAATCCTTGTACTCATTTTTAAAAGGCTGTTGAAGGTTTGTTAACTGGTAGAAGCAATCAGTTCATGGCCCTTCCACAAAACACTCTTTTATTTTTAAAACGACTGAATTAAATCTGTCGCCCAAATTTGTGCTTTGAAATTCCTGCTGGAGGATCATGCCTTTGAGGGAGTGACTTAAAAATAAATAAAAAATAAAATTTGAAACGCTCTCCTTGGGTACAAATGCCCGCACACATACCCCTAGTCTTCCCCACCCAAGACACCTTTATATACAGAAGCAAACCACTCTTGTTTCAATGTTTCAAATTCATTTCCCAAGCCAGATCCGAATCTCACTGCCGTTTCTCCCTCTCATTTCAGCGAAAGCCCATAAGCATTTACAAATGGATGAACATCGTACTTACAATTTTGGGATGTGTATCGTATGGTAAAAAAATAAAAACTGCTATGTTTATATACTGCTGTCCTTCCTGTCCAAAGACCACACCACTCTTGGGAAAAGCTGAAGAAACTAGTGAGAAAGCAAGTCCTTTCCACCGCACGGGCATGTGAAAACTATTCTCTGAATCGAGCTGCAGTGGCAGTTAGCAGAGTCTGTTGTTGTTTGAGAGTTTGTCTCCTAGGTCAAGTTCAGCCCAAAGCCAACCAGATGGATTAACATCTAACCTCACTGAAAGCTGGGTGAGAACGCAATTGCAGAATCGAAACACCTAGACTCATTTCCCTCACTTCACGTGTGACAACGGAGGAGGCATGAAGAGCCACACACACAGACAGGCCCCTGATTTGCACATCCGTCGAGGCAGTGATCAGTATTCCAAGGTAGAGTGTGGCTAACTAGACAGCACCGGAGTGGCAGAGACAGGGTGCTGGGTTTTTTAAAGCGCCCGGTGCTGGTGACTTGGAAGGGAGTTCTGTTCCATTGCATCAGACTCCTGGGAACCCGATAGCATCCACCTATGCGAGCATCAGGAGTCTGGGCCGGTCACGAGTGAAACGCTCTTCATTGCCAGCTAAACTGACATGGGTTGGTGTCAGAAGGATCACTCTATGGTCTGGCCAAACCAGTGGTCTCGGGCGCATACAAAAGGTACAGTCTGTCAAACTGAAAGGCGTTTGCCCGGCCAAGGTGTTAGGTTTCCACAGTGACAGTTGGCTAAATCTCTCTGAATTAAAACACTGTGATTTGTAATTGGAGAAAAATAATTTTTTTTTCTTCGGGTATGCTGTTTTGCTTTGGCCCTTTTCCTATCACATTTTTTTTTCTTTCTTTCCTTTTTGAAAGGCATTTGTGCCCAGAGTAGTACTCCACAGGGACAGAAGTAGGGTCTCCCTGACACACAAACCTGGTACAGTACATACACTGTACCAGGTTTGTGTGTCAAACCTGGTACAGTGTATGTACCAGGTTTGACACACAGGGAGACTGTTTTAACTCCTTCAAACCCAGACCTGTTTAGCTGGGAAAGAGATCTTCAGACTCATCCCTCCCTTCCTCCGCAGGGCCTGGCACCCAGACACTATCATTGAAAGAAAGCCTGTGTATTTAGCCATAATACATCAAACTACTGTTCACACCCAGCTTCCCGCAAAGCTCCCTCCTAACAACAGCTCTGTTTTCTGCCGACAGTTTGTGCAAGCAAGTGGAACTGTCACACGCACAGCCTGCGAAGGGCACAGCCTTTGTCTTCTCCAAGTTCTTTCTATTTCAGAGGCTAACATGCAGCAATTAGTCTAATTAATGTGAAACAATGAGCTGTGTTACCACTTATCAAATTGATTGTTCCCCTATCAAAACAAAACAGGCTGGCTTTTTGATGTAATTTCAAGAGATGATTTGAAATGTCATGTTGCTGCAAGCCAATTACCTTACAACTAGAGTCACGGTCAACAGAATACATAATTAGCATGAGTTTGGGAAGGTTGCTTACCACTAGTATGTTAATTAACTGTCTTTTGTCATAAAACAAAACAAAACAAAAAGGTTGTGTGGGAAGGTTCTGAAATAGGTCTTTTTATTTACATTTCTTTGTGCTTATCAATGTGAGGCATGACAATGCAAAAGAATAAGAAAATTTTAATTCCGCTGCTTCAAATTAATACTCATCTGCAAAGTCAGGAATGATGGGAGGCTGCACTAGCAGCCACCTCACTCGAGTCCTGGCCCAGCATATTACATTACCCGTAGAGTTAAATTAAGTATCAGGTGAAAACTCAAATGGGAGAAATACTGAGTCGGATGAAACAAACCCCCTACTTTTGGAGCCTCACATGCATTTTGTGAGAGCTGGACAGCACCTGGCCACCCTGGGAATTATGTTCAGGGCATGTCTTTCCTATCTCACTCTTGAAATGTGAAGAGAATAAGCTCATCACCAAATGATGGGATTGCCATTCCTGCGCAATGGCAGAGAATGCCTAATGGGCACCTGTGGGCTTGTAATGGAATCCTGCCTGAGTCCAGGGCCCTAGAACTCATTTGTAGCTGCCCCTCATCAGAGCCTGCCCGGCAATTCCACAGTCTGGATGAAGGGACCCATCTCTGTAGCCCTTGAGTGCCAAGGCATGATGGATGCGGCTATGATCAGTGAGTGACAACTCTCAGTCAAGAGCATGGCAGCCTCTGAGTCATGCTTGACATGCATATGTAGCAAACATACTTCTGGTGTGGAGAACAAGTTAGAAGTCCCCCAAATTTTGATACTATTGACCCACTGCCTGATGGTATTGTTTTTACCTGCAAAGACAAGGGCATCTCTATGGGCCATCCCATGGTATTCTAGGAGAAATGGGTTGTCATTTTGTAAGCATCCCAGAACTTTTCTTTGGTGTTTTCTTGGCACATGGGTAAGTCTTGTAGTCATGAGAATGGTCCATAGAACTCATAGAAACAGTCAATGCTTTGCTATTAGAAATATTAAGTTTAGTTTGCAAACTGAATTTTTCATTTAAATTTGCTTTCATTTTCAACATAGTCTGTTTCTAACATCACTCAACATACTTAATGCATTCTACCACAATGTTTTTTTCTTTGGCGTTATGTGTTTTGCATTTTGGCGATGGAGAGCAAGGAACCTTGGAGTACAGAGTTGACAGAAAGGAGTCAGGTCTCAGTTGTGCTTGGGAGAATCCATTGAATCTCTGATAAACTCTTCACTTCTCTGCCAATAGAAAAGTTTATCGCAATTGTGACTAGAGTTTTCAAAGAGAGTTTATTGGGAGGGAGGCCCAACCCAAGACCCTTGGCTCATGAAATAGTAATAACTACCCTTTCTTGAGTGCTTTCCAGAGGCCAGAACTAACCCCGTACAGGCATGGGCTTAGTGTGTGGAGTTGGTACACAAGGAAATACATACACTAATCTCATTGCTGAGCATGGAGTTGTTAGAGTGTTTGGCACATCCCCACTTTGGAATCAAAAAGTCACAAAATCCTAGAATGAATGAAATCGTAGAAATGTATTCACCCAACCTCCCCCCTGCGCAACTTAAAAGTCCTCCTACCCTGGCTCTGACTGAGTGAAATGAGATTCCTTTCAGAGTTGAGTCTCTTCAGGGAGATTTAGAGACACATCCAAATATGTTCCAAAAGTTCTTGGATCTTGGCCAATACAAAAATTTAGAATTTCTGGTGTTCAGGTTCTAGGGTTACTCTAAAGCCAATGTATGGAGCAGGGTAATGCTAGGTGTCAGAGCATCTGGGCTTTCATCACTTAAGAGGATGAGGCGAAGTCGATGTAAAATGTCTAGGCTGAAGAAATGTTCCATCTGAACTAGAAACTTAAATGTGTCTGGAGCACAGGTGCTTAATGAATCTACATGTAACAATTTGGAGACTGAACCATCAGGTTTGGTAACAATCATGTGTAACAACTCACTTGTGACATTGCCAAAGCTCTCGTCCGAACCCATTCCTCAGCCCCTAACTTCATCACACAGAACATCAAGCTTCATTTCACATAATTTTTCAAAACACTTTTTTTCTAATTTTTCTTAAAATGGGAAGGAAAGAAGTTAAAGAAAGAAGAGGAGAGACAGAGGAGTTGTTAGGTGGCCAGTAGTCAGCTTATATGTGTATCTGTGGACAAGTCTACATCTTTACACACCTGAGCAAAGTCTATGTATTACCTTACATTCCCATAATAATCCTGAAGGGAGAGTACTATTTTTCCCAACCATATCTTTTTTCCTTAATGTTAAGGCAAATCAAGAATTAGAAAGGATAATTAATTCAACCAAGATCCTCAAACTAAATTTGACTCCAAAATCTACTCCTGCTCACTATACAGGCTGTTTGGTGTTTTTAGTGTTGTTTTTAAATTTTAATGTACTATTGAGGAGAAGGAGAAGAAAAGACCTCTGTTCATCATTAAAGGCAGATCACAGTGACTTGGGGGCAATAATGAGCACCAGCTACAAAGCAGTGTGATGACTTACATTTCTAACACCCAAAGTCTCACAGATTAGGGACTAAAGGAAAACTGTACCACAGCCACATTTCTGTGCTGAATTCAAAACATCTTCCCTTGACATGTCAGAAAACTGCAGAGCAAATTACTGCGCTCAGAAAACAGGGCACTTTCTTCTCACCGTAAACATGAAAACTCCTCAGAAATGTTTTCTTCGGGCTTTCAGCAAACCTGAACACCTCCTGCACAGCAGAAGGGCTAAAGCAGAAACAGGGTCTTTGTCAGCAGATCTAACAAGGTGTTGAGCATTGGGGCCCCAAGGGAATATCACCCCTCTCACAGCAAGGTAGACAAGCACCCTCCGGGAGCCAGGGACACACGGAGGGAGCAGTCCCCATAGACACACTGTTGAAATGTCAGTCAGGCTTGAGGTTGGCCTCCACCACCACTCACAGAGCTAAAGATCTCTTTATGTCAGGACAGATTGGCCAAGCCTCAAATCTTTCTTTTCTCTTCTTCTTCTTCCTCTTTTCTCTCTCTTCTATAAGATGAGCACGGGGAAACAAGGGAGGGAGGGATATTGGAATGGAGAGGGACAGCTCAGTTTACGTGAAATCCCTGTGACACAGCTACGTACCTGGAACTGTTCTTGGGAGATAGGGATCTTTTAGAAGAGCAGTGGCAGAGACAGCAGGAGCCGTGGGCCCAGGTCACCGTTTTCCCTGTTTGTGTCATTAGGACTCATGCTCCTTCCCCAAGCTGCCACCCTGCCCCCAGCCCCTGACTCCCAGACAGGCATGGGTGCTCTTGTGCAAACGGCAGAGGGTGCCTGACTTTCCATCTCATGCTATTTCTATTGCTTTTGGCTCCTGGCCAACACAACCTGCAGGTCTGTGTTCAAAGCATGGCTGTTACAGAGCCATCCTGATATGACTTGACGGAGGTAATGTTTCTATATGTGAAGTTTCAAAGAAAATGGGAAAAGTCTGAAAAGGGCCCAGCTGGGCAGAAGGGAACATGGTGCATGAGGCAGAGACACAACCTTTGGGAGAGGCCAGTGGGAGCCTCAGAATGCAATTCATAAAGGAACTGAGTGGTGTTAAGAATACGAGGGTCAGTGCTGAGGGCTTCTATCATGTATATGTGATGCATGGTCTACCTCATATATAACATATGCATGTACATGTAATATATAATGTATATGGTATGTGTGCGTGTATACACACACAGAGTTTTGTTCAAGAATTAACCCAAAAAGTAATACTTGGGAACAGACCGTTAGCAGGTTCACAGAGAAATGAAAATGGAACCTGCCTTCCTGCACAGACCCAATGGTCAAAACTGATGTGCCTGTTTTGGGAAGCAAAACAAGTTTCCAAAACCACAGACAGTTAAAATATTTGATTACTGAATATATGAACCCACACACATAGAATCTGAATTCTACAAAGATTTCTTTTTCTATTCAAGGGGAGATCACGGTAGCACCAGAGGAAGTGTTTGGTATGGGCGAAGATTGAATCTATCAAGTAAAATGAGATAATATAAATATTTCATTTAGGCATTATCATTGTTCTTTATGATGATGAGAAGACATTATTATCATATTTTTTTATTCCAACTCATAAAAAATGGTCCATCTTCCCCATTTGTAATGGGCTACAGCACACTAATCTGAGTTTGGCATGAAGCTTAGACGAACCACTCAATATTTTCAATATAAATGTAATGACTTCTGATTTTAGGGAAAAATAACAATGCTCAAAAGAAAACATCGCTAGTTAACTCGAACCTCTCCTATTGGTCATTTATGTAAGCAGGTGCACTGGCAAATAAATATAAATAAATAAAAATATAAACTTTCTGCATATTCATCATGAAGAAGATGGCTGATAATCAGCAGGAGAGACAGCAAATTTCTTCTTGAGGATTAGGCTCCAATTGGTTGAATTTCAACACCAACCCGGCACTTTTACTATTAAGTCAGCAGAAGTAAGTTCTTACATACTATGCTACTTACGACCGGAGAACATCAGGCCAAGGGAAAAAGAACACGCTGGAATAAATTGTGCATTATTTCTGGCATTAAAGGAACAGAGCATTATAAGGGGGGAAAAAAAATACAGCCCCATTGATTTTTACAGGTGTTTAATACAGATAAGCTGAAAAAAAAGGGTTTCCATTTTAAGCCCCATGATGGCTAAAGATGCATTCAAATATGTTCAAAAGCAATCTAAAAGTCTTCTAAAATGGTGTTTAAGCTATTCAAGCAAAACGTAAATAGTTTTTGTCGTCCTTCTGAGGAACGTAGAACAAAGCTAGAGTCCAAGGAGCTGACTCCAGCGACCTACTGGCCACAGGACAACCAGGGGGTGGGGGGTGTCAATAAAACAGAGGTAGTACTGTGCATCCAGTGCAGGACCACAGGTGATTTAGAGCAAACAGTAGCAGACAGCCCTTGGAAAGGTAGGAGGCATCGTTATCCTGCAATTCTCCAGGTCCCCCTCTCACGAGAAGATCCTGAGCGAAACAATCAAGCTATGAGACAGACGTGTTTGAGAGTTACGACGGAAATTAAATCCATAATTTTTTTTTACCTTGTTTGCTTTTAACACGCTACTTTTAAGTCCATGTGGAAAGAATAGGGAAAAGAACTTTTCTTTTATTTTGCATTTATCTGACAACATTAAGTGGGTATTTTTACATGCTTTGCAAAAACCAAATGACAAGGGGAAAAAGTTTATTTTTCCATAGTTACTGAATAGATAATTGTCCTATTTCACCTATTTTGGGGGGCTATTGGCCTTTAATTTCTGCAGAGATATTTGTTTATACAATAGATTGCATAATAAACAAAGCAAAACTGACAGCAATTTTTTTTTCCCCACTGATTGAGAGAGAAGGAGGAAAGGAAAAAGAGAGAGAGAGAAGCATCAACTCATTGTTCCACTTCATTGTTCCATTTAGTTGTGCATTCACTGATTGCTTCTCATGTGTGCCTTGACTGGGGATTGACTCAGCAACCTCGGTGCACCAGGATGATGCTCTATCTACTGAGCCACTCAGCTGGGGCCAACAATCATTTCTGACCACATAGCCACAGCATTCATAGATGTTATAAGACAATAAGAGATATTCTTGCTTTCTGCACTCTTCCCTATGTATTATGACTTGTCTTTTTCTAATTAGCAGTCAGTCTTTCTCAGAAACACACTTTGATAACTCTGGCTCTAATATGAGTCTAATTTCTATAGAGCTTGCATCCCCTGCACATTTTTTTTTCAAATCTATCCCTTCCTCTTCATTAATTTAGCCTGATATCATCTTCTCCTTCACTTTACAATTATGATCATATCCTAAGTGACCAAAGTGCCCCTGGTCAACAGACCAATAAGCATAAATTTAGTCCCTCTTTTCTGTACCATATAACAATGAGGACAGAAGTGACAAAAATGTGGGTGGAAGGAGTTCAAGAGACAAGAATATCCCTCTCATAACAAATACAAAAATAACTCAAACATCATGTTAACCAGGACAAAAGAACTCTCTACAGCTGAACCATTTAGCACAAGTCCTATGGAATCTGAGCTCGAGGGGTAGCCAGAGTTCAATTGGATAGGTTAATTGTCACAGTGCCCAGTCACTAACAGATCCCGTGAGCAGGGCTGGCTGAGTCATGCTCTGGAGACGCCCAAGTGGCAAGCCCACAGCTCAGATGTTGCTGTCTGTTAAACACATGATACAAGTACCTAGAGGAGTGATCTTGCCCGGCCTCGTTAGTGATACTCCTGGATGCTAACCAGCTGAGCTGAGTCTGTCTGTGTCTCAGAGTTTCCACATGTAAAATGTCATGGGACTCACTTTCCGTGTCGGCACGACGGGGTTATGTAAAGGCTGCCTTCGTAATATCAAGCACTTAGTGGTATTCTGGACTTTCCTTATACTTGTTATATTCTGGACTCTAGTTAGAATGGGTTCAGGGACTGTGACTCACAAAATATCAGTTTATATTACATAGAGTTATACTAGCAGATAGCTTTTGATTCTACAGAGGTGGGGGTGAGCGGGTAACAGGAACACAAGAAACAAACCCAGAAAATCAAGGTCTGAATCTTTGCTTGACCAACATTGACACGCATTAAATTGTCCATAAATGCTTAAGAGTGCTTCATCAATAATGGCTGTCATTTTTTTGTGTGTGTATTTTTCTGAGGTGAGAAGCATGGAGGCAGAGAGACAGACTCCCGCCATGTGCCCGACCAGGATCCACCCAGCATGCCCACCAGGGGGGCGATGCTCTGCCCATCTGAGATACTGCTCCGTTGCAATCAGAGCCACTCTAGCACCTGAGACAGAGGCCATGGAGCCGTCCTCAGTGACCATGGCAATTTTGCTCCAATGGAACCTTGGCTGCAGGAGGGGAAGATAGAGAGATAGAGAAAAAGGAGAGGGGGAAGGGTGGAGAAGCAGATGGGCGCTTCTCCTGTGTGCCCTGGCTGGGAATTGAACCCAGGACATCCACACGCCGGGTGGACACTCTACCACTGAGCCAGCTGGCCAGGGCGGCTGTCATTTTTTATCTGGGCATATACTCCCCCAAGTCCTGCTTAGGTAGGAAAGATCATTCAGCACACTCGCTCACTCCTTTGGGCAAGAATTCTTGCCACTCTCGTGAATGTGAAGACTAGTGTCTTTGTGATATTAACTGGTGTTTATTAATGTATTCTGAACCTCGGCTGTGGATCTGGTTCTTGATAAAGAATTTAAGCGGACTAATATGTCATGTGTTTCAGAATGCCCACTTTCCTACCTGCTGTACCACCGACATCCCAGGGGTGCCTCAGTCCAATTATTATCCATTTTGCATTACGTGCTAAAGGTAGTGCTAATGTGCCCAAATGCCTCAGCTGCTTGTGGTGGAAGAACAATACAAACAAAAATGCCCACAAAGCACCCAAAAGCTCCTGTTCAACTCATCATTTAGTGAGACAGCACACCTGCTGGAATGCTGGGCCGCATCTAACAATCAAACTGAATGAGCAGCCAGACAGCGCTGTGACAATGAGAAGCAGACTGGTGCTGTGTAGTATTTATTTTGGGGAACTGATGGGGAATTCCATCTGTAGGATGAAATTCAAAACCTAGAGGGAGCTGAGTTATTCCATGCCTATACACACAAACTGTTTTGTGTGCTTGTTTGGGGGATTGCGTGTCAAAATCATTCAACTAACTGGTATATGCAACTTTTTTCTTCTCAAACAACAACAACAAATGAATAACTGGTTGTTTAGATAACTCCAGGAATGCCTTTGCAAACCAATTTCTGAATGTAGACACAAGTCATTATTAATAGAAGCAGCATAAAGATTCCTCACTGTCTAGGCTTTTAAATCCAACCTTGTAAATGGCTTCTAAGCCTTCAGTGTAATATTTCTGCTACTTCCTTTGGTCTGTTTCACTTTGAAAATGTGCTTTTTTTGCTTCTCCCAGGAGTTTCTGTATGGCTTCAGGCAAAATACTCCAGCGTACATTCACAGCTATAAACTGTAAACATTTTTCCACCTTATTCTGTCCAAGGCTCAGAGCCCATCTCAATGTCTGCGGAGAGATTCACACACACCACAAGGCTCCACAGACTGATCCAAAATAATTATTTTTTATTTACTTTTTCATTGAATTTTACTGGGGTGACACTGGTTATGGTAATTATACAGGTTTCAGGTGCTCAATTCTACAACATATCTCTGTAAACTGCATTGTGTGTTCATCACCCCAAGTCAAGTCTCCCTCCCTCACCATCTACCTCCCCAGCCCCTCCTCCACCTGCCCCCGCCCCCAGCAATCACCACACTGTAATAATTATTTTTTTTTAAACTTGCCAATTTCACCAGCAAAGTAAAACGTCCACTTTAAAAATCCGATCATTTTAGCTGTGGACAGAAATACTGTCCGAAAACGTACTGTATTGCTGTTGTTGTTGTTGTTTTATTTAGCTCAAATGTGATTCGCTTCCAGGATGAGATGCCTCAGGTTAAGTTCATCTCTACAAGGTTATTTCTTACTATTATTTTCTTAAATCCTCCCCTCACTTTTGTATAGAGCAGACACTTTTCAGGGGCTTGATTGGGGTTGGGGATGGGGGTGGGGAAGCACAGATCAGTGGTTATCATCACAGCATGAGAGCCAGGAAATGAGACTCCTGTTCTTGGCCATGTGGTCTCAGGTGGGCTCATGACTCACAGCCTCAGTTTCTCCGTTTATAGAAGGAACAGGACGCATAACCTATGAACGAGCACACCACAGGGGCGCGGCCGAATGCCGGCCACATGGCAGGCCTGAGTTCAGCGCTTTAGAAGCCTCATTTAATCTCTGAAGTAGAGACTATAATCCTCCCAGTGTCACAAAGAAGGTCCATGAGGCCCAGAGACATTCCGCCCTGGCCCACGGCGGCACAGCTGAGAACTAATCGCAAGAGCTGAGTGCCAACCCTTAGTGAGGCACTGCTCCCTTCATGATCACAAAGAAATGTCGTGTGCTCCGTGCCCAACCCAGAGAAGTTGCAGAATGGGGGCCCAAGTGTGCCATCTGTTCTTGGAGCACTGTGCCTATTTATCCCACGTCCACATGCACTAGGCCACTCCGGCCACCGGCATGTGGGAGGACCACCTGGGCTCAAACCTCTCTGGCTACCCTGCACCTGGTGGCCTTCACACACTGCTGTTGCGACACAGCGAGCTGTGTCTGCCAACAGAACCTGAGACCTTGGGCTGGGCTGGGCACAGCTGGTGGAGGGCAGCTCAGATTTCTGATGAGCTGAACACAATAGAGCCGCCCTGACTATCACGCGACCATTCCGCAGAGCATATGCTCGCTGCTAATTTTTCCAGCCTAAGTGTGTGGACTATTTAAAACTCCCCCCTTTCCCCATTCTTACAGGTATTTCTAGGTTCAGTGAGGGGACGATGGGGTGTAGGCTATTGGATGTCTTTTTTTTCCCCCTTGGCAGCACAAGGAACTCCTGCACAGAAACCAGCTTCCAGGGGGAACTGCTGGCAGCATGCACACCAAATGGCATGTGTGCAAAGTGTAAAGGAGCAAGGCTGGGGCTCCTCTGTGGAAACCTGGTATTGGCAGGAAAAGCCAACTTGAACTTGACTCACCAGGATGACAATGGAATGCCTCTTTCACTCCTAGGATGCATCTGAGGTCTCAGGGCAAACTTGCCAAAGCAGGAGCAAAGATTTTGAAGGTGGCATCGTATCTTTGGGGTGCTGCGGGGAACATGGTTTTACAATGAGCCCCAGTGCCTGGTCCCCAGAGATGGTGGTCACTGAACACATTCCGTAACTATGAGCTTGGTGAAAGCTGTCAGTCGCTGTTGCCCATGACTTTTGTTAAGCAGTGAATAGAGAAATAATGTCTTTTATGCTTAAGCCACAAATAAATAAGCAAAGAACAAGGAATGCTATAGAAAAAGAACCAAAATTTTTAGAATCACCCTAGTAGTTTGAATGGGTCAGAAATAAGATTGCAATTGGTCCACACCTGGTTTTCCTGAAACTCTTGAGTGTGTACAGGCCATTGTTATATCAATATTTGTATGTTTTAAAAACTAAATGAGGCTAAGGAAAACCTGGTACCAGCTAAAATCTACCCATAGAGAGGATAAAAGAAATCATGCATGTAACTTTTTTATTTATTTTTATTTTTTTGGCATTTTTTTTCTGAAGTGAGAAGCAAGGAGGCAGAGAAACAGACTCCCACATGCTCCCAACTGGGATCCACCCACCATGCCCACCAGGAGGCAATGCTCTGCTCATTTAAGCTGTTGCTCCATTGTGACCAGAGCCATTCTAGTGCCTGAGGCAGAGAGCATGGAGCCATCCTCAGCGCCCAGGCCAACTTTGCTCCAGTGGAGCCTTGGCTGCAGGAGGGAAAGAGAGGGACAGAGAGAAATGAGAGGGGGAAGGGTGGAGAAGAAGATGGGCGCTTCTCCTGTGTGCCCTAACTGGGAATCAAACCTGGGACTTCCACATACCAGGCCGACGTTCTACCACTGAGCTAGTTGGCCAGGGCCTCACACACATAACTTTTAAGATATTTTTAAAATCTTCTCTCCGTGAAGGAGCCGTTCCAAGAAGGTAAGCACTGAAGATTTGCTAATAAAGACAGAATAGCTTCCCAAAGAAGTCCCATAAGTAACATGGGGCATATATCAAGGCTCCTTTATCTTATTCATGGTTTAGAAAAAAACAACAACTTAATTTTGGTCTTTATATATTCAAATATTCTCTAGACACAATGCTGCTTTCTTTGGTTCAAAAATCAAGATTAAAATATAAATGATTTTGTAGCATAGTATCACACAGGGTATACTGTTATTAAAAAAATAAAAGCAAACAAACAAACAAAACCCAAGGAACTTAGTGAGTCAATGTAGAACAGCTTCCTTAAAGACAGGGGGGACTCTAGGGAAAAACTTGTCCTTGACATGCATCAAACAATGCCTGGAAGTTGTGAAGGACCCTAGGAAATTAACTCACCTTTCTACAAGTATTGAAAACACAGCTACAAGATGCAAATGAACTACTGAGCTGAATCCTTGGTCTTTAAAATGTATTTCAATAGAGTAGCTAGTGTGTTCACTAAGTATGAGAAAGAGGTACAGGAACAGCATTCTGAACAATGAATTAAGAACACCCTGTCCTCAACTTCAGCAAGAATAATAAAGGCAGAAAAGATTATGAGATGAGCCTAGCTACTGGAATTGTAAAATAGCTTTATAGGTCTTCTAATAACAACTTTTACTCCAACCTTACATAAATAGGCTTAGACGATACAAATATTATGTGGGCTGCGTGGACACTCCCAGGTTCCCTAATCATGTTTAGGGATTACTCGCTAGAACAGAGACATTTCATTCCTATTGGGCCAGGGGATTATGGCGGGGAAACATCTAATATTCCATTTTTTAATTTCATGCATTTTTTATTTACCTTTAATGATGCTGTATATATTCATCATCCTGAAATATTAAAACAGTATGAAAAAAGTAATAAACTGGTGGAAAATTTAGGGAACCCGCATGCAACAGCACGCAAATCATACATGATCAAGTGCTTGATACACATTTAAAATTACTGCCTACAACGGCAAAGCCAAATTCCTGGCAGATTTCTGAAGCGCAAGTCACAATAAGAAGATCAGCAGAACAGACTGAAATAATAGAATATTCATCCCTCTAATCCATATGCAATTCTTTAGGGCTCTTTTTTTTTTTTTTTAACAATGCATATGAGGTCTGACTGTATTCTGGATTTAAATAAGTTGTCTCCCTCCTCCCTGCCCTTCTCTAGTTTCATTTTTAAAAAAATACATGTATTTACAGTTATCATTTCTGCACTGCTGCACCTACGAAGACAAGGTTAGCGCGTTCCCTCACACCTCACATGAAACAACTGCATTTTTCAAACAGCAAAAGTGTTGAAAGGAAATGCAATTTATTTTTCCCACTCAAACCTCCCAGAACAGCTTGTTGGGAAGAAGGAGAGTTAGGGTTCTGCTAAAGGCAGTGTTTTTGTTATTTCATCACCAATTAACAGATCGATGAAATGTTGCTTTTAAATATGGACAAGGGGGAGCTAAAGGTTGGTGGCATTTTCATCTCTGTTTCATCCTCTTCCCTGGCAGGCAGATGGGACTGTCTACCGAGGAATTCATAAGTACTGTAACAAGGAGAAGAAAATTCAGGAGGAATGAGCCACCATCCCCTAGCTTGGTCTGAGCATTTCTCTGAGAGCACCTGGGGATGTGGGGACGTCACGTGCCAGGTAGTCAGTTCAACTGTCAGGTGCTTGACGGCTCCCTCTTTCTCCTATTGGTCTGTGTCCTAACTATTCATGTTAATAGCAGGTGACTGCTAGCGGGTGCAGTGCTTTAAAATGATCTTCTATTGTTTTCTTTGCATAATCTGATTTCTTTTTTTCATGAGCACTTATTGACTTCTAACAAGGAGGAAAACCAATGAAACAGAAACTAGTTAAAATGTTACTTATTCTTTCAAACCTCATTGTATCTCCTTCTTTAAGAGGGCCTTCTTCTGTTCACCCAAAAGAATTAGTTTCTCCTTCACACTAACACAGCTAGCAGGTTTCTTGTGGCCCAAGTCACGTCGTGTCTGGTTGGTCTAGTCCTGTGCCTTATAAACTTGCCTTTTATAGGATTAAGTCCCTTTTGGGCAAAGGCTGGATCTTCTTGTCTATTATTCTCTCTTCCAGTAGTGGTCCCATCTCTTTCCACCTCGGTGGGCAGTTATTAATTTGTTGTTGTGGTAGCTGAATGGACTCAAACTGGTTTTATTCAGTGTCTTTATTTCTGTTATGCTGACTGGTTTATTTCAGCTCACTATGCCTATTAGGCAATTCTATTGGTTACTTTGAATGTTGCTAAACACAAAGACACATATCTTTAAAAAAAAAATAGAGATGTGCATATCCTATGGCCTCAAATGCTGACCCTAACAGAAAAGAGAATTTGCAGCTCAGCAGAGCAATGAATACAGTTACAGAATGCAGAGCAGATACACACAAGAAAGTGTTAGAAACAGAAACTCCTGTTGGCCATCAGGCCGTACAAAAATGTATGAGACATGAAGGGACTATGTGACTAAGAGGAGAAAGAGGTCTTCCCTTGACTCTGACAAAAACAACAATAAAAGGAGGTTCTGTAGGGGAAGAGAAGTCACCATCCCCGAATATAATCAATATGAACACTTAGCCTGGTAGAAAGTTAAATGAGAAGAAAAGCCTCCAGGAAGTTCTTCCATTCCAGATTCTGGCTCTAGCAATCCTTTGCCAGCCCCACTGTCATTTGCCTGGCAGTAATGTCCCCAGCCCTTACAATATGTCCTGGAGTCAAGATCAACTGAGAAGCCATCCAATTTTAATTCAATTTCTTCTTGAAGATTTCAAGCATATTTCTTCATTCCTCTATAAAGACACAGTAAGATACTCTAGGGGGAGGGAATCTTCCAAATATGGAGTGATGTATGGAAGAGGAAAAGAGGAGAAAAGAACTTACTAACACAAATGTAAATTATAGGGGGAAAAAATAACAAACCCTAATGTCTTTTTATACCCTCTCCATCTTATGTCAGAACAAGCCACCTTCAATTCTAATTCTGACATGGTGATCCTGTCTACAGCATGATATCATTTTTTTTTCAGCTCAAGTTCCCATGCCAGTAAGACTTTTGACTTCAGGCAATCATTCAAGAATCCAGGCGTGTTCTCGAGGTCTTATGCGAACCAAAATGTGTCAGCCCAAAGCAGGTGCTCCGGCTGCTCCAAGATTCCTTGCTGAGTACATGCAGCATCTGGCTAAAGCCTCTTACAGACAACACAGGGCTTTACGACTTAGTCAAACAGACTTCTTAGGGTTAATGAACTGCCTGACATTTTCAACTGGGTGACAGCAGGTCAAGGCGTAGTATAGGATGGAGAGGAGAAAGGGGGAAAGTTGATCATTTTCAATTCTATACCACGTGCCAAAGCCATTCCTGAAAGCGTGCCTTCCTGTCCATGTCTTCTTTCTCCTGTCTACCTGCTCTCTTTAAGGTCACATGAACTTTTGCTTTTTCTGCCTTCATAGTCCACTAAGATTTCATCAGAGGTTTGTTAGGAAAATATTTCTAAAATAAAGGACATCGTGATGTTTCGAGGGCTGGGCTTGACTCATTTATGTAAAAGCATGAGCTAATATCATTGGGACAACTGGCACAGATACAGGAAAGAAGAGTCATGGGCAGTTAGTGCTGTCATCCCTCACATCTCTGCTCCCTCCCCCTGGTACAGATGGGTGCTGCACCCTCACTGGTATATTTAAACTTCCCTCCATCTAGCCCTCACTCTCTCTCTTTGATGTTGTTATACAGTAAGGCTGTCAATTTGATGGGCAGTCCTCTAAAATGTTTTGTCAATTCAATGAAACCATTTGAAACAGTGGGGCTAACAATAGTTATATATTTAAATATTAGAAGTAGTGGTCAAATATTGAAAATGCCATCGGATGCAGCCTAACCCACTGTCTTATTTGAGCCCTACGATGATGTTCTGTGGTAGTAGATACAATTCCCTCCATTGTATGATTACTGTGTTGAGTTACATGACCAAAACTGAGCCTTACAACTGGGATGCTATGGATTCAAATATCAGACCTCCAACCTCTGAAGTCCCTCAGGGACTCACCTGCACCTGGCGGAGCAGGTAGGATTTGGGCACAAACACACTCACCTTTCAAGCACTTGAAAACTGGTAACACAGATTAGAGGGTATCAAACAGGGGCCATCTTTCTCTATAAAGATGGAGATGTGTTTTTGTAAAGTTGTTTGAAGATGACATTATTTGACAGTAAATCTTCATTTATGCATAAGTAAACATTGTGCCCCAATAGCTTAAAAAGTCACTGTTCGAAAATGGAGTTCCTGAAGAAAAAAATGATACTCTCCAAGAGTCAGAATAAATGACGACTTACATAAAATAACTAATACTTAGAGGAAACCAATTTTCTAACAAACCCAATTAAAATAATCTCAAGCATAAGTGAGATGACCAATAACAAAAGAAAAATTAACTCTGCCTGACCAGGTGGTGGCGCGGTGGATAGAGCACAGGACTGGGATGCGGAAGACTCAGGTTCAAGACCCCGAGCTCTCCAGCTTGAGTGCGGGCCCATCTGGCTTGAGCAGAAGCTCGTCAGCTTGGACTCGAGGTCGCTTGCTCCAGCAAGGGGGTGCTCGGTCTGCTGAAGTCCCACGGTCAAGGCACATGTGAGAAAGCAATCAATGAACTACTAAGGTGTCGCAACGGCAACGAAAAACTAATGATTGATGCTTCTCACCTCTCTCCGTTCCTGTCTGTCTGTCCCTATCTATCCCTCTCTCTGACTCTCTCTCTGTCCCTGTAAAAAAACAAAAGAAAAAGAATAAAAGAAAAGTTAACTCTTAAAAACAAATAATGATATCAAGGTTGGAATTGCACTTCTTAGGAAAATGTTCGCACATTAATAAATTTAATGAAAAAGGTACTTAAAACAATAAATACTTTTGTTCCCCCTAGTCCTTCCCTCTCAAGCCATTCAACCCCCTGGGCACACACCTTGCTGTTATTTCACCAAGTGAATGAGGCATGTGTGTGGTAGGCTTATCTTTGAAGTCATTGAGGATTTCTGCTGCTCCTGGGGCACAGGCTGCTTCCGGTATCATGGATTATCAGGGTGTTCTTTCTTTTATTTATATAAATGGGCCAATGCTGTTGAAATACTTCAGAGCACTTAACCAAAGCAAACAGAGCTCTTGAACTTTAACCAACAAGAAGAGCTATTGACAAGTTGGACTTTACTTAGCAAATCTCGCTATCATTTAGAAACATAATATAATCTTTCAGATTTACAAAGAAGGCTCACAGCCCAGCCTTATATCTTACCAATGGCTCCAAAGAGAAGATTGCATCCCAGTTTGACCAGGCTCAAAGATGCATACTGCCACCTCGTAGTTTTGCTTGCTTACTTTACCATCACTGAGATGGAATGTGTCTACCCAATTAGAGAAGAAAAAGAAGGTCTTGGACTTCCAGATTTAGCCTCCTAGCTTCTTCATTTTCTCATATACTCACTCCCTAAACACAAAGCTCTTTCACAGAGAAATTCTGTCATGAGAACCTTAGATTAACATCAGGGTACCAGGATTTCAGACCCAGTGTTCCTATTATTTGAAAGACTGAGCATAATAAATCAGAAACCCTCCCTGAGAACCATGTCTCTGTAAAAGGGAGGGGTTGGACTGGATGCAAACGCCACTTTCAAACCTAATGACCATTATTCTCTTATTTAATGCATTTACAATGGTGAAATCAGTGGACTGTTTGTTCACAGGAGCTAGAAGTATCACCATACTGTTGCATATAAGGTTATGTAAAATATTCCCAAATGGTGACAATAGACTCTTTGTGTTATTTCCTTTGCATTTAGAAGAAACCATGCATATTTCCCTGGTGATTTTTGGAAATGTTAATATTACAATGGCCTGGGAGATGGTGGACAGTCATTTTTATATCTCCCTTTGAAATTCCATGATCTTACTTCAGTTACCACTTGGATATGGCTTTGCTCTCGTGCCAGAAGCTAAAACACAAAAGAAATCACGTTCTTTTAGTCATTGGACCTTATTTCCATTTTTCTTTCAAGGCTGACCAGCAAGTTGAATGAATTCCAGCTCTTCCCAACTGTTAGGTTTTCTAATTCGTCCAATTGACCTATCTTCTAATGTAGAGTGTTAGAGCCACCAGGCTTGTGGTTGGAATGGAAACTTTCTCTACAGGATTCAAGGCATTAGAGTGAAAAGAGATTTCTCAGGGAAATTCAAAACTTGCCCTGGCTACTGGCCCATGGTTTCATAACCCAGGGTGCAGAAAGCATTAAAGGAGCGCTCAGAACTTTTGCTCCTGATGGACTGTTCTCCATTCCAATGGAAGACAAGTCTGTTTTGCATTCACCTTTACAAAATACTCCCAGCTGAGTTGCTGTAGGATGTGGAGACAGGTTTCCCCTGATAAAGAAGAGGCGGGTTGTTTTTCTTACTTATCCCTTTTCTGATATAACCACATGCACACATAACAATGGAGCCAAGTTCAGAGAAGCTAGAAAATGACATTTTTTCCCTCACTCTTCTCAAGAACTGCCACATAAGGGAGCAATGTCCAATGTTTTGTCATGTGCCTCTCTGTGTTTTAAGCTTGACCCCCTCTTTTTTCTAAAGTGTGAACTACTGAATGATAAGATATAATCTTTGGCACAAATCCTGCTGAAGGGAATAGCCTTTGAAATTCTCCGACATACTAAGTTATAATTGGGTTTTAATGTATCAAATGGCTGAGTAATTTAAATGTTTAGAAAACAGTCTTTCCTAGAGTTTATGAAGTGGTAAGCCTCTTTTTCATCATGATCCACGGAGAGTCGTCCTTGCAAACATGAGCATCCCCTGGTCCAGGCTCCAGATGGGAAACGCTGAAGGCACACACCCATTTACCCAACAGGTGTCTCATAATGGTGGCCCACAAGCACACACTTATCTGCAGAATATAGATAGGAGTCACTAACCATGAGCCACACTGAGTTTGCTGTCTCCCTGCTCCACATAACACATGAAAAATAACATTTTAAACACATATATTTAATATCTGTCTACATGTGGTCCTGCTTGAAGACAGAGACTGTAGTAGGAGCAGGGGGTCAGGAGCCCACAGAATTTGTCACAGTGCCACGGAGGCCTGCCATTGATGACTTGATCGCTCTACCTGCTTCTTACAAGAGTCCCCTTGTCATCAGATTCTGGACCCACACCATGAATATCATGGCAACACCATGAGCCATCATCCCCCCCTCTTGACAAGGTGCACAGAAAACATGGGCATCTATTACCTCAACGCACCTGTGCTAAAAGCTCTGGGCCTGTAGATAAGGTCTTCTTCATTCTTCCTGCCCCTTAAAGGCTAAGTTTGAATGGAGAATGCTTGGCCTGAGGCCTGGAAAGAACAGCTGGTGAGCTCGAGTTCCACTATCACTGCTTATGTAGCTGAACACTGCTTAGATGCTCTCCTGGTAAGAAAAAAACAGGAAAATGTGGACAATAGCACCCACGTTGGGTTGCCGTGAGCACCTGAAAGAATAATGCTGGCATAGACACCTTGTGAGGAGTTTCGCAAATGCAATGTGCTCTGGAAAGGGAAATCAGACTTTCGCCTTTGTTAGCAGCATATCAGAGACAGAAAGAAGGAAGTAAAGGGAGCCTGAAACTTCAAGGTGCTAGATTCTCAGCTCTATTCCATGCAGGAAAAGAAGTTAATAATGAATAAAACAAATCTGTTTGGTCCCCATGGTGCTGAAAGTTTACGGGGTGGGCAAAGCTAAGCAACCTGGGGTTCAAATCCAGTCTCTGCTACCGAGTGGCTGAGTGACCTTGGAGAGATTGCTTGTACCCTCCAAAGCTCTTTAGATGGAGAAGGACATGATGCAACATGATCCTTGGCATCAGCACCTAACAAGAATTCTCTGGAATTGCGATGGTAACAGTATCTTCAGCCTAGCCCAGAAAGGTATGTGGTCATAAGCTGTGGGGTCTCCCGTCACTTCATCAGTCTCCGATTTAAACCCACTCCATGAGCTGTGGCAAAACCTTCCCAACCAATGAAGCCAATCTATTGCCTGGGTTGAAGGGTCAATCAATGTCAATTTCATAGCATCTCTTTGGGAGTACAAACTCCTACTCAAATGCCCCTTGCTAATAAAACCAAAGGGGTGGCAAGATTTACCTAAAGGGCAGGCAAAGTTACTTTGAATTTAAGCCAAGACCTAATGATACAGTGTTCAAGCCACCATGATCCAAGCAAATGTTTAAGGAGAAAACACACAGGCAGAGAGACACACAGACGGTGCACAATCAGTAAGTTAATGCACATTGGATAAAGGTACAATTCTAGGACAACACATTTATCTGGGCTTGTAAACAAAGAGGACGCCGAAGTGTAGTATCAGAATCAAATACACAGTACGAATAACGCATGCTGGCACACCTACTGACCTTGAACCCTAAGTCATAGCTGTGTGATGTGTGCTTGCTGGCTCAGAACTCAAGTCAGGTGATAAGCAGAAGTTAGTGATAGCAATGCTATTAGACTATCAGACTATTATTGGATAGCATGTGAGAATTGTTTTATAAACATTTCCTGATTTAACTCCAGTTTTATAAGCCTATAAGGTGGAGATTACTGGTCCCATTTTGCTGAGAAGAAAATGGAGAAGCCATGCTACATAAATTCCAATTCCAGATGGACTCCTAGAGTCTTTAATAGAATGTCACTATTATTGCTCCTGGTTCTCACTCAGGTCAGAAAGTAACTCGCAATGGCCCCTCTACACTGTTCCAAACTTTGATTCTAGAAGGGTTTGCAAAATTCTGCAATGACCAACTTACCAAGCAATCGTCAGTTGGTAATCTTCAGTATTTACAGTCGGGGAAGAATTTTTATGAGGGCATGTTAAGTTCTTTTCCCTCCCGAGCTGCAGCAGAAGGAGGGCGTCCTCGCTGTCTCCCACAGACATTGACTTTGACTATTGATAACTTCAGACCTGAGAGAAAAATGCTGCTCATATTTACAGGTTATGATCCCAGAAAAAGCCTGGAAAAATTATAAGAGTGTATACATTTGTGTATCATTGAATGATGGTGATTTTCATTTTCTTCTTTAGATGTCTGTATTCTAAAAATATTTTACAATAGAGATGCATTATTTCATTCCTGAAAATTTTATATTAGAAATAACATGGTGACATATGTGCCTCATGATTTTATCTAAAAAGATGTGTCTAAAATTTTCTTTCTTATTATACCAAGACTCTCACCTTAAACTATTCTGGTTTTCTATAACTTATTAAAATGTAATCTGTAATTGTATTTATTTGATGCTCTTTGGTTTCTCTCCTTATTTCTAGCATCTGACAGTAATGTTGGGAAAAGCTGTGATAAAATCCTAGCTCTGTCCCTAACCAACTGCATGACATAAAGTAATTTAACCTCTTCATTCCTTCACCTATAACATAGGAATAGTAATACACATCTCCTTGCATGGAGGTGAAGTTTCTTAAAATTCTCTAGTCCTTCATAATTTTACCTTCCCTCTCGATACATAGGGAACTTATTTCACGTAAGTCACTTGACACTTAGACTTCCTTAACTTGACTTAGTGTGTACTATCCTATTTCACCAACTGGTCAAATGAACAAAAGAAGGGTACAAAACTCTCTTCGGTGTCAGGTTGGATGTGTGCAGAATAGGATAAGTTAAATAAGACCCAGTCACTCACAATCAAGTAGGGTCTAACAGATCCATGTACATAACCACAATGCAAGTTAAATGCAAAGGGAAACGGGGAAACAGTAGGTTAATTTCACATAGAGCCAGAAGCAAGTAAGACGGCACATGTAAGGTGGTATTTAGGTAGGGTCTTGAAAGATGAGCAGAATTTCTTAGACTGAAGTTTGGGGGACAAAGCCAAGAAAACTATGAACTTTTACATTCTCTTCACATCTGTAGGTAGCATTTCACACTGTACTTACACAAACCATGCCCCATTGCTGTTCATTATTCTCTGCTGAACACACAATCCTGTCCTGGTTGAAATTAGCAATGATTGTCTATCTCTCATGCCCCAAGAAAGACCCAGAGCTTGAATTTGTTGAATTTGGGGGCCAGTTCCCAGACGGAGGAGAATAGTTCTGATACAGCCAGATTTTTATATGTATTTCGCAAATGTAAGGAGAGGTCGGTCCCATTCATCACCTTCTCATTACCACTGTTGTCATCACCATGACTACCCTCATCATCACCACCATTATCATTGTCATCATAGGACGACTCATGGCCCAACAACCAGGCACCCCGCTAAACCCTTCCAGTGATATTTTCATTGATTTCCTTACAGTGATGCTATTCCCATTCCACTGATGAGGAAAACGAGGCATACCAAGGTGACAGAACATGCTTAAAAAGCCCACAGATAACAAGCAAAGAAGTCAGGATTTGAACACAGACCTGCCCCCTCTCGAAAAAGCCTTGCTCTTAACCACCTCCCTGCCTTCTCACCTTTTAGAGGATTTAACAGGATTAAGCAGTGACAAAAATAGCAGCGAACTCCGTCATGCAGACACTGTGGAGTCAGTAAAGCCCTAAAACCAGGCCGTGTGTTGAAACAGAAGTATCCACATGAGAACGGAAAACCCGCACGCATCCCCTTGGGGATTTCATTAACATTTACTCCCTGCTGATACTTTTAACGCAGCCCTAGCACGTAGGCCTTGCAAGGTGTCATTAGGGCTGGGCTCACTGCGAGTGCTACCAATTCGTGGGCACATTAATAACACAGTTAATATGAAGTGTTTAGAGCCTCCACGTGGGTGACAAATACGACACAACCGAATTTCCTGGCCACGAAGGTCATGGAGGAACAATTTGGTAGATTTCATCAACAGTTCTAATTATGTCCCTGTCAAGTCTAGAACGAACTAATCCATAACGGGGGTGTATGTGTATGGGCGGGGGGTGTTCGAAGACAGTGGCACGGGAGAGTAATTTATGCCCCAGACACAGGGTCCTTTTCATAGTTAGCATGTACAACACTTGACTAACAAGTGGGTTCAAAGAAGAAATGGATTAGGGGCACACAGCTCTCTTGGCTGAAGAGTCTGGCCGGGGGCGAGTTTATGAGCAGTTACGAGGTAATGACATCTAGGAGTCTCATTTGGTCAAGTATCTGGAGTTCAAGGGCCCTGCGGGTTGGACGGTGGAGGAAATCGGACCCCGTCCCCACACACCAGTCTCTCTTGGATTTTTTGCAACTGAAAGATTCAAGCCTCGTCCCTGGAGAGGGTTTGTGGGCAGACTTGTAAGTCTGACAGGAGCGAGGCTAAGTGCAGAGAGCCAACGAGGAATCAGCTTACGGAATAGATTTTTTTTTTTTTTTAAATAACAGTTCAATCCTCAGATCACACTATCATCAGAGCTACAAGGGTATTGTTAGAAGAGGAGGGGGAAAATGGACCCTTTTATGCAGCTATAAATAATGTGCTAATGGAATGCACAAAGGGGTTGGTGAGAAGAGTAAACTGAAATGTCACAATAGCCACATGCCTGCTCCCTCCCCCCACATCTAAATTATGAGACAGACAATTAGAAAAGAGGGGGAGGAAGGATGGGAGGGCAGGGGATGTTGGAGGAGAGAATGCATCAGGCAATTTTGAGTGATTTTCCACTGTGATCTATATTGGAATGCAGCTCCAGTCTCTCCAACAGTGTAATTTTATACATGGCATTCTTATTAAATATTTCAAAGCGGGGAAGAAAAGGAGGAGGAGGAAAAGTTGTGGGGTGCATGCCCTTTTTCTTTTATTTTAAAGAGTTAAGGCTGCTAATGTTAGCAGCTGCTTGGTTATTATTACCGATCAGTTGTTAATTAAAATAAAATGAAGCTTCTTAAACTTCAACACCGTAGTGCAAATTATGCAAAAAACACAACTAATTGCATTATTAGCAGAAATTACATTTAAAAATAGCTGCACACAAAAAACTAAAATAACCTGATCTAAACTTGCTTTTACCAAATGAAGCTGAGGAGACACGGCTCAGGGGTTGGGCGGTGGGGGAAATAAGGGTTTTTCTGCCTCTCATTCAACAAAGAGAGAGACAGACCGACAGCCACAGAGAGACACACAAACAAAGAAAAAAGCCTTCAACTTTATTACTAAATATTAATAGGAATACAGTAGTAAATAAATTCAAAATTACCTTCGGTAAACGATTAGATGACAAATACATCTCATCCAGGACAACATGCGATGCATTTGGAAATAGTGCATTCTTGATCATCTACACATAATTCTCCAGGCAATGAACTGAGGCTGACCAGGACTTATTATTATTACTAAGGCCTTCTGGTGTCTTTAAACGTAGTGCCTGATCCAAGAAATAAACCCAAGAATATTGAGAAAGATGCCACTCATTGAACCCTTAACCTTTCCATATAAATATATTAAGTTTGAAGATGATTATCTATGGTTTTCTTTTATCTCCCCAAGTTGCTTCTACCTTCACCTAGATGGACAGTCATGAGCTGCCAATGTCTGCAAATGATTTCTTTTGCTACACAAATATTTCCAGGTGCCCATGGGCACCTTTGGGCTCTCTCACTCTGTCCAAGTGGCGATAGACTAACTGCAAAACAAGACTGCACATGCATCTTTACAAGTAAGCACTGTGACCCTGCTCATTGGATATCCCTGTGCATTTAATAGTGTTTTGATGATTTTTCCCCCTTAAACACTGCCCACCTCTGCCCTTATTTTTAAAGTCCATCTCTACTCAAGAACAACATCCACTTTAGCAAAACATAAAATACTGGATGGAGAAAAGAACAATTCTGCCATACATTTCAGGGAATTCCTCCCTGCCCAATAATGAAGTTCTCATTACTGTTAGTCTTGGCCAGGCATCGCGGGTGGGTGGGACGCATCAGCATTAGTCTCCTCTACCTCGGAGGGAAGAGACAAGTTACTTATTGAAACATCATCCTGCTCTAGAGTCATACACACAGCATAATCCATTCTATAAACAGCAGGGCCCAATACTCCTCCCCTCTGACAACTCCGGAAATAAAAGCCCACACACTCATAAAATTACCCTGTTTGCTAATACACTGTCCCACCTGACAGAGACCCCAACACACCAAAATCGTGGGGGAGACTATCAAACTCATTTCTTTATAGTCTTTTTTTTAATTCATTCATCACCATCTTCAGTTTTTAATTTCACCCCCTCCCCCATAGGTTACCCACCGAGATTTATGAGAGCAACAGAAGTCCAGTAGGTCCTCACCTAACTTCATCCATAGGTCCTTTGACTTTGGTGAATCTGATGTATAGTGAAATCCATGTTACCATAAACTCATTGATATTAACAAGAGTCAAGTTCCTACCACAGTTGTCAATGTACAACTAAACAATGTTGAAAGAAACAATGTTATTCAAGGACCAAAAGAAACAGTGTTATTAAAAAACTGAAGGAAACAGTGTTATTCAAGGACCTGCTGAACTGAATGCCTGAGAGTAGAGGACCGCTTCCTGTGTTCCCCAGTCTTCACCATCTTGCTCTGAAACCCCAGATCCAATTAGACTAAACTTCTTCCCTTATCTCATGGGAATCCTTGTGTATACTGAGTGCTGATAAAGTCACCTGTGGATTGGCCACTTGCAGGAAAAACTAGCATATTTCAACAAAAGAACAATGAATATTACACTCCCAATTTTATAAAAATAGTATTTGATCACATAGCATTTTGAAAATGGTGATTTAGAAGAGACATACCAGGTGAGAAAGCCCATGTAGTCATAAGACTTCAATCCTGCGATCCTTAGCATTTGATACCCAGTTTCAAGGCTGTACATATATCATCAGTGGCCTTAGCTACAAGTTAGGGAAGCATATAGCTAACAGTTCTCCTCGGCTGTCTATCTGTTCTAATAATAATTACAAGGTCTCCATGTGTAGATCTGCAGGCTTGCTGGGATGCTGACATTTTAACATTTCCAGGTTAAGTTCGGTCATTCTTCAAAATCTGGACTTATTGTTTCTGTGAAAAATTTGACATACAAAATTGGCCAATTAATACCTTCATTGAGTGTCCTTTTTCGCACTCCCCTTTTAAGGCAACATCCAGGAGACACTGCTTCAGGCTAAATTTAGGGGAGCAAAAGATCATCTATCTAAATCAAGGTGGTTATTCCAATTACCAAATTTCTCTCAGTATAGTTGCACTCTGGCTACTGAATATCACTGTTCATCTCAAAAGCGTTCTTCAGGGACTTGGCTGGGGGAAATCGACGAGCATTGTGCCGCTACCCAGGTAGAGTTCCACAGGACAAGCAAGTGTCAGTATAATAATACAGTGAGTGAAACAGAGGTGGAGGCTGGCCTGGGAGGACCCCAACTGCCAGGTTAAGGAGTTATCCTCTATGCACTGGGAGGTATGGGGCATTGCAGGTTCATGCTGAGATGAGACCAAGGGTCTCAGGCTACTTGTATCTAGCATAAATATGGGAATGACCAGGTCCAACTCACAGTACCACAGACAGGATGAGATAGAATGTTCCCCTGTCGGCGAATTTTGCGGTGAATTTTGGATGAAAAAGCAGTCGTATCAAAGGCATCTAGAAAATTTCTTTTTAGCATGGACGTTGGGATAAAGGGTGATCAGATAGTCAGTAGAGGAAGAGAGGAAGAGAAGAACCCTTGTTTGAAAAATAGGTGTGCTGAGCTTTGGGCAGCATACCTAAGTAGCTTTGACCAGAATTCCTAAGTATTACTGGGAACAAGAAGAAGACAGGTCCAGTCAGGAGTGTGTAACAGGGTATTAGGTGCCTAGACATAAGTGCTGAAGCCCTGCTGGTGGACAAATGATGATGGCAGAGGCTGTTGGCCAAGTGGAAATAGAATGTTGGTGAGAAACCGAGAGAAATTCAGGCATGTTGGGGTCACTTAAGCTATGGAACAAGAAACTGCCCAGAAGGAAAGGACCATTAAATCCTGCAGAGAGTTCAAGGATCCGAGGACTGCGGAAAGACCAATGGGTTCCTTGGCTGGAAAGCCATTGGTGACCACAGAGGCAGCGACAGAAGGAAAGTGGAGATAGCCCAGACCACAAGGGGTTAAGGAGCAGGCTGTGATAGCACAGTGGAGGCCAGGGTCCTGAAACATTTTTATGAGGGAAGTGATGGTGAAGGAAATGAGAAGAGAAAAGCAGCCACATGAGCAATTATCAAGGTGCAGTGAAGTTTGTTGTTGCTATTTGTTTTTCCCCCTCCAGTAGGAAAGGGGTCTTTGGAACAAGAGGGATTCAGAGGTTTGGAGTTGAAGCTCAGAGAATACAGGAAGGATTGGGAGCAACTTAGAAGGACATTTAATCAGAGGGCACAGGAGAGATGGTGCCTAAAGCTCTGATTTACTTGACAATAGACCCAGGGGTAGGTTGAAATGCGTGCCAACTTCTAGCCTTTTACCTGAACGATCAGCTACCAGCCACACCAGTGAAATAAGAGAGCAAAGCAAGGCTCATAAAAATATATATAATACCAAAATACGAACATGACAAACACTTGATGAAAGAACTCCATGAAAGCAATGTTTTGATGACTTGTCAACAAAACAACTGTTTGATTTATTGACATCCCTACTTTCTATCTCATTGTGCTAGAATCAGGTGAACTGAGCTCAACAGTCACATTGTCTCCAATGGCAGAGGTAAACAAAATGCACATGCTTAGTTATAAATTTACCCCCAAATAAGTGCAATATTTTGGGATCTCTAGGGCTTGCTTATGTTGAGTGAGGGATGCTGTTATTTTAACAATAATCTGGAATGGTAAATTAGAAATATGTTTCTTGGCTCTGGCTGGCTTGCTCAGTAGATAGAGCATTGGCCTGGCATATGGACATTCTAGGTTTGATTCCTGGTCAGGGCACACAGGAGAAGTGACAGTCTGCTTCTTTCCTCCTTTGTCTCCTCCTTCTCTTCCTCTCCCTTAATGCAGCCAGTGGCTCGATTGGTTTAAGTGTGACCCCAGGCACTGAGGATAGCTGGGTTGGTTTGAGTGAGTCAGCCTCAGGTGCTAAAAATAGCTTGGTACTCAAGCAACATCCCAGACAGGGTAACCCAGTGGATCCCGGTTGAGGAACATGCGAGAGTCTATCTCCCCTCCTCTCACATAAAAAAAGAAAGAAAGAAAGAGAAGAAGGAAGGAAGGAAGGAAGGAAGGAAGGAAGGAAGGAAGGAAGGAAGGAAGGAAGGAAGGAAGGAAGGAAGGAAGGAAAGACTGTTTATTACTAGATTAAATTTCAAAGCCACCAAATATATTCAAGGTCACTGGTAGGTTTTGGATAATGCAAAGACCCAACTCGAATGCAGTAAGAGTAAATCATACCTCTCCTTTCCTGTATTAGGATGAAACCTGTAAGCTTCCCAGGACCAGATCAGCTCTGTTAAGAAGTACACTCAGTACAGGGAGAATTAAACAAGACAGAAAAATTGGGTTGCTCCCTTGTCAGTGAGTTCTTGCCCATCAGCAAGCAGTAAGACGTCTTGGATTCTTTTATATACTTCTGCACTGATTTTATTTCTACAATCCTGAACCTAGCAAAAGAGGCATCTCCCAGCGGGAGGCAGGCCCCAGCACAATGGGAGGACCTGCGGTGAGACAGCAGGAAAACAGGGGCTCTCCCTCCCTTTTCCTTTCTGTTGTGGAAACTGGCTTGGCATGAATGAGTTTTGCAACAGCCACCAACCATCTCTCTTTTTTTTATCTTTCTGAGCATCATCAACACCAGCATTGAATGGTGGGGTGACTCCAAACACGGCATGGTGGCAGAGTGCACTCAGCATGCAAACGTTTTTGGCTGATTTAAAATTCTTGTGCAGCCGAATCAAACATGACAAGACGATGACCAGAGGAGGGCCTGTTATCCCAAATGGGAGCTGGTGGATGGCTGAAACAGGTTCGAGTGTCAGAGACAACAGAGAGGGGAAGAAGAGAAATAAGGACAAAGGATAATGGCAATAAAAGAGGCCACTGGGTATGCAGGAACACACACGTATACACACATCAAAGAAGAAAAAAAGGCCAAAGCTTCCATGTGTGAGTCCAAGGAAGGTCAAGTGCATGATCACCCTATAAGAAGAAAAAATTTCAAATAAATGACCATATATATGATAAAGCATGGGTCCACTCCCAGGTAAAGATACTGCGAACTTGACAGCATGTACCCCTCTCCAGAGAAATCTCCAAGTTTTGGAAATATGAACACTGTCATTTCATGTTTGAATTAATGCACTACTAATAGTCATCACAAGAGGAAGAAGTGGGCAGAGTCTGGGACTTGCAGATCCTGAGAGAAGCCCATGAGTTTGTGTCCAGAGCCCAGAGGTTCCTCAAGTCATTCGTCATCAGGAGAATTTGACAGAGTGGGTGGAAGAGGGGAGGAGTGCCACAGGAGGGAGGAGTAGACTGATGGGGGTCTGGAGCCAGAAACCTGGACCCCAGCTTCCAGGAGTCTGGCTTCCAACACACAAAAAGAAACCTATGGGATCAGCCAGAGGGCTGTCCTTTCTCAAATGAGCAATTTAAGAAGGCTGTCATTAATTTTGTCTAACAATTATGGGTGCAGACACCTTATAAAGTAGGTGACAATGTCATTCAGCTTTCTGAAGCTTTATAGTGCTTTACAAAGCTTTGCTTTGTTTTGTTTTTTTAATTGGTAGAGTAGGTTTACATGTTATTCTACTTTTCTTTGTTTTTCTCTAGTTCATGTCTTTTTATTACGGAGGTGTCTCAGTCAAAAACCTAGCAGGGTAGAAGGAAAATTATTTTTTCTTTCCACCACCCCCCCCAATACCTATACACACCAGGAAGACTCCCAGCAATGGCCTCCCAACAGCCCCTTTCTTTTTAAGGAAATTTTAGAGCACTGAACAGTCCTGTGTTTGGGGTAGGCATCTGACTCTTACCACCAGGGGCTAGCAGTCTGGCCAGGACAGGTTTGTACACTCTCCTTATCCTGGAGGATTCTAGAGGAATTCAGGCAGGAATGAAACTGTAAAGGCACATGAACCCTGGGCAGAAACATCTGCCAACTTGATTTAGGATAGAACATTAACAGGAAAGGCCAAGTCTAGGAGCATTTTGCTGCCCGCTTTGGAGAACGGTTAAAAAGAATGCCTCCTTGGGACCGTGGCCGCCAGGTGAAAACCTAAAACAATATGACAGGTAGCTTATGGCAGGTTTACTTAATCATGCCAGCACCTCTAAATCTTACCTGGTCCCTGCAGGGGCAGATGTAACCTACAGTGTGGCATAGAAAACGGGTAGTGCCTGGTTCAACATAAAATCTTTGGGAAAGGTAGAAGCTAGCTCTTCCAGGTTCCACGAACAGAGCAACTTCACTTTAAAAAAATAATAATGATGGGCCATGGCTGGT
Source organism: Rhynchonycteris naso (assembly GCA_037038555.1). Lineage (NCBI taxonomy): Eukaryota > Metazoa > Chordata > Mammalia > Chiroptera > Emballonuridae > Rhynchonycteris > Rhynchonycteris naso. The sequence continues at coordinate 209,090,448 of CM072995.1, read as the reverse complement.
TTGCTCAGTGGTAGAGCATTGGCCCAGCATGTGGGAGTCTGGGGTTCGATTCCTGGCCAGGGCACAGAAGAGAAGCGTCCATCTGCTTCTCTGCTTTTCCACCCTAGCCCTCTCCTTCCTCTCTCTCTCTCTCTTCCCCTCCCACAGTCAAGGTTCCATTGGAGCAAAGTTGGCCCAGGTGCTGAGGATGGCTCCATGGCTTCTACCTCAGGCACTAGAATGGCTCCAGTTGCAACAGAGCAACATCCCAGATGAGCAGAGCATCGCCCCCTAGTGGGCATGCTGGGTGGATCCCGGTTGGGCACATATGAGAGTCTGTTTCTCTGCCTCCCTGCTTCTCACTTCAGAAAAATTCCAATCATCATCATCATCATCATCATCATCATCATCATCTTTACATGTAAAAAAATATTCACAAGAAGAAAATTTCTGGACTTAGGATGCCACAAATAATTTCTTTTTCTTTTAAATAGAGGAACATATGCTTCATAATGAAGTTCAGCATTTACATCTAGTTTTCATTTTTCAAAGCTAAATGAAGTAACCCTCTGACATAAAAGAAGTTTTGGTTATTAAAGAGGACAAAATTAACTTATCTAAAGGCTCACTGCTGGTTTGGACAAATTAAGGCTAGAGGGCATTTTCGACCATGGGGCACACAGGCAAAAATGATGAACACAGAGCACCCAACAATCAAAGATCATTTCTGAGGCGGGCCGTCTGTCTTACAAAACCTATGCTATGAACCTACTTGTAGCGCCTAGTTCTATGGAGGGTTCTTAACTTCCTTTTCCTTTTCTGAGTCAAAATTAGATGCTCGCAGTGTGGCTTAAGAAAACACTGGCTCATAGTTCAATGAGGACGCCACTTCCCAGGGAAGTCTAGTGCAGGTCACCAGGGCATCTCATCCACCCTGGGCTCCTACTACTAGGGGCCCCATTAGGGAAGAGGGCACACAGAAGTCTGAGCAGAAAGCTCTCTGCAACAGGACACCAGGGCATGGGATGCAGCCACGGTGGTACAAATTCATTTGTCTTTACAGCTCCGGGAGTCCGTGTCCTTGCTCTGTCACAAACTCCACTGCTCTCTCCAAACCACAGTGTCCTTAAAGAGATAGGCAGATATACTTCCTGCCTGGAGATGCAGCACCAAGCCAGCTATCACCCAAAACTCCAATTAAGTGATATGTGACATGCTCACACGATAACCCAACCGGAGACCAACATGGCCATGCTACTGAATTGTAAATGGTTTCACAGGACAGCATCTTTATCTCCCCAATGTGATGCACTTGACAGTGTTTTTACACAACAAGCCTTTGAAGACATAAAAGGTGGCCAAAGATACCTTTCTTGTCTCCTGTGGCAGGTGTGAGCTCACACACTCAGATGCATGGATGGGATTCTTCTCTGAGCTGGTAGAATTTCATAAAAACCCACAACTCTGGAATCCGAATTTTGTAGCTGAGAGATCTATGCTATCAATAAATAGTGACCATAGACAAACACTAGTAATGGATTAATTCTTCTTTCTTTCTGCCTTCGAGGGTATGAAATTACTCCTTCTACCTTATCTTAAATTCACGAAGACCAGGCAATCCAACAGGCCACGTAGATGCTCCATAGTTCAAACATTGGGTCTTCTTTTAGAAAAAAAAAAAATTTCTATTGGTCTTTTTTGATGCTGTCCCAACAAAGGAAGCTGTTAAGAAATTGATTTTTGTTTTGCTCTGTTTTTGCCTGAGTTTTTATTTTTTTCTTTTGCAACCCTAACGTGACAAGTAGGGGCTGTCAACACTGTGATTCCATTAACGAATGAAAGACAACCTTTCCAACCAGGACTTTTGAGAATATTCCATCAGCTGAAGTGGGAGGCCGGGCTGGGAGACTAACTTTCCCAAGGTATTAAATTAAAAGATGTTGAATTAAGTTCACTGCCCCACGTTGAATTGACATTTCCCCCTTTTTTAATGTGAACTGAGATTGATGAAAAATACCACTTATCTACATTAAGGGTCAAACTCCCTCACAAAAGGAGATTCTAGTTCAACACGTCTGAGCAGAGTCAGTCTTCCATAATCCCAGGACCAGGATGTGGATCACATCCTGATGATCCAATTAATGGTGGGACGCTTTGCAATCATCCAGCCAGCAAGGCCCCTAACAGATTGTGGGGCTGTAACATCAATTTCTTAAGTGCATTTAAAGGATTACAAATGTTAGTCCTGGCTTGAGACGGAAATGCCTACCGAGGTGCTCTGAACCACATTACTGTAATTGGGTACCTGAATTAATGCCATTTCTTCTGAGGGGTGAGTTGAATGCATTGGAATGAAGAGTTCTTTCTGCTGTTTCACTTCCCCATTTTCTTTTCTTCCTCTTATTTATTTATTTTTTGTTTCCTTGGAATATACATCTGAATTAAAATGACTTTTTTTTTTTTAAATCCAGATAGCTTTAATTATAACCCTCAGGAATTCAAGTATTGTCCTAATTTTAACCTCCTGCATTGTTTGGGTACATTCTCATAGGACTTGTTATCTTAATATGGAGCACTCAGGAGATGAAAATACAATTCTTTTCTCAATAAAATGAAGGGAATGAGGGAAGTGGAGAAGGGGGTGAACAGCCCTGCTGCTTTTCTTCCCTCCAGACAGAAGAACTTCTTTAAGAACACAGAGGATAGCACTTGAAATTCAGCACAAGGCCAGGGAGTTAAGAGCCAGACCCTCGCTAAACCTCTCATTCCCTCCGAGATCAGTTCAAGTAAAAGTTCTGATTGGGGGAGAATTAAATGGATGGGCACTGTCTGGATATCTTAAACTCTACAATCAAGACTTACACCTCTCTTTCTACCTTTATCTCTGCTAAGTTCCTCAACTCAGGGGAAATCCCGTCACTTTGAGGCTTCAAACCTCCCAAAGCTTGCTTGTGATAAAGTGAATACAATCTAAAGGTCATATCATGGCCCAAAAAGCCCGCCACACTCTGCCCCTCTAATCTGAGGTCATATTCTCTACTCTACAACCTGTGACTGTGATGGGAGCTCTGGCCACAGGGGCCTTCACCCTCTCATCCAGACACATCCAGCTTCTCCCCCTCTGCTTGGACACCTGGCTCTGAAACCTCGCCGACTCCTTGCAGGTTTCTACTCAAATGTAAACTTATGGGCTGTTTCCTGACAGGGCTGTAAAATTACATGCAGGCACCCCATGCTACTCAAGTCATGTGCTCTCTCTCTCTGTCATCCTATTTTATCTTCATATCATCCGCGTGTGTGTGTGTATGCGCAAAATAGTAATATATGCACCATGCATGCATGCATGCACATGTATGCACACACATAAAAACCCCATGCAAGCTAGGAGTTTGTTTCACTCCCCACTCCAGCCCAACTGACTAGAACAGTACCTAGCACAATTCAGATATTTGCTCAGTGGAATGAAACTGAATTTTTGCATGGCTGACTCCGCCCCATTATTCCCGTCTTGCCTCAAATGTTTTCTCTGCAGAGGACCCCAGGTGACTCTTAACTAAAGTAGTACTTTTCCAACCCACTCCCCAAAGTCACTAGCTTCCTACCTTGTCGTATTGTCTTCCTGTTACTTACCAGCATCTGAAATGTTAATACAGATTTATACAGGCACACGTGTGTGTATAGGTGTATCATCTATTTCCCCATTATTACTCAAAATCCATGAGGTTAGAGAACATGTTTTCCTGTGTTGTTCACCTTAGTGTCTTTACTTTCATTTTCTATTTTTAAAATTTATTGATTTTTAGAGAGAGAGAGGGAGGGGGAGAGAGGGAAGGGGAGAGATGAAAAGGGGGGAGAAGAGGGAGGAGGGAGGAGAGAGAGAAAGAGAGAAAGAGATCAATTTGGTGTTCCACTGATTTATACACTTATAGGTTGATTCTTATACATGCCCTGACTAGGGATTGAACCTGCAACCTTGGTGTATGGGGACAATGTTCTAACCAACCAAGCAACCCAACCAGGGCCACCTTGGTGTTTGTAGTGCTAAGAATAGCACTAGACATGGAGTAAAGGTGCCATAAATACTTGCTGGATGTGAATGAATCTAATGCAACCAGAGACAGTCAAGTACGCAAGAGCCCTAGGTTTTCGGATGACGTGAAGTTTCTTCACCTCATTCCACCAGTGACACGATAAAGAATCTAACATAGAGATAACATTCATGTGGTGGAATTTATTCCATTTCCTGGAGAAAGACAAAGCTGCCATGATCATTATCATCCACTCCTATGGGGGACACAGAGGAACTTAAGAAAAAAAAATGAAGTCTGATTCAGAGTAAAGCTGGTGGTGACGAGGCTGAAAATCAGTGAGGCCAATCAGAGCTGCCCCCACCTCATCCCACTGTGCCCTTTCCCTGACAGTAAACTGTTTCATTCTCCTAATCTACCCCGAAATGCCCAGTGACCTTGCAGGACCTTAACTCAGTCCACCCCTCTCCACCCCAATACACTCCAGTTCTGAAACTCCAATTTCTGACTCATCTGTGTTTTTCTTCCAAAATGTCCAAGTTCAGGCATCAAAGTCTCTTCTCAAGTCTCTACTCCTGGACTTGAGCTAATCTGATAAAACTCTAGATCCAAAAAACTGCAGCAGGTGCTAGCAGTGAACGTGACCCCATTGTCCTGGTGAAGTGATGGACCTCAGTCCAGGTGCCCCTGCCCCACCCCCTCTGAGAGGGAGGGAGGTGCATCCCCCTGTCCCAGGAAGGAAACTGTGCAGAAGGATTCTCACTGCCTCTTCTCTTCCCTGACCATCTTTGTTGTTGTTGTTGTTGTTGTTGCCAAAATTAGCCTTTTTAGCTCTTACAGTAAAGATAATTAAAACACACACACACAGAAGAAAATTTTGGTCATGTAAAAAGAAAGTTACAATTATCCATAACCCTACCACCACTACATGACTTATTTGTAGTTTGTGTTTAATCCATTTTCTTTGGACAGCTTTACAGAGTTCATCTCTTCCTCTTTATACAGTTTACAAATCTACCTTTTCCAACTTGACTTTATTGTGAAAATATTTCAATGTCTTCAAGAGTTCCTAAAAAACATTTTGGGCAGGACAGAATATCTCAAGAGAAGGATTTATTGTGATTTAATTAACAATGTTCTACAATAAATTATATTTACACTTAATAAACAAAGAAACAATAAGCATAGGTCTTTGTCTAAAGGGGTTGGCAAATGTTTCCACAATATTTCAGGGTTTTTTTTATTGTTGTTGTTCAGTCATATGGTTTCTCACTCAGCTACTTAATTCTACCACAACAAGAGACAATATGTAGATAAATGGCCATGAGTACATTGCAATAAAACTTTATTTACAAACACAGACTGTAAAATGCACCTCTGATCTTTCTCAAGTTGGCCTAAAAGCAGAATCACTAAACCAAAGGGTGTAAGCATTTGTAACAGATTTTCATTTCTACCAAAAAGAAAGGGGTGGTCTGAAGTACTGTAACATAATGAAGGGAAAACAAAATCATTTAACACTGTAGAGGAGTTGCTGACCCAATTCACATTCATCTAAAGGGAGGGAAACTGAGGCCCAGAGGAGACCAAGCCAGGGTCTTCAGTTTCATTTAACCTGCCTTTATGCTATTCTCTTCAATGATGGCCTTCTATAGCTCATCCCGTTACAGAGAGCAAGTCCCACCAGAGCACAGTCACCACACCAAGAAAAGACATCATTGCCTGCATTCCTGGGGTTTTGATACCTCCATATTCCTTCCAGATAAGGAACCCAATGGCCATCCACAGAAGGTTAACTGCTACTTTATAATTTTACAATGAGCAAGACAAGAGGGTTTTTGGTCACATATGATGGTGACTGCTTAGGCCACACAGGTGCGTGGACAGTAACAGTCACGCGACCCCAAGGCCTTCCGTGCCTACTCCCCATTATCAGGAATCTATATTATTGAAGGTTGAAATGGGTGACAATAGAAATATCTCCCACCTGAAGTTTCCACGTCCTATTCAGTATTTTCATTGTAGATCTACTCTCCCATGGGGGTATGCTCCGATTTTAGCTTACTTCCTAAACTGTCTGGGGGTAAAGAGCCTGTTTGCTGCTTATCTTTATTCTTGGTGGAGAAGGCATTGCTATAAATGCCTCCAGGGAGTTCAGAAGCCTCGGTGATTCAACTGGAGTAGGAAGGAAAGGGGTTCATTTCAATTCTTACAGTGACTTTCTTCAGGGGACCAGAAGCAGCGGGCTCGCCTTCTGTCAGGCTTTCTTTCCAACTGCACAGACATGCCACTTTTCCTTTGACTAGAAAGACTCTCAAGGGTATGCGCGATCCAGGCAGAGCAGTTTTCATCATTTGTCAGCATCATGTGTTTACGCCAGGCACACCCAGGTCTGCCATTCTTCCATGTGACCAAGTGATACCAAGCCATGGGTGACACGGCACTTTGTTCCTGGTCTCTTAACATCACAACTGTTGAATGGAAGAGTCTGTATACCAACACTGGGCATCTCATTGACAAGACACAGTGACAGTCGCTTTGCCTGTTAAAGGTCTAAAACACATAGGGAGTGTGAGGTTGTCACCTCCGTCTTTGCCTCTTTCTGTGTCCACTATATTTTTAAAAATATATACCCTAAATAGAAGTTGTTCTAAAGTGTTGGAATAAAGTGGCACTTCTTCACCTGGGAAGTATTGACATGTAGGGCCAGATAATTATTTCTCTGTTACAAGGACTGTCCCTGCATTGTAGGGTGTTTACCAGCATCCCTGGCCTTTGACAGTAGCTGGATCCTGAGTAAGACAACCAAAAGTGTCCCCTGGAAGCAAAATCATCCTGATTGAGAAGCACTGGATAAAGGGACCTAGGATGGCCACCAAGCAGCAGAGAGCAAGAAGCAGACACTGTACTTGGCTGAGTATGGCTCTGGGCTGGGAAGAGGGAGCAAGACCCACAGCCCTGCCGCCACCTTCCCGGACACAGGAATGCAAACTCTTCCTCTGCCTGCAGGTCGGAGGACCAGGCTTCCTATGTTCCACAGTCATTACAAAACTCAATTAAGTTTCTTGGGTTTCTGTTTTGTTTTGCTTTGTTTTGACTCATTAGATCTCCCTGCTCAAAATGATTTACACAGAGATAATTAAACTTAAGCCCTAAGGACTAGTTAACTGTTTAGCAGTGTATACATTTCATATAACTATTTCCATGCATCTAGTTTTAAATTCATTAACCAAAATTAATAGCTGCGGAGCGCTCTGCACCGCGCAGCGTGATGCTGGGATGCTTGCTAAATTACGCCCCTCCATCACTCCCACTGTGGCCCTGAGACAGCTCCACTTGGCTGGGCTGGGGACGCGGCCTCCCCATTCGCAACCAAGCACATTTACTACATTTAGTGTGAATCAGTGACTGAACTCCAGGAAATATTTGTCTCTGTTTGCTGTGCCTCCGGAACATTCCATCAGCTTTAGAGTACAAAACGTGCACTTTTATCCTTCCCCCGTGCTTTGAAAAATTAGGGAGAAGCATTTAATAGGAGATCTTCACTTTGCATATGCATTAGAAATATTTTTTTTTTGTTTTTATCAATACCTCTTTCCTGTAAAGTCCCCTAAATGCACTTTAAGTAGCTTGTATTATATTTTTCCCTTTTCTTGGCCTTTTTTATGAGAATAGTGTCTTTCTGATGTGAGCTACCTGTGGCCCATTAAGTATTTGTTTTTGAATACCCAAACAACAAGTAAAAAAAAAACAACAGTAAATCTCTTTTCTAGAAACATGTTGTCACATTCATACACATTTGGGGATTTGGGATCATTAAAATATTTTCTATTAAAAAATAATCTTCATACTCTGCTTCAGCCATATTTCACCAATATTTACAGTGTTCAGCTCAGGTTTGAAAGTGAGTCAGAGTGAACTAATTCATTGTTTACACTCAGAATCCTAGGGGTTCCAGTCCCATGAAGGTAGTACAAAGCATTGTATCTTTCATTCTCAGTACTTATCTTAATCCTAATAACTAGCCAGACAAGTGACTCCAGAGTCTGGGGCTTATCAACTGAAATTCGTCACATGAACCCAAGAGAAGACAAGAAATGACTTACATAACAATGCTACACAAGTCGTTATCTTTCGATATTGAAAAGGTATGCATTCCAAAGCTTATAGGAGACTTTTCTTTATTTACATATTTGTTCATCTTTGGCTGAACTTAGATTCCACCTGTTTGTATTAAATTGGAGAGCAAATGAACAGAAATGCCGTTGTTCAGGATTATCTGAAAACGGAGTTTACTCCCGGGAGATCAAAAACGAGTTTTCCTGCCCCATTTCAGCAATCAGGAACAATCTGCGTTCAAAGCTAGCTTTGAGGCTGATTATTTGGGCAACAGATTAATAGAAATAATAAAGAGGCCCGTGTTCCTCAAATATTGAGCAACGTCAATGGCTCTTGATGGACTTCAGTGTCCTCCCCATTAGCAGGCGGTCTGGATTCCATCAATACAGTTCAGACAAATGGTGAAAACATTGAGTTATACACTGCATGCTTTCCCAGCTCACGTCCTGGGTTAAAAATAGGACATGACTCTGAACTGTACACACACTGAAGGTGTTCTCTTCAGCAGCCAGCAGTTTATGCAGTTTTCTTTTCGGGTGGATGGTTTATTATGACTATTTTTAATCATACGTTAAATTATCATTCCAAAGAAATGGAGACTCAGAGAGGCGCAACACATTTTACTTTCCACTCTCCCACAGGAAGTAGTTGTCGGCTTTACAGAGCGTTTACTGAGATTTCAAATACAAATCTATATATACAGTTAAAAAATATAGATAGATAGATAGATGACCAACTAATCTAGGCTCAATTTTCTGAGTGGAGTCTGTCTTTATCAACCCTCCTCTCATAGGCTGCTGCCAGTCAGTTTCTAAATACCCACTGTGGGTCATGTTACATCTACCCTAAAAAATGTTGCGTGGTACAGGCTCCTACATAGTAACATTTGAGATCTCTCCAAACTCATTTGTGTAATATTGAGATCTCTTCTACTTTGTCCTGGATAGAGTATTCTAGTTAGTGACCGTCCATCCCAGGTTCTACACACACCTGCACCTTAGACCCTTGGTTTTCTGTCTCTTACTCCCTCGTCTTTATTCATGCAGTCCCAGCACTTATACATCCCCCTCACTCACTCATTCACTCACACACTCACACATACTCACTCTGCCCCCAGAACCAGTGTATTCACCCATTCCAATCGACTCCCCTTGCACAGACCAGCTGAGCTGGCTGCCACCCCGGATGCCACTCCCTACGCAGAGTCCCAGTGAAACTTTTGTCCCAGTGAAACTGTGAACATCTATGGGGCTTTCTCTGATCCCTGCCTTTTATCTTTTTCCTTCATCTTTCCTACTTCTCAGCCACTTCATGATACTTTTGTGATGGAAACCATTTAACTGACTCAGCTGCTTACCCATCGCTTCATCAAATCTATGTGTTGTTGTTGTTGTTTTTTATACCATTTATAATTTTGCAAAGTCCATCTATACCTTCTAGAACATGTACACTTCCTATGAAATCTGAAGCATGGTGATAATCCTGATACAAAGGGGAAAAAGAAAAACGTAGACACAATGTCATCAATTACTTTGTGAAGAAGCTCGTGTCGGGCTCAGCTGGCTGCTTCCACAGCTGCCAGAGGCCCCCCATCTTTCTAATTAGACAGTTATCTCCCTGAAGAGCAGAGAGAGTTGTCTTATCCACCTTTGTTCAACTTGGAGCATCTAACAAATACCTGGAGGTACTCAAATGTATATACAAGTCCAAGCATAAGTGAGGATTCAGTCAATTTTGTTGAAATGTAATTGAATCAACTGCCCTTTTCATTTCTGTGTCTCAGGGCAGGAGAGACAGGGAAAGGTGCACTTAGTGGAGAAGGTGATGTTTATACGGAGTAGGACTGCTACTTATGGCTGATTGATCATCTCAGCCAGGGGACACCAGCAACAGCAAGTCCCATTGCTCAATGCTCTGGAAATGTTTTGTCCTCTGCAAATGCCAACAGACCAACAGGAAGGTACCAGCTGGACAGTATATTGGGTTAGCTCTCTGGGTCAATGTCAGGCTCTATTTGGAAAGAATTTGTCCTACATGTATTTTTATCCAAAAGAAAAAAGATAACTTCCTTCTCTTCCAAAATCTCTTGGGACCTATGGGCAACTGGTGTGATGCTTGGATTCAATCTTATGAGATAAACAAACAGACAAAATACTTCTGTTAAAGTTGGATTGAACAATAACAGGGCTTAGGGACAAAGCCCGGTTCCTGGCAACCATATTCAAGAAACAACAAACAGAAGACCCGCTGTCAGCTTAAATTTGCTGCGGATGTTGTTAGGGCTTGACTCGAATGCCTATTTGGCACCAGACACTGGGGTATGGCTTTCTGTGAATCATCTCCTTTAATCCTTAGCAACACCTCTAGAGGTGGGTATATTTCTCTATTTTACAGATGAGAAAAGTCAACCTGTGAACATAAGAAAAACAATCAAACAAACAAACAAACAAAAACCTGTATGAAGTCAAAGGCAAGCTAAGCCCCATGGCTGGCTAATATAACAAACAAATGCTTTTTAAAAGAAAAAAAACTTGGCGTGGCCTGACCAGGCAGTGACGCAGTGACTAGTGTGGGACTGGGATGTAGAGGACCCAGCTTCAAAACCCTGGGCTCACCAGCTTCAGCGGGGGTTCATCTGGTTTGAGCAAAGCTCACCAATTTGAGCCCAAGGTCACTGGCTTGAGCAAGAGGTCACACAGTCTGCTGTAGTTCCCACCTCCCCACTGCAGTCAAGGCACATATGAGAAAGCAATCAATGAGCAACTAAGGTGCCGCAACAAAGAATTGATGCTTCTCATCTCTCTCCTTTCCTGTCTGTCTGTCCCTATTTATCCCTCTCTCTGACTCTCTCTCTCTGTCTCTGTCAAAAAAACAAACAAATAAAAAATGCTCAACATGAAGATGCATAACCCATGGCAGGGGTTCCCAAACTTTTTACACAGGGGACCAGTTCACTGTCCCTCAGACCGTTGGAGGGCCGGACTATAAAAAAAACTATGAACAAATCCCTATGCACACTGCACATATCTTATTTTAAAGTAAAAAAACAAAACGGGAACAAATACAATATTTAAAATAAAGAACAAGTAAATTTAAATCAACAGACTGACAAGTATTTCAATGGGAACTATGGGTGCGGATGCATCCTGTGCTCCTCTCACTGACCACCAATGAAAGAGGTGCCCCTTCCAGAAGTGTGGTGGGAGTGGATAAATGGCCTCAGGGGCCCGCATGCAGCCGCAAGTCATAGTTTGGTGACCCCTGACCCATGGTGACAACAAGTCTGAGTAAGCAACACATGACAGGAAGTGTCTCTGCGACACACGGGCACCTGCTCCACCCAATCAGTTGTCCCTGCCTGTCCACTCACCTGCTCACAAAGAAGTCACATCATCTGTGAACCAACATGCAAGCCCATCCACAGAGGTGACCCCGCCCACAACCCTCCAGGACGTGCCTTCTGAGAGTTGTCAACTCAGAAACCCAACCGAGCGGAGGAGTCCCCTGACAGGGCTGTGCAGGGTGCGTGTTTTCCTCCCACTCTTCCTACAACTCCCTCCCCCATAGTGTCAATGGGCTTCCACTCAATTCCATTTCAGGCAGTGGTACCGAATGACAATTAGAGTCCCCTCCCCATCCTGCCCCACGGTGATACCCTGGGAGTGCCAACCAGTTTAAAAATCTTCAAATATCTCCTTTGTATGATAATCAATAGAGGTGACTGACTACCTGGGCACTGTGTTGATACCTAGGATACCAAAGAAAGCAAAGTAGTTCCAATTTCTCCTTATTTTTCCGCTGTGTCCTCTGGGATTGTAACATAGTCACTTTGTTTCTTATAAAAAAACTTTCTGAGGGAAAATACTGCATTGAGTTGAGACAGTATGTTGAACAAGAGGAGAAATGGGTGGATGGATTTCACATGGGTGAAATTTTCTGGGAAGCCAACTCTTTAGTTTCTTCATAAAAATACGACTAGCTGCTTAATTAATCTTTCTCTTCTGCTATCTGTCAAACACACACACACACACACACACACACACACACACACACACACACACACACTTTGGAAACACCACAAGCCATCTGACAGCGGAGAAATGGAATCTGATCTTGACCTGAAACCGCTCTTGGGCCAGGTCCATCTCTAACGTCCAAACAGTTCATGTCACGGAGGATCCGGGTTCAAGAAACCCATGAGGCAGTAGCAGCTGATGTAAAAGCCAGATTCACACCTCATTGGAAGTTGTGATATCTGAAGCACACACAAAGTAAAACTAATTTAACCTTTGGAAAGTTCTCTGGGGAGAGAAGAGCCAAAAGTCTCTTGATAAGATTTTTTAAGCACTGCAATTATTGACGAGAAGGATATCATCTCAGTTTTCTCTGACCGAGAAGGGAGAAAAAGAGGAAAAGCCACCTGAGACATCCGCAGCTGTCCGGCTGTTTTCCAACTGCAAAGAGACAGTGGATGTACAGTAGGGCTCTGCCAATCCCTTAAGACCCAGTGAAGAAGCCTTTTTAAAATGCCTTAAAAAGTCAACTCATACATTAATCAAGTTGAGCTCTCAGCCATACTCACAGAAGTACATCAATTACTATGTCTTTTTTTATCTTTTAAGAATAAATTCTGGTTGACAGCAGACACCTTATTAAGGGCCACGAAAATGATACAATGAGTAGAAGCCTATTAATATTGTGCCTCCCCCCCTTTCCCTGCTATTGTCTTGCTGCATTGGTCTGCAAACAAATCCCGACTGCATTACAATTAATGCCACTGCAACTCCTTCTAACGACTTCCAGCTTGCTAATTTTTTATGATAATAATATAAAGACAGGGGAAAAAAAGGCATTGCTATGCAAGAACGACCTCCTTTTATCATCCCAGCATAGTACACCAGAGAGTGTCTGCTATTGTTCACATGAAAGACAATTAAACCCTGGAACATCAAACCTAAAAATGACAGCCTGCTAACCAGCACTGGGCATCGTGCATCGCTTTCCTCTGTTTTCTGAACCAATAGCAAACAATTCTCTGAGGACACTTCTTTCCCGTTCTCCTTTAACCACCCCTTTTTGGGGAAAAGGAAAGTTTAAAAATACTCGGCTGATTTATGCATCTCTGCTTAAAATTTATAAACTGTCCAGGGCGATTTCACTAGAGCATGCCAACCGCCTGCTGGTTTAAATTCCGGACACATAAAAAGAAATGCCCTGGGATTGCCCACCTAGTATCACATTGAAAAATAAACATTAAAGGCATTCTTCAAAAAATGCACACAATGTAAATATGTCCAGAAGGAGAAAGAAAAATCGCATCCTGTAAGTCTGAGTATCTCATCCTCTCTGGGGAACATGCTAGAGTCACTCAGCATTCAGAAAACCAAGTCTAGTCCAGATGTTAATTCTCCACCCATTCAGAGTGCGAAACCTCTTCCTTCATGTTCAGCCACATAAAGATGTGTTCGCCAAAACACATGCCCCTTTGCTGGAAAAATACCTCTGATTAGGGTTTTAATTATAACATTCAGAACATAAATACACTCACTTCAAAGTTCACCAACTTTCTCAAAGCATTTTTCAAATTCTGATGGAATATCTTGCCTATAGTATATATTTAAAAAAAAATTGGACAGGAATCGAAAATCCTGCGTGGCAACCTCGGCTCTGCCGCCTGCTAATCTTGGGGTTTCGGCTGAATCTTCTAACCTCTCTGTGCCTCAGTTTCTCCCTTTGTAAAATGAGGAAACACATCCCTTTCTGCAGGCATGGCTGCAAAGATGAAATGATAACAACACCACTGTTCATTGTCCTCACAAATAAATAATTAAACAAAGTAGCTGTGTGTCCCCACTGGAGTTGCACCAGAAGCTTTATTATCCAATTAGTCGTGGGTGACATTCAGATGCTGAGCATGACCACACCTTGTACTTAATTGGCAAGGGTTCTGTCAAGGGGCCTGAAACTGTGCTACATTCTTTATTTCATTTTCACAAGGACTTCCTTAGGTTGGGATGTTCCTTAGGTTAGTCCCTATTGACAAAGGAGGAAACCAAGGCCCAGGCAGGTTCAGGGAGTTGCCGAAGTGGTAGAACTGAGATTTGACCCCAAAATGCAAGTGGTGACCTATACTTAAGGCACTATCCCTGGTGACCTGCTTCTGTGGGATGGCCGTTCTGTGTTCTGTAAAGCCAGGCAATCAGACAGGTCCCGGAAACCGGGGCTGCTCTACCGACTTGGCTACTTATTGGCTCTGCCACCTGGGGCCATGCACACCTCAGTTTTTGCATCTGTAAATTACAGATAACATCTGTCCCCTGAGGTTGTGGTGAGAATCAAATAGGCCAGTCCACATGCCATGGTTCGCAAAAATACTTGGCTAATATTAAGTACTCAATAAATATGATCAAATGCTATCACTCTTACCACCCAGCACCGTGTAGGGAGCCCTAATATATAGTATTTCCCAAGAGTGTAACTGTGTCTTTTCTCCCTGCTCACTCTCATCTGGCTAATTCCAATGAAGGCTGTGGAACATCAGCTCTTTGAAAAACTTCCTTGTGCAAACTCTCACACCCACTTTTACTCCCTTGGTCCCTACTACAGTCCTTCATCAGACCTTCCAAGGGCTTACTCTTCTTATTTTAATTTTTATTTATTGATTTTTATAAAGAAGAAAGAGAGAGAGAAAGAGAGGGGACAAGCAGGAAGCATCAGCTCATAGTAGTTGTTTCCTGTATATGCCTTGACTGGGCAAGCCCAGTGTTTCGAACCGGTGACCTCAGCATTCCAGGTCAATGCTTTATCCACTGCGCTACCACAGGTCAGGCCAAGGGCTTACTATTGAGTGCTTTCTTCTAAGTCATTTGATCCCACTCCTCCTATTTCTTTCTTCTGGTTAAAGAACGAAGGTAGTTCTCTTTAATTTAATGCAGTAATGTTTGGGAGAGTCCAGCTTCCCTGAGTCTCTCGCAGTTCCAACGATCATTAGGGACTCAGACAGAGGGAGAATGGGAACAAAATCTCTAATTATAACACTGAAGAGGAAGAATATGGGATGAAATTGTATATATATATATATATATATGATATATACAAACAAACATGAAAACAAACTATTTAGCGTAGGGGATGCCCATGACATATCTCAGGCAATAATATCAAGTAGCAATGATCTTTCACAAGTCCTACTCATGCATTCGACATATTTATGGGCTGCTTTTCATAGCTTTTGATCACAATTTTCTAGGAGGCAGCTGGTTCCTAAATCAGCAAGTCGGTAAAAAGCAAGCGAAGCCCAGACCTGTTGACAGGATTACCCATGAGGAGGTCAGGGCTGTTTTAGAACACATTGAATATATTTACGAGGCATTTAAAAATGTTTGTTCATAAATTCAGGTCAATTTAAGGATTAAAAATAAATTCTTTTGCTATTGATTTGAAAGAGAGAAAGGAAACAAGAGGGGAGAGAGGAAGAGAGAGAGAAACATCAACTGCTTGTTTCTCTTAGTTGTTCCATTTGGTCTGTACTCATTGATCGCTTCTTGTAAGTGCCCCAACCAGGGGTTGAATCTTCAACTTCTGGTGCCTTGGGTTGACCCTTCAACTACTGACCTGCCTGGCCAGGGCTCCTAAACTTCTGCTACCAAAATCCAAAACAAGGGCTAAAGGAATCAAATGAATAAAAATGATGTAGGGAAAACAATCTTCTCCAACATTTTTCATTCCAGCCAGACCGAAGGCTGAGCTGAGAGAGCCAAGGAAAAGTAGGGGACTCTGAAACATTTCTCTCAAGAACGGCTGTGATCTTGCCACATGTTCAGGGGCTGGTAGTCAGTGTGGAGTAATTGGACCACCTTAAACAGGAAATACCAGGGAGCATCTGCCCACTTTAGGAGACACTGCAGAGAGGCCCAGATGTTAGAAGAACACACCCTGAGTTTTCTGGGAAGGTTAGCCAGTGTTTTCAATGCAGGAGGGTGTTAAATAAGCCCAGACCCGCAAAGCAGCTGATCCAGGATTTCCTGAGCTCCTGGCTTCTGGGTTCCACCAATTCAGATGCCAACAGTTGGGGGCTGCACCCCAGAAAGCATCATCACTCCCAGGCCTCAGCAAACTGGAACTGACCTGGCAAGCCCTCCTTCCCCTCCGACAGAAACATCGGATCACTAAAAGATTATAATACTTCTGACCTCACACTCTTTCTGGTCGACCTACATTTTGATGAATGAAAAAGAGAAAAAAATAGGAAAAGTTGGACTTGGACTAAAAAGTTTCTTATTAGAAGGATTCCAATAGACTTGAATTTTTTGAAAGCTACGCAAAAACTATATCTATATTACTGCAAAAGCACAAAGAGAGCCCTAGCCAAAGAAATTCCACTGTCCTGGATTTCTAGCACCTCAGAACTTCCTTGAAGGGGAAGGACAAAGGAGCCGTTTGCTCAGCTTAGATCATTTTGATTGAGACTCATATGTTATTTTAAATGAACATTGCTCAGCTAGTTAAGCCTTAAAAATCAACCATCCTTGACAATTGTCCAATTTTTTTTAAGTCTTTACCTTAAGGGTTTCAGAAACACATTTATAGGCTAAGCTGCAGTGGGAAGGTAGCAAAGCTTTCTACCTGGGCTTCACAGCTCACGTGGGACTCCTGGCCTTGGTTCATTTGAGTCTTTGAAAACTTTATGTTACAATTAAGCAGGAAAAAAAAAGTCAGTAGAAACTTACAAAAGCAAAATGGCGCTACTGCCTTAGCCGCTGGAACAATGCAAAGTTCCAATACATATTAAATACATAACCCAGTAGATGATTCCACTTGATTTTTAAGATATTATTACTCTTACTGTTTGACTAATAATGTTTAACAGGAAAGAAAAGTACAACCATTTCTTTGATGACACTGATATGTTCCATTGATATTCCTGTTGGGACATCACACTTGCAAAGAACAAGAGCTAAAGTTTTCTATATAATTTTTTATGTGCCGAGACCTTACATGAGACAATAGTAGCAGCCTTTACAGTTACACTTAATACAACATTTTTCTTTACTTTGTTAAAATTCAGAGTCTTGCAGCTTATAGGAATGCCAACAAAAAGTGTTTTAAAAAAAGATTATCCAGCCTGACCTGTGGTGGTGCAGTGGATAAAGCGTCGACCTGGGAATACTGAGGTCGCCAGTTCAAAACCCTGCACTGGTCTGGTCAAGGCACATATAGGAGTTGATGCTTCCAGCTCCTCTCCCCTTTCTCTCTTTCTCTATCTCTCTCTCTCACTCTGTGTCTCCTCTCTAAAATGAATAAATAAATAAATAAAAATAAATAAAAATAAAAAAATTTAATTTAATTTAATTTAAAAAATGATTATCCAAGAGAAGACATGACATTTTGCAGAGTCTTGAGTTTATCTTTAGAAAGCGCAATTCTAAACTAGGCTTGAATGAAGCTGCACAAATATTTGTGTTCACACGGAAGTTCTGTTTCCGTTAGTTCTTGCTCAGTAAATGTGAATATGGTGAACATGCTGGTTAATAGCAGCAGACGTCACCTCTACATCTTTTATGAACACACTCCCAAGTAATAAACATGTATGTTAAATGGGCCTCCATACAAGCTATGGATACATACACACACATACATTTCATTGAACAGATTAAGTGGCCATAGTTTAAGTGTTTATATACAATAGGATACGTAGGTATATCCCCTTTATATTGTGTAACTATGACAACACAATGATGTTTTAAAGAATGCTCTCATTATTATTTAAGTATATATGTCCTTATCAATGTTGTATTATTTACTTTTTTTTAGAGAAAAACAAGTATGCATATTACTTTCTCTTGAGGTCTGTTTCAAGCTATCCTAGGACAACTATATTAAAATCACATATATTAGCTTCCCAATGTAGTAGAAATAGATACATATATATTTCATGATAACTTTATTTTTGAAAGGGGAATGAGGTCTGCCCATATTTGTTTTTCCACATGTATTTGCTTATAACCTTCAAATTCTGGCATCTGTGATGAAATTTCCTTTCATTCTCTGAAATGGGTTTTCCAATTTAAAAAAAGTGTATAAAGCAATCTGTGTTCCTTTTTTTTTTTCTGCCACACAGACATTTTTCTAACTTTAAATATTTAAAACTTCCTTAACTATGCACTTCTGTTATTTTCCTCATCAGGGTTCAAACTGTAAAATGGGGAAAAGATGTATTTGGTTTTAAGAAATAAAACTAATACAACTTGGTGACTATTGATGTTATTCTTCAAGGTCCATGAAGCCTTGTGCTGGAGTGTGTGTGCCACTTGTGTGCTGCTATGAAATCAGCATGGCCGTCCTCATGTTGTGCATATGGGGAGACTGAGGCACAAAATGAGTCCCTTGTCCAGCACCCAGAAAGACTGTGCCTGTACCCACACACTCATTGAGAGGAAGACAGCATAACCTATTCAAATCACTTTTCAAAGTAACTCTCCCTTTGCCTTAGCAATATTTTTCTATAATTGTCTAACCACTATGGTATATACCTGAAACTATTACAAAATAATCCTGAATGTAAACTGTCATTTTAAAAATTAAAAAAAAAGAGACCTAAACTCCAAAGGACCTTCAGAAATAAAACACATATTTGAACATTAAAATATATATACATTTTTCTAACCTTTCATTTTTATACACAGCCAAATTCTCAGCCTAAGTGGGAACATCAATTCAAATATCATCATCATAAATTTACAGTAATTTTTATAGCTAGGGCAAAAGTTGCCTTCTTATTTCTGAAGAGAAATTTCACTAAGTAAATTAACAGCAAAACAAATTTTCATAAGAGATGTTTAACTACATCAGATAAAATAGATTTATGGACCACTATTCATTTAGAAGCAACCATGTCACTACAACAAATTGATAAGCAAATCATTCTTAAGTTTATTTATTTATTTTTACAATGGTTCTAAGTACCTCTATTTGCATGCTGTATAAATCCAATCCCAATTCTGATTGTTTGAGATCATTGCATTTCTTGTCTGTTTCCCACCTGTTCTTCACTCTGTATCTGTCATAATGGCATTTTTTTTCTTTTCAGTATAAAAAATTTAAATTTATTTTCCACATTATCATACAGCTAAATCAACATTTGTTTTGACGTACAGTCCTATGCATTTTAGCACATGAATAAATTCACACAATTACCACAAGAATCAAAACACAGAGTAATTCCATTACACTCACCCCCCCAAAAAAAAAATTCCCTCTGGACATTTTTCTCCCTTTAGTCAAACTGCCCCCACCTCTAAACTCCTGGCAAGTGCTGATCTGTCTTCAATACTATAATTGTGTCTTTTTGTGAATGTGATAGACATCATAGAGTATGTAACTTTTGAGACTGGCTTCCTTCATTCAGCATGATGAGTCATCCTAATTGTTGTATGTTTCACTGGTTTCTTCCTATTTGACATTGACTAGTGTTCCATTGTATGGATATACTTGATTAATCCGTTAATAAAGTACACTACTATGGATGTAGTTTATTAATCCATTCACCCTCAAAGGACAGTTTGGGACACATAAATAACACTGCTATAAAAAGTCATGTGCAGGTTTTTGTGTGAAAACAAGTTTATAATTCTCTAAGTTAAATTCCCAGGAGTGGGATTTCTTTATCATATATATGGTAAGTATATGTTTAACTTGATTAAAAAGTTCCAAACAGTTTTCAGAGTGGCTATACCATTCTGCATTTCAGCCAGCCAGGTATTTAAATTTCAGTTGTTTAATAAACTCATCAGTACTTAATATTGTCAAATTTTTAGAAATTATTCATTCTAATATATGTGTGATAGATCTTCTCAAGGCTTTAATGCATTTCCCCTTAATGACTAATGATGTTGAACATCTTTTTGTGTGGCTAAATGCATTCTGTATATTCTCTTAGATGAAGTGTCTGCTTAATTCTTTTGTTCATTTTAAAATTAAGTTATTTTGACAATGTCCAGTTGTGAGAGTTCTTTATTTACTACTGACACAGGAGATTTGCCAGGTGATCTGCAAAATTTTGTCCCATTATAAAACTTGGTCTTTTCATGTTCGTAACAGTGGGAGAGAAAAAGTTTTAAATTTTTCTGAAGGCTAGTTTATCAATTGTTTTTCTTTTGTTGATTGTATATTGATATCTTGTCTAAGAACTTTTGTGTGTGTGTGACAAAGACAGAGTGGGACAGAGAGAGGGACAGACAGACAGGAAGGGAGAGAGATGAGAAGCATCAATTTTTCATTATGGCACTTTAGTTGTTCATTGATTGCTTTCTCATATGTGCCTTGACGGGGGTGGGGGGGTTGGAGGGGCTATAGCACACCGAGTGACTCCTTGCTCAAGCCAGCAACCTTGGGCTCAAGCTGGTGAGCCTTGCTCAGACCAGATGACCCCACACCCAAGCTGGCGACCTCGGGGTTTTGAACCTGGGTCCTCTGCGTCCCAGTTCAATGCTCTATCCACTGTGCCACCACCTGGTCAATCTTGTCTAAGAACTTTTTCCTAAACCGAGATCATAAAGACTTTCTCTTATGTTCTCCTTTAAAACTTTTATAGTTTTCTGTTTTATTTTTAGGTTTTTAGTCAGTGTCAATTTTAAATTATTTTTTGTATAAGGCATGAGCATTAGGTCAAGCTTCCTTTTTTTTTTTTTTTTTTTTTTTGCATTATGTTGTCCAACTGTTCTAACACCATTTGCTGAAAAGACCAAAGTGCTTTTTCACCACTGTCAACATTCACTGGTCACATTCACATCTGTGTGGGTTTATTTCTAGATTCTCTGTTGTGATCCATTGATCATTGTCTATTACTTTGTCCTGATTAGTGCTTTCCTATATAGCAGGTCTTAAATGAGAAAGTATGATTCCTATAAGTTTATTATTCTTTAAAAATCATTTTAGCTATGCTAGTTCTTTGCCTTGCCAGAAAATCTTGAGAATCAGCTTTTCTATGTCTACAAAAAATCCTGCTGGGGCTTTTACTGAAACTACATTAAATGTACTGATCAAATTGGGGAGAATCAACATATTTACTCCTTTGGGTCTTCTGATTTATGAACTCAGTGTATATTAAAATTTATTAATGTTTGTATTGATTTCTTACATTAGTGTTGGTAGTTTTCAGCCTATGGACCTTGTAAAACTTTTGTTAGATTTATATATATATATTTCGTTTTGGAACTATTTATTATTTTTTTTTAGTTTTTTAAGTACAGGTTTCAATAGTACCTTGCTAGTACACGGAAATGTAATAATTTTGTAGGTTGATCTTGTATCTTGCAAACTTGCTAAATTCACTTACTTTTTCTAGGAGATGTTTTTATTGACCGATACTAAATTTTGGCAAATAGTTTTTCTGTATGTTTTTTTACATTGTTATACACCTGTGGTTTTTCTTCAGAACATTAAAGGGATGAATAAACTTGATTGATCTTCTAATACTGAACCAGCCTTGCAATCACAGAATAAACTCTACTTTGTAAAATGTATTATTCTTTTTATGTCTTGATATGGGTTTGATTGGCTAATATTTTATTGACAATTTTGCATCCATAGTCATGTGGAGTATTGGTTTGTAGGTTGTTTTTTCACTTTTTCTATCTTTGTCTGGTTTTGGTATCACTGTTATTCTTCTGACCTCATAAAATGTGTTGGAAATTGTCCCATCTTCTATTTCCTGAAGAAGATGTTGAGGAATTGGCATTACTTTTTCTTAAATCTTTTGGGCCTAGATGAAAGATTTTAAGAGGAATTCTAATTTTTTAATCAAATTAAGGATGTTTAGGTAACTTAAATGACCTAAGTTGTGTTTTGGAACCTCATGGTTTACAAGGAATGAACCCATTTCTTTTCTGTTCCTCAAATTTCTATGCATTGAAATGTTTGTAGTATTTTCTTATTATCTATTACTTGTTATAGGATCTGTAGCAATATCCCCTATTCCATTTCTGATATTGATAATATGTATAAGTGGGATTTTTTGTCAGTCTTTTATTGAAATTTTTAAAGAATCAGTTTTCCTTTTTATTGTTTTTTTCTATAGTTTTATGAATAATTAATTTCTGCTCATTTTTATTATTTTATTCAAACTGCTTCTTTGGGTTTATTTTGTTCTTCTAGTTTATGAAGGTGGAAACTTGGAGTATTAATTGAAAATCTTCCTTCTTTTTTTAAAATTAATTTTAATGGGGTGAAACCAATAAATCAGGGTACATATGTATAATGAAAACATCTCCAAGATTATCTTATCATTCAATTGTGTTGCATACCTGTCACCCAAAGTCAAATTGTCCTCTGTCACCTTCTATCTGGTTTTTCCTGTGCCCCTCCCGTTCTCCCTATCCCACACTCCCCTCCCTCTCCCCACCCCGTAACCACCAACCATTCTCTTGTCCATGTGTCATAGTCTCAATTTATGTCCCACCTATGTATGAAATCATGCTGTTCTCAGGGTTTTTTTTTCTGATTTTCTTATTTCACTCCGTATAATGTTATCAAGATCCATCCATTTTGTTGTAAATGATCCAATGTCATCGTTTCTTATGGCTGAGGAGTATTTCATAGTATATATGTACCAAAGCCTTTTAATCCACTCGTCTTCTGACGGAAACTTGGGCTGTTTTCATATCATCGCTATTGTGAACAATGCTGCCACAAACATGGGGGCGCATTTCTTCTTTTCAAACAGTGCTATGGTGTTCTTAGGGTATATTCCTATAAGTGGGATGGCCGGGTCAAAAGGCAGTTCGACTTTTAATTTTGAGGAATCTCCAAACTGTATTCCACAGTGGCTGCACCAGTCTGCATTCCCACCAGCAGTGCAGAAGGGTTCCCTTTTCTCCACATCCTTGCCAGCACTTATTCTGTGTTGTTTTGCTGATGAGTGCCATTCTGACTGGTGTGAGGTGATATCTCATTGTGGTTTTAATTTGCATTTCTCTAATGATTAGTGATGTTGAGCATTTTTTCATATGCCTATTGGCCATCTGTATGTCCTCTTTGGAGAAATCTCTATTCATTTCTTTTGCCCATTTTTTGATTGGATTATTTGTCTTCCTGGTGTGCAGTTTTATAAGTTCTTTATAAATTTTAGTTATTAACCCCTTATCAGACGTGCTGTCGAATATGTTCTCCCATTGTGTGGTTTGTCTTTTTATTCTGTTCTTATTGTCTTTAACTGTGCAAAAACTTTTTAGTTTGATATAGTCCCATTTGTTTATCTTGCCTTTTATTTCATTGCGCATGGAGATAAATCGGCAAATATATTGCTGCTACAGATGTCGGAGAGTTTGCTGCCTATGTTTTCTTCTACGATGCTTATGGTTTCACAGCTTAAATTTAAGTCTTTTATCCATTTTGAGTTTATTTTTGTGCATGGTGTAAGTTGATGGTCTAGTTTCATTTTTTTGCAGGTAGATGTCCAATTTTCCCAACACCATTTGTTAAAGAGGCTGTCTTTACTCCATTGTATGTTCTTTCCTCCTTTGTCAAATATCAGTTGTCCATAAAGCTGTGGGTTTATTTCTGGGTTCTCTTTTCTGTTCCATTGATCTATGTGCCTGTTCTGATGCCAGTACAAGGCTGTCTTGAGTATAATAGCCTTGTAGTAAACCTTGATATCTGGAAGAGTGATACCTCCTGCTTTATTTTTTCTTTTTTAGGATTGCTGAGGCTATTCGTGTTCTTCTTTGGTTCCATATACATTTTTGGAATATGTGTTCTATATCTTTGAAGTATGTCATTGGTATTTTAATTAGTATTGCATTGAATTTATAAATTGCTTTGGGTAATATAGACATTTTAATGATGTTTATTCTTCCTAGCCATGAGCACGGTATATGCTTCCACTTGTTTGTATCTTCCTTGATTTCTTTTATCAATGTTTTATAATTTTCCGAGTACAAGTCCTTAACCTCCTTGGTTAAATTTACTCCTAGGTACTTTATTTTTTTGGCTGCAATATTGAAGGGGCTTGTTTCCGTAATTTCTTTTGCTGACAGTTCATTGTTGGTATATAGAAATACCTCTGATTTCTGAGTATTAATTTTATATCCTACCACCTTGCTGAATTCATTTATAAGGTCCAGAAGTTTTTTGACTGAGACTTTAGGGTTTTCTATATACAATATCATATCATCTGTAAATAATAACAGTTTTACTTCTTCTTTTCCAATTTGGATGCCTTTTATTTCTTCTTCTTGTCTGATTGCTGTAGCTAGGACTTCCAGAACTATGTTAAATAAAAGTGATGAAAGGGGGCATCCCTGCCTGGTTCCTGATCTTTAGGGGATTGCTTTTAATTTTTGTCCATTTAGTATGATGTTTGCTGTGGGTTTGTCGTAGATGGCCTTTATCATGTTAAGGAATGCTTCCTGTATTCCCACTTTACTGAGAGTTTTGAGCATGAATGGGTGCTGGATTTCATCAAATGCCTTTTCTGCATCTATTGAAATTATCATGTGATTTTTGTCCTTCCTTTTGTTTATGTGATGAATCACATTGATTGATTTGAGAATATTGAACCAGCCTTGCCTCTCCAGAATAAATCCCACTTAATCATGGTGTATGATTTTTTTCATATATTGCCTGATCCGGTTGGCTAATATTTTGTTGAAAATTTTAGCGTCTAAATACATCAGAGATATAGGACTATAATTTTGTTTCTTTGTGTTCTCTTTGCTCGGTTTTGGGATCAGAATTATGCTCGCCTCATAAAAGGAGTTAGGAAGTCTTCTTTCGTCTTGAATTTTTTGAAATAGCTTGAGAAGGATAGTTAGTTCATCTTTGAATTTTTGGTAGAATTCACTTGTGAAGCCATCAGGCCCAGGACTTTTCTTTTTTGGGAGTTTTTTGATAACTATTTCGATCTCATTTGTTGTAATTGGTCTGTATAGGTGTTCTGAATCTTTATATCCATTGATTTTTGGAAGTTTATATGATTCAAGAAATTTGTCCATTCCACCTAGATTGTCTAAATTTTAGGCATAGAATTCTTCATAGTATTTTCTTACAATGCTTTGTATTTCTGCTGTGTCAATTGTTATTTCTCCACTGTCCTTTCTAATTTTATTTGAGTCCTCTCTCTTTTTTTCTTGGTGAGTCTAGTTAAAGGTTCATCAATCTTGTTTATCTTTTCAAAGAACCAGCTTCTGGTTTCATTGATCCTCTGTATTGTTTCCTTAGCCTCTATGTCATTTATTTCTGCTCTGATCTTTATTATTTCCTTCCTTCTACTTGTCCTGGGTTTAATTTGTTGTTGTTTTTCTAGTTCTTTTAGCTGCAGGGTCAGGTCGCTTATTTGAGCTTTTTCTAGCTTCTTCTGATATGCCTGTAGTGCTATGAACTTCCCTCTCAGTACTGCTTTTGCTGTGTCCCATAAATTTTGAGTTGACGTATGCTCATTATCACTTGTTTCTAGAAACTTTTTTATTTCTTCTTTGATCTCATTGTTAATCCATTCATTATTTAATATCATGCTATTTAGTTTCCAAGTGTTTGAGTATTTTTCAGTTTTTCTTTTGTGGTTAATTTCTAGTTTCATGGCACTGTGATCAGAGAAAATGCTTGATATGATTTCAATCTTCTTAAATTTATTGAGACCATTTTTGTGTCCTAATGTGGTCTATCCTAGAAAACGTACCATGAGCACTTGAGAAGAATGTATATTCTATTGCTTTAGGGTGAAAAGTTCTGAAGATATCTATTAAATCAAGTTGATCTACTGTATCCTTTAAGTCTGCTCTTTCTTTATTAATTTTCGTTCTTGTGGATCTCTCCAGTATTGTTAGTGGGGTATTGAAATCCCCGACTATAATAGTATTGCTGTTAATCTTGCCCTTTATATCCATCAAAGTCTGCTTTATATATGTAGGGACTCCTATATTTGGTGCGTAGATATTTATAATAGTTATTTCTTTTCAAAGTCTGCTTTATATATGTAGGGACTCCTATATTTGGTGCGTAGATATTTATAATAGTTATTTCTTCCTGTTGAATTTTTCCCTTTATCATTATGTAGTGTCCTTCTTTATCTCTTACTACAGCCTTTGTTTTAAAGTCCATTTTGTCAGATATAAGTACTGCTACCCTGGCTTTTTTTTTCATTTCCATTTGCATGAAATATTTTTTTTTCATCCTTTTACCTTCAGTCTATGTGCATCTTTTGTTTTAAGGTGTGTCTCTTGTAGACGGCATATGTATGGGTCCTGTTTCTTTATCCACGCACCTACCCTATGTCTTTTGATTGGATCATTTAATCCATTTACATTTAAGGTTATTATTGATATGTAGTTGTTTATTGCCATTTTATTCTTTAAAGCTGTATTCTTCTTTTGCTATATTCTTTCCTTCCTTTGAACTGTTCATAGCAGGCCCCTTAGTAATTTTTGCAGAATTGGTTTGGTTTTAATGAATTCCTTGAGGCTTTCTTTGTCTGGGAAGCTCTTTATTTCTCCTTCAATTTTAAACTTTAGCCTTGCTGGATAGAGTAGTCTTGGTTGTAGGTTCTTGTTCTGCATTACTTTGATTATATCTTGCCATTCCCTTCTGGCCTCAAGTGTTTCTGTTGAGAAGTCCGTTGTCATCCTTATGGGAGCTCCTTTGTAGATGATAGCCTATTTTTCTCTAGCAGCTTTTAAAATTTTTTCTTTATTCATTAGCTTTGATATTTTAACTATGATGTGTCTTGGTGTAGATTTTTTTTGGTTTCTCTTTAATGGAGTTCTGTGTGCTTCTTAAACATGTGGAATGTTTCCCACCCTTAATTTAGGAAAGTTTTCTGCTATGATTTGATTGAACAAAGTTTCCATTTCCTGTTCTCTTTCCTCTTCTTGAGGCATCCCTATGATGTGAAAGTTGTTTCTCTTCATTTTGTCACAGAGCTCCCTTTGAGTTTCCTCACATTTTTTGAGTCTCTTTTCCTTTTTATTCTCTGCTTCTGTGCCTTTGTTTTTTTTGTCCTCTCACTCACTGATTCGATCTTCAGCATGATTCATCCTGCTTTTAGTTCCTTCCTTTGTGGTCTTCAGTTCTGACACTGTATTTGTCGTTTCTGTCTGATTCCTTTTTATTATTTCAATTTCGTTTTTTGTACTTGTTATCTCTTTATTTAGGTGTTCATAATGACTATACATTGTTGCTCTAATTTCTTTGAACATCCTAACTATCATTATTCTAAATTCTACTTCTGGTAGTTTGGTTATATCTGGTTCATTCAGGTCCTTCTCTGGGGATTTGTCTTGATTCTTTTGGTTTGCATTCCTCTGCCTACCCATTTTATCTGTGTATAAGCAAGTTGTGGCCACTGGAGTCCAGTAGGTGTTGTCTTTGTGTTCTCTAGGTGTGGTCTGTCTGCAGGCCCGCCACCTCCTCTGCTGCTTCATAGGGCGGTTGGGTATGGGCGTTGCCAGTGCCAGCCTACTGTGGCTATTGCAGTGATTTCTGCCTCTCCTCCGCGGGAGGGGCTGTCACTCAAACCACAAGCCTCAGCACCAAGGGCAGAGGTGAGTACCTTTGCTCAGCTGCGGACCCAGCCTGTTTCTGGGCTTCCACCCAGCATCTGCAGTCAGAGGCTGCTTGCCACAGTTTTGCGGGTTGGGCGGGGCTTTTGACGTGCTCTCAGCTGTGAGCCTTTGCCCGTCCAAAGCTTTAGCTCTGCCCTCGAGGCCAGGGCCCTTCTGCGCAGGGTCGCAAACCGAAATTTATTGGGCCGGGCGTGTTTGCTGGCTTCCGCTCAGCTGCGAGCTTCCACTCGTCCCGGACTCTATGCTGCCACCGCATTCGGAGCCAGCTTGTGCACGCAGGATGGCAAACCGCGGTTTCTCCGGCTGGGCAGGGCTGGTAGCATGAGCTCAGCTGTGAGCCCCCGCCCGTCCCTGTTCCTACTAGCCTTGTCCCCGCGGTCAGGGCCGGCTTGCGCAGGGTCGCAGAGCAGATCTCTGCCCGTTCCTTGCCTCCCGCTTTTGCCCCGCAGGTGGGGTTACAGGCGGGTCTGCAGCTAAAGGACGGCTTTCCTGTGTCCCCTCCGCCCCTGCTGGGCTAGACCAAGCTCACATCGGCTGGGCCTCCGCCCACGCCGACAGAACCACGTTTCAGCATCCTGCCGCCACCATCCTTTCAGCAACTCTGAGCAGAGTAGGATGTGCCCTAAGTCTCCATACTGTAGGCCTGGGAGCTCCCTCCCTCTAAGCAGCTCTGCTCTAACTGCCGCGGGAGAGCTTGTTTGGCTAGTGACCTGTCTCCCTTTGCTGGTATTGCTAGTTCCAGGGGAAATATTCATTTTCGATTAGGGAAGTGACTTAGCCTAGGGGTTAGGGTGGCTGTCCCTCAGAGTGTTTGTCCCTGTGCCTTCAGTCCACACTCTCTTCCCACTGCTCTGGTCCTCTCCTCTGTCCCCGTTCCCCAGAGTCCCGGGTGCGTAGTTGTGAGAGAGGTTTTCTGCGCTGTCCCTTTAAAAAGAATCTTGGGTCTGAGAAAGCTGTCTCTCTCTCACAAACAGTATCCTCACTTGTTTCACAGCTCAATACTGTCCAAATGCCTCTTCTAGGCTCTGGGACTGCAGGCTGGGGCTTGGTTCCTGGGACCCAGGTTCCTCCCTCTCCGCCACGCGGGTCTCTCCGGGCTGCCGTTTGCTCCAGGGAGCTGGGCAGCCCTCTTCGCGTTTTCGCTATTCCTACCAGTCTCAATGTGGCTTCTGCAGTGTTCCTTGGTTGAAGAGTCCACTTAGTTTAGTTCAAAGTTGGTTTATCCAGATGATGGTTCTTAAAATTGAGTTATAATCCACTTTGGTTTTGGGAGTTAGAAGTTGGTACGTCCGCCTACTCCATCGCCATCTTCCCCCGCTCCTCCTCATAGAGTTCCCTTCTTTACTAATATAAGATATTATGCTATAAAGTTTCCTGTAAGCATGGCTTTAATTATATCACATACATTTTAATATTTTTTGGGTTTTAATTGAATTTATTGGGGTGACACTGGTTTGATATGTGTATTTTTATTTTCATTCAGCTCAAAATACTTTCTAATTTCCCTTAAGATTTTCTCTTTGACCATGGATTATTTATAAATGAATTGTGTAATATTCAAGTTTTAATATTTTCCTGTTATCTTCCTATTATTAATTGATACATTAATTCTTTATATCCAGAGAACATATTTTGTATCATTGCAATTATTTTAAACTTTTAAAACTGGTTTCATTACCCATGGTATAATCTATCTTGATGAATGTTTTATGTTCCCTTGAAAAGAATAAGTATTCGGCTTTTTTTTTTTTTTTGATAGAATCGTCTAAAATATATCAATGAGATACAGTTGGTTGATGGTGTTGTTTAGTCCTTCTATAATCTTGATTTTCAGTTAGTTTTATCTATTATAGCTAAAAAAAATCTTACTGCTGCATCCTCTCTCTTCTTCATGACACAAATGCTAGACCTTTTTTTCCCCCAGCTGTATAGGGTGTCATATTGCATATGCCATCATTTTCTTACTTTTTCATGGAGCACTATTTCTTACAGATTCATCCTGACTGCTGTGAGCACACCCAGACCACTGCTTCTACTGCTGCATGGTTCTTCAACATATGGACCCACCACACTTCAACTGTCCTGTCTTCAAGTGACACACACACTGGATCGTCACCACCACAAATAATACTGCAGTAAATATCTTTTCCTGCAGGTCTCCATGGACAGTGTGAGAAGTCCTTGGGAGGTACATCAAGATCAAAATGCAGCATGTAGTATGCCTATATTGGCTTCACCAGATGATAGCTCTCTCAACCATACATTTGGAGCTCCAAATCTTGAGTTTTTGCCAACACTTGACATTGTACAATTTCATTTTCTGAGTTTTGCTATGTAATTGATGCTGTTGGAACTTGCATTTCTCTTACTGTTAATAAGTTTGAGAACCTTTAACTGTGTATGCTAACTCTTCAGGTTTCCTCTTCCATAAAATTCCTGATCTGATCCTTCACCTGTCTTTTCAATCGGCATTGCTATCTTTTTTCTTCTTAAATTGCAGAAGTACATTTTACAGCCTAGATATTGGACATATTATACATAAGTAATTATTTCCTTCTATTAACTCAGTATTTATTTGTTTTTTTGGTTGAACACAAATCCTTCATTTTTATATGAATAAGTTTATGTTTTTCTCTTAATTTGCCATTTGAGGTTTTAAAAATAATTTCACTGTCTGTAGATCATAAAGATATTCTCCTGCACTTTCTTCTATTTTTTATAGCTTTTATCTTCCACATTTATCTCTATAATATCTCTAGAGATTATTGTTGTAAAAGGTTTAGGAAGGGATCCAGTTTTCTATTTCTCCACAAAGTCAGCATTTTCAAATAGCACATAAAACACAATCTGTGCCTTCCCCATTAATTTTTTATGCCACCTTTAAATAAGCAGTAACTCTTGTTGTTTTTTATTTTTTTTAGCAAGAGAGAGAGAGACAGACAGAGAAAAACAGACAGGAACGGAAAGAGATAAGCAGCATCAATTCTTCATTGTAGCTCCTTAGTTGTTCATTGATTGCTTTCTCAAATGTGCCTTGATTGGGTGCTCCAGCTGAGCCAGCAACCCTTTGCTCAAGCCAGTAACATTGGGCTCAAGCCAGCAACCTTGGGCTTCAAGTCAGCAAAGATGGGGTCATGTTTATAATCCTATGCTCAAGACGCAGCCCTGCACTCAAGCTGGTGAGCCCACCCTTAAGCCAGATGAGCCCATGCTAAACCTGGTGACCTCAGGGTCTTGAACTTGGGTCCTCAGCATCCCATGATGCTCTAGCCACTGTGCCACCACCAAGTCAGACATAAGTTTTCATCTCTCCATGCTTCCAGTCTGTACTATTGGTCTCACGTCCATTTAAAATATTCAAAATAAGTTGCTGAATGAAAAAATTTTTATTTAAAAAAATTATAATTTTACAACACTGTGGATTTTATGAAAGTATAAATTATACTATCATTTTACAATGGTATCATTATAACTTAATAAAAGTTGTGATAAAGTGCTAAAAGACGTTTATTCTACATTAACTTGGGGTGTGCTTACTTATCCTTGTCTTTCCTATCAGATAGTATCATGCCTGGGATAAAACAGGCCATGAAGTACAATTTTGAATGAAAATATTATTAAATTACATTTATACAGGCATATTTTAAAAAGTGCTCACTGAGCACAGAGGTTGGAAACCAAGTACGAGAATGAGAGCCACTGAATTTTAATGCACAGTTTTGGCTGAAGCACTGAGAGTTTTGTTCTAAAGGCAAAGAGGTGAACATATAGCCACTGGAATACGGTCCATTTATATAATTCTTTAGCAAATCTGTTTTGCCATCTGTCTTGGTCTCTAAATAATTTAGAGTTCAAGAGTTTACACGGGGCTGCTCTCCGGCTCAACTATATTTGGGGGAAAGGATTACGGAGCTCTGAACTCCCATCTCAGGAAGGACAGATGGACAGAACTGCAGTGACGCCAGCCCACTGCCAATCTGTCTCTCTCTCTGCAGCTGCCATGATGGTCTCTGATGACTGATATCATTCTCCCCGGAAGATGGTCCATGGAAATTCTCGTCCCCTGCCAGGCTGTCCCAGTTTCATAAAGTAAAAGTCTGTCCAGCTTTACTGG
Organism: Rhynchonycteris naso; assembly: GCA_037038555.1. Lineage (NCBI taxonomy): Eukaryota > Metazoa > Chordata > Mammalia > Chiroptera > Emballonuridae > Rhynchonycteris > Rhynchonycteris naso. The sequence goes on along the minus strand of CM072995.1, from coordinate 209,058,652 downwards.
ATGAGGGGAAAAGAAAAAAAATATGCCACCAGTAAACAATTAATAAAAAGGGCTGTTTAAAAAAGATAGCAGCTGCTAGGAGGCCGCATGAATGCAGACACAGCAGAGCAATGAGGACAAGGTGGCTGTGTTGCTGTTTAGTTTCTCTTCTCTTTTTGTTCCCCCAACCTTTAGGGACAACATCACTTGCGAGTTAATGGAAACACCGTCATGGAATTTTTCTGAACAACAAAATGGTGACCCTCTGTCATTACTTCCATCCCAAAGCAGTTTTCCTCCCCAAATGTGGGAAAATGTAGCAGCCACCATCCTTTCCCTCAATTTATCCCTGCCTCCCTGTTCTCTCTTTCCTGATTAAGGTAGACATACATCACATTTAAACTAGAAAAATGTCTTGACAGCACCACTCAAATCAAGCAAGATATTAGTATTTAGGATTTAGTGAATTCTGAATTCCTGACCTATAGAGAGAGTTTATTCATCTGAAATCACTCCAGTTTAATGAGGTGTTTATTTACAGATTAGTGTAAATAACATTGAACTACTTAAAAAAGGATAAATGATTTTCATGCACCTTACTTTGGGTGCATTCATTAATACTGTAAAGGGTGCTATATTAGTGCCAGAAGCAATCGCCAAGGTAATTTTATCTAACATTTATCTTACACATAAGGAACCTAAAACCCACAAAGGGGAAGAGACCTGATATATTCATTCAGACAGCCACCTAAAGATTTCTACTACAGTTTCCATTAGCTTCCAAATGCAGTTGCAAAACATTCACAATTTTCTAATGCACTTATGAATGCTTTACTTGATTTGAACCAGACAAATGCTACTAACTCTAGTATTTATTATATTTGTAACATCAACATCATTTACTTTCTCCTCCTTTTCATTTAGTTTAGGAAATAGTTATCATACAATTTTATCATTGTATGACAATTAAAAAAAAACTTAGTAGGGTGGGACAGTATATTATTAAGGAACATGAGGTAGGAATCCACAATCAAGAGGAAATTAGAATTCTCAAATGTAGTTTTACTTATATTAAAAATATTTACTACAAAATTAAAAAGGTAACTATTTTGCAAGGAAAAAAAAGCATTTGCTGGCCCTTTATTTTTAAACACAAACTAGGGTAAGTATTGCCCTTAACTATGTTTTATTTCTATCTTAAAAGAATTGAACCTACAGATTCAAAAAAATAAATAAATATCAATTGAAGCTGAGATCATTCATTAATAACCCAAAGGAAAATCCCTAAGATACGACATAAAAGAAAAAAATGCATAAATTAAACTAGCAAAGTTCAAATGCATTTACTTTTAAGTATATTAAATGCTTCTTATGATGACTATGAACAAATAAATGCAACCAAAGAAATTCTTGGTAGAAATTATTTGCAGTGAATCAGTTCCTAAATAAACTAATTTTTTCAACACATGCCTATTTTCCCCACAGACACACACACAAAAAGATGCTCTTCAGATAGAGAAATATGGTAGGAAGCAGAGATTAATTACTCTGAAAACAACTGCAAAGCTTGGTAGGTAGTTTGTCAAAAATAGTGTCCTCATTTGAAGAAATGAACTGTAGTTAGTATCACTAGTGCTAGAAAGTTATTTCTGAAAGATATTAACAGATGTAAACTTCATTTCCTCTGCCCATGAGTTGCCACACAATCTCTCTGATTCTCTTCTAATATTGCACAGAATTTGAAGGGGACTGGGGGTGGAGCTAGGGGGTAAAGGGAAGAGAGAGGGGTGCTAACCACAACAAAGGAAGTGTAAAAAAATCAAGGTAAAGAAATCGTCCCTATTTATCTAGGGTTCCCATCATTATTGCATTCCCTTCTGCCACCATCCTTCCCCCATGAAAAAAAGTAGAGTTGATTTTGCCATAAAGGTCAAAAAAAGAAAAAAGAAGAATACCTGATCCTAATTACAATCTGATGTTAAGGAAGCCAGATGTGTACTACACAAACATGTGGAAGAAGAATGAAAAGTTATGGACACATTCAAACAACTGTTTTAAGGGGAATGGAGATTTATTGCATAAATCCAATAGGACAGATGAGTTGCGAACCATCTGGTAAGTGACTTACATAGCCCCATACATTAGCATCCGTTGTCATGTTTTCAAAGTACAGAATTCCAAAACTGCAGATGAGTCTTCTGAATGCAATGAGCTTGCAGCACTGGATTTAAAAAAAAAAAAAATCCCAAAAGAAAGCCTTGGACCTGACCTTCATATAGAATGCTGTGTGGTGTTTTGGAGGTTAACGTAAGCTTCCATCAGCCCTCACAATCACCTTACACAGAGAGGTCGGGGAAAGTTATGATTACAATCACCATTTTACAGGCAGGTACCTGGGATTCAGAGGGTTTCAGTGACTTTCCCAAGGGTACCTGTATGACGGTGGCAGAGTCAGGACCCTGAGCTATGATCTGTTCACCTCCTTTGACTACCTCTTAGATGTGAATTGGAAGGCAAGCCTTATTGGGTATGAGAGCATCTATGTAGGCTTACCAGACTGCTCCTGAACTGGGTGTAAGTTATTGAGGGAAGGGACTAAGCAGTTCCAGGAGCTGGCACAGTACCTGTTCAGGTAGGAAGACAGTGAAAGCTTGTTGAATAAATGAATGAAGAAAGAGATGCCAAGCAGTTCCTAGTGACTAGAATGTACTCAGCAATGTGACAGATGTTGGAATAAATAAACAAAATCTAGATTGCATCCCAATAAGACTAACAAAACAGAAAAAGCCAAGCACAGATATCATTACACCTAAATTGATCACTGTCGAGTTTTAAGTACCAGAGTAGTAAAGGAGAGGTCCAGTACAAGTTAGAATTTCTCATGGACCTGGAAATAATTACTGTATTTTTTGCTCCATAAGACGCACCTGACCATAAGACACACCTAGGGTTTTAAGGAGGAAAATAAGAAAAAAAATATTCTGAACCAAATAGTGTGTGAAAATATTTAATAAAAACCGTATTTTTTGCTCCATAAGATGCATGGGCATTTTCCACTCCACCTTTGGGAGGAAAAAGTGTGTCTTATGGAGCAAAAAATATGGTAACTCATCAATGATAGAGGAAATGGGAAGGAGTAGACAGTGACCTTTACATCCACAAAAATAAAGCAAAAGCACGGAGTTTTTAAAAGTAGCAGTGAAAATGACATTGGCAAAAGTAAGATTATGTTTACTTTTATTATCTTCAATTTTTAAGATTGCCTAAGAAATGTGATCATTTTCACACACTGTCAGCTGCTGAGTCCAAGAGGAAAACATGGAGGAAGATGAAATTTTTGTCTAAATAGAAAGCTCAGATATACAGGTTGCAGAAAGGGAGTCTGCGGTGCCTAGAGAAAGGGAGAGTCTATAGTTCCCACATGACCATGAAGCTTGAGTTAAGCCCAGCCAAGGGGACAAAAGGGAGCATCTCAATGACTGTCACATTGGGTTCTTTTGAATCCGTCATGTCTTCCCACACGAGGTCCCTGCAGTAGGAGCCTTCACAAAGGCAGGTAGGACAATTAATGAGCTCCTTCTCTCCAACGAATATGCCTCCCCACACACAGTGGTAGCCCTGCAAAGATCAGGGGCATGCCTGTCATTGCAGTCAGTTCCAGGTAGTTACCATGAAGAATATCACTGCAAATGAGGCTCTGCTTTTAACACCACTGTGGAATAGTAATTCCTTAATTCTTATTCAAATCCGGCAGGCAAGATAATATAACTTGATCTAAATTGGCCATGTGATCCTGATGGCATCCTGCTAATGGGCTGTTCACTTAATTTATGTAATTTTAAAAAATTAAATAGTCATATTTTAAATCCCCACTGCAGTTCTTCAGATTGAAAGTACAATGTTTAAAAGTTACAGTGTCTTTATAAGTCAGCATGACCAAACTTCCTGTCTTGTTGACTGTGTGCTCCTAAACTTTTACCTCTTCTTGGGTCCCCATTTGGCTTGGGAGGAATATTCCAGAATTCCATAAGAGAGTCACGTCATGCTCTGCTATGGGGAAACTAGGCTTGTTGATTTGGGTTTAGTCTGAAATGTAATTCTGTTGCTTTATGAGCAGATAGTAAGAACCCAGCATGCTAGGTTACAGATATATTTACAAAGAAGACTTCACCGAGCAGGGCAACTGCCCTATCAGAAAGCCCCCAAATCAAATTCACTCTTTGTTATATACACAATTCCAAAATCAAAACAGAACAGGCACCACATTTCAATTGATGAGCCATTTACAGAGTGCTATTGTGTTCAAGGCATTGGACCAGCTACTGGTAAATTCACCTTTGTTTTAAAATCAATTTAGTTCCCCTGGTCTATGTGTGTAGATGTGCCTGAGCCTTTATCGGACTTCCCTCGATTCACGGTTTAGAGTAACTTTCCCAACAAAGGGAAGGCTTCTCAGAGGTGCGCAATCCGTTTGGCTGGTTGACATAAGAATACTTTCATGGTCCAAGTAGAGTGATGTTCACATGAACTGATGGTTACAATCTAATATGTTAGTGCAATGTAAAATGTATCCACCGAGGAAACATATCGCACAGCAGAACATGTAAGAAAGAAAAATGAGGTCATATTGGGGTATGAACAACGTAATGAAGAATTGGAGACACCAACACGATCCATGAATGTGTTACAAACAGGCCTTTGAAAGTTTCCTTACCCTCCTATAAACTGGTATACCCTCAGGAATCCATTTAACAGCTAAAAATTATTATTGAATTTAAAAAGCAGTATTTTGCTGGTCTATTTTCTTAGCTACGATATTGACAGAATCTACAAACATCATAATTGCTTTTCATTTTCTGGGTATTTACGCCTCATCCTTTAAGAAGATAAAATTTCCCTTATTTTTCAGATTAAAAAACTGAGGGTCCAAGGGGCAACATAACTTATCCACAGTCCCTGAGTTGTCAGAAAGACTTGAACTTGGCTCTGGCTGACTCCAAAGCCCAAGTTTCGCCACAGGGCCACTCCAACCAAATGACTCAGATTCGAATGTGCAGTATTGCTGCTACCTCTAAATTCAACAGGCTTTCCTGAAATAGTCTGAATGCCACACATCACATTCTTATGATAGAAAAATACTTCCTCAGTTTTCAGGAACAGATTTTAAACTCGAGCTATCAGAACACAATCACGTTTAATTTCGATGCTATCCAAATACAGGTCTGACTTAGGTCCAGAAAAATGGGCAGATTTACTCTTGTTCCTTAAATAGGCTGTCACCTTATAAAAAGATGGTCTTGAGTGTTCTTCCTGGCGTGTACTAAAATTGTCTTACAAAAGTATAATAGTGTTTGGGGTCTTTTTACATTTAAAAATATATACTATATCTCTGTGGATAGAACACTGCACTTTTCCTTTTTTTAATTTTTTTATTTTTTATTTTTTTGAAGTTAGAAGCAGGAGGCAGTCAGATTGACTCCCGCATGTGCCCGACCGGGATCCACCCGGCTTGGCCATCAGGGGCCAATGCTCTGCCCATCTGGGACATAGCTCTATCTCGGCCAGAGCCATTCTAACGCCTGAGGAGGAGGCCATGAGGCCGTCCTCAGTGCCCAGGCCACCTTTGCTCCAATGGAGCCTTGGCTGCAGGAGGGGAAGAGAGAGATAGAGAGGAATAAAAGGTGGAAGGGTGGAGAAGCAGATGGGTGCTTCTCCTATATGCCCTGACCGGGAATCGAACCTGGAACTTCCACATGCTAGACCAACACCCTACTGCTGAGCCAACCGGCCAGGGCCACCCTGCACTTTTCTATTCACTAATATAACTGACCTACCTATTCACAAGTGTTTTCCAATATTCTGTCACACACAGAAACACCCAACCCTGTCCTCTGAATGGCCAATGTTTTGCTCTCTGCATGAACTACAAGATACTCATTCTCCCTTAACTGTATTTAAAACAGACGGAACAAGTGCATATCTTTTCACATACCTTTTATATGCAAAATGTAGGAAACAACTATTCAGGACCAGAAGAGGGAACATTCTCCCCATTTAGAAATGTTCATTTTCAATCTCCCCCTGAAAAACAGTTAAATCTTAGATGCAGTGAGATTCTATGAACTTTGAGTATTCTTTATTAGGATGCTTCCTCTGCCTGATTGGTTAAAGCAGACAACACAATCTGTAATAGATTTTTTTTACACTGAACAACTAATTTTGTCTTCCCCCCCAAAAAAGCGCTCTATAGTTTATTAACTGTGCAATCACAATTTTCTGAGGTTCCCTCATCAAATTATTCCTACAACAATGCAATTTTTGCCTTGTTTTACTCCTATTTCAAAAAGGGCTTTCTACGATGGCTCTTATTAAGACAGTCAGTCACTCTTGTCTAATGTAGTGTTGTTGTTGTTTTTCTCATGGCAACAATTCATTATTACAGCTGAAAAAAAATTTTTAACCCAAGCCTGGGCTTTCCTTTCCTTATTTCCTATTTTCGATAACATCATTAAAATATTGTCTGCAAACAGCAGCAACCAGTGGACTAGGCTATGTCATTCTTCAGAAATAGAAATTTCAAATCAAGAAATAACCCACTAACTTTCTTTGCCTATTTGTTGCTGTTGGTTTTTTTGTTTGTTGTTTCATTTTATTTATGCACTTATTTCACACTCAGCTCTATAATCATAATCTTCGATAAAATGACTATGTTCTTAAAATCTTTTTTAAAGTGCTCTTTTTCTTCCTCATAGCCAGCAAGATACACTGACTATATTTTACCTTTCTCTGTTTTATGGACAGGCATGTGAGATTCAGACAGACTCTCACTAATACCAACATCACAATTTGCTTCTGCAGAATCAAAGAAACATCCATTTTTATTTAGTGGCTAGCACCCCACCGAACTCCTGCCCCTCAGTGGAGCCACCTCCACCCCAAATGTCAAATGCATGCATGAATGAAAGTCCAGAAACAGAGCCCCGGAGATCGATACGTGCAATGGAGAAAGCATTTATGTTCTCAGGGATGGAGTGCACCATGATTCTAAATGGATCAGAGATATGATCCCCGACCCCTGTGAATGGAAAAGACACTGGATGCCACCAGGGAAGATCCCAGCCCTAATGCGGTGAGGTAATGTGGCAAAGAATAGCATAGCTGAGCAATAAAATGCCGCTCAAAGGGATCTTAAAATAAGCTCATCCTTGTCTGCCCATCCTTGGAAGGAGGAGAAAAAGCAAAGGAGTGGAGTGTTGGAGCTAGAAGCCCTCAGAACCAAGAGGAAGGAACTTTCACTTCCTGGCACATCCCCTGAAGTTACACCCTGAACAGTTGCAGAGTTATCTCAGCATGTTTTCCTAGGAATATAAGTGAAAGACTGCTGACAACTCTGAGGTGGGCAGAATTAGGGATGGGGGGGTTAAGACGCTGACTCTCCATGCAGGGCGAGATCCAGCAGACGTGGCCCTGATGCAGGCTCTGGCTGAGAAGGTTGCTGAAGTGCGCATTTTAAGCCAAAATGCCAATAAAATGGTCAACGTTTGCCCATGCTAGGCACATTGCAGTGCCTCTGGAGCAAAGAGAGATTCAGCAGTCTGTCAATCAAAGGTCCAAAGGCTGACGGACCATGGAAGCCACTTCTGACCTTGCGAGGCCACCAAGACAAGGAGGACAGAAAGTGGCTGACAGAAGAAATCTCCCAATGAAATAGAACAAAACAAAATTATTGCTAAGGGGAGTTTCTCCTCCTTGACCTCCTTTGCAAATCTATGGGACACCATTTTAGGCTTTTACCGAAATGTCTATAAGGCCAATGAGATGCTCTCATAAAAAAAAAAAAAGAAAAGAAAAGAGGATACTATTTGCCTCCTTTTAGAAGCAGGTATTTATCATTTTGTTTTTGGTTTTTGTTGTTTCTCAATAGTATTTCTCATTGGATGGAACATCTCATATATTCATTGGCTTTGCTTTCTTGGTAAATCAATTCCTAATGAATCAAGAGTTGATTCTAGATGACTATATGAGGTCATTTAAGTCTAATAATTATTTTATTGTGTACAGATGTGGAAAAAAGATAAAAAGCTGGTCTCTCTTCATTTATTCCAGGTGAGAGCTGAAATATCAGATGGAGTCTAAAATGGAGATAGCCTAGCATGCTGACGGAATAAAATTAATGTCATCTGCATGTGGAAGTCTTATGATCAAGTGAATTTACTTGCTTGAGAAGTTGTTGACTTGGGGGTATATAGCTATCATCTTTTCCTAGACAAGGATTAATAGGTCTAAAAGTTTTCATTGAAATCCAACTACAACCTATAAGTTGGGGATGCAAATATAAATAAAATACAATCCCAACTTGACTCCTCAGGTTTGGAGGTGAAGTCTTAAACACAATCAGGCATTTATGATATTGTAAGTGGCGTGCCCCCACTGCTGCTCTTGTTGGGCTAGAAAGACAACATCAGGGGTCTACAGTGACTATTTACTGAGCGAGTCCAATGGGCAAAAGAGCGCATTCAGATAAATCCATCCCTCTCTGCCCTGGCTCTGATAGCATTCTTCATCACCAGTTAGATTCGTGGACACATCAACCTGACACAGGTGGCCTGTGATGTAATAACCCAACCCGTGGGAATGCCAATTTGATCAAAGAGACATGAACCTAGTATTTAAAAATTACTATATAGTAGACACACACACACACACACACACACACACACACATTCTGTGCCCCTCCTATTGGACTGCTCCATTCCCATGTCTGTATTCCCAGCATGCTAACCAATCCATTTGCTCCCAGCCCTCCCGTCCAAACTTTAGGATCATTATTTCTAGGAAAGAAATAATAAAGAATGATTACACAATCTTATTTGGGGAAAAAAGCTAACATATGGGCATCAAGGCCAAAAATATGGATTTTAAGATAAAACATATGGATGCCCATATGGATAAAAAGGGGAGGGGGGGGTTTCTGAGCTAGAAACTCTGTGGCTGCATTTTGTATGCCTATCTGTACGGTATGGTTTCTCCTGGCTGCCGAATGACGCTGTCTGCTGGCAAATTCGTGTGTTAGAAATTAGCATGTAAATTTCACAAAAAAGCTGTACCATTTTTATCTCTATTATATTAAAAAAATAATAATTCCCTTAATCCTTTCCATCACCTAGTAGCTCAACAAGTAATGGATTTTCATGACATGGTGAGACTTGTTACAGTCAGTCCTGATGCTGAACCTCTTCTTGATGTGCAACTAGTAAGAAAATTCTCTCCTGTATACATGCACATACCTAACAGGGGCACACTTATGATCCTGCCTCTGTCTTGTGTGGCTGCCTGTAGCATAGCAAAAGATATCTACAAGTTCCTCTTTAGTATATATTCTGGAGGGTCCCATACCATAGAGACAGCAAATGGTGGGTCAATTAAGAGATAAATTCTCCATAAAGTTTCTATCTTAGTCTCTTCAATTTTATCCATGGAGACCCTTTTCCTAGAGGGGACAAAGGGAATGGCAGCATCAAGAGAAATCAGGAGACTTTGGGGGCCATGTGTCCTTCACGCTGTGCCTATTTTTAGCTCAGTGGATTCTCTGTGAGCATATATTTAAATTTGAAGTTATCATACAATTCACAAAAAGAAAACACCCTTCCATGAAGAACTTTTCATGGACCTTTTTTGCCATTCATACTACTAGAATATAAATTCACACAAGGTATCTGGTCAGGGGCAGATACCATGTCACATGTGTCCACCAAGGAAACTCTCCCATTGATTTTCAGCCCCTGGCACTCTAGATTTCACAAGAACATCCATTGCCTTCTATCCTGGAGGTTTCCAGTTGGGTCTATACCTCCAACAGGGCAAAGAAGGCAAACTACTTTTACTTAAAAATAATATTACGGGGAGTTGAGGTGTGGTATCATTAGCTAGGAGGGACTTATATCAGTTTCCCCTGCCACTTTAAGGAAGTAAAAGTGAATATTGGGGGGTTAGAGGGTCTCAGATTCTGCAAACCGAGTCTGTAAGATTCTCTTTGAATCAATTTATACCAGTGGCACAGAAGATAAAGACAATGAGGAGAAACTAAATCCCACAAAAGAGCGGAGCAGAGGAGGCTGATGTGTAGGAACAGACACAGCGCTGGCCTCATACACTTTAACAGCATCCAGAAATTGCAGCAAGGACAGCTGGCACAACTGAGTTATCAAACTGTTCTCCCTACCACCCGCCTGCTCGGTATCTCTACAGTGGAATAGAAGTCAACTCTGTGCGTTCTTATTATGTGATGGCCAAGCTTACCTTGTTTGAAGGTACTTTTCTCCACAGTTATCCATCATGAACAATAAACAGTTGCTGCATTTATGAATCAAGTCTAAGTTCCCTAAATGGACATTGAAGGCGATTCACAATCTGCTCCTCAGCTCCCCTTCCAAATTTACTTTCTATATAATTTTATTTAAATAGATACCACACTCAAACTACTTGCTGTTTCTTGTAAAAACATATCCACCTCCAGGGCCCGAGACCCTGCTGCCTAGAATGTTCCCTTTCTGCCATTTTCCTTCCTTCAATAGCATTTATTGAGCGAACCATTTGCCATGCAATCTCACCGCTAGTGGAAATATATTGGCGAACCAGTAGATAACAGCTTTGGAGTTCAGGAAGCTCATAATCAACTCGAATTTCAAACCAGCCTTGGAGGCTCAGCAAGAACTCCCAATGCCTTGCTGATGCTTCAGCAGTTAGGAATGACCCCAATTCTCCAACAGGTCAGACTAAAATTCCACAGTGCCTTAGAGAGGATCAGAGCCCCATCGAGCACATGGGAACCTGGGTATACTTTAAAGATACAAATAAAACGAGCTTTCAAGATAAGTGGTGGAGGGAGCATGTTCCGCCTCCTGGGAGCTCACCTGCCTTCCCCTACACCTCTTCTTCCCCCCAGATAAAGAGGCAGATGGGAACCAGTCAGATCCCGGCGCTCTGGTTCACACCTAATCTCCAGGCCGTGGAGTGGAACGGCCCTGTCTGCTGTGGAAAGGGAATGACCAGAGACTGATGAGCAGTGGGAAAAAGGAGAGGAGGGAGACAGAGAAGCCATCTCCCTCCGTCTCTATCACCGGGACACCCCACCTTTCAGCCACCTTCCTGCTAGTGAGCAGCTCTCATCCACTCTCTTCCTATTCAAACTCCATGCCTTTGGGCAGCTCACCCCATAGCTGAGCCTTAGTTTCTCCTGCAAAATTTGATTCATAAGAGCAACTAGGACGGCAAGATGGCGATGGAGTAGGCAGACGTACCAACTTTCAACTCCCAGAACCAAAGTGGATTATAACTTAATTTTAAGAACCATCATCTGGATAAACCAACTTTGAACTAAACTAAGTGGACTCTTAACCAAGGAACACTGAAGAAGCCACATTGAGACTGGTAGGAAAGGCAAAAACACAGAGAGCCCGGAGAGACCTGCGTGGCGGGAGGAGAGTTTGGTGGAGAGGGAGGGACCTGGGTCCCAGGAACCAAGCCCCAGCCTGCAGTCCCAGAGCCTAGAAGAGGAGTTTGGACAGTATTGAGCTGTGAAACAAGTGAAGATACTGTTTGTAAGAAAGAGACAGTTTTCTCAGACCCAAGATTCTTCTTAAAGGGACAGCGCAGACAACCTCTCTCACAACCATGCACGCAGGGCTCCATGGAACGGGGACAGAGGAGAGGACCAGAGCAGCGGGAAGAGAGTGTGGACTGGAAGGCACAGGGAGAAATACTCTGAGGGAGAGCCTACCTAACCCCTGGGCTGAGTCACTTCCCTAATCAAAATCGAATATTTCCCCTGGAAGTAGCAATACCAGCAAAGGGAGACAGGACACCAGCCAAACAAGCTCTCCTGCAGCACTTATAGCACAGTAACTTAGAGGGAGGGAGCTTCCAGGACTATAGTATGGAGTGTTAGGGTCTGAGCTGCAGTGCACCCACCCACACTGCTGAGGGCTTGCTGGAGGGACGGTGGAGACAGGACGCTGAAACACGGTTCTGTCGGTGGGGGCAGAGGCCCAGCTGGTGTGAGCCCGGTCTAGCCCAACAGGGGTGGAGGGGATGTGCTAAAGCGGTCCGGCGGCTGTGGGCCCGCCTGCAGCCCACCTGTGGAGAAAAACGGGAGGCCAGGAACGGGCAGGGATCTGCTCTGCAACCCTGCGCAGGCTGGCCCTGACCGCGGGGGCGGGGCTGGGACCAGGCGGAGGCTCGTGGCCTGAAAAACCGCAGTTTGTCATCCTGCGTGCGTGAGTTGGCTCTTAACGTGAGAGTGGGGCTGGAGCCCGGGGCGAGAGGAGGTTCGCAGCTGAGCGCACGCCAGCAGCCCCACCCGGCCTGAGAAACTGTGGTTTGCGATCGTGTGCAGGAAGGCCCTGGCCTTGGGGGCGGGGATAAAGCTCCAGATAGGCGGAGGCTCACAGCTGAGTGCTCATCAGCAGTCCTGTCCAACCCGAGAAACTGAGGTGAGCAGGCTCTGACCAAGGGGGTTGGGCAGAAGCCCAGGAACAGGCTGGGTCACAGATGAGCAAAGGTGCTCACCTCTACCCTTGGTGCTGAGGCTTGTGGCTTGAATGCAGTGTGCAACCCAACCTGTGGGGGAGAGGCGAAGGCCCAGGCAGGCTGAGGCTTGTAGAGTCGGGCACCAGAACACAGCCCCTCCCACAGAAGAGAGGCGGAAGTCACAGCAACAGCCTCAGTAGGCCGGCGCTGGCAACGCCCATACCCAACTGCCCTAGGCAGTGGCAGAGGACGTGGCGGGCATTGAGACAAACCACACCTAGAGAACACAAAGGCAACACCCATTAGACTCCAGTGGCCACACCCTTCTTATAAACAGACAAAATGGGCAGGCAGAGAAATGCAACCCAAATGAATCAAGAGAAATCCCCAGAGAAGGACCTAAATGAACCAGACATAACCAAATTACAAGATGCAGAAATTAAAATAATGATAGTTAGGATGTTGAAAGAGATTAGAGTAACAATGGATAATCATTATGAACACCTAAATAAGGAGATAACAAGTATAAAAAACGAAATTGAAATAATAAAAAAGAATCAGACAAAAATGACAAAAACAGTATCAGAACTGAAGACCACAATAGAAGGAATTAAAAGCAGGATGAATCACGCTGAGGATAAAATCAGTGATTTAGAGAACACAATAAACAAAGGCACAGAAGCAGAGCAGAAAAAAGAGAAGAGACTAAAAAAATGTGAGGAAACTCTAAGGGAGCTCTGTGACAACATGAAGAGAAACAACATCCACATCATAGGAGTTCCAGAAGAAGAGGAGAGAGAACAAGAAATAGAAACTTATTTCGACCAAATCATAGCAGAAAACTTTCCTAAATTAAGGCTGGAAAACATTGCACACATTTAAGAAGCACAAAGAACTCCATTAAAGAGAAACCCAAGAAATCTACACCAAGACACATCATAGTTAAAGTACCAAAGCTAAGCGATAAAGAGAAAATTTTAAAAGCTGCTAGAGTAAAAAAGGCTATCACCTACAAAGGAGCCCACATAAGGATAACATCCGACTTCTCAACAGAAACACTTGAGGCCAGAAGGGAATGGCAAGATATACTCAAAGTAATACAGAACAAGAACCTACAACCAAGACTACTTTATCCAGCAAGGCTAACGTTTAAAATTGAAGGAGAAATAAAGAGCTTTCCAGACAAAGAAAGCCTCAAGGAATTCATCAAAACCAAACCAATTCTGCAAGAGATGCTAAGGGACCTGGTGTGAACACGTCAAAGGGAGGAAAGAATATAGCAAAAGAAGAATACAGCTTTAAAGAATAAAATGGAAATAAACAACTACATATCAATAATAACCTTAAATGTAAATGCATTAAATGATCCAATCAAAAGACATAGGGTAACTGCATGGATAAAGAAACAGGACCCATACATATGTTGTCTACAAGAGACACACCTTAAAACAAAAGATGCACATAGACTGAAGGTAAAAGGATGGAAAAAAACATTCCATGCAAATGGAAATAAAAAAAAAAGCTAGGGTAGCAATACTTATATCTGACAAAATGGACTTTAAAACAAAAGCTGTAGCCTGACCTGTGGTGGTGCAGTGGATAAAGTGTCGACCACTGAGGTCGCCAGTTCAAAACCCTGCACTGGTCTGGTCAAGGCACATATGGGAGTTGATGCTTCCAGCTCCTCCCCATTTGTCTCTTTCTTTCTCTCTCTCTCTCTCTCTCTCTCTCTCTCTTTCTCTCTCTCTCTCTCTCTCTCTGTGTCTCCTCTCTAAACTGAATAAAATAAAAAAATTTAAAACAAAGGCTGTAGTAAAAGATAAAGAAGGACACTATATAATGATAAAGGGAACAATACAACAGGAAGATATAACTATTATAAATATCTACGCACCAAATATAGGAGCCCTGACATACATAAAGAAGACTTTGATGGATATAAAGGGCGAGATTAATAGCAGTAATATAATAGTAGGGGATTTCAATACCCCACTAACATCACTGGATAGATCCTTAAGAAAGAAAACTAATAAAGAAACAGCAGACTTAAAGGAGACACTAGATCAACTTGATTTAATAGATATCTTCAGAACTTTTCACCCTAAAGCAATAGAATATACATTCTTCTCAAGTGCTCATGGTACATTTTCTAGAATAGACCACATGTTAGACACAAAAATGGTCTCAATAAATTTAAGAAGATTGAAATCATATCAAGCATTTTCTCTGATCACAATGCCATGAAACTAGAAATTAACCACAAAAGAAAAACTGAAAAATACTCAAACACTTGGAACCTAAACATCATGATATTAAATAATGAATGGATTAACAATGAAATCAAAGAAGAAATAAAAAAATTTCAAGAAACGATTGAAACTGATCATACATCAACTCAAAATTTATGGGACACAGCAAAAGCAGTACTGAGAGGGAAGTTCATAGCACTAAAGGCATACCATCAGAAGCTAGAAAAAGCTCAAATTAGCAACCTGACCCTGCACCGAAAAGAATTAGAACAACAATTGCAAATAAAGCCCAGGACCAGTAGAAGAAAGGAAATAATAAAGATCAGAGCAGAAATAAATGACATAGAGGTTAAGAAAACAATACAGAGGATCAATGAAACCAGGAGGTGGTTCTTTGAAAAGGTAAACAAGATTGATGTACCTTTACCTAGACTCACCAAGAAAAAAAGAGAGAGGACTCAAATAAATAAAATTAGAAATGAGAATGGAGAAATAACAACTGATACAACAGAAATACAAAGCATTGTAAGAAAATACTATGAAGAACTCTATGCCAAAATATTAGACAACCTAGGTAAAATGGACAAATTTCTTGAATCATATAATCTTCCAAAAATCAATCTGGAAGGAATCAAAACACCTAAATAGACCAATTACAAGAAATGAAATCAAAACAGTTATCAAAAAGCTCTCAACAAAGGAAAGTCCTGGGCGTGATGGCTTCACAAGTGAATTCTACCAAAAATTCAAAGAAGAACTAACTCCAATCCTCCTCAAGCTATTTCAAAAAATTCAAGAGGAAGGAAGATTCCAAACTCCTTTTATGAGGCGAGCATCATTCTGATCCCAAAACCAGGCAAAGACAACACAAAGAAAGAAAATTATAGGCCAATATCCCTGATGAATTTAGATGCTAAAATTCTCAACAAAATATTAGGCAACTGGGTCCAGCAATATATGAAAAAATATCATACACCATGATCAAGTGGGATTTATTCTGGAGAGACAAGTTTTGTTCAATATTCGCAAATCAATCAATGTGATTCATCACATAAACAAAAGGACAAAAATCACATGATAATTTCAATAGATGCCGAAAAACCATTTGATAAAATCCAGCACCCATTCATGCTCAAAACTCTCAGTAAAGGAAATACAGGGAACATTCCCTAACATGATAAAGGTCATCTATGACAAACCCACAGCCAACATCATACTAAATGGACAAAATTAAAAGCAATCACCTTCAGATCAGGAACAAGGCAGGGGTGTCCCCTTTAACCACTCTTATTCAATATAGTTCTGTTAGTCCTAGCTACAGCAATCACACAACAAGCAGAAATAAAAGGCATCCAAATTGGAAAAGAAGAAGTAAAACTGTCATTATTTGCAGATGATATGATATTGTATATAGAAAACCCTAAAGTCTCAGTCAAAAAACTACTGGACCTTATAAATGAATTCAGCAAGGTGGCAGGATATAAAATTAATACTCAGAAATCAGAGGCATTTTTATATACCAACAAAGAACTGTCAGCAAAAGAAATTAAGGAAACAATCCCCGTCACTATTGCAGCCAAAAAAATAAAATACCTAGGAGTAAATTTAACCGAGGAGGTTAAGGACTTGTACTCGGAAAATTATAAAACATTGATAAAAGAAATCAAGGAAGATACAAACAAGTGGAAGCATATACCGTGCTTATGGCTAGGAAGAATAAACATCATTAAAATGTCTATATTACCCAAAGCAATTTATAAATTCAATGCAATACCAATTAAAATACCAATGACATACTTCAAAGATATAGAACACATATTCCAAAAATTTATATGGAACCAAAAATAACACGAATAGCCTCAGCAATCCTAAAAAAGAAAAAATAAAGCAGGAGGTATCACTCTTCCAGATATCAAGGTATACTACAAGGTCACTGTACTCAAGACAGCCAGGTACCTGCATAAGAACAGGCACATAGATCAATGGAACAGAACAGAAAACCCAGAAATAAACCCACACCTTTATGGACAACTGATATTTGACAAAGGAGGAAAGAACATACAATGGAGTAAAGACAGCCTCTTTAACAAATGGTGTTGGGAAAATTGGACATCTACCTGCAAAAAAATGAAACTAGACCATCAACTTACACCATTCACAAAAACAAACTCAAAATGGATAAAAGACTTAAATTTAAGCCGTGAAACAATAAGCATCTTAGAAGAAAACATAGGCAGCAAACTCTCCGACGTCTGTAGCAGCAATATATTTGCCGATTTATCTCCATGGGCAAATGAAATATAAAGCAAGATAAACAAATGGGACTTTATCAAACTTAAAAGTTTTTTCACAGCTAAAGACAATAAGAACAGAATAAAAAGACAAACCACACAATGGGAGAACATATTCGACAGCACGTCTGATAAGGGGTTAATAACCAAAATTTATAAAGAACTTATAAAACTGCACACCAGGAAGACAAACAATCCACTCAAAAATTGGGCAAAAGAAATGAATAGAGATTTCTCCAAAGAAGACATACAGATTGCCAATAGGCATATGAAAATATGCTCAACATCACTAATCATTAGAGAAATGCAAATTAAAACCACAATGAGATATCTCCTCACACCAGTCAGAATGGCTTTCATCAGCAAAACAACACAGAACTAGTGCTGCCGAGGATGTGAAGAAAAGGGAACTCTTCTGGACTGCTGGTGGGAATGCAGACTGGTGCAGCCACTGTGGAAAACAGTATGGAGATTCCTCAAAAAATTAAAAATTGAACTGCCTTTTGACCCAGCTGTTCCACTTTTAGGAATGTACCCTAAGAACACCATAGCACTGTTTGAAAAGAAGAAATGCGCCCCCATATTCGTGGCAGCATTGTTCACAACAGCGAAGATCTGGAAACAGCCCAAGTGTCCGTCAGAGGAAGAGTGGATTAAAAAGCTTTGGTACATAAATACTATAGAATACTACTCAGCCATAAGAAATGATGACATCGAATCATTTACAACAAAATGGATGGACCTTGATAACATTATATGGAGTGAAATAAGTAGAAAAAAAAACTGAGAACAGCATGATTTCATACATAGGTGGGACATAAAAGTGAGACTATGAGACATGGACAAGAGTTTGGGGGTTACGGGGTGGGGGGAGGAAAGAGAGGTAAGGATAGGGGGTATGGGAAGGGCAGAAAGAAAACCAGATAGAAAGTGACAGAGGACAATTTAACTTTGGGTGATGGGTATGCAACATAATTGAATGATAAGATAACCTGGAGATGTTTTCTTTGAACATATGTACCCTGATTTATTAATGTCATCCCATTAAAATTAATTTAAAAAAAGAGCAAAGAAAAAAGAAAGATAAGTGGTGAAGGAATTAAAGATACCTTCTGCTTCTTCCTTCACTCAGCTGAGTATGTTATTTGTCTTAAGTACAGGGTTTGGCAAATAAGAAGCCACCAATATATTTTTTATTTAATTGTAAATGGGAATAGGATATAGTTTCCTTCCACAATCTTAGGGAGATGATACGATAAAAATCAATAGGCAAGAACATAATGAAATACCTACTGGAAAAAAATGACGTTGGCAGGAAAGGGACTACTCTGCAAAGCATGAAAAATGTAAAGGTCAGCCGTGTACCGACCGCTCCTGAAAGGTAGACCCCTACACACAAGAGTCTGCTTTTTGACAAGGGAACACAGTGCATCAAACGACAGAATCAAAACTAATTTGAAATGGTTGTCTAAATGTAATGTAATGTTCGATTCAATTAGAAGCGATGCCACAATTTGGAATTGAGTCAAAACAACGCATTATTCAGTGATGCTCTGGAATAGCTTTTCCAAAATGCATGTTGGCTGGAGTGTATGGATACGCTGACCTCCTGATCAGCAACAGAAACAAGCGATTTTCATAATGTTTACATGGTGGATTTTGTCCCTTCCCTCATCCTGAATTGCCAAATGAAGTCTGTATTCAGCTCTGATTATATCCTAGGTGCTGCCTGACTCTGAGTCCTCTTCCAAAAAAAAGCCTGTGCCGATGGGTCAGATCGGGAAACTCCGACCCTGACAGTGAAGTTCACTCCACAGACTCGGGAACCCACAGGGTATACACTCTTTAAAATAGATATCTTACCACCTGTGGTCAAATTCTCCATCGAGGGCCTGAACTCATACATCCCTGAGTCAGGTCATTTGTCCTGCAAATATTTTGGGGGAGAGGTGTTAGAAAAAGCCTGAATCAACCAGACGAATGTAAAATGTGCCAAGCTAGCCAGTTCCTACAGCCAGTTCCTACAGCAGCCTAAGACAACAGTTGCTACTCCTCGGCCCCTCAATCCAGTGCCTGGGCAGAGGGGCTATGATTATTTCTCTCTTGCTTGGAATTCATCTCTCTATTAAGTTTGCTGTCTTTGCAGAGGAGCCCGTGGGTTTTCACCCTCCTTCCCTGCTAGCTTACAATCTTATTTTTAGGAGGAAGAGAGAGACGAGGGGCTGGGGAAGGAGGCAATGGGGAGAAGCAGTGCAGGGGCGGGGGCTGCAACTTGCCAAAGCAGCACACGTTCACAGAGAACACAGTCAAGTGGTCAGAGGTAGCGCTGATGTTAATTAGCAGTGAAATGAGGAATGAACCAGCGTTAGCCCTGAGACTAATCAATGGGAAAAACCACTCCAAGCAGCCGCTTAATGAAGTAGTATACAGCTGTTTATTTTAGTCCGTTTTCTCCTGACCAAAAAAAGAAAAAAATTAAAAATCTCCATTAATTAATAAGGAAAAAAACCTCACTCAAGCCTACTTCTTTGCAAAGCCTGGGTAGGGCTCCAATTTATGTCTTTGTAGCCTTACTCACTATACTTATATATTTCCATAAATCAGACAAGACACACGCACTAGGCAACTAGGAACACTTGGACCATATCAGAAATAAGCTTTCTCTTTTTAACTTCTTCTCAGAGGTGTTCACACTTGTTTTGGCTTATAAAAAAACAAAACACACCACTTTTCCTTGAGAAGTGAAGCAGTCCGATTGTTTTGTAAGTGGAGCATATATATAAAAAATTTACATCGACGGAAAGGAAGACTCATACCTTTCAAACGTGAGGGAAATTACCTGGAAAATACTTTTGCTTGTTTCTCATCTTTTAAACACATGACTGACGTGTATCAAAGATACAAAACTATAATGCCTGTTATTTAAGACCTACTGACCTCTGGGAGTTGTTGGATAGCAGGCACATTACAACATGTCTAGGAACCAAAAAAAAAATGAGGGGGCCAATTAGACATAAGAATCTTTGTCATTTCCTAGGAAGGGTGAGAAAAGCAGGGAGATCAGTGTAAACAGAGCCTCTCCTTGAGAATTTCCCCTTCTACTCAATTGGAAGCTAACATTTTTCTCTGAAGGAGACCCATGTCCTTGTGCCTTCACAAGTTCCAGATCAACTAAAGCCCCTTTAGGGGCTTCTCAAGTGAGAATCTTATCCGTGACCCTGGCAACAAGCTTAGAGTCCACTTTTCCTCCTAATGATGAACATGTTAGTAAGAGTACATAGACTAAACTGTAGCCAGGCAGACTTGAATTAAAATATAATTTGGTGGGGGAACAAGGTGGGGGGTGGGGAAGAGAAAAGGAAAAAGAGGGATGAAAAGAGTCCCTTTCTCCTGCCTCTTTTTCCTCCCTCTTTTCTTCTTTCTCTTTAATAATTTGATAGGTAGAGCAGTACCCCCCTCATGATACAGAAAAATTAGTGTTTGCCAGTCTGTCCATGTGGAAATCAGAACAGAACTGTAAAGATCAGCCACAATGAGTGTCCTCGCCTTTTCTTTTGTAGACGAAATAAACTTTTTTAATAAACCAAGATGTGGCCACGATCTGAATCTGACAAGCTCAGGGAAAGCCTACACAATGGCCTTGCAAACTCAGGGCACTAAGGTAAACACAGGATGATCCAAATCAAATCTTCCTAACCAAATGCCGTTCATGGTGGGTAGTCACGTCCTGGGGAGCTATTCTCTATCTGAATGAAGGTCAAAGTTTGCTTTGAAGCCTGTCTGTTGCCTTTGGCATCTGCAATAATGTACCTGATACCATGCCTTTGAGGGTTGGGGGTAATTTTCTTTGTCTGCCCCTATAGGGCAGGCGTTTTACCAGGGCAGAAACCAACAAACCCTTCCTTTCATTGTTATTATTATCATGTTAACTAACTTGCCTGTCTTAATCCCTCCCTATGTAAGAGTGCTTTTAGTGTCTACATTTTCACTTTTACCTAATCCCAGAGATTTCCCCGCTTTGCTTTCTCTTGCCTCCCTTATTTATATCACCAATCAATTTCATGTAGCTCCTTATGTCTTCCCCTTTGATTCTAATGTATAAAATAAGTGGTGAAACCACCATTTGCTGGAGCATTTTCTCAATTCATTGAGACTTTGCTTCCCAGCCATTGTCAACAATTTGGCTCAAATAAACTCATAATAAAAAATTCTTACAGGTTTGGAAGTTTATTTCATATTGACACTTGAACCAGAGATTCAAACCCTAAGTGAAAGGGGAGGCTTCTCTCTCCTCCTACAAGTGCAACACCTTTGATGTTGTTTATTCCTCCTCACTGCCCCAAAGTGAGACTACACAAAGGATTACCTTTTTTAACATCATGCCCAGACCAATGCCATGAACACACATTCTTTTCCAAGGAAGGTCTCTGCCAACCTTTGGGCATACCTGAAAAAATAAATCCAGCTACAATTTCAACAGATAGATGCTTGGGTCTGTTGCTATTCTTCAGAAAGAAAGAGGCGCTCCACCTCCCATTACTGGAAGCATCTTTTGATACTTGGCCTGAGTGTTGTAATTCAGAGCCCCGGAGCCATTTTTTTTTTTAAAGCCTACTTTCCAGTACAATGAAGCATCATCATGGGCAAACAAAAACCAAAAACAAACCCTCCCTAAATGCAAACCAGGGGAATGACAGCACTCAGGTAATCCCCTTTATAGGTTGGTTTGATAGCTCAGGGTAAAAGAAACAAAGCAGCCAACAATGCTAGCACACCAACAGCTGGCTGGTAATTTGCCACAGCTTGTTAGGGGGAGCTGCAAACCCGAGATAGGCAATGAAAAGGTTAGAAATGATAGTTTATAAAAAGACAAATGACTCCAAAGACCACATTCTTTAAGTCGCTGAGGCAAAACATGTTTATTCGATTTGTTTGTATGCCTATTACAAAAATGCTACTTTGGGATTCTAGAACCCCAGTCTGTCAGTTTTTCAGTTCCTGCACTTTCATGGTTGCTTAGAGCTGTTTAATGCAAATATACTTCCAATAAGAGATTTCATGCCCCTAAATTACACCCAGTTAAAAGCAAATGAAAATGTAAGGTAAATAACTATAATCAGCCATATTATCTTTCTCCTGGCTCCTCTCACTTTACAGGCATATTTAAAGACATCTCTGGGGTCCTATCCTTTTTAACAAGCAGCAGCGTATTTCCTGGAATATTACTTAAGATGCTGTGCAGTGAACATTACACAGGTTAAAATGTTACCTAGAGACCTAGAAAGGATTGCATCTGTTGCAGAACTACATTTCTTTTTTTCTTCTTTTTTCCTTTTTGCCACATTTTAGAATGTTTGAGAAGATGAAAGCATATCTGCTGTGGAGGAGATGAAAAGAGACGAGAAGAGTTTACGTTTGTCTTTCATGTGTGAGTTCATTGATCAGTCACCGCAGCAGCCGAAGTTTGAAACAAGGAACTCTGGGAAGAAATGAAGGTGGAGGGAAAGAAGTGTACAAATGGGAAGGACCAAAATTTTCCATGCAAAGAAAACACTTAGGAGTAAAACCGTTAAGTTACTCTGGGAGTGGGGATCATATTTGACATCTTGGATCACATTTTCTGTTGGGGGTCCGTAGTTCTCCAAAATCAGTGTGCCAGAGGATCCCCTTAGGAAGTGGTTACAATGCAGAGTTCTGAGCCACCCTAAGAAATCTAGATTAAAGAGATAAAGGGATTTTTAACTGGCACTGTTATTGAGTTTGTAGGTGACACGTTGAGAAAATGGCTTGGTGATGCTAAGAGCACACATACTTAACAGGTGACAGGGGCCATTTCAAAAAAAGCTTTCAACCCATTCACATAGGCTTTCCCTGAAATAACACACAGTTATAATTTATGATCAAGGCTCCAGGAGTATGATGAACAAGGAAGCCAAGGGGAAAGGGGGTTAGAAGAAGAATCAATAAGTGACTCAAATATGTGAAATTACCTTGTTCACCCAAAATACAGGATACCCTGTTCACCCAAAATACTGTTTATTCTAACTGTCATCGCAGGGCTCACTGGCCTCAGTTCAATTTTAGGAAAATTGGTAATCATTTCCTCTTGTGGGGGTATGCTACCTAAAGAACACAGTCATTGAAAAAAGGGGGGGAAAAAAAGAACAAAGGGAGATGTCACCTCTCTACTTACTGAGAAGTCACTCTCTTGGGATGGCTGTACCCAGGGGGCAGCATGGCTGATGCGGACAGAGAGCTGGGTCTAAGCTCAGTCCCATCCTGTCACAAGTGGTACCATCTTGGGCAGTGCCTAGCTCATTCCTGGGCACATACATTTGGCCTTCCTCATCTGCCTGATGAATATACAGTCTCGGCAAAAGCAGACTTCTGCGCCATAAATGGAAAACCTCCCCTTCAGAAACGATGAGGTTGAAATGCAAGGGTAGAGCTGTCCCCTTTGCACAGAGCCTGGAACTTGAGACGTGCGGACAGACACACAAAAAATCAGAGCAATCTGTTAGCCCAACCAAGCATCGGGACTTAAATTTCAGTGACTCAGTTTGGGGTGTTCATTTCCTGACTCAAATTATGAGAATTAGGCTGTTCATTTCAATCGACTTAAAGACCCATTACTATTTGACCTCAGAGAATGGACTCATTTTGTATACTCTTAGTTAATTAAGCTGAACGTACTCCAGGAAGTTGGTACATTGTCACCCCATTTGAGCAAGAAGTTGTTGCAGCATGCATACCCTAAAAGTGTGTTTGAATTTAATAATTATTTAGAATTTAAAATGTTTTTCCCCCATAGAAACCAAGTCATAAATGGAGCTTAGATTGGTAGGTCACTCTACCAAAGCCTACTTAACTTTTAAGTAAATGAACTATTGTTTTATGGGGGGAAACTTGTCTATGGGTCACTGGACACCTCTCCTACTGCTGCTCAGGGTACAAGGGACATCTTAGCTAAACTACCACAGCCCTCCCAGCTTCTTCAGGGTATCTCATTAACACAGGTGCCTCGGGAATGGAGGAGTGTGTATTTCTATCCACCAGGATCCCGGGTGAGAGACAAAACTAGAAAGGACCTCGAAGGTCTCAGAGAAAGTAGGAGGACACAGCAAATTGGTCGCCTGTATATAGGTTGTTAATTTCCTTTACAAAAAAATTTTGGACACTTTCAGGAGATGAATGGTTAAGAACATTTACGAATAATGACAAGACAGTTCCAGGGTTAAGAACCCAAGAAACATGAATGAGAATCTGGATTTTGTTTCCCTATACTCCTTAACGACCTTCATTAATAGCATCTGCTCGGGCATTTGGAATTTATATCACTTATTCCCATCAGTGCTGAATGTTACAGACAATGTTCACAGCGTTGAAGTTCTTCAGGACCTTTGAACAGTGATGTAAAGGGAAGAGGCTCATGCTATTATTTCTACTCCCTCAGCCACTAATTTTTACCCTTGAACGCAAAGGCTCAGAAGCAGGCTCAGAGGACCCTGAAGATGAGAAAGAGAAATGCCTTGTTTAGGCTTTGTGTGTCAACCATATAGGAGATCCGTTCCGGGTTTCCACTGGAACAGAATGTCTTCCGACAGTCCTCTCTGACTTCAGCGTGTGAGCACCAAAGGGGGTCCCTAGCCATGATGAGAGTTCTGGGGGCTTGACAAGAGGCGCCTCTCAGCGTTCTTGGCTCCCATCTGCATTGACAACAGTGCAGTCACCGACCTCCATGGTGCACACAGAAACTGTCAGAGATACTCAGAGGAGGCTAACATTGATGTGCTCATGGAGGAAGACAGGGAAGTCTGGCGGAAGCCCAAGCAAATGTGGGTGTCGAAAAGGAGCAGAAGCCAATCCGCCCATCCAGAAGGTGGGTCTGGCACAGGTGCCAGTAGCCACAGTGGCCCAGAAGGTGGCTGGGTTACCTGCCAAGTCTCCGAATGGAGAGCCACAGCCCACTGCTTCATCAGCTAAGTTAGTTCTGTGCCTGAGGCTTGCATATCAGAATCATTCATTCCGGTACACCAGATGGGTGTTTTCATCTTTGCTTTTGTAAATTCAACAATTTTGTCCTGTCTATATGATAACATAAAGCTGTTTAAGAGATTAAAATACATTTTTTTTTTTACTTTCAGAATCAGGAGCTCTTACAAACCTCTTTATGAAAGAGTTAAATAATAAGCACAGAACATCCTATTAATAAGCATTTGTTGCACTTAATACAGTCAGGAGCTATGGAGGAAAACCTCAGAAGATATGAACTAAGTTATTTCTAACAATGTGCCAACCCTTCCAGGCTGACAATCCACAAATCTGGAATTCTTTAAGCTTTGCCAAAGACAAACAAACAAGAAAAACATTTAACTATTCAGGTTTAATACAACATGCTCACTATTTCTTCAGAATGGTGAGAAAAGGTATTGCCCTCCAAATTGATGCTCAGATTTTGGACATTGAAAGCTCCCAGATTAAAGCAATAATGGGAACAATGCTCCCAGTGAATTGAAAAAGTTGAATGAAATTATATCTGGGGTATGGGTGCATGTGTGTATGTGCATACGTGTGTGTGTGCGCATGTGTGCGTGTGCGGTGTGCAGTGCATAGTCTGAACCATTTCAGTCTTGTTTGAGGGAGAAGAATTTTGACCTAGTGGGTAATTTTTATCCTAATATATGTACCATATTATCCCAAACCTTTATATGAAGAATTAGCCTCAGGTTTTATCACTTGGTCCCAAATCACAAGGACCTTGACACTTTAAGGAGTGGATCAAGGTTAGATTATGTCATAAAATTTCAAACCACGGCAGCTTGATCTCCTTCCGTTACACTAAGGACTCCCAGATAATCATAGTACATTTACCATATCTGGACCTTTAAACTGCAAAGTGGACATGAGAGAGAACTCTGGGACCTGTGAGCGTAGCCAGTCCTCGTGAGCCCCAGATAATGACAACGAGTGAGAGACAGCAGCAGTGAGACATGCACGAAGGGTATCACGTTGCCAAGTGGCATGAGCTTCTAGAATGTCCATGCGGGGAGCCCATATTTCTCCCTCACTTGCTCCTCGCTGTCACACCGAAGGAAACTAAGGCTAGACAGTGAGGAGCAATCCCAGATTCGATGCTGCTGGGGTTTGCGTCTTAATCCTGTGACAAAGTGTCTGGGTTAAGGAAACATCGCTGGCAGCAAAGGAGTGAACGTGGGCTACCAAGGATTATGAATTCCCCCTTCTCAACCTCCCAACGTACAGGATATGATATAGCCGGTTTGAAGAGATCCTTTTCAGTATGGAACTCAGTCAACCCCTCCTTTTTCAAAAATGCAAGTGGATTCTCTTTGGCTGCGCAGCTGTAGTCTCACAGACCAAATCAGGGGCAAGGTGCCTACAGACACCCCTCTCTGTAACAGAAATCTGTCACCAGGATCTTCACAAGATTTTGCTTCCAACAGCTGGTAACTAAACTGCTAATTTCTGGCTCATCCATCCCTTCATTCTCTACACCAGTCCTCTCGTGTGGTCCAGGCTGGGTCTTGACCTTGAAAAGAATGGTAATTACTCCCACCTCTATGAGGAAAGAGACCAAGAGAAACCTGGTCTCTCTCCCCATCCTCAAGGGTATCTCCAACACACATACCTCAATACTGACCTGGGTCTGCCACTGTCTTGTGCTCACAGTGAACTGGTGGAGATATGTATCTTTTCTGAGACTCCCACCAGTGAAGAATATGTGGGAATGTTGGCAGAGGTTTTGTGGCTCCTCACTGAAAGTAATACTAGTGGCAGGAGCAACACTGAATCCAGAGGATACCCCACATCATGGTAGCATGGACTGTCTATGTGATGACACATGGAACACTGGATCTGCCAGCCTGTTTGTGATGGCTCTCCATCTTTGACTCAGTGACTGCAGGCCAACTGAACATTGTCCTGTCTGCGTGTCCCTACTTGTCCACGTCGTACAAGGCTGTCGTTGCTCCTTCGCGCGTTTGTGAACAGCCTGGGTGTGAAGAGCATAGTGCTGGAGTGGCCTTCATAGCCTGCTTTGAAGGGAGTCACATGGGCATGGTTGTGTGTATGTGTTTGCATCTTTGTGCTTTGTGTATACGTGTTTCTCTGAGTGTGGAAAACATTTTGGTCACTCTCCTTGGACCACTGTGTCAGAACTGCCCAGTAAGCTTGTTACAAGTGCAGGTGCCTGAGTCCCACTCCAGATCTGGATGTTGTATGGGGTTGGACCAAGAATTTGCTTTCAGGTATTTTTAAATTGTTTTGTGGAATCCCCAGTGAGTCTCAAGCCCTCAATAGCTGATAAGCCCTTTGTTTGTGCTATTCTGCCTTCCTCAGAAGCCCCTCTGGGTCCTGAGAAGGTACCTGTACCCCCACCAGACCAGAGGGATGTACCCAGACAAGTGAAAAAACATACCTGGTTGCATAACTCAGTCTACTGTGTGTCCAAAGCCCATGTCATCAAAGCACACCTTACCAGGCCCACATAATGCCGCACTACGGCAAATCCCTGTCACAGGAAATGTGTGTGGGAGACGCTACCAGCATGTAATTCTTCATGGAGTGCTTTTTTAAAAGACCATGATGTGTCTAGCACTAGGGTAACTTTCTGTTTTAAGCTAAAAGGCACTTAGGCAAAGAGATGTGTGTGCATGCTGCTTGCATATGCATGTATGAATGCGGCTGTGTGTGTGTGTGTGTGTGTGTGTGTGTGTGTGAGTGTGCGCACACGTGCACACTTATGCACACAGGGGGACCATGGAGGAAAAAAGGGAAATGAGCAGATTACAGGTTTGCAGTGATATGTTTAGCATCTGATTCCCAGCTGTAAGGAACGCAGGAGGAGAGAATGACTGACGGGGGAGCAGCAGGCAGCCAAGCCCTGTGCAGCTGGTCCCTGCTGGCCTAGATTCTCAGGGCAGAGATGGAGTCTCAATCTGGAGAAACACTCAGAGACGCGGAGGAGACAACTCCATCTGAAGTGCCTGGAAGCCCCAAGTGTGGGGACAGGGGATATCCTGGTGAAATCAAATGCCCCCTTCATGCCATCTATGCCACCACACTCCACCATTCTGCTGACAGCATGCTGCCAGGGACTAGCCACCATCTTATTAACAAGACAGAAGGTAACTTGACACAGGGGCCAATCACGATCTTACTTGAACAATGCTTCAAGGAGTATAGGGCAGAGCCCAGAGCACAAACAAAGAAGGTGGCATGTCCAGTGCAAAGAGCCTGCCTGCACCTCTCTGCTCAGCACTGGACCTGCTGATGGGATAGTATTGGTCCCTACCTTGCAGGGTTGCTGTGCGTATTAAAGATGATTTCAATCCAGCCCCTAGCATGGAGCAGGCAGGACTCATTTAAGTAGTAACTCTTCCGAACACTCAAGAGAAGGCTACAAATTACAGTATTTACAGCAAGTGTAATCACCCCAAATTGATAATTAGTTTGATTTCATCTCTTAATTCTTTCAATGAGATAAGCAACAACGATATCCCTCCTGGGTGGCGTTGGGTAACTTACGTTCCCGAAATATCTCAGAAGACGG
Source organism: Rhynchonycteris naso (assembly GCA_037038555.1). NCBI lineage: Eukaryota > Metazoa > Chordata > Mammalia > Chiroptera > Emballonuridae > Rhynchonycteris > Rhynchonycteris naso. The sequence continues at coordinate 209,030,036 of CM072995.1, read as the reverse complement.
TTCCTGCCGATGGAGAGGTTTCTGCTGGAAATGAGCAGCTTAGTTAGACCCTCTGTTCAACTTCTCAAGTTTATAGGATACTCCGGCTACTCTGTAAATGTAGTGTGAGGTTGCTAAAATTAAATCACGCTATCCACCGTGCACTTGGTACCCATTATAAAAAGAAATAGGCTTCTATTCTCCAGAAGATCCTTATTTCTCTCTCCTCTCTCTCTCTTTCTTTCTTATCTCTTTACTGCTGGGAACTGCTGAGGTTAACAAAGTGAAATTGGCCTTTATTTATCAGAGTGAGCTCAGGAAACCCTAGGAGGAGGAGTCACCAAACACCAGGGATGCAACAGTCAACCAGCCACCCAGAAGATGGGGACAGTAACCCCCCCGCCCCAGCAGCTATGAGACTGTTAGGCAGGGTTAGGTTTTAGAAACACAACTGCGTCATCTGTGTTGTATGTGGCTGCAAACCCTGGCCACCGGCTGGGAGTTTAGGACAAGGAAGACATTATGGTGCTCTGAGTGGCCTCTGGGATCCTAGCACTGAGCAGAGATAGGAAGAGAATCCACATGATACGAGGCGTCCCTTTTCTCAAGAGCTCGAAGCAAACTCCTCCCTCCAAATGAGACTAAGGGTCCAGCTCAGATAACTGTCTATAATATCCATATCAATGTCGTCTAGAAAAGAAGTGCCACTTCCTTCAAACCGGAATCCTTCCAAAATTCTTCTGAAAACCAAATAGATGCTAGATTTTCCCTCCTCCTGTGCCTCCTGAAGGATTTAGCCAAGTGAATAAGTGAATTTAGAATGTGAGGGACACTGCACAGAGTGTCCATAAATGGACCTGAAGTTTTTCAACACACTGTCTGCAAATACACACTCACAGTGGTTCATCACGCACAGGACGGACTGAGTGACATTCCCTGTGGGGGGAACACAGCTGAGTATCACTGCAAAACTCACACCCAGATGATCCTTCATTCCCTGGCCTCCTGTTCCACTGGGCTTCTTCTCTGTTTCTTGACTCCACCCAGCTCATTCCCACCTCAATGCACTTGCACTTGCTGTTGTGTTTGCCAAGAACATTCTTTACAGGGGGTCTTCTTCCCATTTTCAGCCAGCAGCTGAAAGTTTACCCACTCAAGCCAAAGCCTCCTCTGACTACCTACTATTCTCCATAATACTCCCCCTTTATTTTCTTCCCAATATTTATCACTGTCTGAAATTCCATATAGTTCTCTTTGTATACTTATTTAGTAACAGAACACCCCCAATAGGCTTTAAGGTCTATGAATGCTTGGACTCTGCCTGGTCACCACTGTAGCCCCAGCATCTGGGGATCCTGAAAAATATGTATTTAGTCACGGAAAATTAATGAAAACATATCTAACACATTTGTTAAAGAAGTTTCTGAAAGAAAACTTGAGGATGAACTAGAGAGCAAGAAAATATCACATGGTCACAAATTTTATACATCAGACATTTTGCTGGCTCCTTCTCCCTCCCCTCTCATTGAATGATCCCCTCATTCAATTTTAGTTATTCAAACTAAGAGAGAAAAATGCTCCGACTGCAGATAGACATAACCAGCTGAAATATCTCATGCTGGGGAGGGTTTCATACCCTTAATGTCATCATGAGGCAACAAGAGAATCTCCTGAGAAGTCTCAGCGTTTAATGTAAGGTGACGAGAGAGATTTCACAGGACTCATCCAATCCATAAACAGCCTCAACACCCATGGTCTATGTGGGCTTCTGTTGTTGCACAGAGGACTGAGAAGTCCAGCCCTCACTGAACAGCAAAGCTCTCCTGCAACTTGTCTCGAGGATGTGTTCTGACTTCATCCACCAACAACACGCACCAACCTTCCCGAACAACCTCACGTACCCACAACGCATAAACATTCTAGAACAAAGGTTTGTATTCTGAAAGTAGTCTGACCTTGAGGAACAGATTATGTCTACATGTATAATCAATATGAATGAAGACCCCTTTCTAGAACATGAAACCCAGCACCTAGAAGAGGAGAAGTAAAGAAAAAAATCCAGAGAATTCTTGCAATATCTGTCTTAACCATCCACTACCAAATAACTAGTGTGAACTTCTCTTTGCTGTTCAGAGTAGTCACATACAGCCTTTCCTTTTCTTCGTTTTTTCTTTTTTACTTTTAGAGATAAGAAACTTGTTTCTAAATGAAGAAATGAAAGCCGGACCAGGCAGTGGCACAGTGGATAGAGTGTCAGCCTGGGGCCAGAGGACCCAGGTTCAAAACCCCAAGGTTGCCGGTTTGAGAGCGGGCTCACCAGATTGAGTGCGGGGTCACTGGCTTGAGCATGAGATTATAGACATGACCCTGTGGTCACTGGCTTGAACCCAAAGATCACTGGGTCAAAGCCCAAGGTCACTGGCTTGAGCCCAAGGTCGCTGACTTGAGCAAGGGGTCACTGGCTCAGCTGGAACCCCCCCAGTCAAGGAACATATGAGAAAGCAGTCAATAAATAACTAAGGTGCTGCAACAAAGAACTGATGCTTTTCATTTCTCTCCCTTCCTGTCTATCTGTCCCTGTCTCTGTCTCTTTCTCTCACTCACTAAAAAAAATAAAAGAAAAAAAAAAGAGAGACAGACAGAGATAAAGTGTTGAGCATGATTCACTCGCAGCATCCAGGAGTCTCTCTAACTGTCTTCTGTGCGTTTAGGACAGCCTGCATACGTGCACCATGTGCGTATGTTAAGGGGACACACATGCACATGTGTACTTGGTCTGGAACACTGAAAGAGTTGGGGTGGGACCCGTCACATTGGGACCGTCTCCGAGAGCTGGAGCGTTCTGAGCAGTAAGTCTCCATGCTGGAAACTGCTCATGCAGCAGGATGGAGTGGGAGGCATAGCCTGGCCACCGGCTGTTCCTGACTCGGGGAAAATGAAAAGGCAGCATCTCTGCACCTGCTCACCTGATGGTGAAGGGAGGAAAAGCCATTACCGAGTGACAGGAAACAAAAAACCAAAATCCACTTCAGCAACTCATCCCGCGGCTGGTGATTAATCTCACCCTCCCACAGCCTGATGCACATTAACCAGATAATTAATAATTTCTTTAGGGATTCCAGCGCGGCAACTGTTTCTTCAACCTGCACAGCATTAGCAGGGAGCGGCCATCATTGAGAGCCGACGTCTGGAACCCGGGATGGGGGGTGGGGGTGGGGAGCATAGGGGTTGAGGGGGAGCCTGAGGAGGAGCAGCGAGGGCTTTGCAGCAGCTCGTGAGCCTGCTCCCAAATGAGTGAGGAGGACGGGAGCCGTCTGGCCAAGGTTCCTGTCATTACTGTTGGCCAACGTGGACGGCGTGGAATGGCGATCTGCCCACAGCCACCACCAGTAGGGGACCCCTTTGCACTGTGACATCTCACAGGCTTGGTTTGCCACTGTGTACGGATACAGACTAGAGTTCACCAGACACACTCACAAACCCTGGAAATGCATCTTTGGAAAGAGTGCATAATCTGAGACCTTCCCAAATGAAAAGTTTCAAGCAAGTGTTTGATCAGAACAATTCACATTTTACATATACAGATAGATAAATAAGATATATTACACCTATATTATATATAATACCTATATAAATATATACTACATATAATATCTATATACATATATACTATATGTTTATTAAATATATATACTATGTATTTATATATATGTTTATAAAGATATTATATATATTTATATATGTGTGTGTATACCTATGTGTGTGTGTGTGTATCTATATACATGGTTCTGCTAGTTCTTATTCATATCCATCAAATAAAAAAAGGTACAAAGAATCATAATCACCGTATCTGAGTTTCCTGTGCAAATTTATCCTCTCTGGTTAAAACTTGTCCCATGGGAAGAAGCCAACTCCTCTTTCTCTCTCTCTCTCTCTCTCTCTATATATATATATATATAAAATCTTAATATATATATTAAGATTTTAAGGCTGTGAGTTAAATCCCAAAGAGACAAATAAATCATAAGGACTGCTATTTAAAAGGCTCACCATTAAAATTCCAACTTACTCATTTTCTCTCCTAATGAGAAAACCACTACATCGAAAGTAGCATTATGCATTTTCTGTTAACTCCATCCAGAAGGCCACTTGGATGGCACAGACACATAAGAGCGATCCATCCTCATTGGGAACCACAGTCGGCTTGTGGGCAGCAAACCAGGGTTGAGGTCTGCCACAGTCACACCATGTCTTGGTTCTGTGCCTGTCAGCTTTGTTCAGGGGTTTTGCAACAGCTGGCCCAATGACACTCTGCATGAGTTCAAATCACGATGGCATGGATGGCACCCAGGTCCCAGAGGGCACCACTAGATTGGAAAGACCTGATACTATAAGTTACACTATTGTCTCCTTGAGGATCAGGCCTTACTCCATGGATTCCCAACTTCCTGGAACCAAGCTCATGACCTATATTTAGCACTCAATATATTAGACTCAGTAAGTGTGAGCAGAAACACTCTTGCTGAATTAAGGTCTGAGGAACAGACACCTGCAATTAAACCTAAAAGCAGTGAAGTATCACAGGCTTGTTTCAAAAATGAAACTGAAGTATCACCATCGACAACACATAAAACAAATGAACAACAAACAACAAAATAGAATCCAGAAACATGAGCATGGTCCGTGGTCCAGGACAAAGAGCATCAGCTTTTAGTCACAAGACCTGGTTTAACTCTGAACTCTCTGATTCTTTTTAGCTATGCAACTTTACTGGCCTAATCTCAATCTTAGACAGACAATTTCCTCAAGAACATAATTAGAAAAATAATGTGAGCCTCAAGCCTTATTGTGAGGAATGAGTTAATATGAATAAGAGAAAAATGGGTAAAATCAGAAAGCACTCAAACACATTAGTGACTATCTCTTATGCTATTAGATGGAAATGAAAAGGCCAGGTGCACAACACACACACACACACACACACACACACACACACACACACACACACACACACACACACACTGTAGAGTTTTTCTCCTCTCTTTCCCAAATGTCTTGTTTCCAAAGCAAACTAAGCCAAGATGTTTACAAACTAGAAACAGTATTTTAAAGTAACTCCACACCATCTCAGCCACTAATTATTTTTAGAATTTTACTGCATGCAGCTAATTGAAAATTTTCAGTCCTTTCCATTCATTAGTTTTATTGCAATGAGTCGAAAGAAAACCCATCACTACCACTTTCCTTGCAAGTTTCACTGTATTGTCATGAAGGGCTCGACCTGACAAAACCAATTCACCTGAATTCAGCACAAGTCACAGGACTGGACAGAGGATGAAAATTTGGAGTTTCTAACAAATAGGACAGCGCTGAATAAGTCTGACAGGACACCATTATACACTTGATGTCAGGAAACGGGGCAGACCAGACTTCCCTTGTAAAAGTGACATGTTACCGTGAGGTGCTCATATATGGCTCGCTGTGGAGACCTGCTGCAAACCAAACGGTTGCTTTATCAGGATGGTCACTTAATTAAAAGCTCACCTAGGCGTGCCAATAAGAACTGAGCCCTGAAAAAATGATACATCACAACAATCACTACCGAGAAAATTGTGAGATTGTAGGCATGCCCACACTGAAAACCATATACTTGGTATTTCTCTGAAGAAAATGAGGGCACTAACTTGGATAGGTCTTGGTATCACTCTGTTCATCACAGCATTGCTGGTAATGGCCCAGATGTAGAAGCAACCTAGGTGTCCAGCAATGGGCGAGTGGAGAAAGGTGTTGTGCTAGCTAGATAGACACAATGGATTCTGCCCCAGCAATAAGACAGAATGCAAGCTGGCCATTTGTGACAACATGAATGAACCTAGCAGGTATTGTGCTTGGTGAAATCAGTCACACAGAGAAAGACAAATACTATGTGATTTCCCTTGTATGTGGAATCTTAAAAGTAAAACAAATAAAAACAAACAGAAACCCCAGACTCGCAGATAAAGTGAACAAACTAATGGTTGTCAGACAGGAGAGAGACAGAAGGATGGGTAGAAAATGTAAAGAGGGATAAGAAAAAAGAAAAAGAAGCATGCACTCCATTACAGAGAATAATATGCTTCAACATAAATAGCAGCTCTCTACCTCTGTTACTTTTGTCTATTAGTATTAGCTATTTGCTGAATGCTTTTCATTTACAGTGCCCTTCCTATAGATCTATTCAGCATTCATTTAACCAATGGACATTGGCTTATCTAGCAGGTCTTTGAATCATTTCACAGTTGAAAAAAATGGGGAGCTGGGAAAAAATACATGAATATACCATAAGTCTTACATCCTTTCCCTATGGCAGAAGGAAAATGCCAACCCCAAGATGTATTTGCAATTCTGTTCCTGCTGGTAAATAACACATAATAATATTCTATTAACTAAGCAACTACTACATGCTCAATTCTAGATGACAGATGACAGACACTATGATAATTATTTCAACAATCTCAAGGTTCGCCCATCTAAAATTTTGGGACAGTAGTTCTAGATATAGGTGTGCTTCATATTTATATTTTAGACTAGTCATGCCAAAGAAAAGTATATAGAAGGTCATATTCAGTATTTAGGGTTTTTTTTTTTAATGTGCCATTATAGTTGCACATAGTCAGTGGATGGTGGTTTTGAGGTCGGGAAACCTGGGTTCAAATACTGACTCCATAGTTTGTTAAGGTTTCCAACTCTGTGGCCCCTAGACTCCTGCAAGCATGCTGTCTAGTAACAATTTCTAAGATGGGAATAAAAATATGTGCCCTGTCTACTAAAACAGCAGTTATGAATATCAAATAATAGGTCTGTGTAATCCATATTTTACAATGTACAACACTCTATACCAGGGGTCCCCAAACTACGGCCCGAGAGGCGCATGCAGCCCCAAGGCCATTTATCTGCCCGCGCTGCACTTCCTGAAGGGGCACCTCTTTCATTGGTGGTCAGTGAGAGGAGCACAGGATGCATCCGCACCCATAGTTCCCATTGAAATACTGGTCAGTTTGTTGATTTAAATTTACTTGTTCTTTATTTTAAATATTGTATTTGTTCCCATTTTGTTTTCTTACTTTAAAATAAGATATGTGCAGTGTGCATAGGGATTTGTCCCTAGCTTTTTTATAATTTGGCCTTCCAACAGTCTGAGGGACAGTGAACTGGCCCCCTGTGTAAAATGTTTGGGGACCCCTGCTCTATATGCTGTAAGCATTGTTGTTCATGATAATGATAAACCTTAAGGAGGCTTATTGTTAAACCAGGAGTCGTGTGGCTTTTGCCCTTGCATGGCCTTTGAAAAGATCCCAGTTATACCTTGAAGAATTAGAAAGAGGAATAATAAATAAATAAAAACAACACATTATATTTCTATACTAACAATAGCAAATGACAATCGCTATATCTGCAAACATGGAAAGCACCAGAAAAATCGATTCTGGGTGGCTGTAACCAGGAAAAGTTCCTTCCAAGTTCTCCAACATCACATCAACCCTCCCACCATTTTAAGAAATATATACTGTCTTCCCCTACTGCTGTTTCCATGGGCTCTGCTGCCAGCAGATAATAACGGAAGTCAGTTGGCAGAAAAAGCTTGGATTCTCATCTGAGCTCCGACACAGAGGATTAATAAACAAGTATTTGTAATAATGTTTCCCAAAGAGAAAAATCCTGTATTTTTTTATTAGCATTAGCAGCATATCCTATGTATACCTGGCCCAGCATGGTGTCACATATTTAATACTGATTACTATATGAGCTTCGTTACACAAATAAATAAAATTGTACTTAAAAAACACTCCTTCCCCTCAGTAGTCCAGAGACACTGCTAAGAGGTCACTTTTCAAACCCTCAGTGGCCCACAATTTTTTAAACTTTTCAGCTTTTCTCAGAATGAGCACTCACATAAAATGTCCCAGTATGAAAAGGGTTTTGTCCCTGTAAACACATCTAATTGTTATGTAAAATCACTACAAAGCTGAATTGTACAATTTTTGAAAGGGCTCACTTAGGCCAGCAGTGCGAGTGGCTTGTGCTGGGATATTAACCCTTGACACTTCCTCTGTTAAACCCAGAGCCAGCATTCCTGGCGCTCAATGGAACAGAAGTTCACCCACATCTCGTACCTTCAGAAAGCCTCTTAGGCACTGATCACTGTCACCGCTGCCCACTGGGGATATAAGACTTCAACAGACAAGCAGGTGACAGGGAACATTCCCTTCACCTCTCTTCTTGCCCATCCAGAAACCCTTGGTTCTGAGAAAATGTTCGAAGGGCAAGAGGGATTCCTTCCCATGGCATCATTTCCCAGACCTTTGCTCAAAGACCCAACTAGAACTTGAACAAACTGGAGATAGGAAAGTACTGATCACTAGTGTGTGACGACTACGTACATTCAGATTCCTCCCGCCAATTTCCATCAGGAACCTGGGGAGGTTCCCCACAATGACTTCTGTGCTTGGCTTCTGTTGGCTGGGTTGTTGGAGACTGTTACCCTTTCTCACACAGTTATCATGGACATCTGTGGTGGCCAGGGACCAGGGAGCCTTCTGGTTCACCACTTTGTGAGGCCACTTGAAGAAGACGGGTCACAGGAAGCAGCAGGGTCCCCTCTGCTCTGCTTCTGAGCAATGCCCAGGAGCCAGGCTGCTCCCACCCTCTCAGCCCTGGGTTGGCATGAAGAGACCAAATCAACTGCCACAGGTTAGGACACCTTGCAGAAAGAGCACCTCCCATTCTATTGTCCTCCAGGAGGTTGCAGATGGGTGGACAGGAAATGGGGAGAAAGTCATGGAGAAATCTTTCAGCACACAGCATCGTCTGCAAAGGAGGGCCGGGGAAATAGCCCAAAGTCACATGACAGCAGTACTGAGGAAAGAACCCAGAGATGACTCTTTCAGCAAGTCAGGAAGTTCCCTTGTGGCCCGGAAGCACTGGTGGTACAACAATGCCCATAGTCACACACTTGACCACCCCAAGCTTCCACAGGTAACAGCCAGTGACAGTGCCTTCATTGAAAGGCATGGTGGCATGACAGCTGAAATAAGAACTCCAGGGGATCTTGTGAACCACTCATCGGGAGAGGAAGCTGTTTTCCTTTATATCCTACTTTCAAGAATTTTAATCATTTGCAATTCTTTGTCTACATGTGTGTGTGCATGTATGCATACAAGCATCCATCCACTTCTCTTTTTCCCTTTCAGTCTTAATTCAAGAATTAACCTTTTATGTAACATTTTTGCTCCTCATCAGAGTGGGGAAAAATGAGCTTCAGAGGAGCAATTGAGTTGAGAAAGGAAAAAGGATTACATCACTTCAAATGTGGACTTGCCAGGAAATGATCCTTTCAACTGCTCCCCTGGGAGACTGGCCAGGGACCCTCCACTGTCTCTGCCCACTGCACGCTGCCCGTTTCATATCCTCAGATCACTGTTGTTTCATGTTACCGTTCATAACACCCACTGTGTGTATATGTGTAGGTTATACTTGTATAATTATTAAAGTTCCTATCTGTGATCACTTTATAAACACCCGAGCCAAGACTGGCCTTCACTAGCATGAGTTATTAGTTTGATCATTCTAAATAAAGTCAGTACAAACCTTGACACGACATTTGCCCAGGAAAAGTATCAGGAATGGGAAGTTTGGGCCATTGGCTCATATTCTTCCCGATACATGCCCTACAAGGAACAAAGCAGCAAAAAGTCCCTAGGGATGGGTCTTCCACCACTGGTATGTTTCTCTTTTCCTCTAAAATACAAAGTAAAGTTTTTCTAATCTTTTTATTCTTCACAATTCATTTGTATCAGATGTAGACTATTTTGAGAGGTGATTCACTATCACTGGATTCCTCTCCCAAGAGCAAAGACAGTGGAATAAAATATATGATCGAGTCAGACTGTCCCGGGTTCGAATTCTACTCAGCCATGGCTTTGGTCTTTTTTGGCTGCATAACCAACAACACACAATTCTGTGGCTGAAAACAATACCCAATGCATTTGCTCACAATTCTACTGTCTGGGCTTGGCTTAGCTGGACTGTCCTTCTGATGAGGTCACTGGGGCTCACTCATGGGAAGATGTTCAGCGGGCTGGGCGTGGCTGGGATGTTCAGCTAGTGCACTCTCTCTCCCTCTTCACATCTCTCTCTCCATGGTCTCGGCACAGGGCTCCCCAGCAGAGCAGAGTAATTAGGCATTGTTTTTTTAATCTGGTGACTAATACCTTTCAAGTGTATAGAAGTAGAAGCTGCTAGGCCTGCTTACTTCAGTCTGGAACTGAGAGAATGCCATTTCTGCCATAATTCAGTGGTTCCAGTGCATCTCAGGGCCAGCCCAGATTCAAGGGGCAGTCACGACACATGGGCAAGAATACAGGGTCATCTGTAGCCACCACCTAGCAGACTACCATTGGTTCTTATCAAATCACTTAATCTCTACATTTTTATGTCTATCAGTTTTCCCATCCATTCAAAGGAAATAATGACATCCTTAGTTTTTACAGAGGTCGAAGAGTTAGATGTGATAATGAATTTAACACAGTTAGCACAGTGATTGATATATAGTAAACACTCTTTAAATACTCTCTTTGGTGTGTTCCAAAGTAGTTGGATTACCCAGAAATTCCTGAGCCCCTCCCCATCACTGTCTAGTGGGGGCAGCCTCCACACACCATGCTAGCCCTCTAAGAACTCATCCCCTAGTCTAGTACAGAGCCAGGCATTCAGCAAGCTCTGCTTGTTGACTGGCTATGTGACCCAATGAAGTGGTACACACTGTCTCCAACAAATCGCTCCCACAGCCAACTGACAGATTGAGTTATTTTTACAAGGTTTTTTAAAATAGGCGAATGAAAAGTTATCAAATTCAATGTCATGAGCAGTCATAGCAGTCTGGAATTCATCTTCACCTCTTTTTAAATATAGTCTATCTAGCAAGTTCCTCCTCAAAATATTTTGCCAAATTTCTACCACCTTGATCTTGAAACTCAGGCACACTAAGAGAAATATATAATCCATATGTCTATGATTCATTTTTACCAGGTTCATCAAAATTCTACTTTTATATTAAATGATGTCAAAATGCCATTTATGTCTTCATTTATGAGCCCTTTAATGTTATTTTTAAATGATGGTAGGACATGTGTCACCAAATTTAAAATCTACAAAGGCCTTGGTAATTTTGTCCCAAATATCAATTCTGGTATAGTTCATGTTTACTCCTGGGAAAATTCCCATTTTCATATGGAGACTCTTAAAGTTTATCTTACGTGCTCAAAATCCTCTAATCCATCATTTTAAATGTACTCATGGATACAATCGTCTACGTGTTCAGAGTTAGAAAGCCAGTATGTGACCCACCACCCCTTTAAAGGGAAGCTTTGCTGTTTCTTTAATCTCTTCTTACTTCAATTCCATACTTTGGTGAAAAAAATAAAGTGAGATTGACCCTAATGGCCTATGTGTAAGGGTGAAGCAAACTGACAATTTCATTCTGTACTCTCGTTTATTGTTCATGTTTCTCTCCATAGATCTACTATCCACTGATCTTGTTCCTGACATCCAAACTTTACCAAACTTTTTTCCTGTATAATTTCTCCTATTATTGTTTAACCTTTTCACTATGAGATTTAAAAAAAAAAATGGTAACAATTGAAGAGTCTTCTCCATAACTCAAATTTCTGTGATAAGCAAAGTGTAATTAGAATTAGAATAGAAGATATACCATAAAACAGAGCACCAGCTAAAATGAAAAATAACATCTACAGGTCAATGGTATATAATTTTAAAAGCTCTATTATTTTAAGTAAGAAAATCTGAAACAGATGAGAAAGGAAATCTGAACACCAGAATAAGATCTGTGACGTCAGACAAATCAAACTCTGAACTTTAATTATTAATGTATAACATGAGAGTAATGAAGGCTGTATCACCCATCACAGGCTGACTGTGCCTATCAATAAGACTCCTACAATTAATAGCTGGTATTCACCATGACACATATATACATATATTTTTATCTCAAGTTTCAAATGTAAACTGGTAAAAGTGGCTTTCTTTTCTGTTTCCATTTTGGAGTGGTTATACCTAATCACTGTAGAAACTACCAGAAGTTAATTATCACAAGTTTGAAGATCACAAAAGGGTTTGAACTGAGAAACATCCGATTTCCAATGTTTAGGTGAGGAGACCAAATGTATACATAGCTAGAACCTTCCAGAGGGACTGAAAAGCAGCTCTCAAAGTTGAACGGCAACCAATGTAAGTCCATGGCGAGGTGAACAACGTTTTCTAGTAAACAAGGTTTGCTTTCTTAATAACACGTTAAAACAGAACACATCCTTTTCATTTTTCTCTCACAGAACGCAAGGAGGAAACAAACAGGTTATCTCTAGAAATCAGACGGGAGCGACTAGACTGCATATCCAAATTAGCCTTGCATGGAGGAGGCATCTCATGTTCCTTCACCACCGCAGAGCTGACCCGGGTGTTAATTTGAATTTTAAGCAGAATCAAGCTTTAGCATGGGTCCATCCCACCTGCCAGTATGGAGTAGCATAACAAGGTAATTACTTTCTCTTATTTCAAAATGCCAGACACCCATGTAAGACACCCGTGGAAAATGAACAGAGCCCCTGTATTAAATTTTATTCTAAATAGGTCTAAGGCTCGGTATCACTGGCCTCTTGTTATGTTATTCAAGGAAATGGTAGCAGGCGCCACAGAAACACTACAGAAAGGCAGAACCGCTGTGTGTGATCATTTCAGAAACACAATCGGGGAAGGATATGCAGGAGGCAAGGTGATGTTGTAGATCATTCATTCATGTAGGTGTGTTTCCTAGGTGAAAAAAATAATACAAGGTTGAAATCCAAGGTTATTCAAAGAAGGGAAATCGCAAACTAGGCTTGTGCTACAAAACTAGCATGTATTTAGCTCATCAAAATTCTAAAGATTTCAGATGGAAAGTTTTTTTGAAAAGCCATGTTACAACCCAGCAAGGGATGGTTCCTTGCAAAATGGAGCATAATTATTTACATCTCACAAATTCACTTGATCAAGATAACAAACACCAGTGTTGCACAGAAGACCTACCAAACAGAGAACTCTGTGTGTGAGTGTGTATGTGCGTGTACATTTGACTGTATGAACAGTTGTGGGCATGCATTTGTTTAATTGGGTATGGCCCTTCACATTCATTGTAAGAATTAGAATATTTAATGATGCAGATTTACCTTTCAAATTCACCATGAAAGAGTAGCCCCTTACCAACATGATACCCAAGGACATCTATATCATTCAGTGGTGGTTTATGGGGCTTGGGGGGGGGATATCTTGAATTATAGCAGGTCCTTGACTAACATCATCTTGTTCAATATTGTTTCACTCTAATGTTGACGAGATGCTATAGGAACTTAACTCTTGTTTATACCAGTTAGCCTATGGTAAAATTGGTGTAGCAATACGTCATTTCACTTACAGTCACAGAACCTGTCCATGACGTTAGGTGAGGACTTACTGTAAGATAAATGAAATATCGGGACAGTCTTCAAGTGACTATTTCTACGCAATGCTGTGCCACTTACCACATGACTGCCTTCCCTAGTGATAGGATTTCAATACCCAACCATCTGGTAGTTGGACATCTACCCTAAGGTCTGTCCTGGAGTATGGAGGAAGAGGTTTAAGAAAGGAGACACACAGAAAGGTCCCTGTGTAAGCAGGGTACACCTCCTCAAGCCCTGCATGTGTTAAACACATTTTAGTGTCTGAAGGTACAAATGCAGTAGAGGCAGCCTGATGCTAAGAGCAGGATGTGAGATGCAGAGTCAGAAAACAGAACTAGATTAGAACCCCAGATCTGACACTTCCTGCTTATGTGACCTTGAGCTGTTGTACCCAGTTGACAGATTCTACTACAAGGTATGTGCTGCCGTCTTGTTTGGAAACTGACTTAGATGACGCAAATGGTATTCAGAATGGTCCAGTCACTCATGGCTTTGAATCCAGATATTCAAAAGGTATCATTTAAAAAGATAAGAAGATAAGAAGAAGAAGAAAGAAATGCTCTCAAGAGGTTTCCCAATAGTAGCAAGAAAGACACCAGACACGTTTTGTGTCAGGGGTGGACTGCAGTGTAGCCAGGAGTGAGACATCACTCTCTCTCTATGCGCCTTGGTCACCTTGTGACTTTCTGCAAGGACTTCACTGAACTTAGCCTGCTCTCCGTGCTTCCCCTTGGTGAGAGGAGGAAATGCTCCCTACCTCTTAGAGTTTGGGAATGCAAGGCAGATCATGTTGCTCTGCCTAAAACTCCCAGGGGCTTCTCATCTGCCACCGAACAAAAGGTGAAGTCCATAAAAATGGGGCTGCGAGTTCCTACAGACCTGCCCTCATGATCACTCTAATCTCCCCTATCTTTTCCTTCCTTCCCGGCCTGCCTACTGCTCCTAGAATGCTCTCAGAGTCACTGCATACCTTCCCTTTGCACATCCCCAGGCACTGGCGTGGCAGCTGTTTCCTTTCCTCCAAGTCTTCGCTCAATGCCAGCAGCTCCATCGGCCTTCTGCTTAGCTTACCGAGAAGTGCAGCATCTCTCTCCTCCCCTGCTTCCTTTTCCACAGTGTTTACCACCTGAATCTACTAACATCATAACTATCAGTCCATGTATTGGGTTTATTTTCATAGCTCCTTTCCCTGGAATAGAAACTTAAAGAGGGCAGGGATTTGTATCCACTTTAGTCCCTACTAGGTCTCTGCAGTAGAGCCTGGGCCTAGGGATGGCTCAGCAAATATTTACGGGGTGGAGAGATTTGCTTTAAGGGATCAGATGGCACGTTATCTGTAAAACACAGAGCACAGTACCTGGCACACGGCAGGAATGGAATATATGACAGCTATCAATTCTTGTAGGTGTCTGACTGTGGGTAAGATTACAATCCTTGGAACGGTGTGTGAGCATGTACTGCTTTGGGCAATCAACACTGCAACAAACACCTGGGTTACCCCAGGGTACTGGAAAACCACTGCTTTATTGTGGGACCTCCCCATGACTCATTTTTGGGCCCTGGGCACACCACTCCCTGCATCTGCAAACAGATACAATACCATCTATTCTCCAGGGCAGACAGAAGCTAAGGACAGATCTGTCTGTCTCTTGCTTTGCCATTGGAGATCAAGTCTCCACAGCAAGATTTAAAACATTTGATAAGATAGACAACAGGAAAAGAAAACCATAGCTGCCTGTGTCTGATGCTTCTGCTCATTAGCGGGATCTGCCAGATGTCACTCACACACCCATCTGACAAGGTTTCCGCCACAACCTTTCTTCTACGGGTTAAAGGTTAAAGGTAAGCAGAGGGAAGACGTGGTCAGATTTTCCTGGGGAACTGAGCATGGGTTTTGCCAATGGAGGGCAAGTCATTCTTTTCATCAGGGAAGAAAACACACACAGACACACACATGTGCACATACACACATGTGCACATACACACATGTACACATACACAAAGAAGGATATAGTGTCTGTCTCCTGTTCATTAACTGGCAGAATCCCTTCAGCGAGAAGGTTAATAATTATGCAAGTAATTAATACTTCCTTGATTTTCATATGCTAATCTTTCAGTTGCAGGATTTCAACTTTGGTCAGTCATGGGGCCCATAGAAAGGTAAGAGTAGAATGCCAAAAATGGGGACTGGCTTTGGAGAGGGGGCTGGGTCACCCAGAGGGGACTCTGGCTTTCTTACCACTTTCTAATGAGGTACAACATCGCACGAACACTACCAGTGAGCACTATGCAGGTGTGGGACATCCCCACCTTCCCTCCATCCTCACTCCCTCCCCTTCCCGCTGCATACAGTATATTTGGTGTCACTGTTTATTAAAGATAACTAATGCCCTAAGTCTTTATTTACTCCTGTTTATTGCTATTTTAGCAAGAGTAACTGGAGAGCAGCTACGCTTATGGTCCACTCGGGTTCCTTAATCACTGCTAGTAGGTAAAATCATCTGTGACAACTAATCCAAAAAGCAGGGTGTATTTATTTTGGCTACAGTGGCTTGCAATTTGTTAAAATCAACAAAGCCTTTTCATTAACCCCCTGCTGATGTCCTAAAAACAGAAATTTCAAGGGGCTCAGAGCACTGAGAGCTTGCTACAAATAGGCAGCCAAGCTAATTTGTGACAGATTCTCAGCACCATTCTTAACACAAAATCTGATTAAACTGACAAACAAGAAACAGAACCCACCCCCCTGCCTCTGTACAAAGGCTTAATTAACAAGCCTAAATTCCAAAAATCAAAATATCATAGCCAGTCAGCTTCCTGAATATGGAAGCAGAAACACAGAGGCTGCGTCATTAGCTAAGCAAGACTGACCAAACATGGAGACTGGAAAAAAAGAGTAATAATAATGTGGACAAAGAATCAGATGTCAGAACCATGGTGCTTATTTCTAAACAGTTCTGCATGGGCATCTTGGCCCGCCAAAGCTGGAGTTGTGATTAACTGGACTACTGATGGAGGCAGCAAATCTACTGAGCGGAGGATTTATTCCAGGGGTGGCCAGAGATTAGAAACAGTGACAGCCCATTGAAAAGGACATCTTTCCATCAAATCGCATGTGTCCTCCCTCCCCAACCCTCACTCCTGAGATCACATTGCTGCGTTTCCAGGGCCTATTTCTCTTCCTCACTACCATCTGGCTGTCCCCCCCCCCCCACGCCGCCCCCGACAAAGAAGAAGGGTCCCTTTAATGCGGGATTGGATTGTAGGGCTCAGTGTCAGAAATGGGGGCGTTCCAGGAAAGAGGCGCACAGTGGTGACTCCGCCATCACCGTGCCACCAGGCGGCGGCCATAATTAATGAACGTATCAAAAGGTCTACTCAAGGAGCAGAGAAGGTAGACAATGATTTATGTTTACCTAAGGGGAAGATTATTTAGCCTTGCAAGAGCTTTCAGAATGAGGCAGCCCAGAAATATTTAGAAAGCCTGGAAAGAAATTCAAAAGCGGGCACACGAATCCAAAAATGAAGGGGAAGGTTACACGCATGGGAAGATCTGTTCTGTCCCGTGTTCCCCCCTCCATGGCTCTGATGGCAAAGCTGCTGTGATCTGTAGAATTTCAAGGCTACAATGGAATTACTTGTTTGCAACACCCCATCCCCCATCCCCTGCCCAGCATGATCCTGAATGTTGTCAAGGGTCATTACCAGATGATACTTCATGCCAGTCTCTATCTTCACATGTGCATGTCTACTGGTCAAAAGGGGAAGCCCAAAGCAGCCCTCGGGAGCAATGGCTCACTTGCGTGGGTCTTAAATTGACAAGGGATGAACACCTCAGGCCGCTATAGGGCCAAAAGGTCCACTTGGTCTTCACAAGGACCTCTCTGTCCGGCGACCCTCTCAGCCAGGACATCTGCAAGGAGCTGTCTGTCAGAGCCGAAAATAAAATCCAGTCTCAGCAGTGAAACTGACTCATGGAGCTGCTCTCCAATCAGAGTTTTGTCCACAGGGACCAGTGAGCCCCATCTGACAGGCAAGTTGCCATTTTTTGGTTCTCTGTAATTAAAATTGTTGCTACCATGGTGATCCAAAGTGTCTTATGAATACACGCAAGGCTAGTGACATGGCTTTTATTTTTCGTGGGGGTGGCGATAGTTCACAGCCCCAGCTTGGGTTCCTGTAGGCAGAGTCAGAAATGTGATGTGCACAAACAGCAGAGCCACACCAGCTGAGATGAGAGAATCTAAAACTCAATTAGGTACCCGAGAGACACAGGGTTTTCAACTGTTCCCCAGCCTGCCTTATTCACTAGGCCCCTAGGGGATTAAAGTGCTGGTCTTCCTGATTGGTCCTTACACCCAGCAGCTCTCCACAGCACAGCCCCACGTGTCCTGACATCCTGCTCTCTCCTCTACCACTATCTTGAGGACGAGACTCAGGACGATTTCCAGGTCATCGCAACAGGTCACTTTTCTAAGCTACCTTATGAGACAACAGGACACACCAGCAGTTCACCTGCCGGGAAAGAAAGCGTCCACTTGGTGTGCAACTTAAACAGGATGGCCATACAGCCTTTATCACTGTTGTCACATAAAGTGGGTGGAGACAAGCATTCAGCAGTGGCCCCCCGAGGAGGGGGTCGACCTCATACCTCCTCGAGCTATTCTCAATGGAAAGATAACACACCCCTCAGGTTTTGCTTTTGATTGAGTTGTTTATTTTTTAAGAAGTTTCCCTCTTTTCCTGCTTCATTTAAAATAGGCCTACTCTGGACAAACAGTTGGAGCGAAGCAAGAGAAGAAGGCCACACAAACAACTGCGTACCCATGGCGACAGCCCCCGAGATCCAGCACAGCTCTATTAGCAAGAAGCAGGAATGAACGGACCAGTGTTTCCCAGCCTTGCTGGACCCTGAGAGGCACTGCGGACACTTGTTCAGATGAAGAGAGCCCGGCTCCTGCCTTGAGGACTTTCTCTCAGCAGGTCTGGGCACATTTGGGAAACACCAGAACAGGGGAACTGGACCAGGTGCCCTGAGGGACACATCACATGTTCCCAGCTGAGCAAAGAATTAAATGCAGAGGCAAAGACCAGAGGAGGCGGAGGGTTTGTTCTGCGGTCTATTCTGCGGCACAACCAGCTTCCTCCCGGGAACACTATGAACCCCATGGCAAAAATAGCACTTCGCGAACGTCCAGGTGCCTCTTAGACACCTTGATTCCTATTATCAAGTGGTGCGGTGACTTTTAGTTGGTAGAAGAGCGGAAGCCTTTCTACTTGGCTTTTCGTTGTATTTTTCAACTAAAAGTAACAGGAGAGAAACTAATGATATAAAACTCAGGAAAATAAACTGATTACCTTCTTTTCTTTCAGTCTAAGTAGAAATTGCACTTGTAGAAATAGTTTAGGGATCTGAAAAATAAAAAAGTATAATGTTTCACTTAATGCCAGGTACCATAGCTTAAGATGTTGAAAGAAGTATATAATATTTCCCTGGAGGGATCTAAAGATAGCCGTGGAGGTGACAAAATAAGCCTGGGGGACTGAAGGAGAGAAGGGAGCTTTCATCTGGTCAGTTGTAGCCGCAGCGTCTGCAGAATGCCAAATGCAACTGAACCAGCTTCGGCGCAAGAAGAGCGCAGGCCAGCTCCAATCACTGCGGTTCATGGACACACCGTCTCCTCGGAATGCAGCCTGCAGGGGGTTGGGTGTCTAGAGAGGAATTCTTACTTCAGCTTTCCCTGAAATCTTCGTTTTCATTCCTAAAGCCACCTGAGCCATAACCTACTCACTCTGCCCTCTGCTAACACAGCCAGATCGAAGACTGTTCCTGGAATTTTATACAGTATCTTCCTTTCTCAGCACATGGCGAGTATCTATACATTCTTCAAAGGCTCCGTTATTTCCCTTTTGTAGCAAAATGGCAAGAGCCAATGGGAGAGCTTTACCGGAGGCAAAGCCACCTACTAATTACCTGCAAGTAATAACAGACTCCAAGGGGGAAAGCCTGGAGCAGGTGCCTCTCCCGCCATGAAGGCCAAGGGCAAAGGGGAAACAGAGAGAAAGAGGCCTCCTTGGCCTGAGGGGGCTCTGCACGGTGACCAGTGAGACCTTCCCCAAGGGCCAGTTCAAGGGCCTCAGCAGCGGCAGTCACAGATAAGAGGCAACTTGAAACGGGCGAGCTGGACTTATGAAGTGGAAAGAATTAAAAAGAAAGAAAGAAAGAAAGAAATACTCATCCTCCAAAGAGAATACACCGTCAGGGCCAGCACCACCTTAGACAGTTAGGTGTCCCACCTCCAGGCTGAGCTGGGAGGCTTGCTGGGTGTGGTACACCCTGGGCCTGCCATCACTGGGCTGCTTTCAGAAATGAGGCAACTATTCACCCCACGATAAGGCCAGTGCCACACTTCACACTGTCACGGTGAGGTATAACTGCCCGAGGATGATGGGGGATGCTAGCCTCAAAGTGGACATAAAAGAACGTGTCTTTTCCTCCTGGTGCGCTTTGAGCCCAAGAAAACTCAGAGCAGACAATTCAAAGGGCATTCCGGGTTTAGGAAGTCGTAACCCAGAAGTTGTCAAAGCAAGAGATTACACCCAGCCCAATCTTTGACTGAGAAAGAATTCGGGCACAGGGTGGGATCTGGGGATAATGAGTATGAATGACTCTTTTCAGACTAATGAAAAGTCGAGAAGAAAAGGGCCCAAAGGAGGCCAGTCGAAGGGTAGAAAGTCTCAGACGGGAGGGACTAGAGCCAAGTGGTGTCTGCATCCCTTCCTCCAGCTTGTCACAAACTACAGAACAGGCACCTTGACTCTGAAGAGCCGAGGGCTCTTCCCACATGAAGACTGTAGGACGCCTTTGAGTTAAGAATTGATTGACTCTTCTTTCCATATCAAATCTTTCCCATGATCCTGTGGAGCACATTAGACTGTGGCCAAATTCCCCCTTATTTCCCATCTGTCTTTTCTTTCCATGTCTCCTCTGGGAGATAGTATCTTATTCTTTCTTTGGCTGTCCCTCCTCATTCACCCCATTCTTCCATTCTGATAACAAGGGGAAAGGAAAACTGAGCCTCTCTCAAGCCTGCTTCCCAATATGGATAAAATTCATGGCAGCTACTGTCATTACTCTCATCACATTAAGGCCACTATGGTCCAACAGAGACATTCTTCTCCCTTCCTCCCAAGTCTTCACAGTCCTGGACATTTCTGGTGACTCTGCCAGGAACATGGTGCTTTCCATTCCACCTGCCCCATGTGACTCCGTTAGCCTCTGCACTACTGGTCACCCATCAGGTTACTTGAGTACATAATAGATTATGGATCTCAAGACTTGAGAAACCCAGTGAGTTCACTGGGCGACTGGGAGAGAAGAGGTGGGGAGGGGGAGGGGAAGGAGGGGAGTGAAAGAGAGAGGAGGGAAGGGGAAGAAGGAAGTGTGGAGAGAACAAAGGTGAGAAGGGGGAAAGAACATTTGAAACCCTGGCCACCTATAGAAGCAACCCAAATATCTGTCAGTCGTTAAGTGGAAAAACAAAATGAGGTATATAGACATACCATAGAAACCTATTCAGCTGTCAAAAGGGGAAGGGTTCTGACATGTGCTACAACATGGGTGAACTTGGGAACCATGACATTGAGTAAAATCAACCAGACTATATAATGTGGTTCCACTTATACAAGGTACCCAGAGTAGTCAAAGTCACAGGGTCAGAAAGGACAATACCAGATGTTAGGGCTTCAGGAAAGGGGTGCATGGGAGGGAGGATACTGTTTAATGGCGACAAAGTTTATGCAAAAGTTCCAGGATGGTAGGGGTGATGATAGTTGGACAACAATGTGAGTGTACCTCATACCACTGAACTGCACACTCAGAAATGGTTCACATGATAGGAAATAAGAAAACCACCACTGGCCTCCCAAACCTGAAGATGAATATACAAGTTACACATGACTCAGGACAGCTTGTACTCAGCTTGAGAAGATGGTTGGGCTCTATCAACAAATAGTCATGAAAGCTGTCTACTTAAATGTGTTTCTTCCTTCCCTCACTTGAGAGAGATTTATTGGGCTATTATTCTGTGACTGGTCCAGTAGTAGAAGATAGGGCCTACTAGAGCTCACACTCTAAAAAAAAGGACAGTCAAGAAGTAACTCTATGTCCCACAAAAGTTAAGAAATGGGAGACAGTGGCTTAGAAGTAGGTAATGAAGAATTTACCTAGTGTGGGCTACAGGGAGACAGGAGGAAGGTTCCAGGAAATTATTTTAAGTTGAGACCTAGCATTTGAATAAGAGTGAGGTCAAGAACAGAAGAATGTTCCAGATAGAGAGAACTGCAGGTGTAGATGAGAAGGAATTTAAGGCTTAGGGGATGGAGAAAAGTTTAGCTCAGCTGGAGTTTAGGGGGAGTCCAGGGATGCGGTGAAGAGGTCCGAAAGGCAGGCAGAGACCACCATGGTAGTCCCGGGAGGTGACACTGAGCATTTTCGACTCTTTTCCTAAATATTACATGAGGATCCTGAACCAGGTCTCCAGGTTCACAGTGCTGTGCTGTCCAATGGCAAAGATGCCAAGTCTTTGATCCATTTACAAGTGCAAGTGTCCTGACTGTTATGCCATCACCTTCCCAGAGTAGTCTCCATAGCTCTGATTCCCCCCCGAGCCCAGAGGACTGCTCAGCACCTCCCCCTGCACGCATGGACACCATGTCACTCCTACCTCTCTCAAGTCAGCAGGTGTCATCTGGTTTCACTGGAGAGTTCTCCTCTCTGAGCCCAGGGTCGGCATCCTCACCACATCCTCACTTCATACACATCTTGCCAAGTCCATTATGTAATCTTACTCTCTGACTCACAGCCTCCGAAGAGCCTTTCTCTGACTCACTCCTCCCTCTTCTTAAGCGTCCTTCTTCTTCTACTGCATCTTTAATCTCTCTCCACATCTCTTCCCTTCTGTGTCAAATAGTCTCACCCATGTTGCTCTCTGGTCACTACATCTGAAAGAAGAAGAGGTGCACTTTGCTCACTATCAGTTCAGTCTGTGTAACTTCCTGTGGGCTTTGCTCCATGTATCCATTTTCTGGGCTCACTTCCTTCAGATGTTTACTTAGAATCACTCTCTCCCCAAGCTCGGAAGGAACAGCTGGACATTCTGACTGTTTCCTCTGTAAGCGTCATGGGTCATCTGTCCTCCCCTGTGCTGTCCACGAGTCTGCTTCTACAGATGGCCTTGGTCTCCCAGCCCATTTGAGCGAGAGTGGGACTTCACTGTATTGAAGGCCTGAAAACTCCCAAGAAGCGTATGACATGGTTCTCGTCCCTCCAGAAATTTCCATTCCGTTAGGAATGTGCAGGATTATGTTACTATAATGTTCTGTTGTTTTAGCATGAGTCTTACATGGTGCCAGTGTATACTTCAACATGCAGCTTTCTTCTGGCTACAGAGGTCAGGGAAGGCTGCAGGAAGGAGGCGAAGTTTAGGCTGAGCCTTGGATGATTAATGGGGTTCTAGGAGCATGACAGGGAGTGATGGAGGGGTCCCTCACAGAAGGAACTGTAAGTGTGAAACATATGGGTGGTACACAGAAGGTCTGGTGGTCATGCTTTTTTTCTCTTTTGAGACATAACTGACATATAACATTATATAGTTGACCTTTGAACAATGTAGGGATAGAGGCACTGAACCCCTGCAAAATCAAATATCTATGTAAAACTTTTAACTTCCCAGAACTTCATTAATAATGTACTGTTGAGGCCCTAGCCAGTTGGCTCAGTGGTAGAGCATCGGCCCTGAGTGTGGAAGTCCCAGGTTTGATTCCCAGACAGGGCACACAGGAGAAGTACCCATTTGCTTCTCTACCCTTCCTCCTCTCCTTTTTCTCTGTCTCTCTCTTCCCCTCCTGCAGCAAAGGCTCCACTGGAGCAAAGTTGGCCCAGGTGCTGAGGATGGCTCCATGGCCTTGGCCTCAGGTGCTAGAATGGCTCTGGTTGCAACAGAACAATGGCCCAGATGGTCAGAGCATCACCTCCTGGTGGGCATGCTGGGTGGATCCAGCCGGGTGCATGCGGGAGTCTGTCTGTCTGCCTCCCCACTTCTCACTTCAGAAAAATACAAAATAAACAAACAAACAAATAAATAAGTAACCTACTGTTGACTGGGATGCCTTACCGATAACATAGTCAATTAGTACATGTTGTATATGTTATGTGTATTATATACTATATTCTTATAATAAATAAGCTAAAGAAAATGATAAGAATAAGGAAGAAAAAAGTACATTCACAGTACAACACTGTACTTACTGATACTGTGAGTTTATGTTGGCTATCTTAGGCTATGAGGTCCCAATTGCAGATGGAAAAGCATCTACATATATGTGGACCCGTGCAGTTCAAACGCATGTTCTCCAAGGGTCAACTGTCTTAGTTTTATGTGTACAACGTAATAATTTCATATTTGCATGTATTGTGGAATGTAGTTATGCTTTTCAAAGTGAAGAGCAGAAGAACACAATGGTGTGACAAGGCTAGAAGTGTGTAATAGGACAATATTGTGGAGATTTGATGTGCTAGGTGAGTCAAAAGGACCTCATCATAGATAATGGGATGTTACTCTGTAGATAATGGGATGTTACTCTGGAGTGGCCACAGTGAGGCCTGAAAGTTGAGAGGCCGAAGGCCAAGTTCATTTAAGAGGCATGTGCCACCATCTGGTCCCCACATAACTGGGGAAGAACACATGGATATTGAAGATGACTTCCAAATCGTCAAACAAGAATTCCTGTCCCCTTTGTCTCATCCCTAACACTTTGGGGAAAAGGGTGTTTCTTATCCTTATTGATTTAGTAATCTTATTTGTTGTTGTTATTGTTTTTCACTTAAAATTATTTTCTAACCCTAAAATAATACCTATCTCTTTATTAAAATTTTGAAAAATTCAGAAAACCAGTTCTCCCCTGATATTGATACTGCTTTCCTTTGACCTGCATGACCTCTCTTTCCCTGCTCTGTCAAACTACTGGCTTTCCAAGTCATCCGGTTTCTCTGGTTGGCCATTTCCCTCAGCTGGAACCACACCTACCCCCACCCCCCACCGCGACCTTCAAGGTGCAGTTTCGAGAACCTCAATCCCTCCCTCTGTCCAACTAATGGGGGTTTCTTAGAGCTACATCGAAGAAACAACAACACAGTCTTGGTGCGTGTACTGAGGTATAATAGTGAGAAAAACAGGTGAACAAGTCAGGGTGTTCTTCCTTAGAAAGGAAATGAAATAAATGTCTTCTACTGCAGACCGAAAGCAGGAGCCCACTATCTCTTAGAGAATAAAATGGCTGCTGTCTTTATGAAGGTGAAATTAGTGTCTAAAATGCCTGCTCTCACACTCTCGGAGAGCTGTAAATATACATATACACACACATGCTCACATATACATGTGCACAGATATAAATGAATATAGCCTGATCATAGCTTTACTGCAAAATGTTTTTTAACTTCAAGTATGTGATGGCTAACATTAACTTCATTCAACATGACAGTACTTAGAGGCCAAGTTGTTTTATTCCCACTTAACTTTGAATTAACATCGTCATTAACTTGTCTCTCACAGACCTGAACAAAAAAATAGTGAACGGGTGCTCAGGGCCTCCATGTTCCCACGGGAATTCGGGTTTACACTAACACTAACATGCTCAAAACCGGCTCTGCGCTGACATCTAAAACCAACATTTCAGAACCAGATGGGCCACCCCGCATCCTCTCTGAAATTAGAGGAGGGATTTCAGATGATCAGTTGTTGAAATTCATTTGCATCCCCTGGGCACACACTGGGGGTGGACTAAGTTACCAAGGAGACATTCTCAAGGCATAAGTCACACCTGCACGCGCAAGGACTGTATGGATGGTTTTCCTTTTTTAATTGGTAAATTTGCCCCAAGGAAGAAAAACTTTTTCCCAGGCAGTCTGTTTAGGGAAGAAAAAAATAATTAAAAATACCCCTCAAAATCTTGGTCCCACTTTCCCAACAGTACACTTTCTGCTAATTCTGAGTCATAAATAAATAGCATTTGGACAAAGACATTAAAGATGGAAAATAAATAAATAAAAATAGAAAGGGCAGAAAAACTGTCCTGATAGTCTCTCGGTTTGGGGGAGGGTAAAAGGATATTAAAATACCATGGGCACAAAAATAGACTTGAACAATTTTTTTTGAGTGAGGGAGACATTGTTCCCAGACTTCATAGGATAAGTGTCTTAAAGATTTTATTGATTAGTTGATAAGTTTCCTGGTGAATGATGGGTCGATTAGACAGAACTACTGGAATTAGTCACCAGAGCTCTGCCTTCCCAAGAATAAAATGCGGGGAGTGTTCTGGCTCCCACCCTCTGTGACAGATGATATCTGTTTTCTCCTTCGAGTCTGAATTTAAGAGCCACTGAAGCTAAGCAACAGTATATTCAGGCTCAAATGAGCTGAAAATTGCATGCAATTTGAATTTCAAAAATTGAAGAAGAGGCAGGAGGGGAGAGAAAGAAAAAACCCTCAGCACCCATCAAGTCGCCACACTTTTCAAGGAACTTCCTGCTACTTGGTTGCCTTCTGCTGGGCGCAGAAGCTGAAACCCGGATGTGCTGTAGGAGAAAGAGCATCGCTGGAAGCCTGCCCGGTCTGAGTTTAAAAATAAACTTTTAATAGTCAGGATCAAAGCAAACCTCACTTTCATGTGCATGTATAATGCAGGACACAACCCGAGCCAAAGAAGTAGATTCATCTTTCTAAATTCACATTGGCCTGCCACCCCCACCCTTATGTACTTTGGAGGTGATAAAGGTGAAGATGTTTCCCCGGGGGAATTCTAGAAAAGTGCCTTCCCTGAATTAAAGGGACTTCCTCTGGAGCTCACTGAAAGACCCTCGATCCTTGTGTCTTGATTGACCCCCCCAACGCACGCCCCTATTACAAAGCAGATGTGTTCTTAAAGAGTTGAGTGAGTAGACATTGATTTTTCAAATCAGATCATATTTTAAATGTTCTAAGACCGCTGGTTATTTAAAGGTATCTGGTGATAAATGATTATATAAAGCCCTGCTATTTTTAGAGTGCCAATGATTGTTCCCTTCACGGGACAGCAAAGCAGGCATGAATTGGAAACACACCCCAGCCTCCTGGGGGCCCATCTGCAGTTTTTAAGGAGCAGCAGATTTAAGCATCACCCATAATTAAAACTAAACTGTTGTCACACAAAACAACAGATGATATCCCAGAATCATCTTACAGAAGGATTTTTTGGCTGGAACTCCGTTTCATGATTGTTGGGAGCTGAAGGGGCAGAGAGAACACCATACTTGTTTCAATGTACTCCACACAGAAACATAACTCTCCCATTGCCTAAATTAGTCTCCATTTGCAAGTAAAGCAACTTGGATGCCATTAAAAAGGTAATTTGACTCTGAAAGTGCCATTTTGTACATGGAGGTGGCGATCTGCTGCATGCGGTTCAGAAAGTCTGACTTACTCCAGCGGGTTCGGTTCCAAGCAGCAGCGAGAGGCACCGATGCTGGTGGGTGGACACGGGTTCCCTGAGCGCCCACGGAGGGCCAGGCACTGCAGTGGGGACTGGGGATAACGGGTGAATCACTCGCGCTGCCTCAGAGAAGCTAAGACCCCAGGGCAGGGGTTTGACTCCTTGCCTGAGCTGTGAATAAATTTGCGCGTCAGAAGGAGGTACAGCCCCTCTCCACTGAAAGAACCCTTCTGTGCCCTGACCCTTATGTCATTCTACAGGTTCATGGATCCATGGAGGTGAGGGACTCATGTCTAGGAGACCAACTAAGTAACAGATAGCACCATCGAGAAGTAGGATCTTACATAACTTGTTCCCTTAAAACCGAATTGAAGGAAGAACTAAGAATTCCGGCTGGTAACCGACAGTGTACCAAGAACTTCCCTAAGGTCATGGAAAACAGAATTAGAAAGAGAAGCCTTCCTATCTTAAGTACGGGAAAGGCACAAAGGAAAATAATGTCTGATTTCTTGTGAGTCACCAAATAACAAGAATTAAGAAACAGCCTGACCATGATGACAATGGTCAATATAGAGAATCAGGAGAAACAAAGGCCAAACCGTTCGGAAGGAACTGCAGGACCACGGGAACACCCACTCAGTGAAGTCCAATTTGACATCCCATAAAATAAAACACGTTAAATGCACACACACAAAATATGATGTATTTTGCATTTTAAAGGATAAAATGAAAGAAACACGGACCCTCTTCAATCATGTTGCTAATGAAATACTTCCCAGGATCCCAGTGATGGTCAATAATGTCAAGGGAGTACCTACCCTCCAACGTGTAGAACATTAATATCCTCTCATCTTGTAGGGAATGGCTCACCTTTCAATTTGAAACAATATTAACAGAGGGTATTTTTCCCCCTTACATCTTCATCATTTAATATTGTTTCATTGATGAATCAGTAAATTTGTCAGCTCTGTTCATTTATGTGATGTGAACAAGGATCCAACCCAAAAGGGGAAAAAAAAAAGAAAAGTGAGGTCAATTTCCTTGGCCACTGCATTTAATAAAATCTCCTAGGCACTCGAGTTAAGCACTCATTAATAGCTATAACTGAGTGTGCTCTGCCTTTAGTAAGTCTTTGATTTTCCTATATATATACACTCAGGTTTATATTAACGCTCAAATGAACGCACAGTCCTCATTTCTTATTTTAAGTTTTCTTCCTTCTCAGCTTTATTCGATTTATTAATCTTCTGCTCCTCTCTTATTTATAGCAAATGCTCCATTTACGATTCCAAAGCATTTTCCATTATAACACTCATTTATAACTTTCATAAAAAAAATTCTTCTACCAAGGGGACCAAGGGACTTTCTACTTATTTCACATTAACCTCAAAATATATGAATTTCACCAAATAGGAGGGATTTTTAGAAATTGATTCTAGAGAGAGGGGGGAGAGGGATGGATGGAGGAAGAAAGAGAGAAACATCAATTTGTTGTTCCACTTATTCATGCATTCATTGGTTGTGCCCTGACCAAGGATCGAACCCACAACCCAGTATATCGGGATGATGCTCTAAACCAACTGAGCAACCTGACCAGGGCAAGAGGGTTTGGTTTCTTATTTCACTGAGCCTCAGAAAAAAAAGAGCAGGTCTAGAAAGAAGCGCAGGTTTCCAGATTTGTAAAACTTGAAACTTCTGTTTTAAAGAACTCCAGGGTAGGTTTGAACCAAACAGGCACTCAGCTGTTTTAGGTAGACTAGCTATCAGAGGAAGCGGTTCGGTGTGGTTGAACCTCATGAAATTGCCAACATTCTTCTAATCTTGACCTATGAAAAAGGCAATTTCACATGATTTAACAAAATGCTACCCATATATTCACCCTCATGTAATAGAAAACTTAGAGTGACTAAGAGATACCTCAGATATCCAGGGGACTGGTTCTCCACTGGACCTGCAGGTCAGCAAAGGGTGAAGGGAGAAGAGATCATGGAGCATGGACAACGAAAAGGTCCCTGGCAATGTGTTTGGTGCATGCTCTGGTGCAATGTATAAGGATGTGGGAATAGTCATTAATCAGTTTGCCCTGGGACATTTTCTGCCACACCCCTTGAGGCATCAATGTGGCAGTGGTAGACTTAGGGAGTGAGCCTGTCAAAGAGATGTCTGGGTAGTGATGTGAAGACTCTCAGAGGAACCCTCAACTGGATTCCCTGAGGACACCCTTCCAACCACAGCTTCTTCCCTTTTCTGTGAAGAATGAAGTTAAAAGGGAAATGCTTGACAATCATATAGACTGAGGTTTCAATTCCAACTTCGCCTTCACAACCCAAGTCAACAAAAAGCAACCAGAATCAAACCTGAATTCTTTGCTTTGATGTTAAGGAGAATGTAACTGAGTACTAGAAAAATGAAGTGATAACTTGACAGTAAATTCTCACCCACAGTGAGAGCTGAAGACCAGGTAAGCCCAGACCACAGGTAGGTTCCTCCTGCAGACTGGAATTTAACAGGGTCTGGAACCCACGAAGGTACTTTGCAAATAAAAATAGGAGGATGTTTCAGTATGCTTCTGGGAAAGTAGCCACAGTGACTCAACGGTGAGAATCCAACTCTATTTATTTTCTAGGACCATGCCTCCTATTTTCTAGGGAAGCTGTTACAAAGCTGTAATTTGTATAAATATAAAGAAAGATGAAGACAGAACCTACCCAACTGACGTTGCAAGGTGAAGAGCGTGAAGAGAATTAATTTAGGTTGTTACCTCCTTTTTTTAAGAGAGCAGGAGGGACCAAAGAATTAGGAAGGCAGGACCTGAAAAATCAAGACTCCCTCAGGTGCTAGTTTCATCAGGGACATTGCTGTCCATGTATTCTTGTCCATGGCCATGACTGAGGTGGCCATCATGTCAAGTTCAACATTTAAAACAGACGACTTGGTAGAGCCCACCTCTGAAGTCAATGAAAATTCAAAATAACGTCCATCTCGTAGTAACGGTTTTTGGAACAAGTTCTCCTTTTGACCCCACATGTGGCACTCACCTCTGAGAAGTGGGTCATCATGTCTGCGAGCTCCCAGACATGCAGGGGCAGCCTAGGCCAGCAGCACTGGGGTACTACTCTGAGTTAGAGGAGGAAAGAATGACTACCTTAGTGTCGTGCCTAAGGCCATGCACAAGGCTTTTGGGGTGGGAGTTTTGGCAAAGAGAGAAAGGATGGATGTCTAATGCTTTTTCTAGAATTCCCCAGAGAAGGTGGGGTGTTCTGAGCCCAAAGGTAGAACAATTTTTGTTACTTTATGCTCTGTCCCCTTGAGGGTTTTGGGGGGCCAAGGAAGATGATGGGGCATGGGACGGTTATGTGGCACTTGTTCCTGTCACCTCAATGGTCACCTCCTACTACATAACACAGTGTGTATATTTCCCTAGGTTAATTCTGTTTTAACTGGCGACAACCAACCTAGATGGAAGCCTTCTTATACAAGACTGCAGATGCTTCCCTGAAGAACAGAAAACAACTCTGTTGTCAACCTTTAGATGCTCAGTTACTGACGACTGAGATTTCCATGTGGATAACTTAGAAACTCACCACCATCCATCCATCTCTCACTGAGACAACCCAGATCAGCTCACAGTATCTGACCCTGCCGAAATAGCTAGCCCGGGGCAAGGCCACCACTGGCCCAGCTTCCAGGGTCATCAGACCCCGGAAGAAAACACACTCCAAATGTAGAGGGCCAGGTTCGAAAACCAATGTGTAGAGTCCCAATAACCCGTCTCCAGTAGTGATTATGACATAAGATTTCTGATGATTAATTAAGAGCTGTCCATTACGTCAGTCAGCTTATAACTAACAGTTACCCCAACCTTTAATAAAACATAGTGAAGGATATGTATTAAATGAAGGTACTGAGTGGTAGGTATAACCTAAGCTCTAATGACAGCATCACCCTCTACAGTCAAGGAGGCAAAGAAGCCAGGCATGGAGCAGCGGGTTTTCTTAAACAAAGATACGCAGGAGGGCACAGCCGAGGGTGGTGGGGGGCAGGAAGGAGGGGTCTGCTCAATCAGGGCCTATTTTCAGAATTTCCTTCAAGCAGGCTTAGACCAAGAGTCATCAATTATTTAAGAGATGTAACATGATGTTTCCTTTGTTGAGGCAAATCTGCAA
This sequence comes from Rhynchonycteris naso, assembly GCA_037038555.1. NCBI lineage: Eukaryota > Metazoa > Chordata > Mammalia > Chiroptera > Emballonuridae > Rhynchonycteris > Rhynchonycteris naso. Next base: position 208,998,832 of record CM072995.1, on the reverse strand, counting down.
GCTGACCCCGAGAGAAAATAAAAAATGAATTAGGCAGAATGTATTTATCTGCTGGAAGAGAATAAAGATTTAACTATTGGGACAGGCTCAGTTTTGGAAACTAGTTCCATTTTATCTCCTAAACCCCACAAGTCTTTCCTCCCCACCCCTTCTCTTTACCTGTTTATGGGTTTCTACAGTAGACTTCCGCAAAAAGCAGAATAAATCTCATTTTCTAAACTTCTCCTCTCTTTCTGGATTCCGCGTGATGTATTGTCTTCATTTAAATTACAAATACACTAATCTGAAACACTGTTTACCAAGGAGCCTTCTAAATGAAAGCAACAAGAAACAGCATCACTCACATTTTAAAAATGACTTTAGACTCCAGACCTCATAAAAAACAGCCGACAGTGCTTGTTCTCTGTCTTGACTGCTATATTTCAGTCCAGCGAACAAAATTCAATTAGTGAGCTTTGTACTTAGGACATTATGATTCTGACGGTTGGTCTGAGCAAATCTGGTGTGCCAAGCCCTAGTTCTGTTTTCCTGGCAAACCACAGTTACCAAAAAAAAAAAAAAAAAAAAAAAGGCAATAGGGTAGGTTGGCAGAAGGAAAGTTTCAGACTAGCTTACTTTTCACTCTCATTAAGAAACATGGAAGAGACGGTTCCTTGGAAAGGTTCAGTATTTGCTAAGGGAATGGATTAACTTTTGAGAATTTCCCATACCTGAGTCTGCTGTTGCCACCAAAAACAGCAAATGGCCTGAAATAAACCAGGAACCAGCTAGAAAACAATGCATCAGAAATTTCACTCATTTTTAGATTTTGATCTGCCTCTGCTTGTGTTCCAAACAAACAGTACAGAGACTGGGATCGCAGAGATGTTTGGTGACCCTGCCGATTAAACAAAGCAGTAAGCAGCAAATATGAAGCCCTGCCTCTTTACCGTAAAGGCTCAGACTGCCTCATCAGTGCAAGAGGTTCTAGAGCTTTAATACTTGAAAACATGCCCACACATAGCAAAGCCACTGGGCTGAAAGCCTCATGCCCCACATGTCTTGATTTTTCATCCTGGAACCCTGGATTTGATTCAAGAGTATCACATCTGTACGGACCAGCAGAATGGTAGAAATGAACCGGAGTGATCATTACATGGCCTGAGTTTTTGAATAGCAAAAGTAGTCAAACCATAGTGGCGATTTTAGAAGCATATATGGTTATTGCCCTATGAATAACAAGCACAATTACTTTAGCCAATTGAGAGGGGAGCATCCATTTACATTTCCAAGCTGTCTCAGCTGATATTACTTCTTTGCTTCGCTCACAGGGCATGACACCGCCACCCACCTTGTTGTGCAGAAAGAAACATAGAAACTGTCCTCAGCATTTCTTTATGAGAGCATCACCATTGTCCATCCCATCTCCAACTCTTCCCCCCACCCTTTAAAAAATGATTACAGGAATACTCATATGAAATACCAGAAGTGGCATCTGATGTCTTGGTATGCTCCTTGGAAAACTGTTCTAGAAGATTGACATCTTGCCTGGCAGTGACCCGGGATTCAGTACAGATGGGCAGCCCTGACTCATTGTTCTCTTGGTGCTATTTTTGCTCTGACTCAAAAATTGTATCTCTCATCGGTTTTTTTGTATGAGTATATCATATGGATGGTTTTTAGAGGGATTTAGAAATCCATTCTAAAGTGAATCTTCCTTCTGTCAAATACAAAAGGGAAAATGCATACTTACTTCCTGCCCATCAAAGGGCTGCCTTAGATGTGTCTTCTCAGAAATCCTCAGTAAAATGCCATGCTAGAGTGGCCTGTTCCACCAGAGCTGGAGCTGAACCTCTGCCTCTCTTCCCGAGTCCATATCAAGTGACTACATGTTGCGTAGCTTGAAAGAAGCCATAAGGGGAGTATTTACACAAAGGAAACTGGCAAACATTACAAATCAGGGATTTTTTTTCACTCCCTCCCCATAGTTTACCAGCACATCACTGAAAAGAAAAGTCTTTAATTTATTGTTTCTCTCTTAGCAAATGAAATTACTATAGTTCTTTATCGACACTCTCTTTTCTCCTTAGAGTAGAGACTAGCCAGCAGTTCACCAAATTCTGCTCATCTTGTTCGTTGGCACAGGGCTAGACCACACTCCTCAGCTGCCCTTACAGTTAGGTGTGGTCACATGATTGAGTTTCCCTCCATCAAAAGCAAATAGAAGTGTGACAAAAGCCTCTCCATACTTGGTGCATAAACCCCTCTATCAAACAGTACTCTATACCGGTCTCCTGTCCAAAGACTTCTGCAGATGATATAGGCAAACTTGGATGCCATCCATTGAAGTCAGACAGTAACAACAACAACAAAAAAAAAAAATAGAAAGAGCTCAACATTCCAACCACCATTGAAAGAGGCCACTCCAATCAAGAATAGCCATCATGAGCTTGATAGGAGAGGGAGAAAAATAATTGTTATCATGTGTGAACTATTTAATAGTAGGGTTTTGTCTGACATGCCTGTCACCATGATAGTAACTCAACATTCTCCTCTCCTTTCAACTATTGCCTTTCCTCCTCCCAGCTGATATGATAAATCTAAGGATGAGCACTGTCAAGATAGAGAAGATAGAAATAGGGGACCTAATATGATATCGATTTCTCACTTAAGAGTTTTTATTTCACCGGAGAGTTTTTGGTTCTCTGTGTTGTTCATTCCAGCAGCCATCAGCAAGAGAGCTGTGTGATTCCCACATACTTCCAGCCTAGTCCTTTTCCCTTTTAGTGATGTCACCTCAATGAAAATGTTCCAATTTAGAATCATTTCCATGTTAAGGATATCCAAAGAATCCAATCCATATGCCCTATGACTTATCAAGAAAATTAACTATAATGGCAGTATCAATATTATACAATTAAAATGAGAGCTCTTAGCATATTTAATTTCCCCTATCCGACTGTCTTCAGTCATTAAGGACAAAAGGTATGAATTCACTATTTGCAAATAGCCTGGATTACTTACTATATTCTAGAAGGAACGGAGACCCCCCTGGTGTGTGTGGGCACACACACACACATTCAAGCACACATGTCTCTCCCTCTATGAAGGGCAAAAACAATACTGATGAAGGTAAAGATAAGAAACATTCTAAATTGTTAACCATGAAGACTCAGTCTAGTGGGACAATCATGTATGTTTCGGCCATATGTTTGTATCTTCAGCCTTTCTCTTTCTTTAACACTCATTATGGAAGAATGGAAAGGAGAAAAGGAAGGGGGGAAGAAAACAAAACCATCATTTTGATCTTTCTATATTATTTACCATTACCTGTTTTTCTCCCTTCATAAAAACTGGTGTAAGGAGTCTATCTGGGGGTCTTTGGGATTGTTGTGTTTTTAAAATTTTAACAATCATCGCTCTGGAGCTTAATTACTTTTATATGTTACCAGATGGCTCAAGTGGGTGTTTGTTTACAAGTTGCGTACAGTTTTTAGCTGCTTTTTAGACCAAAGCTGAACATTTCAGCTAACAAAGAATGCGATGAGGAATTGATGGAAAAAACAACTAGACTTCATAGGTCCCTGGGCTGCTCATCTACACCGTGCCATCATTCTGTGCATGTTTACAAGGATGTATTCAGGGCCCAAGAAACAGCAACATTTGTGTAACATGCTTTGAGTTCTTTCTAGGGCCCTGGAAGAACTTGGGGGATGAGGTGGGGGAAGAGAGATCTACATGGGAGAGATTTTCTGGGGGTTGCCGGTGGACCAACCAGAAGGGAACAGAGCACCCTGCCTTTCGATGCCTTCACCATCCAGAAGCTCTGGCATTTAACAGGCCCCCTGCTTCTCCTGGCTTCTTGATCTGGGCTGTTCTGACCAGTCATGTCCATCCCCAGCTCCTTCCTGGGTGGGAATGCAAACAGAGAAGGAAAACTTTCTTGGGCACGTCCCGATTCTTTGTTGCCTATACCTGAACCACAGGTTCATGCAAACATGCAAAGAATGCAGGTTTATTTACTGCAAAATATGTCAAATAATAATAAAGATTTCATACAAGCACAGACGTTTATGACGATGAAAATTATCTTCTCCTACCTGGCTCCCTGTCTATTCCAGCACTTAACCTTCTGAAGAAGGTAGTCCATCCTTCTCATCTTCATTTTTAATAAGGTTAACAACATTTTACATGACATTTTATCTTTATTTTTAAAAAGATGAATAATACTCAGTATACTTATTGCACCCAGTATTCATATCTTCCATCATAAGCTGTCTATCCTTCATGGATACCCAAATTGGCATCATTCTTGCTATCACCCAATGTGCTCTAAGAAATAAGGTACTTGAGGTGAATGGGTAGAAGAAGTCCATGAGCACCCTGAGCATTTAAGTGAGCTTGCCTCCACCATGTTCTCTAACAAAACCTAGAAGAAATTATAAACTAACAAAAGTGTATTTGATCATTATCATTTGATGCATCTGACTGTTCTTTATTAGTTTGGGGGAAAAAATAACTTTTTCATAACTCCTTTGGATGACCTCAGCACAATGTGCTAACATTTGACTGTGCCTTTAGGACAAGGGGTGTGCTGTATGTATAGTTAATTCTCCAGAGAGCCACGCCATTCCTAGCAGGTAGCTGGTGCTTCACAAAAGTATAATGAAGGATGGAAGAAACAAATTACTAGATAGGACTGTTCTCTTCCAATCCTAATAAACTCAAAGCTTCATTTAACATATAGCATAAGTCTTTACAAAAATATCAAAAGTAGCATCTCTATGACATCCATATGACTGTTTTGCCTCTTGAAGGCAACTTTTTCATTGCTTATAGCCTTTAATAAGGAGAGTGTGTCTGGTGAATTTCAAACAGACTTGATATCTACTGTTTTGCTTGTCAACAGAAGAAATTAAACCTAGAACATGTACTTGTTGGTGGCAACAGTGGCCACCATATAGTAGTTAGCACAGATTGAATATTTGTGTCCCCCTCAAAGTGCATATTTTAAATTCTAAATCTCAACATGATGGTCTTTGAAGATGGGGTCTTTAGTAAACACTTAGATCATGAGTGTGGGAGCTTCATGAAGGTAATAATGCTCTTATAACAGAGGAGTGAGGGAGGTCCCTCACCTCTTCTACCGTGGGAGCTTACAGTATCTAGGAAGCGAACCTCTCTAGATATTAAACCTGTCAGCATCTTGATCTTTGACTTTTCAGCCTCCAGAACTGTGAGAAATAAATATGTGCTATTCATGAGCCCCCCTACCCCCCAGTTTATGGTATTTTGTCACAGGAGCCCCATATGGACCAAGACGGCAGCCAACCCTTAAGTAAAACTCATGACATGAATGAATACCGACCAGCTTTGCCTCAAGGTCAAGACCTAGCCTGGGTATGGAAGGCTAACCCAAACCTCAGTTCCTGATTTGCTCGCGACCCTTCCATTACCACAGACAATGATTATTTATTCTCCTTTGCGACACAAAATTAGTGGTCCCATGGAATAAGGATAGGTGAAACCGAGACGTGATTTCCAATAACTCTGTCCCTCTAACAAACATAAGGACCACCCTGGGAGGTCTGTGCACATGCCTGGAGACCAAAGGAGGGCAGACACCCCAGCAGACACTGCGTGATATCACGACACAGTCATTCCGGCACTTAGATGATGCAGTGAGTGCCAATATCGATGTGACTATTTATAGCCCAATAAACTACATGTTGAACAATACCAGTAATGTGAAGCTTAGGTCGCAATTTCACGTATTAATGCGTTAATCCAGACATAGTGCTTGCAAGCATAGTTTGCAGCACACAACATAAACATACACCCGGTGACATGAATAAATTACTTCCTTGACTGCTGACAAGTGCCATGCCAAAACGAGCTCCCTGCTTCCCACAATGGAGCAGAAAGCAGGGGTATATATATATTTAAATTTTCCATTTTTAAGCTGTCACTCAAAAAGAAAAAAACATTTTATACTTTTGTTAGCTTATTGATCTTACCAGCTTGTGATAAGATTTAGACTGCTCGACTTAAAGGATACACTAGATCAACTTGATTTAATAAATATCTTCAGAACTTTTCATCCTAAAGCAGTAGAATATACATTCCTCTCAAGCGCTCATGGTACGTTTTCTAGGATAGACCACATGTTAGAACACAAAAATGGTCTCAATAAATTTAAGAAGATTGAAATCATATCAAGCAATTTCTCTGATCACAATGCCATGAAACTAGAAATTAACCACAAAAGAAAAACTGAAAAATACTCAAACACTTGGAAACTAATAGCATGATATTAAATAATGAATGGATTAACAATGAGATCAAAGAAGAAATAAAAAAGTTTCTAGAAACAAATGATAATGAGCATACATCAACTCAAAATTTATGGGACACAGCAAAAGCAGTACTGAGAGGGAAGTTCATTGCACTACAGGCATATCAGAAGAAGCTAGAAAAAGCTCAAATAAGCAACCTGACCCTGCAGCTAAAAGAACTAGAAAAACAACAACAAATAAAACCCAGGACAAGTAGAAGGAAGGAAACAATAAAGATCAGAGCAGAAATAAATGACATAGAGGCTAAGGAAACAATACTGAGGATCAATGAAACCAGAAGCTGGTTCTTTGAAAAGGTAAACAAGATTGATGAACCTTTAACTAGACTAACCAAGAAAAAAAGAGAGAGGTCTCAAATAAATAAAATTTAAAAGGACAGTGGAGAAATAACAACTGATACAACAGAAATACAAAGCATTGTAAGAAAATACTATGAAGAACTTTATGCCAAAAAAATTAGACAATCTAGATGAAATGGACAAATTTCTTGAATCATATAACCTTCCAAAAATCAATCTGGAAGAATCAGAACACCTAAACAGACCAATTACAACAAATGAGATCGAAACAGTTATCAAAAACTCCCAACAAAAAAAAGTCCTGGGCCTGATGGCTTCACAAGTGAATTCTATAAAAAATTCAAAGAAGAACTAACTCCTATCCTCCTCAAGCTATTTCAAAAAATTCAAGAGGAAGGAAGACTTCCAAACTCCTTTTATGAGGCGAGCATAATTCTGATCCCGAAACCGGGCAAAGACAACACTAAGAAAGAAAATTATAGGCCTATATCCCTGATGAATTAGACGCTAAAATTCTCAACAAAATATTAGCCAACCGAATCCAGCAATATATGAAAAAAATCATACACCATGATCAAGTGGGATTTATTCTGGAGAGGCAAGGCTGGTTCAATATTCTCAAATCAATCAATGTCATTCATCACATAAACAAAAGGAAGGACAAAAATCACATGATAATTTCAATAGATGCAGAAAAGGCATTTGATAAAATCCAGCACCCATTCAGGCTCAAAACTCTCCTAGCCTGGGTATGGAAGGCTAACCCAAACCTTGTATTCTCAGTAAAGTGGGAATACAAGGAACATTCCTTAACATGATAAAGGCCATCTATGACAAACCCACAGCAAACATCATACTAAATGGACAAAAATTAAAAGCAATCCCCTTAAGATCAGGAACCAGGCAGAGTTGCCCACTTTCACCACTCTTATTCAACATAGTTCTGGAAGTCCTAGCTATAGCAATCAGACAAGAAGAAGAAATAAAAGGCATCCAAATTGGAAAAGAAGAAGCAAAACTGTCACTATTTGCAGATGATATGATATTGTATATAGAAAACCCTAAAGTCTCAGTAAAAAAACTACTGGACCTTATAAATGAATTCAGCAAGGTGGCAGGATATAAAATTAATACTCAGAAATCAGAGGTATTTCTGTATACCAACAAAGAACTGTCAGCAAAAGAAATTAAGGAAACAATCCCCTTCACTATTGCAGCCAAAAAAATAAAATACCTAGGAGTAAACTTAACCAAGGAGGTTAAGGACTTGTACTCAGAAAATTATAAAACATTGATAAAAGAAATCAAGGAAGATACAAACAAGTGGAAGCATATACCATGCTCATGGCTAGGAAGAATAAACATCATTAAAATGTCTATACTACCCAAAGCAATTTATAAATTCAATGCAATACCAATTAAAATACCAATGACATACTTCAAAGATATAGAACACATATTCCAAAAATGTATATGGAACCAAAGAAGAACACGAATAGCCTCAGCAATCCTAAAAAGAAAAAATAAAGCAGGAGGTATCACTCTTCCAGATATCAAGGTCTACTACAAGGCCATTATACTCAAGACAGCTTGGTATTGGCATAAGAACAGACACATTGATCAATGGAACAGAACAGAGAACCCAGAAATAAACCCGCAGCTTTATGGACAACTGATGTTTGACAAAGGAGGAAAGAACATACGATGGAGTAAAGACAGCCTCTTTAACAAATGGTGCTGGGAAAATTGGACATCTACCTGCAAAAAAATGAAACTAGACCATCAACCTACACCATTCACAAAAACAAACTCAAAATGGATAAAAGACTTAAACATAAGCCGTGAAACTATAAGCATCTTGGAAAGAAACATAGGCAGCAAGCTTTCCAACATCTGTAGCAGCAATATATTTGCCGATTTATCTCCACCGGCAAATGAAATAAAAGGCAAGATAAACAAATGGGACTATATCAAACTAAAATGTTTTTGCATAGCTAAAGACTATAAGAACAGAATAAAAAGACAAACCACACAATGGGAGAACATATTCAACAGCACGTCGGATAAGGGGTTAATAACCAAAATTTATAAAGAACTTATAAAACTCAACACCAGGAAGACAAACAATCCAATCAAAAAATGGGCAAAAGAAATGAATAGCAATTTCTCCAAAGAAGACATACAGATGGCCAAAATACATATGAAAAAATGCTCAACATCACTAATCATTAGAGCAATGCAAATTAAAACCACAATGAGGTATCACCTCACACCAGTCAGAATGGCACTCATCAGCAAAACAACACAGAATAAGTGCTGGCGAGGATGTGGAGAAAAGGGAACCCTTCTGCACTGCTGGTGGGAATGCAGACTGGTGCAGCCACTGTGGAAAACAGTTTGGAGATTCCTCAAAAAATTAAAAATCGAACTGCCTTTTGACCCGGCTACCCCACTTTTAGGAATACCCTAAGAACACCATAACACTGTTCGAAAAAAAGAAATGCACCCTCATGTTTGTGGCAGCATTGTTCACAATAGCAAAGATCTGGAAACAGCCCAAGTGTCCGTCAGAAGACAAGTGGATTAAAAAGCTTTGGTACATATATACTATGGAATACTACTCAGCCATAAGAAATGATGACATCGGATCATTTACAACAAAATGGTTGTACCTTGATAACATTATACGGAGTGAAATAAGTAAATCAGAAAAAAAAGACTGAGAACAGCATGAATTCATACATAGGTGGGACATAAAAGTGAGACTATGAGACATGGGCAAGAGTGTAGTGGTTATGGGCTGGGGGGAGGGAGGGAAGGGAGGGAGAGGGGGAAGGGTAGGGGCACAGGGAAAACCAGATTAAAGGTGACAGAGGACAATTTGACTTTGGGTGATGGGTATGCAACACAATTGAATGATAAAATAATCTGGAGATGTTTTCATTGTACATATGTACCCTGATTTATTGGTGTCACCACATTAAAGTTAATAAAAAAAAAAATTTCCACTGCTCGATGGGGCTGTTTTTAGCTTCTGTTTCTTATTAAAAAAGCTTAATCAGGAATCATAAAAATGCTACCAATTTAGCATTTCTTCACGAGAAATGCAAACTCAAAACAGTACCCAAAGAGTGTAACTCTCACAGCTTATTGCCCTAGAATCCCAGATTTAATTACCACACGGTGTAGCATAATAATGGGGAGAAAGGAGCCATGTATTGACTATGTTTACACCTGAAATAAAAGCTTGTATTAATTGTGCTGAAATGATTATTAAGGGGTTTCTGGTACTTTCCATTAAATATTTTTGCATAGGAATGAACACACACACACACACACGTCATTCTATATTTTATTTATTAGAAATGTCCATCCTTAATGTTTTGGCTACTCCTTACCTTACCATATTCTCCTTGCATCAAATAACAAAACATTACAATATTATCAGAATAACTGGGCTGATTGGCTAATTATCTGGTCAACCAACTCATGTAAGCTCTCCAACATACATACACTGTTTGGGCTCTGAGTGGCAAATTATATAGATCACAATCAGAAAACTTGCATATATGCTGGTTTTGGATTAGAGAACCTTGATCTCTCAAACCTACATCTGCTCTCGCATTAGACTCTCTTGGAATCCTTTAGACAACTGGGATTTGTTTCTTCCCTCAGTGTCAGCTCCCAAGTTCAAGGCTCACTGTGGAAGGGAGAGGGATCCTCACAGTTAACTGCCCACATTTTGCAAAGTGTTGCATGGAAAGGGAAAGCCACAGCTTCCTAAAACCAAGAATCTATAATAAATATTCTCATGATGCATGAATTATGTGGTGACAGGTGGGGTTCTCAAAATAGCCCTGAATTTCCCCTACTCAGGATAAAGCGCCGATTTGTCCTTACTCCCCACGGTGTCCTCCTGATGTCCGCACCAGAAGGGGTGGTGGTGACAAGTATTTAACACCCAGGAAATCCCTTCCCAGCAGCAACAGCAGCTGGAATTTTAGTGATTGTCATTATATCCGTCTGAGAGGACCCTGAGAGCTGAATAAGACAGCAAACATTTGAATGAAGGGAAGGTTATTTTCTTTTAGTGTTTCTAAAATCATGGGTCTTCCACAGACATGTCCTGGTTCCTTGGACAGTTCCTCATGTCAATCATTCTAACCTTCCCACAACCTTTCAAACCAAGCCCCAGAATCTTTCCTGGCACTGCTTTGGTGCCAAGCTACCAGCATGAAGCTCCAACAAAGTCCCCGATTCTTTACAGGGCTCACCCTTCATTTCTGTACCCCTCATGCCCACTAGTGCTGTGGCTCCTCCAAACACCGCCTTGCAGTCTCCCACACTGGGCCCCTTTGGTTCGTCCACATCTGCACATGTGCATGTAGGTGTGTGTGTGCACCCCAACCACAGAGGGGCACCTCCCTCTCTTCCACATACACGTGGTGATGAACGAGCTGCTCTGCCTTCTTCTGACAGCTGGGTGAAATGGTCGCTACAGTGACCAGGAGCGCCCTCGTCTCTCCTTGCAGAAAGGTATTCAGCGCACGTAATAATTATCCATCCATCTCGTTCACACTAAAGGCATGGCATTGCAATTTTAGCCTTATAATCAAGACCATATGACAAAACCTAAGGCCATTAGGGACCAATTTCGAGTATTCTCTGCAAGTCAATGATTTTCCAACTGCACTTACATATGCTGAATAGTTACCTCTGCGTGATTGCACCTGCTCTCATTTATGTAACCCCTCTGTTTTCCAAAGCCTTTCTTAGCAAGGCAATAGAAGCAAAGTTTTAAAGGCTGGCTGGCTTTTTTCCCCTTCATTAATTTTTTTCTCATTTCCCAAAACATAGTATGAAAATGCTGAGGGTAAAGTTTCTGCTCATGCCAATGACTATATTTTAGAATGTGCTTTCTTCCCTCTGTTCTTTTTCTCCCCTCCCCCCACCACTGCCCTGACTCTTTCACCCTCACCCTCAGCCCTGCTTGCTTTCCTTTGAACTAAAGCACAGTCTTCCTGGACTGTAATTGCTTCATGTGGACTTTTGACCTCAGCACTTCAGGTTCGGTGACATAATAATGTCATCTCCGAAAGGACGTGATGTCATCATAAATCAAAGGGCTCTAAGAGTACAGGCTCTGCTTGCAAAGTTGAAAGAAGGCCAAAGTTATTTTGAAATAATAATAAAATGCAGCTCAAATATTCTTTCATGTCTTACTTTAAATTACTTAGAGAAAGAGATAAATTCATGCCTTCTTGTACAAGTAAAGTTGTAAATATTAAAAGCAACAATACAGTCGCTAATAATAATTTATCAATTTGGAGGTCAATAAAAGTCATAAAACTAATAAGGAAAACATTGAAGAGGCTATGAAAAATGAGAAGAGAACTAGACATTATATTTTACCACCATTATTTTGGATTCTCTGTAGACTCCATCCTCAGCCTTATTTTTTAATTGTTCAAACATAAAGATATTATCGCTAAACATTGATCACTTATCATCTTGGTTCTTTAGTTTATAAATAAAGCTGCATCAGGCCCTAGCTGGGTAGCTCAGTTGGTTAGAGCATTGTCCTGCCACGCTGAAGTTGCAGGTTCAATCCCCAGTCAGGGCACATATAATAATCAACCAATGAATGCATAGAGAAGTAGAACAACAAGTCTGTCTATCTATCTATCTATCTATCTATCTATCTATCTATCTATCTATCTATCTATCTATCTTTATCTTTCCCCCTTCCTCTTTTTCTAAACATAAATTTCTAAACAAAAGCTGTATCATAATATCTCCTCTCTAGATATTTTCCTAAAATTATGCGATAACAGACTTCTTAATAGGAGTTTGATCACTATGTTTTTCTTGTGAGGCTGCATGGATTAGAAATGGGTCAGCAACAACAGTGAGACACCACGTCTTACAAAGCCTCCATACAGCGCTCTCCATTGAAGGATTAATCACACATTGCAGGTAGCCATTGCCAGAAAAGTTCTGTGAAGACACTTAAGAAGGAATCCCTGCCCTGCATTGGAGCCATTAATACCAAGCTCAGGCCCTGGCTGGGTAGTTCCCTTAGTTAGAGTATTGTCCCAATATGCCAAGGTTGCAGGTTCGATTCCAAGTCAGGGCATATACAAGAATCAACCAATGAGAGCATGGAGAAGTGGAACAGCAAATCAAACTTTCTCTCTCTCTCTCTCCATTCTCTCTTCTTCTCTTTCAAATCAATAATAAATTAATAAATTAAAAAGAAAACAATTTCAGTTTGCTTCATTCTGTGCTCTGGATATATCGTCAAAATTCCTACCTTTTGCTGTTTAATTTAGCATGATGAATCTTGGCCACTTCTAAGGAAATGAGAACAGAATGTATTATGCCATTTCCAATATGATGCACTCAAAAGCTCCTAATGACGATTAAGACACTTAGATAAGATGACCGTACATAAAATGAGCCAACTATCATGGCTCGAGCGCTCTACCAGTTGAATACTACTCTGGTTACGTGATCAGGTTCTAAGATACAGAGATAATGCATGCCTCAGAATATAAATGGGTATGCCTCATGACAATCCAAGTGCTGTGTTTCCTCAATTAAGGCCTTGCCAGCTGACAGGCAGATGAGAAAGTTGTGACATATCTATAGTAATCCCACCTGAGAATGTGTGAATTTAGCTGTTCATCTCATTGTCACCTCATTGGAACTATTTGCATTGGCAATGGCACGTGGAACTGGTTTAAACTTAAATTTGAATCTCTTAAAATGCCTTCCCAAAAGATTTCCCCGTGGCGCTGCAGTGGGAATAAAGCTATTGTGTGCCTAGGAGCTAGCCTGTCCCATCCTCAACATGGCAGCCACAGACCACAGGAATGGCCAGGTCTTAAAAAAAGAAAACTTAAAATTTGGAAGGCTAACATTTAATCGTTGGCATGAACGATTCCTGCATCACTAAGGTACCAACTGTTGATCTGTTAAAAGTTTGCAAACAAAGAATAAACAACACCAAACATTTTACCAAATAAAAACAAAAACACACACAAAATAAAACACAAAACACATCATCTTAAAATTATACTTTCTTCAATAATCTTAAAATCATACTTTCAGTCCCAAAAGTGATAAAGAGTTTGAAATTATGAAGACAGATTATGAAAAACATCTCATCAGTATGATGAGAAAGCCACATTTATAACTGTAGGTGACATGTCTCTTCTGAACTCCCGAGTCATTTGTTCTTCTTTCTATTCGGCACAATTCATCTGAATGTCTGCTATGCATCTCAAAGTTAAGATTTCCCAAATGACACCTTTTGATCCCTGCCCTTTCGCTAAATCTAGACTTCCTCAATACTTTCCATCTTCAGGGTGCTCAGACTAAACAGTTTAGCAGTATCCTTGACTCTTTCTCACTCTCTCTCTCTCTCTCTCTCAAACCACTCATGCAATCTGTTTGCATCTCCCATCAAAATACACTCAGAGCCTGACAAGTTCTCTTCACCCCAACCTTGCCAACTGAATGCACACTGCCATAATCTTCCTCCTGGACCACTGTAACGGCGTCCCACTGGTCATTCTGGGTCCACTCTTGCCCTCTTCAATTTATTCTCTAAAGAAACATGAGAGTGATAATATTTTCTTCTATTAATTAAAGTATGAAGTTACTAACTAGTTATTGTTACAATGAAATGTACAGATATTAAGAGTATGAATTGATGAGTTTTGACGAATATATACATCCTTCAAAGCATCTCTGTCAAGTTACAGAACATTAACACTACCCAGTACTTTCTTTATGTCCCTTTCCAGTCACTTTTCATCCCAGATAGAGGCAACTAGTAGTGTTCTGACTTCTGTTACCAAAGTGGAGGTTTGCCTGTTTCAGAAGTTCACAAGAACGGACGTACATTAAGTATTTTCTTTGTCTCTGGTTTCCTTTTACACAGCGTCATATTGATGAGGTTCATCCATACATACTGCTGAGTTCACACGTAGTCTACACAGTCTTATTGATGTCCAGTATCCCATTTTATAAATACACTACCATAATGTATTCATAATTTGTTGATGAGCATTTGGAAATTTTTTTCCCAGTTGTTAGCTGATATGAATGAGACACTCTAAGACTTTTTCTGGACCTATGGGTTCGTGGTTCCTGGTTAGTTCTCAAGTATAAAATTGCTGGGTCATAGGGTAGGAATCTTTCATTTCATAGAAACTGTCTGTTTTTCAAAGAGACCATTCTCTCTCAGACACTTACCAACAATGGCCAGAGTCCAGACTGCTTTATATACAAGCAGCTCATTGTTGTCAGCGGGGTTTGTGGTTTGTTTTCATTTTAGCCACTCTAGCGGATATAAAGCAGTATCTCATTTGGTTTTAATTTACCTTTTTTCTCTGATAAGTGATGGTTGTGAACAGGTATCTACCTGCTTGTTGATCACTTACCCAGCATTCGAAGTGTCTCCAAGTGTTTTGCCCATTTTCAAAGAGTAGTCTTTTAAAAACATGTCAGACCTTTTTATTCTTCTGCTCAGAAAAGTCCAAAAGGATGTCAGCTGACTTCGTAAGAGCCACAACCTTGGCCGCCCCCACTAAAGACGCTGTGTCCACGGCACAACTTCCTACCAAGGGCCGCAAAGGCTTCTCTTCTAACTGAGCCGCCTGCTGCTGTGACTGCAGGCTCCTCCGCCCTCACATGCCCAGCGCCTAGCACTGCTCAGAGCCTCCCCACTGTGCCCTCCGGGGCAACTATTTTGTCCCAGAACCCATTTCTTTGCCTGCTTCCTCCCCTCCTTTAGTGCCTACTGGAATGTCCTGCACAAAATAGCCACCATGTCTTCGACATTCTCCCCGCATGCAGTTTGCTTCCTCCATAATACTTAGCATTAAGTTCCTTCTAAACTTATTTTGTTCACTTTGCTCCTTTCCTTCCTTCTCTCCTTTTCTTCCTCCCCCACTCTTTCTTTCATTCATTTATCCCCCCTACCAAAATGCACCGCCATGAGACAAGAACCCTGTGTCTCCAGTTGCATGCCCATTTATTCCCCAAACACGCTGGCCACTCCCATCTTCCCAGATCTACAACGTTTTACCCTCTAAAAGCATCGAGAAGACTGTATAGCCAGGCTGCTTGCAAACTTAAACACGTGAATGTTTAGTCTTCTACTCTATTTCCTTTAAACAGCTGCAAATATATCTATTTTAAAAAACAAAACCAAAAAAATAAACTTAAAAGTGTGCTCCCAAAGAAAATGTTCTTTTTTAAAATAAGGCTAAGCAAATACATGGACCAAATAGACTTTTTAGAACAAAGCGAAAAATTATATATCTATAACTGTCTTTATCTAGCTGAACTCATGAGAATTGCCAAAATTGTCACATCTATCTGTGAACCTTTCTTTAATCACACACATCTCTATCCCTCACCAGAAGTAAACACTATGTTGAATTGAATGCATATCAACACTTCGTTTTTCTTAGAAGTCTTACCACAAGATCCTGTCCCGAGATAATTTATTGTTTAGGTTCATTTCTCTGTGATCTTTTAGGGTGGTATCATTCTGTCTATAGTTCTTTCTGGTTGTTTTTTGTTTTCTCATTAAGTGTTAATACTTCTGTGATTCATAGCTGTGGTTCATTGATTTCGCAGCTCTATTGTCTTCCATTTTATGACCATCCTAAATTTATTTGACCATTCTTCTTCTAACTTTCTCTACAGACATCAAGGCATAACACAAAGCTACTCTAAGGCTATATGATATTTACACAAAGATAGGCAAGTTGATCAATAGAACCAAATAAAGAGCTTAGGAACAGGACCACACCAGATGGTAACATGGTATCTAACAAAAGGAATTGCAGATATGTGGGGAAAGGATGAACTCTTTGGAAAATGGTGCTAAGATAATTGATGATCCAGAGAAAAAAAAATACAAAACCTAAAAAAAACACCTTTCCCTATAAAATGCAAAACAGCAAACCCCCATGGATTAAAAGCTGAGAAGCAAGCCTCTACAACTTGAAGAAGACAACATAATAGAGTGTCTTTATGACCTCCCATTAACAAAATGATAATTATAGCTGACCACAGAAAAAGTGCTAACTGTAAGAAAGGACTGATACATTCTACCTAACTAAAAGTAAGAGAATATTTTTATAAAAGAATATTGGAAAGAAAATAAATAGAGGATTATTGACAATTTCTTTTTTACGTACAGTCCCATCTTCCCTGAAAGAGTCAGTACTTGAGTACCTTATACTCTTACTCTTCTCCATCTACTTCTTCTTAGAGCTTTGAAAAGCAGGGACTGCATAAACACTGCGGATTAACGGACTTTCATTTTCAACTGTTTTCTGTAGTAGCATATATAAAATTTTACCTTGCTTTTAGTCAAGTCGACTAACTATAGGTGGCATTGTTGTAGCATAGATCACATTCTCAATTACCTGTATGACAGCAAAGACTGATACCAGTAAAACTTCATTTAAGTTTTTTAATTCAATTGAACCAGGAGGTCACTGACACTTCAGTAATTGCTATTGAAAACCATTTGGCTGAAAGAGAAAAAAAAGCACGCACACACACACACACACACACACACACACACAATAAACTGTGACATAATCTCCGCTACAGATTATTCATTTCAAAAGAACTACCTACTTTGGTTCCTGTTCCAGGACCATTCGTGTAATTATTTTACCTGGTAGATGTATTAATGATTTGAAAAAGAGTCCCAAAATGACATAATTTTACCCAACCCAAAGAAAGAAAAGTAGCCTGTGCTTCCTTCTCCCAATTATTTTTAAGGTCGGTTCTAATTCTAAGCTGTGGAAGAAACCTAAAGAAATGAACAGAACCAGAGAGAGGAAGGCAGGGGTTTGGAGGAATCTGGGGGCATCCCTCTGACTACGGATGGCAATATGGCGGCAGGTTGGTACCCACAGTGTGAGTCCCCTGAACGGTCCAAGTACTACAGAATGCTGCTGACCTGGTTATTTCCCCAGATGAAGCATTTCCAGGAAACTCTTTGACTTTTTCTGATTTCCTCTATGCTTTTATTCCGAGAAGGCATGATTTAGGGTAGCTAAGTGTCTAACATTCTCTTGTCTGGTAATTTTAAATAAATATGTTTTCATGAGAGAGCATGATACAGCTCAGACTAGATATTTAATCTGTGAAGTCCGACACCTATTGGTTCTCGTCTATTAGATCATGGGTTCCCACCCATAGGGACTTTTTTATTTTTCTTGTGCTAAATTATAAAAGTCACTGTTAGGCTCACAAATCCGGTTGTTAAAAAACAAAGCACAATACCATAAGGCATGACTAGAAAGATAGGGAGTCATTGAAGCCTAATTATTTTAATGTTGTTGGTTTTTTTTTAAGATGCTGTACTTCAGGGCTATATAACCAATATTCTACATGTAAAACTTAGAGCTCTGGAAAAAATAGTGAAAATATGCACGTGTTCATAATGTATATGAGAAACATACATGAATACGACAAGATGGTGATAAACCAAAGGAAGATCTAAGAAGAGCACCACACTTCCCACATGCAAATTTTGGTAGCTCCTAAAATTGTGAAAACCACTTGGGGTTTAGAAACATTCACACCTGGGTTGGCAGCCCATCTGTCTATCAGTGTCACGTACATGCCACGTGATCTTGAATATGTCCTGTCATTTCTCTGTGCCATTTTGTGACAGGAAGGGAATTAATACTCAGCTCCCCGCATCACCCAAAGATTCAAGGAGATGACGCACTCAAAGTACTTCGCACACTGTAAGGCATTAGGGAAACATGATTCATCTGTTTAAAGAATAATTATCAAAAAGAAGTCTCCCTGAGGAAAGAACAAAGGAAACAGGCTTATTTAATTATAGCAGAAGGAACTGACATCACACAGCAGGGAAAGCATCCTGACTGTGACACTGATTCCAAGGGAGGGGACAGGGCTGCTTTCTGAGGACTGAACCATCACTGCTTGAGAGAATTAAAACAATACTGCCTGGGGGGTAGAGGGAGAGGTTGGGGGACTTTTCCAGTGCCACCCAGGATAGAAACGGGGTACAAAGTTAATAAAACTCCTTAGCCAGTTCAGTCCTCTAAGCCCTTTACCATGTTTCCTGAGGCCCTCAGAAATCTAAGACCATCCAACTATGTCATTCTAAAGCATCTGCTGGCTTCCTCTTGTAGAAGTTGAATAAAGACCTGTCTATTCCACTCTGTTATCCCCAAATGAATGCCTTTAAATGAGTCACCAACCTATAAAAGTAACTTGATGGCAGTTTGCTAAATATGAAGCCATGCAGATCCATCCTTAGGGAAATAAATGCAAGGGAGAAGAAAGTCACGCTGCTCTCTGATCCTTCCCACAAGGGACATCGAGGACCGACTCAATGCGTAGCTCTGTGGCAAGTGCTGGAAAGACTCAAACTGATGTGGTCTCTGCCTTCAAGGCATTTCAGCCCAGTGGAAGAGGCAGACATTACACAAAGCCATATTGTTAAAAATAAATTTCTGGAAAGTATATAATAAAGGGATTTGACCAAATCAGAGGAGCCAAGTAATGGTGATCCAACTCTTCACAGTAGGTATTAACTAGGCAAAGATAAGACTTGGAGATTTTGTAGCAGAGAGACCAGCATGTGCAAAGGTCCTATGGCAGAGGGGGCTTGGTGAGTCTAGGAGTCTAGAAGAGGGCATCTGGGCAGGAACACAGAGTGGAGAGCATGGACTAAGTGGGAGAGATGGCTGATGTCACACCAGACAGGGCTTGTAGACCATATTTAGGATGTTGGTCTTTATCCTCAGAGCAATGTGACGCCCCTGGTGCAAAGAAGGTCAAGGGAAAACTAAGTCACAGAACCTAAGAACTGCTTGTGGAAAAGCCTTCACTGTTGTACAATAAAATGGAGGAAGGACCAAAGATCACTGGTGTGTCCTCAGTCACAGGTGGGCTCCGCCAGCCATCCTCTCTCCTCCTAAAGTGAACCAAGGCCCCCAACCACTCAATTTCTACACCCCATGGAGAGCTCTGCTGAGCCAGTCATTTGCCCCCTACAGGAACTGAGGAACAGCCCATGGGGAGGTAGGTGCTCACAGTCCACAAAGAAATATGCATTTGCTCGGATGGAGTGAGTGCACAGTAGCAGATGACCCTGAATGTGAGTCAGTATGTGTCCCTAACCCTAGGCTAGATCAAGAAGGGGGACCACCAGTCACACTTACACTCCTTCTTTCTGCTCTAGATGATGGCTCACTATTAAAGATGTCCCTACTATTAGTAGTATGGTATTTATAATAAAAAGAGAGAGAGAGAAGAAAAAATACTCTGGCAGGGAAATAATAATAAAATGTATGCCCCACAGAGGTGGTGGAAAGATATAATGTTATTTTACATATTTGATCTAGAGCCTAAATTAAGCCATAGAAAAGAGGCCATGAATCTTCATAGCCTCATTATCAAGCCTCCTTAAACCTCAAATACATAAAAATACATTTCATAAACAAAGACCCAATAGGATTTTAATAGTACAATAAATTTTACAGACATTTGCACTAATCACATTTCATTACATTTTTGTTCTTTGTTTTTTTTGGTTTGCTTTGTTTTGTTTTGTTTTTTTTTTGGAAAAAAGAATTCCATTGGATGGAGAGTCAGATTTTGAAAGAGGGTACAAAATATCTTTCAGGGAGCCAGTTTTTGACCCACTAGGGAAATGCAAATCAAGTATGCTGCTCACAAACATTAGGGGATATTTCCAAATAAATATGAAGCAATACAAAAAAGAAGAATTTGATTTTTTTGTTTTATTAAACAAGAATATCAGAAAAGCAAACGAAGAGTCAAAGAAAGTTGTTTGCTTATGCAAACGAGATGCAAAACCAACTTGTATTTCATTGGTGAAAATGCACCACACAAAAGGCTGAAGGTACTGGCGTATCTGCACATTCCCTGATCCCCTAATTTGTGTGAGCAGTGTATATTATGGTGACATCAAATACAAGGCAACTGAAAATTTGCACATATGCTCCCCCCCCCCCACACACACACTCCTCAGATTCACTGTGTCTGGGCTCCATCTCTCGCAACACATCTTTCCTGCAAACTATCCCACACAGCAGGAAAATCAGACCTCACTTAGGGTTGTCAATCTCTAAAGTGCTCTAGGATCTTGTGTGCCTTTTAACTGCTCTCATTGTTTTCAGTATGTGGATGGGTTTCCTAGGGCAAGGTTCCACCTACTCATTACCTGATTTTGCTGAAGATGCTCTAGCTTGAATGCCGCCATTGCAATAATCTCGCACCTAGAGAAAGAGATACACTTACCTAGGGCTACCCTTAGACCACAGCAAGAGGGGCTCGCACCTGGTCCCTATACTTCAACTGGCTCTTCTTTGGCTGTGCCCTTCTCTACAGTGGGACAAGTCTATAATATTAAAGAAATGAGCTCACCAAGAGGCCATGCCCCCTTCTACACCCTGTGAAGTCCTGGGAATTCCCAACTCTAATATGGAAATTAAGCTTGAGGCCTGGCTTCAGCCTCCCAATGGCTGTCCTGCCAGTTAGTGTTCGACTCCTGTGCCTGGGTGGAATCCACAAAGCTGCTGTTTCAAAAGGATTTGAATGTGCAGACTGGGGGTACCCACATGTGTGAGCACGTGATGCTTTGAGATGCTGGAAGGAGTTGGAAGTGGGAAGGGAAGGGGGTCAGGATAGGGGTTGCAGGCAGAGAGACAGTTCTTATCATCTTGCCATGTTCTGTACTCCGGGACATCTGGGGAGTCACCATGAGAACTTGGCCTTCTAGGTTAATCTCCATCATGCTTCACAAAGACTAATGTGCTAATGGAATACCTGGAAGTCTTGTTAAAATCCAGATTCTGACTCAATAAATCTGAGAAAGGGCCTGAAGGTCTGCATTTCTTTTTTTCTTTCTTTTTTTTTTTTTTTGACAGAGATAGAGAGAGGGACAGATAGGGACAGACAGGCAGGAAAGAGATGAGAAGCATCAATTCTTTGTTGCGGCACCTTAGTTGTTCATTGATTGCTTTCTTATATGTGCCTTGACCGGGGCGGGGGCGGGGGGTGGCTACAGCAGACCAAGTGACCCCCTTGCTCAAGCCAGCAACTTTGGGCTCAAGCTGGTGAGCCTTGCTCAAACCAGATGAGCCCGTGCTCAACTTGGCAACCTTGGGGTTTCAAACCTGGGTCCTCCATGTCCCAGTTCAATGCTCTATCCACTGCGCCACTGCCTGGTCAGGCAAGGTCTGCATTTCTAATGAGCTCTGAGACAATTCCAACATCGTGAGCTTGTGGGCCATATGTTCAGTTAACCCTTTGAGTAGTGAGTTCTTTTCATGCTCATTGAGTGCTTTTTTTCAATAAATGAAATTAGTTCCAGTTATAATTTTATTAACTTAAAATCATGTTTGTTGGATACCCAATTTATGGAAACAAGAAGAACATACATTTGCCTTTTTTATTAATGTTGCCTTAAATATTTTTAAAATAAAAGTTTCTGTACAATCATACTCTGATGGTCAAGAGGCATGAGGACATACATGAACGTTCATACTACTCAAGGGTTAAAAGGATCACAAAGGTATACCCGTCAAGGCAGAATGATAGAATAATGTTTTCTTTCACAGTATGTCAGCTTGATTTGTAGCTTTCAGCCACCGTGGTACATGGACCTCCATTTGCACTCTGGTCCCAGCCCTGCACCTGTTAGCAACATCCCGCATTTCCCTTTCATCAGTGACTCGCACATTTTCATAGAAATCCCATTGTGAGAGAAGAGTTAGGCTGGAGTACACAGTCTCAATGGGGATTAATTGCTTCCATTTAGTGTGGCTTCTAATAATGCAGCAAAGAGTGGTCCAGGCTGTGCACGAATTCTAATTCCGACCCGGTAAATAGGGAGGACTCACCAAAGTCCACTCACTCAACCTTCACTGTTCCCCAAGTCTGGGGCTTCACCTCCAGCTCAGAGTGGGCGCTTTGTAGATAGGAGCCAGGGGGACCAGGTCACAGAGCAGAAGCATGCCTCTCCTACCTGTAAAGGTGTGCCTTCGGTAGGGGCAGGCTCATCTGTGATAGACCTAGGGCTCACCTGCAGGTTCTCTTATGCACTCTTTCCCTCACTGAGCTCAACGTTCTCACTCACCTCTCCTCATTCCAGCATCTTGCCAAGGCCCCTTCCTTGATTTTGTTTTCTTCGCGCAAATAGATAGGAATTCCTATGATGCACCAGTTATTTCAAGGTCTGGGGATGAGGCAGAGACATCAAATTCTCTTCCTCATAGAATGTACAGTCTGTCAGGCAAAGTGTGCATTCAGCCAAAGCAAACGTAAGGTTTTCTGAGAACGGTAACACAGCTGTGGTGATCCTCCTTAGAGAGTGAATGAATGAACGTGGACATCCCTTAAGGAGAGCAAGAAACTTCATTTTTTGGCTAGCTAGTTTTTTGGGGGGTTTTTTGCCACCAAATTAAAAATAAACAAATAAATAATAAATAAATGAGGATCTCTTCGATGTTTCTATTAACTGCAGCTCCTGGACTAATTCAATGATGAGTTCCCCTTCAGTGCTTAAGCAATGCTCAATGGCTGACAGTTCAGGAAGCACACATTGGACCACTAGCCCATCTATAGAGATTTTTAAAGAAGAATGTTAAATCTGACCAGTAGAATGCCTTTCAAAACTGATACGTGTGGGTTCCTTTTGAGTCTGAGGGGATGGGACAGGCACATAAAGGAATCACCATGTTCTTTATTTCAGTGTAAGATGGATCCCTTTCCCTACCCCACATTGTCATTTGAGCAGCTGCAGTCCCATCATCACCTTCCCCTCTCCCCCCAAATCAGGTTCCCGAGTCACTGATGTCATGAATTCAACCCTTCAGGTGCCGCATCAGGCAGAAGAATGCCCAGAACCCGTCGTCAAAACACTACTGATGCCACCGAAAGTTTTACTATCGACTGGAAAATCCACGGATAAAAATGAAGAGGAGAAAATGCATCTCAAATCGAATGTGCAATTCACTAAATGACAAACCAATTTGAATTAGTGAATACTAATTGAAAAACTGCATGACAAAGTATTTTCCCATTAACACAGGAATTTGCTGAGGGCGTTTTCAATTATTTATCATGCCTCAGTAAAAAGCTCCACACAGCCTAGCAACACGGTGCCTTCTTCAACTTTGCTTACTGATTGAATTTTTAGCACAACGGCACCTAGCCCAAATGACTTTAAAAATTATATGCCGGTGACCTTGACAATGTTCTTCAAGTTTTATGAGGTTCTTATTTTCCCCCCTCTCTCTCTCCATTGCTCACACCTAACTGAACATATGCTTTTAACCTGATAGCCTAATTATTATCTATGAGTTTTAATCTTTTTAACTTTATCATGGCTTATCTGCATCCCAGAAAGAGTCCAGTAGACTTCACTCCACAAGGAGAATAGTTGCACATTCTGACCAGTGAAAAGGACATTTTGATGAAGGACTGTCTCCCTTTGAAGTTCACAAATATTTGAATGTCCTTTCAATTGCTCAGACAACTTACTCTTCTCAGAATCAGGGCAGAGGTGACTGCTGGGAGCCAAAATTGTGGATTCCAAGCCTACAGGGAAGGGAATGTATTTGGAACATAATACCCTGTTGGTGCTCAATAAATGTTTATTAATGAGCCCCATTTCTTGACCCAGGCATGGAGAATAACTCCAAGGAAGGAAGATTATGCAAATGGGCAGAAAGGTCACCCAGCCCTACATGGGGGGTGTGGCTCAGGATGGGGGCAGGCCCAAGTCATTCAGGCGACAAGACCTTCTCCTGGGTATACAGCAGTGACCCTGGCCACTCCCATTCCCATAGTTTTCTGATGCATTATAAAATAACGTAGAACATTTTAGTCTGTGGCTGTAAGAACTGTTGTTTGAGTACGAACGAAACAAAATAAAATGCCGACCAGTGTCTCATTTTAGCAGCTTAAAAGGTTCTTGGTCTCAACTCTGGAAGGGACTAGCCGGCGCAGGGAACCACAGTGAGACCTGTGAGTCTCATTAGTAACTGATACATTCACGTCGTGTAACTGGATAGCGGTGAGCTCTCCTGAAGCCAGACTCACAAACATCCTTTCTGTGAACCTGATTTAGCATGAAAGCAACGTGTGAGAAAGAATTTACAAGTCCTGGGGATTCAAAGGACCCAACCTGATGGCATCCGGCAAGGGCCACTCCAAAGGCAAAATTTACAAAACAACATCACCTCCTCCAATATAAAACCAAGAAAGCACGAAACTGTTATCAAAATGCCGTATGAGAGTTGTAAGTCCTTTTTCTCCAAG
Organism: Rhynchonycteris naso; assembly: GCA_037038555.1. Classification (NCBI taxonomy): domain Eukaryota; kingdom Metazoa; phylum Chordata; class Mammalia; order Chiroptera; family Emballonuridae; genus Rhynchonycteris; species Rhynchonycteris naso. The sequence continues at coordinate 208,973,829 of CM072995.1, read as the reverse complement.
AATTCAGAGAGGAATGCCCGTGTGACTTGGCACCAGTCATGAGCTGTTTAAAATTATTGTTTTTAATCTAGTAAGTAAAACCAAAATCTACTGTGGTTGATTTTAATAAAATATGTATGATGCTAGGGAAATAGCTAAACAGCTCTGATCTGAAAGTAAACAATGGAACAGAACTAACTTACCATCTTCCCCATAGGATGCGCACAGTACAAAACACAGGCACTTAGAAGATGGTCATGTCTACCATTAAACTGTATTTTATAGACACTCTCGTCTTTTAATTGAAATCTTATCTAAGGTGGAAATTACCTCCTTCCCTCAGCTATGCTCACCCTCTCTAGCCTGAAGGCCAGTAACTTCTGAATTATTAAACAATCATATTTGTAGCAGCAAATTGATTTTTGAGAGAATCCATATTGATTGAAATATTCAAGAATAATGATTTTGAGGTTAAGGTGTTTAGATATTATTACCTCTGATGGACTTAACTGGTAGGGCTCCCCCCCCCTCCCATTTATATTATTTTCCATTAATTGATAGTTGAATTTGCTCTTCATTGTGAATCCATCTATCATACTAAAAACCAGGGGCAGCCTACTGGCTTTTTCAACTGCCAAAGCACCCAGTATGCTAAAACAATGCCAGGTGTTACCTGCATCCGTAAAAAGACGTCAACTATATAGGTCAGCCAGCTG